>CAJZCY010000003.1:24380000-25580000 GCA_914969975.1 Anopheles atroparvus | reverse complement strand
AAGGGAAGCATCAGTTCCGGTCAGGTTCAGACTGAGTCCTTGCACCTTGGAAAATTCGTCCCGTCACAGCGGGTGGCTAAGACTACCTGTCATTGTTACTACTTGGCGGAAAAAAGGATCACCAACGCCACGGTGAGGAAGATAGTAATTTCCGCGAACATTTTTCGTGATGCCGACAAACAAACAAACAAAAAAACGAACGATTTGGAGTCAGCCAAAAATACCTTGCTCAACTCAAACGACGGTGGCGTTATTATCGGCCTCGTCATCGCCATCATCATCATTTCATTTCGACAGTCACACCCTTAGCCGACGTTTGAGACAGTGTCAAATAATGGCAGGCAAAAGAAAGCAAGTCATCGACGGCTGATTTATTAGTTAAAATGGTAAAATAATTGAACGAGGACTTTTAACTTATTGGAAATGCGATGACAATTTCTTGTCGCTAGCGTCGGAATAAAAGAAGTGTATCGGAATGGCAATAGAAACCGTTTTCAGAGCGACCGTTTCGCTGGCCTTGAAGCGATTCTAATAATAGGGATAAAAAAACAGACTTCACTCCAATCGCATCTTCCAAATTCGAGCATCACTGCTAGCAAACCAATCATAAATAAAATAAGATATCATTCCGGTGAGCCGTAGCAAATCTCCGGACCGGCAGGATATCGTCGTAAGCGGAAATTCAAATGATACCATTGCTTTAAAGCCCAACCGCAAAACATCTCCGGACGGACGGATGGATCATTTGTATTTCCGCTGAACTTTTTGAACCCCTCCCGCTCCTAGTTGAACGAAAGCATAAAGGAAGCCTTTCTTCTGGCTGTTTGTCTGTTGTTTCGTATCTAGTTCCCCGTAGGAGGCTCGAATCTTGAGCATCCTTGTTTTTTACCCATAGCAAATGCCGAAGAAAATGGTAGAGGCAGCCACAACAATAAAAAAAAAAATGTAATACCTTCCTAATCCAGCCCTGATACGGCATAACCTAGAAAGGAAGAAAATGACCCGTAACTAATTCCATCGTAATGCAGTTAAGGGAGTTTGGTTTTTGAACTGAGTGAGTTTGTGAGAATTTAAACTGTATATAGTAAAGGACTGTAAAGGACCCGAAACGGTAAAGTAGGTACTCGTGAAATGTGAAGGACACGTTATGAAGAAGATCCTAAAGTCTGGTTTTATTGAAAAATATTAGGATTTTTTGAAAAAGATTTTCATTCATCCATCTTAATCCATGTTTTACCACACAAAACCGCGTGACCATAACTCACGATTTCGCAAACCACTTTCACAACTCGGCAAGCGTGGAAAAGAACTTTCTCTAACGAGCTCTCTCGACAGCAGGTTGAAGGTGGTTTACTGAAGTGTAGTGGTTGGCCCCGTAGTCGCCAAGCAAGCGTGTCCCTTATGTCGTTCTTAAGTTTTCCCGCTGGACTTTCAATAACGAACGAAAACCGGACTCCTCGTAAACCCAGCAAACGCAAAAACCGCTTTCTTTTCCACACCAAAAATTGTCTGGCCGTGCGGTAAAGGCAGAGAGCCACTTGGGCAGATGAAAATATTTTCTTTTCATCCCTTTTCATCACTCCGTCTCGTTTCACCCCTTTTTCGCCATACGCATTCCGTTGCGCAACCGAGGCGCGTAGTTTTCAAACCGTGCATTATTCTTCTCTCATTTGGTGTCTCCCCCTGTCCTGGCTCGTGGAAATCTTGCTACGTGTCTTCGCTCCGTGACTATTTTTCCTTTCTTTTTTTGTTGTTGCAGCATCCACACCCCCAACCACGTCCCCAGGGCCACCCACGACCGAGTCCTATTCCGACGTGTGGCAGAACCGGAATGGCAACGATTCGGCCGGCGGACTCCACCATCACCACGGTCAGCAACATCCAAATTCCTATTCCGTGCACGTGTTTGATAGAAGTAAGTATGTGCCAAGTGTATCATCATTAAAAGGGCTACCACCGGAGTGCCCCCCCACCCCCCACTCCCCCTTCGGGTCTCGAAACATCACTTGAACCCCACGACCTGCCAGTTCCCCTTCATCATTGCTGGTTGGCATGAAGTGGACGTACATATGCGTAACTCCTTGGGGGGCTCCCACTAAAGATGAGATGACGTAATTGAATTAAATCCACCACTAATATGCGAAGGGAATTCTTTCGGCACCTCCACCGTCGTTTCAGATGGGAATAGAAAACCAACAGCGAATGGAGTGGCGAGAACAACGAATATAAGTCTTTTCTAATTGATTATGACCATGTTACATGTTCATCCTTTTTTTCGCCGTTTAGATTCTAAATACTCTTCCAATCTGAACGACATCGATCGGTCGGAGCAAAAATCGTTTGACACGAAAGTCATCCACTGGCCACCAGAAACCACTAGGAACAATCAAGGTAGGCAATGCCCTATAATTATTTTAATAAAAAACATACACATTTGAACGCTTTATTTGCATACACTAGCATGCAAATTAAGCATGTTTACTTACTTCGGACTTATTTTTTTTAATTTCCCTTTTTTTGCTTTAATTTCTTTATATTCCACTTTTTTTACATTAACTACTCCTTGTAACATACTTACCCAAGAAAATAAATAAGTTATCAATTTTAACGAGAGCTTTTTCATGACAAAACACTAAAATGACATTTGTTTTGGTTCGATTGATTTTTTTCGCAGGAGCCACAATTACTATTCGCAATGTTCTGTCCATTATTGTTAGCACCGGTATGCTATTTTTAGCAAAAGTAAGCCTGCAGTAAACTCAAAAGTAATCAATCAGTTCTGTGTAAAAAAAAAAGGGGGAACCTGACCCGAAAAAATGGAAATCAGCAATGACTGTCTACTTTCTGCACCGGCCAAAACGGGGACATAGAGATCGAAGGTTAGGTGTTTTGTTTGTCATTATCCTAATTTTCGGAAGAATGAAGCAGACGGTTTGATACGCATACGATTTATCAAATCGATGGGGTGGTGGCAAGTTAGAACGCAGCAATTTAGAGAGGCGGCGACTTCAATGCATCAATTGCAACCGCAGCTAAGGCAACAAAAGAAACTATTTCAACATGTATAACTAAATGCAGGGTTTATAAACATATACTAAATGACAAAAATATATATTATATATACACAAGTATATACCAATTATACAACATATTACGTAGGGGAAGCCATGGCCAGCATATACACGCAACATATAGCCAAACGACGTGAGCTAGCACAGCAACACAGTCTATAAGATAGTGTGAAATGTATAATGGATTGCAACACTTAACTTTGAGCATATCTAAAATGTCAACTGCACCATCAATTGTAGCGTTTATGTATGCCAGAGCAGCAACACACACAAAAGCAGATTCAATGCGAAGGCTATAAGTGTACTACGGCCACGATGAATAAAAACAATTGTATACCGGAGCGAAGTAGGGCGAAAGAAAACGGCTCAAAAAGTAGCGAAATCTTGACGCTACCGTACTTAGATTTACCGGCTTAAGAATTGGTTGCACTAGATTTATTAAAAGTGAAAAAGCAGATTTTGCGAGGGATGAGAACTCCCACGTCTTGGTTGAAGTTATTTTTTCTTGGTTTTGCCCTTCAAGCTGCTCTCCTACCGTGGGAAGGATGCTGGTTTTGAGGGGCAAACGTATCGAGGTGGCATAATTAAACTCATTGCAGGCGATGCTGGGACGATAGAAATGTACTGTAACTAAAAACTCGCTACCATGACCTCAAACAGAAAAAAAACAAACAGTTAAGGTATGAGAAATACTCGCAAAAAGTGCAGCATCTTTAACATAATGACGGAACTACTCGAATACGAGGAACACAAGTTACAGGAACATTTAACATATATCTTTGCTCCAAACGCAAATTCTTTACAAATATAAATAAAATCCTAAGAGAAATAAATCTCGTTCGTAAGAAGTGGGAAAGAAACAATGATAAGCAAAGTAACGGGCATTAACCATAGCTTACACACGAACATATCAGTATTATCATTTCGTAGCAAAAATCTTTACACACAGTCGATGTTGTTTTAAAACGGTAAATTGTGGAGCAGTAGTCAAAACTATTTTTTACCGTTAACTACATCAAGAAGTAGAACAATTTTTCCTCGTCTTAAATAATTGTGTGTAAATAGATATTTGGTTTAAAAGCTCTAAATGATGAGTTAAGCGATCTTCCACGTGTTTGAAAGAACATAAATGGAAAATGTATTAGTGGAATGAAGTTTTTTGTAATGCGTTTTCAAAAATTAAATTATCTTAAAACAAAAAATGCAACTGGAATGTCGTACGACAACTCTAAATTGTCCTTTTTTTTAATTCCAAGTTGGCGAAACTTATGCAAAGAAAAATTAAACGTGATCATTGGGAAGCAGCACAAACATATCACGACTTTGGTTCGACTTTTCGAATGCATTTGAAACCACAGTTGCGACGATAATTGGATTTCTTTTTCCCCTGGCCCACGCTTGTCGACCGCAATCCGGTTGACGTTCTTGGTAAAGTGAAAAAAAAAACGAACTTCAGCCCAAAAACCACTCCTGCAGGATTTTCACTGAGCACTTGCTGTACTAAATCATCACCACACAATTCGCCCATCGGCCAATTCCGGAACTTTACAAACGAAAAACTTCTTGCGACACGGACGGCAACGTTGAAGCTGCAGGAAACGATCGATTTTTCAAAGAAACGTGCTTAATATTTCTAGTGCTTTGTAAGTTTTTTTTTTTCTTACTGCGATAACAATTTCCATAATTATAATGTTTGCTGCAAGAAAAAAAAATTAGTTTGAAGTCAGATAAGTTGTTAAAACGAGAACCGCTAACAAAACGGGGTTTGCATTGTGCTAACTACCAAAAGTCCTACCAAACCCTAGAGATTTGGCCGGGTTTTAATCCCCATTACATAGCGAACCCAGCGATGTTGCCAGCAATCTGCAAATTACTGCGAAAAGAAAGGTGGATCCGAGATCAGGCGTGTAAATTTGGCCAAATGTAGAGCACACTAATGACTCAAAATGTCCT
Source organism: Anopheles atroparvus (assembly GCA_914969975.1). NCBI lineage: Eukaryota > Metazoa > Arthropoda > Insecta > Diptera > Culicidae > Anopheles > Anopheles atroparvus. The sequence continues at coordinate 25,574,976 of CAJZCY010000003.1, read as the reverse complement.
ACGCACATGCTGCTTTGAATGTGCGACCGTTACAATACTCGCCAAGCAATGTGCAATGTCGTCCTGTCTAATAATGTGCCAAATAGCGTAACAGCACGATTGCAGTACTTCTACAGCAAACTTCCGTTGTGACGTTGTTGTTATTTTGTTAGGTTGTAAGTCGACGTTAGTCACCGGGCGGTAGGGATGCAGTTGGAGCAAGCAGCTTGTAAAAAGAGTCCCGGTGAATGGGAAAAAGCGTGGACGAAAAGAAATGGGTTAAATAACAAACCGAATGTTAATATGGATAGTGAAGACATTCTAGTGACAACGAGATATACGTACAGCATGAAGATAAAAAAAAGAAGCTTTTTGTTTAAACTTTAACCTAAGGAAGGAAAAAATAACGGCAACTGGACCATTAATGAGATAATCGTTTGATTTTCCAAATTCATTTTCCCGGCATATCCTCTATTGTTTGTACAGGGAGAGCAACCACTTTGTGGAGTGTACGTGTAATGTAACAACAAAGCGGCTAAATGTTCCATAATGAAGTTTAAGATATAGAATACAAAATGTAAAGAAACCCCGAAACCGTATGTATCGCACACAAACACGCATACACAACAAACATATTCCTCGTGAAAAATTGCCCCTTCCTATTTATCTGTAAACCATAGCCATTGTGGCAGTAATGGCTGGGGCATTGCTACCAACAAACAAATCCGAACAAATAGAACACACAACCAATAAATGCTTTGAGTAAAAAACTGTTATCTAGGATGATTCGAGTGTTATATCGTTCTTAGTGAAATATCCGAAATACTAGTTTTAAATACAGTTCTATTCGGCAAATAATGAATTATTTATGGAATCCACCATAAATAAACAATTGACTTACTTTTCCATAAGATTCAATTTAGGAACAGTGTTTACATCTGCATTGTTTACTAAGCAGAAGGCAAAAATGTATAAAACCGTATAAATTGCAAAGTCTTGTTCGGTAATATAAGTTTTTAATGCTATTTTCATTAACCTCCAAAACTTTGTGTGCTTCAATGATCATCTTATACATTTGTCACGTTGGTGCTAGGACAACGTAAGGGCCGCATTATAAGTGTTTACCAGAGGCCTTCATTTCCAATGTGGATTTTAGACCAATATTCCACTTGCAAAGGATTATGTGGAAGAAAATCTTTTACCATTTGTTTAAGGTAGTGCAAAGTGTATTTCAATCAATGCGAGTACCTATTCCGTCTCCTTTTTTTTTCAACACTAAACTGTGGACAAAAAGAATCACAGAAAACTTACAACCGAATTCTTTCAACGCTCCTTCATGCGTTGTGTAACATGCTTCAATTTGAAAGCCTTTATCCACCCAACTGGATCAGCATAAGCTCAATGCCCTGAATGGCAAAAAACGAAAGAAATGGGCCAACGAATTCGTGCTTCTGATTTACCGGGCGAATTCCTGCTGGGGAATTGGGTTGTACTTCACCAGGGATGAAATTAAATGTATGATTTTCGTACTTCAATGCCCGCTTCCTTCAAAACGACGAACGGAAGAGTGTTCCAAGCCTTCGTTGAAGAACGCAATGTGTGCTTCGAAAAATGAAAAATGCTGTTTGTTTTCCCGCTGTACTCCCCATTGTTATCCCACAATCGTTACCACTCTCAGGCCTTTTTCTTAACTCTTTGTGTTGGGGTTTTGTCCTTCGCCATCATTGCAAACCCATTTCGAAACGGACGGTCTTCAGTTGGCATACTTCAACATAACTTCTATTTCTCGATGTTGAAGTTACTTGTAACGGAATAAGATTTGATGCTAGCTTCTTTATTTCGCAAAAACAGGGGGCAACAAGGGGGCTAGCGGATTGTGGTATCCATACAAGCACTCACTATCGCTTTGAGACGTAAGGACTATCAAAAGATGGGCGGGTCACGACATAATTCCATAAATCCGACCATCGTACATACGGCCTAACTCACCTGACTGCGCTGACACACATCCGCTTATCCTTCGATACTTCCGTTGAACCCTTAAGTTGAACATAACCCCCTTAACATTAAGTCACCACGCCAAATACGATGGTCCTTGCAAAGTGTGGTCGAATCGATATCGGGAGAGGGCGTGAAAAAGACAGCAAAAATTTAACGGACCTAATAATCGCCCTGCTTTTCGTTATTTGTTTGCCGTTCGCTCTTACCCCATGCACTGTGACCCTCTATGTTCAACAGGGGAAGCATTATCTTACTGGCACGTTCCAAGAAACGAAGATTTCGACTAACGCAACGGTTCGTTCCAACCAAATTGATAATGGGCCTACACGGTGTATGCCATTAGGCAAATAATTGACACGCCTTGGACTTTGGGCCGCAGTTAACCGTTATCAACTTTATATTAAACATATGAATATTGAGTTCTAAACGAATCAAAGCTTTTATTGATAATGCCCATAAAAATTCTGCCAAGAGGAATTGTGTATCACCTTGCATGTAGCTTGATATCGTGTTTTGCTTTCGACCACGGTTCCATAGCAAACTGCTTCTATCTCAACTCTGTTAACCATGCGCCAGCGATTATAAATAGCCATGCTGGAAACGCCTTCTTTGGTTATCATTGAGAAGCCGCGCCGTGAGCACGGTTTCAATAGAGCGAAGACTGTAGTTAACGTTCGGCTGTTTCCCGTAGTCGGACGTTTTAGACAATGCTTCAGTCGAATCTAACCGCTTTGCTAATAATATAACGTTATCATTCGCCTCAACCTCCCTTATATCGTGAAGATCAATTAAAGTGTAAGTGATACTGCCGACATATTGCAAATGTAAATAGAATGATCTTTGGAGATAAAAGAGGCCTCGTTGAAAGGCATTTGCAAATACCTAGACCAGAAAGTTGTGCTAGTAGTACAGCTGGCTAAGGAAAGCGATACCAAGATGCTGATGGAACATTCAGAAGAAATGCTGAAGACGGTTCCAGAGCAGATGAAACATTCGGGGGATATGATGAAAACTGACCTAAAAGGAGAAAAGTGGAAACAAAAAGTTATATTTATTGAACAAACCGAATCAGACGAAATTGAACCGGATAAAAATAATATTTCTTATATTAGGGACGTAACCGATGACTCGAAGAACACACTATATGAAAAGCTTAAAGATGCGTTGTACTTTGGGACTAATGTTCAGCTGTACGAGATAACAGAGGACACTGACCTTTTGCAGTTTTTGTATGAAACCCTTAAGGAACCCTCTTCTCGGTCGAATACGTCACATATTTCGCGCAGTTGCGCAAAGTGCCTGTAGGCATCGTCCAATCCAATGTTCTTAGATTTTTTTTTCTATCAGCGAATTTTTTTTTAATAATAAAGGTAATGTAAGTTCAGTTTGAAGATGTTGCAGCATTTATTTAAAAAAATCCGAAATTAAATATCACATAAATAAAAATTTCAATTGAAGAAAATGTTCTACCATCGGGTAATGTATTCCGGTAAATCCCAACGATGTTACATTCGTAACAGCCTACTGTCTACACCTTCCAAGAAAAGATAACAACTATCGCTTCCTTCATTCCAAGGTGCTTGCATTGCGTTGCACACCATTTGTTATTCATCGATACAAAAAAAAAAAAAAAAAAAAACGTAAACCGTTATTACCTTCGAAAAAGTCAATAGAAACATGAAGTATCAACAAGGTAATTTATACCGTATTAGCGTTCATTGATAACGCGGCAAATTCACGGTACCAAACGGACGGGGCACCGTATCGAAAATTAAGCAGCGTTCCGAGAACCACCAAGCCACAAATCAACAACCAATCAACAGGCGTTCGTACTGATGCCGACATTTTTACGAAACCAAATCCGACAAGGTTGAGCTGAATCAGATCAGTAATACATCAAACGAAAAAGATGGGCCCCAACCGTTCAACAAACATTGTTGTAAACTTAGTGTATTAAGGCAAGTTAGAAAAATCAGCAAAATTCTTAAAATGTTTTTATTAATCTTATCAGTGAGTCAGATTTTGATTTAAAACAAATTAATTTAAACACTGCGCAAACCAAATGTAAACCAACATCTGAGTCCCACTGGCCTGGTAAGTTCCGACGGTTCTCAACTTTTCTGGTCAACCAGACATTCGACCGCTGAATTATTATTTGAATCTTGTAAAATTCGTTCGCCCGCGAAAACGCGACCAAACTTGTCTCGTAGTCAAATGAGAGATTTAACCTTGATCAAATTTTTTTTTTCCAGGTTAACCATGGTTAACCGCGTGGTCCAGTCCCTGGGCAGTCCCTGGGCAGTTTGACAATGCTTAGAAGAAGAAGCGGTCGATTTGCTAGAATTAAAAATCAACCGGCGCAGACTTTGTTTACTCATTCGAGCTCTTTTCTGCTAACGCATTTTTCATTTCGCATTTCATTCGCATTTCGTTTCAGCCATTTGTGTGATCGTCGTCGTGTGCCATGGCGGTGCCTGTAACACAACCTGGAGAGCATTTGCAAAAAATAAGATCGTACTTTGATAAAAATTTGGATGAGGACGAAATACATTTGCTAATTGACAGTGCGTTAAAAAAAGCCAAAGAAACAAATGTTCCAATAGATGTACACTATAAATTCCCCGACGGAGAATCGTTGGCTGGACTTGCCGCAAGGAAGAAGTGGACAAAAATAGACGACCTCTTTTCCAATTACACGTCCCTGAGTGCTTGTTTCAAAACGCTTAACATAACTACTGGCAAACAAGATGCGCCAAGCGGCCCAAGCTCGAAGAAAAGAAAAGTTTCGCTAAACGATGGCAAGACGATCGATACAACAAAGCCAAATACCAGCCAAAGCCGTAATCCCGCAGCGGTCGCTATGAACTCGTCGAAGCAAAATGAGAATACCGGCTTAAAGAGCTTCCTGCACGGGATTGCATATCAACTCAAGCTGATACTGATCGTTTTTGCGCATGCCTACGATTTGAAGCAGAATGATCACGATTTTCACTGTACAATTGCAACAGAAGACTCCGAAGCGGGAAAGTTTGATGATATTGTATACAAATATGATTACCAACGTGTAGCCAACACCGTCTACATTCAGGCTAAGCACAAAAAGAATCCAACCAAAATTTTCAAAAATGATCTTACAACGTCTGCAAATGACTCACCCTTCGCCGTCGTTCCGTACTTTTCATCATTTATCGAGCTGCACCAGAAGAACAATGCAGACATAAAAGAATATGTCCTTACCACTAACGCTTCGATAGACGAGGACCTGCTACCGATGTTGGAAACTGTGAAACGCGCAGCTAATGTTGAGATCGATCGCTTGTTCACCACAATCAATGATTCGCAAAGCAGTGCTCAATCGACGTGTTACAAGTTCAACTGGAGAACGCTGAATTCGACCCCCGAGTATGCGGATATGATTGCTCAACTCAAGCGATGCTCAAATAGCTATCGTCTGGCAAAACTTCTTGCCGAACACATCCACGGCCAAAAATCGATCACCCTGCAAACCGGTCTGTTTAAAATTCATAGAGCCGCCATCGTCACCAACATTGTAGGGAAACTGAGGAACAGGCAATCGAGACAGTATTATGTGAGCGATAGCTTTCTACCGCCAAACACATCGAGGGTCCGAGCGATGTTTGAAGAGGAGTACAAGAAGCTCCCCAATGTGATAGACGTTTGGCAAGACGTAACGTTGAAAGGGGTAAAAATGTCGGATGGATTCATGAAAGATTCGGAAAAGCTCCCAAAAACGCCACTCCCTAATGACGAAGTGACCGATAGTCTCTTGGAGGAGTTTTTCAAGCATTTCATACTGGTCTGCAGTACAGTAAATGAAGAGGACCTAGATAACAAGGTAATGGAACAATGGGAAAACACGATTGTACCTCAACTGTGCACGGATCAACTTAGCTCGATTGCAACAGAAAATGCCTGCGCAGCTATGACGGAATACGTTTTTAACTGGATGAAATCCCGCAACGGTGGGACTTTGAGCGAGCGTGACATAGAAAGTTTCTACGCACAAATCATCCACAAAATACAATTTCTGCAGCTCCAAGGTGTTACAGACAAGCGGCTGTCGGAGCTGCACCAGTCGGCCATTGAAATCAAGCGTGAACGTTTAGCAACATCTTCATTCTATTCTCACTTAAGCTCCACGAACGGCACGAACGACTCGTTGCTGCACCGCAGCCACTATGATACCGGTCTCGTTACGAAAATAGTGTGGGAAACGCTCGAGCTACAAACAATATACGAATATATTTTCCTGGACGACGAAAGCTACTGGCACCAGCGTCCGGCGTTGGAAGGAATTTTCCTCCACTTGAACAAAAACATCACGCTTGTAGTGGAGTGCAAAAATGGCAGGGAAACCAGCAGGTTGGTGGAACATTCGAGGGAAAAGATCAACAATGAACTGGCGAATCACCAGAAAAAAGTGATCTTCATTGAGCAGATAGGGGAGGCGGAAATGGAAGCGGATAGTTGTGTGGACCGTTTTCTAATGCGTGACCTTACCCCTGGATCGAAAAGGAACATATTTGAGCGACACAGGCATTCCCGCCATTTTGGGTCTAATGTTCAGCTGGAGGAGATCGTCAACGACGAGGACGACTTGATGTACTTGTTTGACCTCACGAAGCAGCAATCGCCGGTGAAAGATGTGATCGAACAAAGGTACAGTAAAATAGAGCCGTGGTATATCGATCGGACCGTCAGAGTTGGACAACGCCGGTATGAGACGAAGAAAGCAAGGTTTCGGACAACTGCGCAGATGAAGAAGTTTTCCAGCAGCAAGTTGATCTTGTCCACCTTTTGCAGGGAACTGACCTCGCAGCTTGAGATGGCGAACAGCCTCAGCGCTAAGCGGTTTGATGTCGGAAAGATTACCCAACAGATGCGCCTGCAAAACATTACCTCCCAAATACAGGGAGGAAACAAAATGCACATTATCATGGATGAGCCCGGAATCGGAAAGACCACCTACCTCACCTGGCTGGCGAAAGAGCTTCAGCAAAAGCATCCCTGCAACTGGATCATTCCGCTCATCTCGATCGAGTACGCGACCGATTTCGCGCAGTTGTCCAAAGCGCACAAAAGGATCGATCGAACCGTTGCTCTTCGGTTCCTTTTTTAGCTGCTGTACCTGGCCTGGTATGTTCCGAAAATCAACCGACAGTCGATTGAGGAAACCGATCCAGTGCGCGACGAAGCGAAACGCTGCTCGGATCTGCTAACATTCAACGCAAGCAACAAAGTAGATATCGACCATCGGGAGGCAAGTAAACTGGACAGCTTGCAGCTAGCGCACTTGCGGATTTTTCAGAAAAAATATAATGATTCCAAGATGATCATATTGTTCGACGCATTCGACGAGATCGCTCCACACTACAAGGACGCTGTTCTGGCTTTATTTGTTCAATACAGCTCGATGCCAGGCATTACCCAGATCTACCTCACCTCGCGGCCGAATATGTTCGAAGATGACTTCCTGTTGTACTTCCCACCTAACCAGCGGGAGTTCTATCACCTGGAAGTATTTTCCGAGCGGGACCAGATAGCGTTTCTCGATAAATTTCTGAGGCGGAAGTTAAACGACTACCGAACTCTGCAGGGTTACGAGCTGCTATGCATTTTGCACAACATAACTGATGAGCTGTTAGGCGACCGAAAGCAAATACCACTGTTTATGAGCATTTCGTCCGAGCTACTGTTGCCTTTGGTCGGGGCGCACGTAACTTTTTCGACCGACGGAATCACGGTATCCACAAATCTGATCGAGGAAGCCAAAACGCTCTTCGAGCCGCAAAATATGATGAAATCGTTCATCGACCGCAAACTGTACATTCTGAAGGTGGAGAAAACGGACACAACCGACTCGGCATACAACATCCCGGCGATGCAGATTGAAGCGGAGGAGTTGAATAAAATCAAGCGCCGCAAGCACACCCTGCTGGCCATGTACGCCATGTGCGACGAGAGCGAAATCGATGTGCTTCTCGAGCAGAGCGAGCGGACGGAGGCCTTGACATACATGGACGAAGTGCAACTGGCACGGGAAAAATCGGGTATCGTGGAAGCGTTCAACGGGCACATTCCTCAGTTTCTACATCGCACCATCGCCGAGTTCCTGGTGGCCGAATGGATCTTCAATAACATAGCCAAAGAGAATGTAAGATCATTCCTTCTTTCCAACCAGTACTGGATCTACAGCAAGCGCGTTATAAGAGACTATTTGAACCGGATGCTGGCTTCGGGCAGTCCAATCCACCAAGCAGTTATCAACCAACACTCAGTGGTGGTGAAGCAAATATTGAAAACCAACCTCGGAGATGCCAACACATTGGACGTTGCGGGACGAACACCACTACACCTGGCGTCCGAAGTTGGTAACTTGCTACAGCACAGGCACAAAGACTTCGGGGAAATGTTGTCGGCGCTGCTCAAAGCGTACTCCGCTGTCATCAACCAACGGGATAATGTTTTCCGCTGGACTGCCTTAGAGTACGCCCTTCGAAGTAACAGCGTGCAGGCCATCCCTATGCTCATGCAACATGGAGCACAGGTTGATGCGAATGTGCTCGCGGAACAGATCTTGCACTGCAGCAAGGACCCGTACGAGATCTTGAAACGTGCTGCCTCATATGAGAAGAGTTTGTGGACCAGCCGTGGCCAATATCTTGACCGTGTAATCCTAACCAACCGAATGGTGGCCCAGACTTTGATCAACCGTCAACATTTTAACGTTTACGCTCCCATTGGGAAAGAAAATGAGACAGCGATCCAGATTTGCACGACGTACAATGCGGTGGAGTTGCTTAAAAGTTTGCTGCTACCAAAAAAACTTCATTGATCTTGCCTTTAAACACGACGCAGTGGATGTAATGGAAGTTTTAGTCACCGGTGAACATGATATTCCAAAGACCATAAATGTTACCAAAGAAATCTTGGAAAAGTGCGCTCAGCATGGGAACACCAAGCTGTTTGAGCTTCTCTTTCAGAATTATTGTCAAAAAGCCAACCACATGGACCAGGAGCAAGGCGACGGACTAGGTGCATTAAAGCATTTTCCATGGTATAAATTATCATATTTTTACAACCTAAGCTCTGGGCAAGCGATGCTGTCCATCCTACAGAATGCAGTTTCTAATGGCAATTTGGCAATCGGCATGTTTATATTTAAAAAATCTAGGCTTTTGATCGATAATGAGACGATCAAGAAGCTGATCTTGCAAGCTGCCGACGACAATCTCACCGTTCACGAGCAGTTGGCAAGCATTTTTGAGTATCTCCTCGAAGAAAGCTCAGACATACGCGCCACTGATGACAGAGGTCGAACATTGCTCCATTGTTTTGTCAACTTGGGATACGTCCGCATGGTGAAGTATCTGATCGAGAAGAAGGGATTTTCCGCACTGACCGTGAACGCCGTGAACGGATGGAATGCGTTTCACTATTGCATTCCGCCAGACTGTGTCGAGCAAGAGAAGACTGAGCAATACTACTGCCAAATATTCAGCTTCATGATGGAAAAGGAAGGTGCGGACGGTATCCATGCCAAGGCGTTCAATGGAGAAAATGTGCTTTACCTTGCCGTGACTAACCGTTACTTTAAAGTTGGGAAACTAATCGTTGCGTCTATCCTAGAGAATGTTCCCGCAGAAATTGCTCAGCACACACTGAAGGGGTATTTGGAGCAATCAAATTTATCAAACAATCACATTTGTAAGGATTTTCTCAACTTTCCCCTAGAGGAGACTGATGTTCAGGATGAGTTGAAACATGTTTTGAATAGTGTTGGAGACTTTTTAAATATTTGATAGATAATTTCTACACTTTTTTCGCAAAACGTAGGTAACATAAGAAAGGAGCTGTTTGTTCAAATTATATTTCATATTCAAATATGTAATTTTATATGTATACGTATAATAAAATTTAATGAAACTTTCAAAAATAATCCAAAAGTACGTATGTCTTATTTTTCTACTCTACAAAACACCTTCTAAATATCTCATCTTATAGCTCTAAAGGTCCCTCCCAAAGGAGAAGTGGGATATATCACAACGATCTGCTTATATACAATGAATACATGGCAATGGAAAAGCATGACAATTCGGTAGTGCCACTTTTCTTATACAAACAGAGAAGTTGCATGAACATCGACTTTTTCGAGTAGAGTTTTATCATGACGTTATCTGCACGATACGAATTCCGAATGACATTTCTTAATGGACCATCTACAACAACTTTGACGTAAGCTGCTTTCCTGCCAATTGAGCGGAAAAAAAGGAAACACCCAAATGGTTCTCACAGTGGTACCTTATACCTTTCAGTATGATTGACTTCTAGAAAAAAAAATAAAATCGAAAGCTGCTTCCCAGAATAAACAAAAAACGAAAATCCCACCTAATGGCCAGCTCGCACGTGGCTCGATGGAGGCGCCTGGCTTCGCATGCACGCTGAGGAAACAAAGTGTTAAAATGGCAGCAAAATGCATGTCGCTTAACGTACGCACGCTACAGACAGTACGGCGATCGGATGTGTGCCCCGTAAACGGCACTTTATGCTTGTTCAGTGTGTTTGCTTGCACCAGCGGAAGAAAGGGCCTCGCATGTGTATTCACCACTCACGGTCACCCGAACCCCCAACCCCGAACCGTCACGTCCTGGAACAACAAACCGCACGCAAACATTCACGCCATCGTACGGCCGCCACCTAAAACACTTTCCATACGCAAACCGACGTTATTTTGGTTTAATTTCGAAACCTCAAAACTATTTACCACCCACCACCAAAGCCAGCCCCATCCAGCGCGCTATCACTAGTTTCTCTCCTGTCGGGGGTTGTTGCAGCGCAGCCAGTCTACCGTGGCCATGTTCACACCTCACCTAACCGAGCGGGACATTAGTGTGTTGCTGGTGGTGTTTTTGGTTTGGTCTTACCCGAGGAATTCGCCCCCATCCTGACGGCAGGATTGATGTTTAACATTCGTTGCTCGTGTTCCGGCATCGTCAAAACTGCCCCTAGCCGAACAGTGCTTAACTAGTTTTAGTTTTCAAGTACGCAGTTGAGTAAAATTATTTCATTTTTCTATTTCCTTGAATTGGTAATGGTTTAGACTATAATGGCCTTGTAGCGAAAAAAGTATATCACTTTTGTTCAAAAGACGAATTTTAAATATTTTGAAAGTGAAATGAAAAGTGAAAACATTGTGTCGATTAAGCCACAAAACCATTAAATCATGCTTGTAGAGAAGAATAATACGCAAACCAGATTTTATCTAGTAAAATTCTACCTTTCAATTGTATTCTTAGTTTTAACCACATTATAAAAAAAACTCAATTCTCTTTCACGTTCTTTCAGAAAAGCACCATTACGCATATGATGTGCAAACAAAGTAACATAACAGGCAACAGCTCCACGAAACCATGGTTGGCCATTCCCTTGCCATCTCATTGCTCTTTTACATCGTCCTGTGTTTTAAGGTCCGCAAAAAAATCCGTCCAATGAAACGCTATTTAAAAGGAGGCCGAACAGATTTTTTCAACGAAAGGTAACGACGTAAAAATTTAAGCAGAATCAGCTGAGAAGGTAGGTAGGGTTGAATCAATATGCTCCTCGACGAAAGCCATGTTTTGTTGCCTTTTTGGAGTGCTTGGCCAATGTTCTCGGACAACAACGTGGTGGGCATGTGGTTCGGGTGGAACGTTGAAAATGAAATTTAACTGCCCCAAAACTCAACAGGGTGGAAAACTGGTCACCCGTTTAACGAGTGGGCGCCTCTCTTCCGCACGGTGTCCACTCGGTCCAGTGAACGTTCCCAACCAAGGCATGAGCACGTTGGGTGTGAAGCAAAAATACTGCACGGTGTCCAAATAGGCTTCCCGGACAGCAAAAATAATTGCACTGGCATTGCAATTCGAATTGACCCGGACCATAAAAAGCAAAAGTATAAGAAACGGTGAACTGGAACTACCATGTATCCAAAAGGCACGAATTAAATCACATTCACTGTCACCATCCCTTCAATCCCTCTCACAATATACAAGTGAGCTTTAAAAAAGACCCTGCAAATAGCAACAGCCAACAGCGAGAAATGTATGCGTTCAACCTTTCCACTTCGTTGGCATGGCTTTCCTTTCCGTTCGTTTGTGTGTCGCGTGTAAATCTTGTTAGAATAATATGCTCTTAATTTGAAAAAAATCCGTTAAGCACTTTTCAGGCCGGGCCATTATCGTTATGAAATCAACCAAAGTGATCGTCACTCGACACCTTTTCGCCAGCCGTTGTCCGTCGTTCGCGTGCCCGGGAGTGTAATAAAATTTACACTGAATAAATAAAACGCGAATACGCTGATAATGGCTGGCACGGTTGGGGAAAAACAAGGGCCGAACCAAAACAAGAATTAGGAAAAACGCGCCCCGACCAGAGACACCTCTTTGGAAACTGTGAGCAAATGTCAGCAGGACGTCACCTTCCCTGCCGAAGTCCGAGAGATCGGCAGCAGCTGGACCGTTCTACGGTTGCGTTGATGCAAATCTTTGCATGAATAATAAATGAGGCAAGGGAAATAATACCCCAGCACCGGGTAGCGACAGGGCCAAAAGACACACGTTTCGATTCGAAACCATCCATTGCACGGTACGTTTGGCTGTACGAAAGAAGCATACTCAGAATGTAGAAGATGGCAATTTATCATGCTGAGGTCAGTTGCAAGTTCCGATGCTTACATCACAGATAATAAAACGTATGCAGAGGGAAGTTTTTGAAATTGCCTACAATAGTAAATAAGTTTAGTGAGATAATATTGGCTTACGATCTTGAACATTTTCTTCAAACATTTAAAGTGCGATAGATACTTTTATTATGTTCGGCCAGTGCGATGCTTTGAGAGAAAACAACTAGGCTTTTGCTTCTGGAACATCCGGTTGATTTGTAAATGTTCAGCTACTCAAAATGAACAGCATTGCTGCCGTGCCGTGCTTCAACCAGATCTAGCAGTTGATCGCCCTGTTACCTGGCCGGCATGATGGAAGACTACATTCGGTCGTGAAAAATTGACTGTACGTTCAGTACAGTTTCCCCAGGCCACACGCCATAAAATTCATCGATGGCTAGCCAACGACAACATTGGCGACGCAGCGGAGGGAAAGTCTGATGATGATGATGCTGATGAGGGCGATAGCTATGAATAAAGGAAAACATCGGAAAAAATGAGTGATATTATTCTTGCATACTAATATTTTGCTACCATCGTTGGTTGAGTGCAACGTGCTAGGGAAATTTGCACATGTTACAATATAAGTGCGTATTACAGGAAGCCCATATTTTATACTTGGTCAAAATGGCGATATTTACATGACAGTTTACGGTACTAAGAAGTCGAAATTTTATTATTTAAGAGGCATAAAATGTTAAGTCTATTTAACGCTTTTCGTTTCGCTCATTCCTTTCGATTACTGCAAATAACTTTAACATGCATGAAAATTTACAAGAACATCTTTTCGACATCCACACACAATTGCATAAATATTTCAAATCATCCGATGGTTAATATGCAAATTATTTTGTAATTTTTTATAATGTTTTACATAGAAACAGAGATGATTTTTCTAAACCATTATTTTTCAAGCCAATATTGACATATACAGCTGTAGAAAAAATAACCATAATTTTGCCTAATTTTTTTAATAAAAAACCTAAGGGCAGTAAAACGCCCACATTTCTTTTCAGTAATAACAAATCCATAACACATGCGTTCTATAAAAACCCTTCCATGAAGCATTCACATGAGTTTTCCCAGTACACCATATCGCCCAGTGTGGGCCGAAAGTTGAAACGTTAGGGTACCACGTGCCAGAATCATTTAGGAGGAAGAGTCGAGAGGAAAACCCACTCTGCTTTCGCTGAACGCATGGCATGTTTCCAGGAAAGCCTGAATTCACATTGGTCACATTGGTTTTGGCTGAATTCGTCAATTTGAATCAGCCCCCAAAAACGGGGGTCCTTTTTAAGTCAGGAAACGACAGCAAGCCGGTATGTTAATGTTCCTGAAAAAGGATTAGAATTTCCTTGAAACATTTTCAACAGACCCTATACGCCCAAATCCTCAATAGGAAGCCAGATATGTATAAGGACACATGAATTAAATTACGTTATATTAACAGCTTGTCCCAACATTTAGATTTATGGTACAACTATGATTATTTTAATTTCTTATACGGAACATGGGCTTCAAAGTAAAGAAATGTAAGTCAAAGACACGCATAGCGAACATAAAATAGGTGTTAAAATACGATAATTTCAAGCGTATCTTTACTCGTGCAGTATCGTTCATTGAAGATTAAAATTTAAGCAGAATAAAACATGTTAACGAAATCACAAACCACAATGCCTTCGCGTACCAGCGTGCATTTAAAGCGTTAACACTGGGTGAAAATGGGAAACCAGAAGTGCGAAAGGAAAATTAAATTACTTCCCGTCGGCTGATTCGTTCAGCTTGTTTTTTTTTTCCTCTCTCTTTAAACCAATGTTTGAACTACAATACACGCTTCCGAGCAGTGTTTCTGGCTTCTTTTGTTGCCGTATGACCCGCGTCAAGCCATTTTCCGAACCTTCAAACAACCGTTTGTCGTCGATGCAAATCGAAACCGGCCCCGTCACGGACAGACTGTGCGTGCATTCAAAAAATAGCATCGATTAACCGAGGGAAGATAAAACCAACGGCGCCATGATCACATGCGTCCACCCGGGCGACGATAATAACAGGAAAAAATTATGCTCACTGAAATGCGAATGAAAAGTTTTAACATGCGGCAGAAATGATACCTTCCCAAAGCTTCAGTCCCTCGCTTAATCTTTTTTTGGACTTTTAAAATGCCGATAGAAGCAGAATTTCGAAACGTGGTGTACGAGCAAATACATGGCTTCAACAATTTTACAATCCCTCCGCTAGCTTGATTCGATGTAAATGAGCAAAACGATTTCTCTGATAAGAAAATCATAATTATCGATAGTAATTTGGGCGGAAGGTATCAGTGGTGGTAAACCTCTGTTACATCCGGCATTACGCTTGATCTACCAATTAACTTGTTGTTAACTTACCGTTTAACGTAGTAAAACACTTACGTAATTCATTTAATCATTGAATATCTATTACCTAAAACCGTTTAAAATCACTCACAGCGTGTAATACTTATGAAAGATAACCAGAACATTTTGTCACCACTGGTTCGGAGACGACGCACGTTCAACACGTTCAAACTAAGCCGTGTTCCTCTTCACCAAAAACCCCACGAAAAAAGTCCTCATGATTGTTTTTGAGAATGTAGCACTCTTGGGAAATTTCTTACATGCCGGTGGGGTCATTTTTCAAAACGGAATCGAACGATGGTGCTTGCGCGAATGTTCTCTCTGCGTGCAGAATTTCAGCTCAATGTACGTGCTGCAATAATTACACCGAACGAACCGATGACAATCCTTATGCGACCGTGTTGCAAGCAGAGACGACATCAATAATATTACATTCAAAACGCAACCGGCCGCAACTCGCAGGATCGCACCGAGCCATCGCTGCATGGTGGACAAGAAAGGAGCCACCAGCGTGAATCGATGTAATTTTTGTTCGCACCCCGCCGGGAGAATGGACGAGTGGACGAGCATAAGTGATGCGCATATGAAGATTTATCAAATGAATAAATTCCCTGCTTCACGCATTCCATGAAGAAAACGAACGTTCGTGAAACGGCCCTGGCGTGCCTTTAAGGGACCACGAAATGCGTCCGGTTCCGTCAGCAGCCGTGCAACCAATGTGAAATAACCAAAGCCTGTGTTTCAGCATATCAAAGCGACTGCAGCATTGCACCGCCGAGCCGCAGTGGCGCTTTTAGGGAAGATCTGCAAATGAGCAAATAATTGGGACCGAAACTCACCCGGCACAGCTTGGAAGGGTCGAACGGCAGCGAACCGCCGACGATGGATGCAAGTAAAACAAGTGCAGCATAATTGCATTTGTCGCTGTCGGCAATGTTTCGGCACGGGAAAAGCCACCCTTCGGCCAGTTCGGTGGCTGCCATCGATACCGGTCGGTGTCGGAAAGAAAGGAAATATCGGCCGTACCTTGGGCGAACAGGATTGTACCGTTCCGGCAAAGGGTAACCAACGCACTCACACGCCCTCCCCATACCCCCATCCGGTCCGTAAGTCGAGCGGACGGGAACAGTTGTCGGCGACAACACAGATGATGGCGGTGGCGATAGTGAAGGGGGTGACAAATTTTGACATCAATAATTATCGCTTCCCCAGCGGGGTGCAAAATCGGTATTTTCCGGGTCGGTTGCGCTGCGCCGACTGCGGCACAACTCGGCATCGAATGCAATTTGGGGCTGGCATCTGGAAACAATAGCGGGGTTGGGTTGGGTGTCCGCGTCCGTACGCGGTGCATTGTTGCGTGTCGAGACCCGAGACGGTGATTGTTTTCGGTTGTGTCCGGGAAAACATTAGCATCGATGAATTATGTCTGCCAAGTGGGTGTAACAACAAAAAAATTGGCAAACAATCATGCCTGCTTCACATTGTAGCACAGCACGTCTAGGATTGCGACCAGGGGTTCCCCCGATGTAGCTCGAGCTGAATTTAGGTAAGGGAATATCATGTTCTGAGAATTGGTAGGATAGGAAAACCAATTCACCATGATGCGATGTTATGTTTGAACCAAAAACTCTTACGTTATTACGAGTCTAGATTAATGAGAGTGTTATGGACATGCTGGCAGATGAAAGGATTTAATGTAAATCAATGCTGGTGTTCTTAAGATTAAGTGTGCTAGATTTTATTCATAACATGTTTGATAAAGTATTAATGGATGATATTAGCGCCTAGAAGCCCAATCCAATCCCATGTCAATGTAAAGGAATGTTGTGCCAATACCGCAAAAAAAAAGGTAAAGGAAAAAAGCGGTTTGAACAATACGAATAATTTAGATTAACTTTAATATCATGCATACGTTTTGAAGACAACATTTTGAATTTTTCTTACGGAATTCAAACAAACACACGGTATTTTTTTAATTTAAAATATGCTACCTGTGTTTTAAAACTTCTTTCAATTTTCCTCTTTTTATAATCATAAAAATTTGATTTGTTACGCTTCTTTACCTTTTAAGTTCCCAACATACGCACGTGTTTTAAAAAAATATTATCATTGGGGACAATGTTGTTGAACTCCTGGTGAGATAATTGTTTTCTTTAATCTACAGCGCAGCGCTGCAATATGAATGAAACATACAAATCGTTGCCATTTCCATATCAGGGCCGCACATTTGACCTACATAGGCAATCACCCAGCGGGATGTGGCGTCCCCGAATAGGTACCACCGAAAAGCCCGCTATAAAACGAAACGAAACCGACAGGGAACGGGCAACAAATCATGACGACATTGCACGGTGTGACACTGTACGCCCTGGCCGCCCTTGTCAGCTGTACGGTGGCCCTGTTTGTTGCGACCGATCCGAAACTCGCAGCCCGGAAGGCCCGGCTCGACGAGCAGCCGAACGAGGAGCGCATTGTCGGAGGCGTTCCGGTGGACATTCGCGACTTCCCGTACCAGGCGTCGCTGCGCCGCGGACGACACTTTTGCGGTGGGTCGATCATCGCCGAACGGTGGATACTGACCGCGGCTCACTGCACCAGGTATGCCGTATCGTGCCGTTGGTATAACTTTTTCATCCCTTCAATGGTGCCAAATTGCTCGCCTAGGTCGATGAGTGCCCGCAACCTGTGGATTCACGTCGGTTCCGCGCACGTGGCCGAGGGTGGCCAGGCGATGAAAGTGAACCGCATCCACCAGCACCCGAAGCAGAACTCGTGGAGTGATTACGACTTTTCGCTGCTGGAGCTCGACCGAGCCCTCAACTTCAGCGAGTCCGTGCAGCCCGTCGCCATACGTCGCCCACCGAAGGACGGTGACGCCGATTCGCAGCCACTACCGGATGGAACGCCGTGCAAGGTTTCCGGCTGGGGCAGCACGCACAACCCGGACGAGTCGGCGCTCGTCCTGCGGGCGGCCACCGTCCCACTGGCTAACCACGAGCGGTGCAGCGAGGTGTACCTGGGTTATGGCGGCGTCACCGAGAGCATGATATGCGCGGGGTACGAGGAAGGTGGCAAGGACTCGTGCCAGGGTGACTCGGGTGGTCCGCTCGTATGCGCCGGACAGCTGACCGGAGTCGTTTCCTGGGGAAAGGGCTGTGCCGAACCGGGTTACCCGGGGGTGTACGCCAAGGTATCGGAGGCGTTTGAATGGATAGAGCAGACACTGGCGGATGCAGCAGAAGCATCCGTATCAAACATGTGAACACCTAAACCTGACTTTATAGTGATAACCGATGTGATTGTGATAACCGGGTTCATCACGAAGGGTACATTTCAAACTTATTTTTCACATCACATTCAAAAGCTATTTTTCCTTCTAATACAACTATTTGATCATTTTTACAAAAATCATTTCCATAAGAACCCTCTTTCGTGTAAGACATTCATCAATTTACAAAGCATATTTTAAAACAAAATCGGAAGCAAACCTATTTGGATAATTAAAACCAGAATGTTGCATTTTTTTATCAAACCGTTGTTTCAAAACAGCCATTAGTTGCTTGATTTGTTTTAGCTGCTAAGTTCCTTGTACCTTGCTGCAAACTATGACAATTTATGAAAGCCTCCATCACTCCACGTTACCTTCCTTCGGAAACATCAATTCAAAGTCAGAACTCGTAGCACGTATGTACCGAAGAGCGAAACGGTCAGCAACCTCCGCGAGCTCACTTTCCGATTTAGCCAGATCAAACAACACTCCAAATTCTGCCCCTTGCCCATCTTCGACAACCGAAACGCGTTCCATCGAAGGTAATAGCGTTTCGCTTATCTCTACGATCGGATCGTAACTTTCGCGATAACTAGGTTGACTTTCGCTGCAATCTTCGTGGCAGATGGAACTCGCATCCGAACTGCAGGGACCAGTGGAAACAGCATCTGGGACGTTGTCTGCAACAATGGATCGTTCCTCCGGGTCGATCCTTTCCCATCGCAGTGTTATGTCTCCGAAAAGCTCATTGTAGGTTTTGTTGTAATACTAAAAATGGGAGTGTTACGTAAATGGTGAACCCGGTCATAAGCTCTCCTCACTTTATTACCTTCGGCTGGGCATATGTTAAACCTCCGATGACTATCTTTTCGATGGAAGATCGTTCACTGCTCTCGTGAAATGTGATCTCTTCACCTTCACCAGCTGCAAGGTCAGTTGAAGGTTCCAAAGGGAGTTCAATTGAGCTTCTTGCTTCTTCCCTTGCAGGATCCGGTTCAGGCCCCGGCAGACATTGGCTAACTATAAACACGTTGCACTGTGCAAGATCGGTGGAGGGAAATTCAACGTCATCTGCCAGCTCGAGGCTACTTATTGAATTTTTGTGAGAATTTGAGGATGTTGCTCCAACTTCCAAAGGACGATCGGCAATCGGCGTAGAACAATTCGACACTTGAGTGGACCGACATTCACGTGGATTGGCGTGTATGTTGCACAGTTCCCTAGTCATTTCTACCACCTGTAAGCAACCGTCGTATTCGTTAATGAATTTGAGCAGCTCCTCGTATTGATAAATCATCCACTGCATGGCACGTTCATCAATTCGTTTCTGCTGGCTGCAAAGGAAAGAAATTGTGAATGTTACTTAAGATGGTACAAGCAAGCGAACCAAACAAGCATGTGTTACTTACTCCACCGCGGTCTTCACGATATGCTCCATTTCCCTAACGATTCGTGTCTTCTCAACCTGCAACCGCCGGTTTACTTCCTGCTCAAGCTGCGTGCGAAAACGGGCCGCAATCTTGCACAGCATATCCTTGGCCTGCTTCCGCACCTTCCGACAGACGAACTCACCCCACAGAGCGCGCGCTTTGGCGTACGATCGGTGCAGCTCGCCCTTCTCCTCCCAGAACCGCCGACGCATGGTTTCTTCCATCTCCCGCAGCAACGCGTCGTAGCGCCGCCGTTCCTCGTCCCGGGCGATGGATACCTTCTGGCGACATTCGAAGCGCAAAAATTCCACATCGTCCGAGCTGGAACCGACCGCAGTCGCCGCAGTCCGCAGGCGCTCCCGCCAGTAGCCCTGGACGCGTTGCGAAATTGCGCCCCCAAGCCGTAGGATATGTTCATGGATGTCACCGCGAACTCTCTCGGCGTCGTATTCGCCGGCGAGTGCTGACTCACCGGACACCACAACCAGACGATCGGGTTGGACGGCTGTCCGCTGACTGGGCTGCAGGGTTGCAATTATGATGTCGGCCAACTCCGGTCCCAGCTCGTTTCGCATCTCGGAAATCGACGGCGCCGTTCCGCTCTGCAGGAAGTACGTCCGGCGGCACAGTTTCGACGGTGCCGTTCTTACCATGGTCATGCAGTTTCGGTTACAGGAAGTGAAGTTTAAGTTTTAACCGGAAGTTTGGAAAGAAATATATGATCGCTTAACGAAACGTCAAATCAAGCACACCAAAGCGAATAAAACTTTTTTCATTGCCTACGCTATCGACAACTTTTCTAATTTCCGTTTAAAAAAGAAGGTTTGATGGAGCATGTTGTTTTTTAAAGTAAAACCAAAGGCAAAATTTGAAGCCAGCCAAACTTGGAAAACAAGCTTAAACTGTTAAAAATACGTGTTCTTCTAATTCTTCCACAAATATAATTCCTCATTTTAATAATAAATCAATAACTAAAGTGGCTGCAGTCATGAAGAAATTGATGGTTGTTATTTTAAACAGTTACGAAATCAGATCCCCACGTCTCATATTTCCATTTTCCAACGGTTCTTCACACTCAATTTTGCACTTTTACCTTCCTTCAGCATAAATTAAAACAAACTAAGCTCAACATCTTATGTATCTGTGTTTTAAAATCATTAAATTGAGAAAAAATATCAATTTACATAAATAGAACCACGTGCCAACGTGGAATATGTCAGCACGGAATCTGTTACGGGCAACCTCAAGGACACACTGTTCCCTGTATACGATTTCATTAGTTTGTACATCGCTCAATCCTAGAAATATGATGCATAACGGTGACGGTCAGTGAAAGTTTAATCTTTCACCCCCAGAGAAAAAACCCAATAAGACACCCGTTGCACCACAACCACCTTCTCCGGGCCACTTTTCCCCTCCGGCGACCGTTTCATGGCCAGCCTATATTGAATGCCATATTTTAAATTAATATCCAGTAGCATGTGTTGTTGTTTAATAAGAAATAACATATTATGCATGCACATAAAGCCTCATGCCTGCCCGTCACCTTCACGTTGGGCCGTCTTCAATCGCACAATAACTTCCAAGGGTTATTGGTTATGGGAACCGGGACACGGTTTCATTGTATCCTTCTCGAGAGACTACGGATGCCGACCGTGAAGGCATCAAACCATGTCCACTTGGAGTCTTCGTTATGCTGCTTCGTTATCAATGATGATGTAGATGCCCTAATATACAGCACCGGAGCTTTTTGTCGATGTGCTTGTGCGGGTCGTGCTACTGTTTCATCACACCGCCGGGTGAGGATGCGAAATTCCACGGCCAACCGGCGTCATTTTCCAATGTCGGTCTGCTACGCCCGCTGGTTATGATACGTTGCTGCTCTCCAACCATTCTTCCCCATGCACAAGCCCGAAACCAACAACGCAAGGATATACCGGGAACCCTAGGTCCAGGATGCGCCAGTGAGAACAAGGACGAACTTTACTTCAAACGGTCTCACCTTGCAGACCGATCCTTCGTCGTCTTCCGATCGAACTCAAGGTTTCCGTTTTCGGTAATTGAGCTACACACCGTAATATCGGCAGCACTGCCATGTGTATCCGCACATCATCTCCACTTTGCCCTGGGAAGAAACGGTTGAGCTGGCAATCGTAGCAGGGAAGGAGATTGATACGCAAACATTGATGGAGACTAAGCAATGCGGTGAAAGCATGTATGGAGCAATCTTCCCGGACACACCGGCGATACACTGCTAGCTCGGCACACATGGGGGCGACGACAACATCGGTGGGATGAAATTTGCATTCTAATAGATAATGCTCGTGGCGGACATATGGCACCATTCCAGCGCGCCACTGCACGCAAAGAGCAGTGGGCTAAGATTGTGCCCGAGGTTGCGGCTTACCGGGACACACGCAAATCCAATCCCGACCGAGGGTGGTACCAAATAGATTGCACGGTGAGCACACATTAAAGCGTCGCTATTACTCTCATATGTGCAGCAAGGATTTTTCGTAATGGGATCATTTTTTCTCCAACAGTACAGGAGTGCTGCAGAACAATGCTTACGGTATTTCTTTTAATTCTAGATTTAAACAATTAAAAAGATGTACATATCCTAGAGTAATTAAGCGCGTGACATCAAAATATACAGATTTAGAACAAAAACAGATAAAACATCGAAAAACATTGCAAGAGATATTGCACCGAAAAATCCTGCAGCAAAAAAACATTTCCAGATAAAAAGCCCGTTTTGTGACTTTCCTTCATCATCAACAATGTTTTCATCTTCTAGATCTCTAAAAACAATTGTATCTTCTTTCGTTCCAAAATGCAAACAATCACCATTTTCCCGCTAGTAAATTCTAGTTGAGAAGCACTGCCTCAACTTACAATACATTTTAAAAACTTAACGAAAGATAACAGTCATTTTAAAAGGTTACGTTCTTACCGTTACCGAAGGGGTATGAGCTAGTGTTGGGAAATTGTGTATTTCTCTGGATCGTTTCGAAAATGGGTTATTGTGCAATTGGAACGGACTCACGGAATTGGCTTTGCGGGGTGCAGGCGTAGAAGGATTCGGCTACATTGACTTATAAAAAGTTCCACTTACAGAAAGACCCAGCTTAAGATGGTTCCATAATTACCCAGCACTAGCGCACTTTTTATCGTTTTGAAGACAGAAGGAACGATATTTCCAGCTCCAAACGATATGTTTCGGGGGTTGAACAGCACAGAAAATGGGGAGTTTGTCTCAAAACTCCCTCTTCGTTTGACCGGTTCGTAAAATCGGCTTTGAGATAAAACGTGAAACATATGGATTCGAGAAAGGAATCGGTACTTATTTATACAGTTATACAGTTAACCCAATTTTTACTGATAACCGGTTTCGTAAAATAAAAAGGGGACTACATTCCACACGTTGATCAACCGCGATTGACGCTGTTTAGTATTCTAGTTGTAGTATTTTTTTATATCTGGACCTAGATATTTCTGAGCAATCATTAAATTAAAATGTTTCCACTTTCTTCAAAGCACAAAACTGGAATTAACCGTTACGTAACGAATTTAAACGACTCAATTATGGAAGTTTACATTATTTCTTCTAGGAACGGATCGAATTATCAGGGCTCCTCAATACTGTCAGAAGTAAAATGTAAACAATATTGTTAAATGACCTTGATCGAACGGTTGTGTACGCAAGTGGGCAGTTTTAACAAGAATTCCAACGATCGCGCTGTCCAAGTTGATGCAATTGTTGATCAGATTTGCAAGCTGCATCGAAACAGCCGTCTCATTTTCTTGCAATAGTAGGAATAAGATGCTACCGTCTGTGCATTCGAGTCCAATGTTTGCGTAAGTATTGCTTTGTCACTAAAAGTGATTGTACGTCTTCAGCATTTGACTTTGTTTCATTAGTTACAACCCGTATAGTACCAAGTACCCTAATCCTGCTGGCGAACGAAATAAAGATCCAATTTTGGACGTCCTGAAAAGGGTATTCAACAGGCATGACCCGAACCTGTTTCTCTTAGAAATTGCCTCCGGCGTAGGACTACACAGCACTTACTATGCTCACGTCTTCCCAAACATCATCTTTCAACCGTCGGAGGTCGAGGATACGCTGTTCTCAAGCATCTTTGCGTACCAGCAAGAGGCGGGCCTGGAGAATCTTCTGCCTCCGACGTTCATCGACATTTCGAAGCCCTGCAGCGAGTGGAGCAACGATGCCAACATTAACCTTTCGCATACGGCCGAGCGTGTCGACTACATGCTGAACATCAACATGCTGCACATATCGCCGTTTGCCTGCGCCGAGGGACTGTTTCAAAACGCGTCGCAACTGCTCAAACCGGGCGGACTGCTGGTGACTTACGGTCCGTACGCCGTGAACGGAACGCTCACGCCGGAAAGCAACGTGCGCTTTAACGAGTCGCTGCAACGGAAAAATCCCGAGTGGGGCATAAGGGATACGAGTGTTTTGCAGAAATTGGCCAGCGCCAATTGGATGACGCTCGAAGAAATGATAGACCTCCCGGCGAACAACAAGTGTTTGATATGGAAAAAGTTGACAAAAGCATAATTATATTTCAATGTTCATTACGCGCTAACATAACCGCAATACATAATTCGAATCTAACGAACACTCGGTATCGCTGCATTCCGCGCCTACAGGAAGAACCTGCGTCGTCCTTCCATCTGGTGCCGTTTGTTGGTAATCATCCATTCATAGTCGCCGCACTTTCCATCGAACAGACCGACTTGCAGAGAACGTAGTTTCAGCGTAAAACGGGGGCCCAACTCACGTAGCTTCACCCGCTTGCCGTTCTTGTCGAACTCGTACAGGTGGTGCCGGAAGAAGATGTAATCGCGTTGGTTGTGGAATGTTACCACACGCCGCCCACGGAACTCTGGCTCGTAGTGGAACAGGGCACCCAGCATGCGCCCGACAGTGAGACCGAGACGGGTGGTAAAATTGTTCAGAATAACCTCCGGTCGGTGAGTGGATATATTCTTTATAGTGCGCCTCAGCTCTTTAAGCGATTTGTAGTTGCTCACTTTGAAGTGTGCCGTTGGTCCCTCGGGAAGGTGAATAACGAGCAGCCCTTCCGGCTTTTTCCTCCACTCGTTAATGACCAGCAGGTCGGTAAACTCCTCGCGGATCGCGCTCTTGCACACATTCTTCAGGCGGGTATAGTTTCGCTGGTGGACGCAAGAATTAGGAATCATCTTTTTGAGCAGCTTTGCGAACTGGCTCGAACGCCAATGTGGGCTCTGATTGAACGTGATCAAGACCTTCGGTTCGTAGCTCTTCTGGTAGTACTCGCAAAATTCATCGTTGGCCAGATCGTTCACGACTTCTTCTTGATCCTCGGCCTGTACATTCGTGACGGTAGTTTCATCTTTCTCTCGCAGCGTTTCGATCGTATGCATTGGCGCCGATGGAATACCTTCCAGTTTACGCGTTTTCTTAGTAGCCTTTTCCTCCTTCTTCTTCAAGCCCATCATACGCTTGAACCGCTTATGCCGGATTTCCTTGTTTTTGACGAAGTTGACCGGATTGATCACCGGGTAGGATGCCTCCTCCGGATCTTCCTCATCGTCCGCCAATCCCCGCTTCCGACGCCGGCGAAGCGCCTCTTCCGCACGTTCAGCCACTTCACGTGCCGCCTTTTCGTCCAGGTAGTCTTGGAGCCGCTTACGTTTCTGTTTCGTGTCGCTCCCATTTGCTGTCACTTTTGAGGTCGATGGTTTAGGTTCCATCTCTGAATCGCCGCTACTATCATCACTGGACATCTTGAAATGATTGTTTTTCACCGTTTCAGAACAAGTTTTACAATTACTGCACACCGCTGCACGCGACCACGTTTTGGTTTGGAATGTTTACTTCTCTGCAGCCCTCGACCGATTTGACATTCCTTTCCCACTTGACGTAATTCTTCCAGGGCTCGGATTCGAGTTTTACTTCAATGCTGGCGTGGATGACAATTTTACAATCTTTTATTTTATTCATTCTGTCGGTTTATTTGGAGATTTTCACACTTTTAAAGCTTTTTTGTATGATTTTGGTTAATTTTCTGTGTAACTTTTTTTCATTTTCCTTCAAAGGATCTATTTTTTTTTATCTAAACACTCGCCTGTTTACTTGTCATTGCGTGCTACTATTTTCACCGGGGTGTGTCGAATATGCCACGGCAAACGTCAAGTGCCCGCTGGCATTCTGTCAATTTGGTTCATTTCTTCGATCCGCCATGTTTTTTCCAAACTGGTCCAACAGTCGTCATCGTTGCCGTGTTTCGTGTCAGTAATAGTGTGGGAGCAATATTTGTACTTGCACTTTTGCGCACCTTTTGCCATCCGTTGGCGAGCCGTGGGTGCAGTTTCGTCTAGACCGGGCCACACGGACACAATCCCTCATGTAGGGGTTATTATATTGTTCGCATCCCAGTAGTACACGATCCGCCGATCGACGACGCACAGAAGAAAGGGCGACGTTGCCTGTGCTCCAA
Organism: Anopheles atroparvus; assembly: GCA_914969975.1. Taxonomy (NCBI): domain Eukaryota; kingdom Metazoa; phylum Arthropoda; class Insecta; order Diptera; family Culicidae; genus Anopheles; species Anopheles atroparvus. The sequence continues at coordinate 25,548,691 of CAJZCY010000003.1, read as the reverse complement.
CAGCACCTCTCTCCCGGGTGCACTATAGTTGAACAAACAAGAAAGAAACTGAGCCCTTCGTTTCTTCGATTAGGTCAAAAACAATTGTACCGTCGCGCCTTAGGATTTCTGTTTTGGTGCATCCTCCCCTTACCGTGTGTCCGGTGGAGGTGCAGTTCGAGGACATCGTCCAAACACCATAAAGAACTCGCGGTTCATGTGTGCTTGAGTGTACGTGTGCGTGTGCCTGTGCATCCAGTGCTAACGAGTGTCCCCACGGTCATCGCGTATGCGGTAGCGCTTGAACAAATCCTTGGCTGCACCAGGGCGACTCCACCTGAGGAGGACTGCAGGTGAGGTGAACGGGCCTACACCAACTGGTGCTGTGTCAGGTGTCAGCCAGCGACCCCTCCCGGGCACGACGCCCCCAACCGTGTGCAAGGCAGAACAATCATAACAAAAACAACCAAGAGGACGGCCACGGCGACGATGAATCGAAGTGACGGCCTGGTGCGACGTGTAAAGGCACGCGACACCGACTCGAACGGGGGCTCCTCTTCGTCCGCGGCCAACAACGCCGAGCAGGAGGAGAACAAAGTGGAACAGGAGGATGATTTGGACGACTGCGACTCGAAGGAAACCCGGCTCACGCTGATGGAGGAAGTGCTGCTGCTCGGGTTAAAGGACAAAGAGGTATGAGACGTGTCCAACGCGGCAAGTGGAGGGGGGGGTGTCAGTGTCATTGAAGGCAGTGTGCTGGAGTGAGATAACGGCAGCAAAAATCCCGCAAAATGACCCACTCAAAGATCAAAGGCCAAAGTAAACGAGTTTGAAATGGCATTGGATGGCCCTGAGGTAGGCACATAACTGTCTTCCCTCCGCGGCCAATGGCAAATTTTATTGCGATGACTCTATTCTATGTTGCCGTGGATGGGGTAGTGCATTAGTAGTTGGTAGGAGACGTTAAAGTGCCTAGTAACAATTTACAAACTTTGCGCATTAGCTACCAATTGCTACAATATATTTTCTGCTTTCGCTGTAAATTAACTTTTCTTTTCATCCACCGTCAATATGGATGTTACCCCATGGATAATTTAATTTCCAGTCATTCACATAATGTCGGTCGTTTCGCTCTTATCGCTCGCTTCGGCAATAAGGGTACAGTTGGCATTGTCACTTTTAGCGCAGCATAGGAGACCGCTTTATCGTCGTATCGAAGGAGGCTATCTTTATTTCCTGCACTGCACGGTTCAAGCAATCTGCCAGCTCGGTAAAATTGTTCGATAAAGTTTTGCACAAACCACCGCAACGTGAAATAGAACGTGTTATTGTCAACCACCGTTTCCACCGGACCAGACAAAAAAAAAAAACCGGCCGATTTGTTCATTTCTCACTACCCAGAGGCTGAAACGTGCCGTTCTAGCTGTGACGGGCTGTTGCCTCTTGAGTAAACAGTACCGTTTGTAACAGCGACCCAATTGTCACGCAATGCGTCGTCGTCAGTTCGGTGCTGTAACCACAACAAAATAACACAGTAGACACTGCTATATATCGAACGATAACGTTTTGGGGGTTTCTCCAATGCAATGAAACATAACGTCGGAAAGAAAGTTCTGACTTATTTTCGGCAATGAATGCACCTGTCTTTTGTCGCCGTAGGGCTACACCTCATTCTGGAACGACTGCATATCGAGCGGGCTGCGGGGATGTATTCTCATCGAGCTGGGCCTTCGCGGTCGCGTCGAGCTAGAGCGCGCCGGCATGCGACGGAAGGGGCTGTGCACGAGGAAAATCATTCTCAAATCCGACACACCCACCGGTGATGTACTGCTCGACGAGGCCTTGAAACACATCAAAGAAACCTGCCCACCGGAAACAATTCAGAGCTGGATCGAGTACCTCAGCGGTAAGTGTCGGAAATCGTCGATCCAAACAGAAAACCTAAATACGCGTTGATTCGATAGTACTTTCAAAGAATAGTACTTTTTGTTTTTCATAGAACACAAGCTATCTATGTATGTCCAGTGTTTCTTGTCTATTCCTCAAAGAATGTTTCTGGTATACAAATCTTTAATCCAGTCCGCACCGTGTATAGCTTTGGTTAAACAGCTGAAAAAATGACCCTCATTCTCTCCCCTCCCCGAACGTAGGAGAAACATGGAATCCACTAAAGATACGCTATCAGCTGAAGAACGTCCGCGAGCGGCTCGCCAAAAATCTGGTGGAAAAGGGCGTACTGACGACGGAGAAGCAAAATTTTCTCCTCTTCGATATGACGACACATCCACTCACTGATAACGTTATCAAGTGCCGACTGGTCAAGAAGGTAGGTCGCCGACCGGAAGTGCGCGTAGAAGTAGAAGTAGTAGTAACCAGCCTAACGCCTGTGTTTCTTTTTCGGTTTCCCGTTGGGGCGCGCGCTAGATCCAGGATGCGGTCCTCACGAAATGGGTAAACGATCCGCAGCGTATCGGCAAGCGGATGCTGGCGCTCATTCTGCTAGCGCACGCCAGCGACGTGCTGGAGAATGCCTTCGCCCCGCTGAACGACGACGACTACGAGCTTGCGATGCGGCGAGTGCGGGAGCTGCTCGATCTGGACTTCGAGGCGGAGTCTGCCAAATCGAACGCCAACGAAGTGATTTGGGCCGTGTTTGCGGCGTTTACCAAGTAAGCATAAGCAATTCTTCCCCCCCATGCAACATTCTACACCACCACCCCTGCCTGCCTGCCTGCATGCCCGGTTTGGAACGGCGTAAGGGAGGAAAGGCCGGTAAGGCGGCTCCTCGTCATCGTGAACGTGAACTGCAGGACATGCTGCTGGTGTCCGCGGGTAAATAGGTGCTACCGGTGCCGTCGTTAAAGCCCCCTCGCTACTTCGGTTGGGGCACTTGTCATGCGGGGATTCTCGGCGCTTTCGGATCAAGCTGGACCACGAGAGCAGCCCACAGCTTCAGACGACGGGCATACACAGGGTGCCCGCGATTGGGTTCAATTCATCTTTGTTTTCGTTAAAAAAAAAAACAACAACTTTGCACCATTCATTCTATGTTCCCAGCGGAAAGCAGGCCGACGCTCCAGTGTACGGCATCGTCCTCTTCGTTGCTGCCAGGCTAGCTGGTAGAAATGTGATTATTAATATTGGTTAAATTCGAAGTAGGAGCTTTAAAACAAAACAATGAGCCCATTTTAGACTAATAGTCGGAAGCGGATCAAGTTGTACTACACAACCACCCTCGATGGAACCTTTTCTGATAAACACGCGATAAGGAGGACAACACATAGCAAGGCAACACTGCTTCTGTAGCCGGAAATAGTTTTTTTTTTTTTAATGCAATTTCGAGTAAAGTTTCGAGCGGGGAAAAATCGTTGACCGTGTGGCCAACCGGACTGATGTCAGCTAATACGGTGTTCAAACGGAACGATCCGTACGTGGGACGGGAATCCATCTTACCAATGCCTTCCTGTATGCGATTATTTTTTACTACTTACACTTAATGATCACACTTCCTGGCGCTAGAACTGACACCACACGGTTCCACGTTTATCATGAATAATTGCCGGAGTTGTTGCACGGTCTGCCGAGAGATGATAAACCCTAGACACACATACACGTAACGAGATGGACCAATGGCACGGCCGAAGAAGGGCGTAACGAGAGGGAATCTAATTTCTTCGTCAAGCCAAAAGTCTTAACTTTCCTAACCTTTTCCTGACCTAAACGAATAAATCGTTACATTAGTGCACACTGCATTTCTTACAGTTCGTAAGGAACTTTATTTTATTTTTTTATCAACGATAAAAACTATGGTCGCTGGATGCCGTATTGTCAGTGTCCAGGTGCACTGATTGACATTTTGCTGCTCAGGATATTTCCTCCCTGTTATTTGGCCGTTTGTATCGGGCTTACTCGGTGGGGTAAGCAACTTTAGTTATGCTATTTTTTGTTTACCTTCGACTTCGGTTCAATTTATATATATTTAGGCTGGTAGCCTTCCTGTAATGAAATCGAAGTTCGTACGTGTGTGCGCAACCACAACAATTTGAATTGTGATTTCACGAAGTTTGATGGCGATCGTCCGCTTTGGCCGCGTGGATAGAATCCGGGGTCGTAATTAACCCTAGGTTGTTGCGTTTGCGGGCGGTATAGAATTAAAGGCTCTACGCTGTACTGGAGGGAAAGAGTGCTTCGAAAATTAGCCTAAACTACCTATCAAACAGTACTACTACACTACAGTAAAACCGATTTGCCACGAGGGGTAAACACGGTGGTTTTTTTGTTTACACTTTGCTAGTTAAACAATTTTCCAAGTATCGATAATGGTAAATTAAAAGCATAGCTAACCGAGAAAAGAAAGCAAACGCACGTGCCCGTTCGGAGGATGGGTGCGTTCTGCTGCAGGTGGAAGAAGATAGAGACGGACACAACCGACGAAAGTAAAATCGAATCAATACAACTGAATCCAATACATCCTTTTAACCTGCCGGCATCCTTTTACCAAAAAAAAAAAAAAAAATGCAAAATTTACAAGACTAGAAAGTGTGTGGTGAAATGTATTTTGTGTAAGCTTTGCGTTTGGTTGTTTTTTGTTTTTAACATCACGTGCTCACATCTCGGGCCACATCATTTATCGTAACCCTTAAAAGGATTAGTTCGAATTACGGAAAAAATACGAAACATTCTTCACTATCGCGTTTAAGAATATCTTGCTACTCTTTTTCTACATACTTGTTTTGCGTTATTGTTTTAGACAATTTATCGATAGATTTTCTTTCCACAAAATATATAGCCTAGAATAACTATTGTTAAACTGAAATAGACTAACTATCGTTTGGTACAGGCCGAAGGGTAACCGACCATGGGGAAGCAGACACCAGAAACCGTAATTTTGTGAAGCACAGGAAACGCAAGAAGGATGGCATTGCATTCGAGTGCGGGCGAAGAGTTTTATTTCCTATAACATTAGAACGGATTTAATCGAAACGAAAACAAAAATAAACACACACACACAATTGTATATAGCATACAGGCAAGCGTAGGGACGAACCTATTGTTAAAATAAATAAGTAAACAAGATATGTAAAGAAATAAAAGTATAAATCGGTTAAAATCTTTATCAAATTGTGTTTGTGTACCCAGGGTTCCGTGTTTCTAGGCAGCTTTGCTAAGCTATGGTGGTAAACTAAGGTAAGCTATGGTGAGATTTCTTGTGCATGGTAATTAGCTAACCAGAAGAAAGGCAGAAGAAAGTTCGTCTCTTCACAATTAAAACGAACTTTTTAATTTAAATTCTTGATAATCACAGAACACACGTAGTGTTTTTATTTCTAACTGTTTGAATAGTCTTTTCACCGGGGCTCTTGTTTTGACATTCGTTCGTTGGCATCTACAATTTCGCTCTGCCAGTTTCGCCCGTCTTAAGCGGGTCGTAGACGCTCCATGCACGAGCAATGCATGATTTAGACATTAATAGACCTGTGTCAAATTGTTTCGGCATCCGCAGAACAAAAATGTTAACGGAATCACGTTGTTTTTTTCCGAAAAGACACCAAAATTGACTATCTTTATGGTTATGTTATAATTTCTCACTGAAAGACGTAGAAAATAAGATAGCGAGACACAGGCGGTTGACGGTCGATTTCAGCATTGTCATCTGATGTCAGACATCCTTCGCTTATGCGGTCTAAACCCCCCTTCATAAAGTTTGCTTATTTTCGCCCGGACAGTGGACACGAACGAAGAGATACGCGAGACGAAGAAACCGGAGATCGACCGCTCGTCCACAATCGTTTGACCGAACGACGGCAAAAGGCAAAGCGAACGCGTTTTCTACTCGTAGCGCGAGGTGCAACCGCGGAAGAAAGTCCTCAGTCTAGCTCAGATTCTTTTCCTTCATTCCTTGTGCATTGTGCAGTGTCGAGCGAACGCAAGCGGGCAAGGATTGCGAAAGGAGGCGTCGAAAGAAAAACGCCGTGCTGCTGCTGCTGCTGCTGTTGCTGTTGTGTGCTTTTCCTGTCATCCCGAGGTCGTAGACGTTTGTCAGCCGTGCAAGAAGAGTCATTCTTGATTGTTCTTCTCCTGGCACTGCCTGCGAAATTGTCATTCGGACTCCAAAATTACCACGATATTGCGGGCCTTGGTAGGAGAAATAAAGCAAGTAGCAAGTCGCATGTCGAGGTAGTCCTCACGTCGTGGTCGCGTTAGTTGAGCGCACTTATATTTTGGCGAACCGAACCCGTTCCGCAACGCATCGCAGGTGTCGTGTTTTTCATTGCGTGTGTGTGTTTTCAACCAACTCAACAACACAACTCTACCGAGCAGCAACAACCTGAGAGGAAATCAAAACAGCCTCCAGAATGGCGTCGTACCAGATAGCAAATTTGCTGGAAAAGGTGATTACAGATCAATCTCATCGGCGTGTACCATCTTTCTAGTGTGTTTACCGTGCGTAAATGGTAGGATGAGGTTCATCCTAGTGGGCGAGATAGATTCCTCAACCTTTTAACAATTAGCGCAGCGAATGTTGTTCCTCTTTGTTGGTATGAATATCTCGAACTCATTATCGATATGCGCACCCCCGCAATACTGCTTATAAATGCTTCAAAGATGGATCCACAATTTGGTTGCTCCCTGGCCCGTTACCGACGGCTTTCAGCGTATCTTTCTACCGTCCTCCAGTTTGGAAAGAATCGCAGCAGGCTTTACTTGTACCATACTTGGTTTGTTTTACTAAATCGTTCTGCAAGTGAAAACCCCCAAAACGCTGTGTTCTCTCCCCTTTGAACATCAATTTTAACACTTTCTTCTTCTGTTGCCGCCCGCCCTCCCGATGGCCTGCTGCCGGTACCACTTGCAGATGACGTCCAATGATAAGGACTTTCGCTTCATGGCCACCAACGATCTGATGACGGAACTACAGAAGGATAGCATCAAGCTCGATGACGAGTCGGAAAAGAAGGTCGTCCGCATGGTGCTGCGCCTGCTGGAGGACAAGAACGGCGAGGTGCAAAATTTGGCCGTCAAGTGGTACGTATGCCGCTGGTGACGGGTGGCCAAGAGTGAGGTTATGGTTTTGCCCCGTGTTTATTTGCAAATCATCAAAACAAATCGTTCGGCCATCGCTTCGCTCCGTTTCGTTTCGTTCGTATTCCTATCCTATAGTGATGATAACGATTGGGTGCACGTTATTTTAAAAGATGTTATTGGCTTGAATGTGATAATTATTAACCTGTTGCCTCACCGGCTTACTTGCAGCCTCGGTCCGCTGGTAAACAAAGTGAAGGAGAATCAGGTGGAAACGATCGTCGATCTGCTGTGTGCCAACATGGTGTCGAACAACGAACAGCTGCGTGACATTTCCAGCATAGGACTGAAAACGGTCATTTCGGAGCTGCCACAGTCGTCCAACTCGCTGGTGCCGAACGTTTGCCAGCGCATCACCGGCAAGCTGAGCGTGGCGATTGAAAAGGAGGACGTGTCGGTGCAGCTCGAGGCGCTCGATATCCTCTCGGATCTGCTGTCGCGCTTCGGCGACCTGCTCGTGCCGTTCCACGAGCAGATCCTGAAGGCGCTGGTGCCGCAGCTCGGTTCCACCCGGCAGGCGGTCCGCAAGCGCACGATTGTTGCCCTGTCGCACCTGCTCACCACCTGCAACAACAACGCGTACAACAAGGTGATCGAGCATCTGCTCGACGGGCTGGAGAAGCCACAGATTCCGGGCACCATCCGCACGTACATTCAGTGTCTGGCCGCGATCTGCCGGCAGGCGGGGCACCGGTTGTGCAACCACATCGAGCGCGTCATGTTTCTGCTCAACCAGTACAGCCTGCGGGACGACGACGAGCTGCGGGAGTTCTGCCTGCAGGCGTGCGAAGCGTTCGTCCAGCGTTGCCCGGAAGCGATCATGCCCCATATTCCAACGGTAGGTTTCCTAACGGCATTATTTTGAACAGGTTGGCAGGGGAAACACATTGAGCAACCGTTGAAATTAAGTCAGTGACAGAATATGTTAAACATCCAAGGTTGCTGTGGTTTCGTTCGCAACTGGAATGCCCATTCAAGCTGACCCAGAACACAGCAGCATGCAGTGACGGAAAAGCTAGGGGAAAAAGATGACAATTCTCTGCATCTGCATCACATCACTTTTACAGATCGTGGACCTTTGCCTAAAGTACATCACGTACGATCCGAACTACAACTACGAGGCGGACGATGGTGATGTTGGCAATTCGATGGACATGGAGGATGACGAGGAGATCGACAGCGAGGAGTACAGCGACGATGACGACATGAGCTGGAAGGTGCGCCGGTCGGCAGCGAAATGTTTGGAATCGGTCATCTCCACCCGCCACGAGCTGCTGGAGGAATTCTACAAAACTCTTTCGCCGGCCTTAATTGCTCGCTTTAAAGGTACGCACGTCTACGATAGGCCCGTGTAGAGGGGGCAAAGCATTTGAACATTGAAGCACTTCATGGGTCACTTTTCGTCTTTTGCAGAACGTGAAGAGAACGTCAAGTCGGATATATTCCACGCGTACATCGCACTGCTAAAATCGACCCGCCCGATGGGTGACGATCTTGGGCACGATCCGGACTCGATGGAGCAGATCCCCGGTCCGATCAGCATGCTCCAGGATCAGGTGCCGACGATCGTGAAGGCAGTGCAGCCGTTGATGCGCGAAAAATCCGTCAAAACGCGCCAAGACTGCTTCCTGCTGTTGCGCGAGCTGCTGAACGCCCTTCCCGGGGCGCTTTCGAACCACATCGATCAGCTGATGAACGGCATTCACTACTCGCTGAACGACAAGAACTCCACGTCGAACATGAAAATCGACGCGCTCGGTTTCGTCTACTGCATGCTCGTGGGCCACAATCCGCAGGTGTTCCATGCGCACATCGAAATCCTGGTGCCGCTCGTCGTGAACGCGGTGTTCGATCCGTTCTACAAAATCGCCACCGAGGCACTGCTGGTGCTGCAGCAGCTCGTCAAGGTGATCCGCCCCGTCGACGGCCAGCCGGCGGCGCTGGCATCCGGCTCCTCGTTTGATTTCACCCCGTACGTGACGCAGCTGTACACGAGCACGCTGCAGAAGCTCCGCTCGCCCGAGGTCGACCAGGAGGTGAAGGAGCGGGCGATCGCTTGCATGGGCCAGATCATCGCCAACATGGGCGACGTACTGCAGCCGGAGCTGGTCACCTGCCTGCCGCTGTTCATGGAGCGGCTGCGCAACGAGGTGACACGCCTCAGCTCGGTCAAGGCGCTCACGATGATTGCCGGTTCGCCGCTGCGCGTCAACCTCAGCCCGATCATCGCGGAGGTGATCCCGGTGCTCGGTTCCTTCCTGCGCAAGAACCAGCGCGCCCTTAAGCTCAACTCGCTCACGCTGCTCGACACGCTCGTCACGCACTACAGTCAGTTCATCGATCCGATGCTGCTGCGCAGCGCTGTGGCCGAGGTGCCGCCGCTCCTGAGCGAGTCGGACCTGCACGTGGCGCAGCTTTCGCTCGTCCTGCTTACCTCCGTTGCCCGCCAGCAACCGCAGGCGCTCATTGGCGTGCACGAGCAGATCCTGCAGGAGGTGATGACGCTGGTGCGCTCGCCGCTGCTCCAAGGCACGGCCCTCAACTGCACGCTCAAGCTGTTCCAGGCGCTCGTGCAGGCGCAACTGCCGGGCCTCGGCTACCGGCACCTGCTAGCCATGCTGATGAACCCGGTCTACAACCAGCAGGTGCACGTGGGCAGTGCGCCGCTGCACAAGCAGGCTTACCACTCGTTGGCCAAGTGCATCGCCGCCCTTACGCTGCAGGTGCCCAGCGAGGCGCTCGTGGTGGCCGGAGAGTTCCTGCGCGAGATTCAAAACCGACGCAACGATTCGCACCTTATGTTCTATCTGCTTACGATCGGCGAAATCGGACGCCACTTGTAAGTATAGGCCGTTTTGTTCCACCTAAAATTCAGATTTCGTCGGGTTTAACCTAAGTGTAAAAATATTCCACTTTAAAATCTTACGGTATGGTACACTCCTAGGCTAAAGTAATATATTATTTATTTAACACTCTTTGCACACTAGCAACCTGCACACCATCGACACGCTGGCTCAGACGATTCTTAACTGCTTCTCGGCCTCGTCGGAGGACGTGAAGGGAGCGGCCAGCCATGCCCTCGGTGCGATCGCAGTTGGAAATCTCAACCACTATCTGCCCTTCATACTGGCCGAGATCGAGGCGCAACCGAAGCGGCAGTATCTGCTGCTGCACTCACTGAAGGAGGTCATCTCGTCGCTGTCGACCAGCAAGGCCGGCCTGGAGCAGCTGCTACCGTCCGTGCCCTCGATCTGGACGCAGCTGTTCAAGCACTGCGAGTGCTCGGAGGAGGGCTCGCGCAACGTGGTGGCCGAATGTCTCGGCAAGCTGGTGCTGGTCAACCCGGAGGAGCTGCTGCCGTGTCTCCAGGTGGCGCTGCGCTCCGAGAGCGCTCTCATGCGCACGGCCGTCGTGTCGGCCATCAAGTTTACCATCTCCGACCAGCCGCAACCGATCGATCCGCTGCTGCGGCAGTGCATCGGCCAGTTCCTGTTCGCCCTGCAGGATCCGGAGCCGTCGGTGCGGCGCGTTGCGCTGGTCGCCTTCAACTCGGCGGTGCACAACAAACCGAGCCTGGTGCGCGATCTGCTGCCCGAGCTCCTGCCGCAGCTGTACTCGGAAACGAAGGTGAAGAAGGAGCTGATCCGCGAGGTGGAGATGGGTCCGTTCAAGCACACGGTCGACGACGGGCTGGACATCCGGAAAGCGGCCTTCGAGTGCATGTACACGCTGCTCGAGCAGGGGCTCGATCGGGTCGACATTATGCAGTTTCTCGAGCACGTGCAGGCGGGCTTGCGCGACCATTACGATATTAAGATGCTCACGTATCTCATGACTGCCCGGCTGGCCGCCCTCTGTCCGAACGCGGTGTTACAGAGTGAGTCGCGTGACAGCGTCGATTGAAAGACGTTAAATCTTACCATCTTCTTCATATCTCATATCAATTCAACAGAGCTGGATCAGTTTGTCGAGCCCCTGCGGGCCACGTGCACGTTAAAGGTGAAGGCCAACTCGGTGAAGCAGGAGTACGAAAAACAGGACGAACTGAAGCGATCTGCGTTGCGCGCGGTGGCCGCCCTGCTGCAAATCCCCAAGGCTGGTAAGCAAGCTTACAAATTTTTCCTGTTGCGCTCGAGCGACTTGTGTTTGCCATTTGGTTGGGCTCTACCCAAAGCGCCCCAATGGACGGTTTTGCATAATTTCTGTGCAAAATCATCAGTCCTGCAGTCTGCATGCTTCTGACTTTTGTACAAAACACATTTAGATTCAATCTCTAAACCCTAACACAATGATGGCCATAAGAATTCTCGAACAGAATCATTTTTATTTGGTTTCGCTTTGTCGTTTTGTTCGCAAAGCAATAAATATAATCGGTTTTATGTTTTTCTTTTCCCCCTTTTGCAGATAAAAATATATACCTGGCCGAGTTTCTGATCCTGATCCGCAGCTCGTCCGAGCTTCAGCCACTGCTCGAATCGGTCCAGAAGGACTCGTCAGTGCTGACGAACAACAACGTTGACGGGCGCGACCTCTCGATGGACCAGAGCTAGGTGGACAGGCACAAGAAGGCGCGCGTCAGTTGATGATGCTGTTCGAAAAAAGGCATACCGAGCAGAAGGAAGTGACCGAAGGGGGAGGAACGCGTCCTCTCGTATCGTAGTAGTCGTTAATCGTGTTTGCTCGTTGTGCATTATCATCATCATCCTATTGTCATCAGCGTCGTTACTAGAGATACACCGGAAACAAACGAAAGTACATCAGCGTAGAAAGAAGGACAGCAAATAAGATCACTGTAAGACCTTTCCCTCCATCCCCATTCTCCTCCCAACCCCCCAACCCCCATCTCGGCTGCAGTTTGGTGGTGATGTAGAGACGAAGTAAATATTAAGTAGCATTGCTAATATGATTTTCGAGCGACCTTATCTCTGTAAGCAAAAGTGAAATCGACCCGTTTATCCACATCCAAACGTGAACGTCTTTGGCACAGCAAGACATTCGAAAGAAATCCCCAACAAAAAACAAACCACACGTTGCATGAACATGTTCTTTCGATGGTCCCCTATTGAGTATCTAACACCCAACCGCGTGCCGCAAGTGACGTGACACCGTATCGTATCGAACCGAGAATGCTTTGAACCTCGATCGATCGCACTCCGGTCAGCTTAGCAGCGCATTCCACAATCCGATTCTGTGCGTAATTCTGTTTTAAAGAGATTGATTTTTTTCTGTGAAAACGCATGGTAAAAATGTTATTTCCCCGTCCGCCCCGCCTGATAAATCAAATCGGAGTGCTATGGGATTCGCTACGTCGCTCGTGCTCGTATGGATGTTGGTGCGTCGATGATTCTCGAAAGGATGTTCTAATGCAAAGAAACAAATATAAAGAAAAAAACTAAAAAATAAACCAATCATGATTAAAAAAAAAGAAATAATATATCGAGTGTTTCTTTGGTCCAATATATAAAATTATAGCATCAAAAAGATTTTACACAACTTTGCTCGAGGAAAAAAATGGAAAGATCGTTGTAAATTAGTCCCTGTATATTTTCCCCTCGGTGAGTCCATCTTCTCCATAAACCTCTTTAGGGCAATTTTCCAGTACCCCGGCGCGTCTAATGCCCAATGTTAAAATGTCTTAGCAATGTTTATAAGTGATTAAACATTGCTCACGATTTTAACACTAATTTAATACCTTCAATTCAGATTCAATTTATGTACACAGAAGAGCAGGCTGAAAACATTCAGTGCGCAGACTGCTTCGATAACAATTTCTTCTCGACGTGGTAGTTTGATGACTAACCTGTATATATAGCGACTACTAGCCAAGGTTTTCCACTGTTCAATGCATGAAAAATTGTTTCCGTTTATCTGCAAATAGTCAAACCATTCGGGAAAAATAAAAATATCAAATCAAACCGTTCGGATATTACTACTGACCCATGCTCGTTTTTCAACTGGCCACGTACGACCGCATTGCACAGTTTTGTATTTCAAATAAAATTAATTTTATTGACATACTACTTCTTAATTTGCCTTAGCCTTTGCTTGGTTATTTGCCTCTACTGACGTAACGTAGGTGTACCAGTCACTTAAATTCGTTAAATATAGGTAAAAAAGGAGCTTTCAGTTACAAAATAAAATTAAAAATAAAACTCTTTCGCTGTTGCAAAAGTTGAGACAGAAGACCTCCGTTTACTTCACCGCAACTCGACGCTTTCAACGGTGACATACGGAACGAAACTAACGGAACGGATTTTGCGCCAACATTTCGCTTTTGCCTCCAATTATCTTACTTGCCGAAAACGGGCGACCAATTCAACCAACTAGTCCTGTTTATTTTCTTTCGTTTCGTTCGTACGGTTCGGCCCGAGCCAAACGTCTTGGCTTTTCTTTCCGCCGTTACACCGGTGCAAACAAAATCTATTGACATACTGCATCCATACTTTCCAGGGGAGACGGCTGACGAACTACCGACAAACTGCTTAACTACCGACAAACTGCTTAATCTATTAAGTTCCTAACCGGCGATTCATCCACCGACGGCATTGCGTTTTGTTTTACTGCCACTACTGTCCTTTCCCACAGCAATCGCCTTGCCAATAATGCTATTTAGTGAATGTAACCCTTACTTATTTGGCGCCGGCAACCTGCTGCTGCTGTTGCCGGTTTTTGTCATATTTTTTGTAATGTTTCAAAAAATCATCAACCTCAAATTTCTTTCTATATTGCTTCTAGTAATGTGTACGTTTTCCTTGCCCTCTCCGTTCTGCGAATTCTGTGCGGTGGAAAATGTTGTTTGCCCCAATTGCTGCCCTGGCACAATCTACACGAACATGAACTCGGTCTACTCTCGGTCTTTCTGGTAATGTTGGATATATATATTTTCTCCCATTTCTTAGTCGCATCAGCGCGGAAAGAAATTTTAAAGCGGGTAACGAAGGTGGGAAAGCAGCTCTGAAACATGAGATGAATGGTTCTAGAAGAAGAGGGATTCGGGAACAAAGAAGAACACAATAGAAACGTAACATCCCATCCGTCCTTTGCCATGTGATCGACCCGAGCAAAGGGAATGAAATCAATCCGAACATTTTGGGTGGAGATTTGTATTTACATTATGGAATCGCAGGCGGACAGGGTATGAAACAATACTCATCGCAAAAACGGAAACAGAAAGATGAAGAACGAAAATACGTTACCCAAAGGACAGGGAAACGGAAGGTTTGTAAGGGTTTTCAAGAGTTTTTTTTTTTTTGAAAGAATAATAAGCAACTATTTATATTCCAGTTTTCTTATATCATCACCAAGCCCAGTAGGTCTTACTGATTATCGCGTACACATCTCGGATTTACTACTATTGTTGTATCTGTCTGTCTGTCTGTTTGTCAGTGTCTGTGTTTTTTTTTTCATTATCATTACTTATCTCATCGTTTTGTCGTGCGCAAATAATTCAAGAGATTAATCCACCGGGCAAGCTAGCGAGTTCTTTAACGAGAAACCGCCAACCAGTTGCCTAATTACATCTATTTCGGCGAATGGTTCCGCTGACCCTCCCCGTACATGCCCTTGCGCCTTCGATTCGATCTTCTGATAACGTACGTTTCTCTTCGTATAGCGATAGTAATACATGTGTGTGTGTTTTTTTTTAATTCGTCTCGGTGTTTTTTAATCCTTTGTTTTTTACTTTTACTTTTTTGCACAAATACAGACAACCTTCCCTTAACTCTGTCTGGGGGCCTTCATCGAACGAATCGAACTATTTTTCTGCACGCCTTGCACCTACAAGATAGCATTTAACTGCCGTGTGGAAGATTCAATCGCTCGTGTTCGTAATCGGCGGCTCCAGATCACATCAGTCCTTGTGTCGAGCATGTTCATCAAAACCTTCTGTAGGAAATAAAATAAAGTACTTTTCTGTGGTCTGAAGGGCAATACATCATTCCCTAAAGTCTAATTGAACGTAATAAATCACTCTTAAGAATCGTAGCTTCACCATATCATTACCTTATTTCCGTTTGTTTGTTTTGTTTTGCGCCACAATATGCATGAAAAGTTACGTCGATGCGTTTCGCTCTGTTTTATATAGATTTTAACTGATGGGGGGTTTTTTTTTGTATAGTGCACCAACAGGCATGCAGAGAAGAAAAAGCGATGGGATCGGCCAGAGATAAAATTCAATGTCAATGCCGATACTTAAACACCTCGAATCTACTAACTGAAAATATGCTGCGACAACTATTGCCGCCCATTTTCCAGGGGGCTTTTTTTATCACTCAACTCACTTGAGCCTTACAATCATCGATAATTTAGAATACAAAAAAAAAGGACGAATAGAAAAGGCCGGCAACACAAATGCAGCACTGCTTCCGTTGGAGGGGTTAAATTGATGGTATTGCCACACTGGAAGAATACTTTTTCTTCCTCGTAACAAACAAGCGTCGGTTCGAAAAAAGAAAAAAACCGTTCGACACGCACCCGCACACGTTCCGGGCGTCTGGTTCCCTTACAACCCCCCCCCCCCCCGCCTCCCTCCGCCCACCTTTCTCTAGGTTTGTTTTCTTCCGCTTCCGGTAAAAGGGCCCGGTCATCATTGCACCACACTAGGCGAGATTTACATAGGGATCCGGGTTCCTTTGCGTACTTTCGCTCCTTGCAATTTCTCACCTTTTCTCTGTCTCTCTCTCTCTCTTCCTTGTGTTTTTACTCTCCTCCTATTGTTTGCCTACATATCCGTGGATTGCATCGCTAGATGTGGTTGACGGTGGTTTACGCAGCCCGCTGTCCGTCGAGGAGCAATGGTGGTGGGTGAGCGCGTTAGGATTCCCCGTTGCCACTGTCGTCGGCGTACGACTCCACCGACGCGTTGTCGTCGTCCTCCGTGTCCAGGTCGTAGTCGTCGTCGTAGAAGTCAGTCATATCGAGCTGAAACGAGACGCAAACGGAGAAAGAAAGATACATACAGTTAGAATTAATAAGGTGCCAAAGCCTTATTTCTTTATGCTAGCCCAGATGGATAGTTTGAATTTTTTAAATTTAAGCATCTTTTTCAAGAAAAAAAGACATGCAGAGACTAAATAATAAAAGGCCCATCTTCCGACGGAAGAAGCAAAAACAATGCGAGATGTTCCTCTTCAAAGCAGCTCCTCTTTAAAAGAGTTTCTTATGTTTCAAGGTTAGTAGAATTGCGTTCTATTTTGTTGTATATCCTTTAATAAGTTCCATTTCCAACATTAATTAAAATTGAATAAATTCCTACTTCTTCTTGTTAAATACAATAATTGAACAAATTGGATTGCGGAACTCCTTTCACGTTAAAGACGTCCCCTTTTATCTAAAGAACAGTTTGTTTTTATCGCAATAATTAACATAAACGGTTCATTAATGGCTGTACGAGTAGTTTTGAATGCTTCATAACTACTCGTCAATTTGGTTGCTTTAATTCGCGCGTTGTGTTACGTTTTTAAATGCGATTGGAACCTTCAGCAGCACCGCAGCAGTCAGGTCAGGCACACATCATTGGCCACTGCTCGTAAACACTCATCCACTGCGGTACACACAAATAAACACCCAGCACACATCATTGCGGTGGGAAACTTTCCTAACAAAATAAACAGATAAGAAAGATCGGAGCCCGCGTGTGCGGACGGTGGCTTGAAAAATGTTCAATACACAGCATGATAAAAGATTAATTTTACCACAAGTCTAAGAGCTATCAATACTGATTTTTTTTGCCGATGTAAATCATCATTTATGACCGGTTTCCGAAAATAGAGCTTTAAATGATTTGAAAATTTTCCCAACCATGCAGCAACTACTCTGGCTTACCTGTGGTTCCTGTCCACTAGGTTTCGTTTTCGACTTGATACAATATTCTTCTAGCGTCAGCGGTACGATGATTCCCTCCTTCTCGGCCTCGACTTTAGCGGCCTGTGCTTGTCGTCTAAAATACGTCAACAAAGGACGGAAACGTTGGTGAAAGGTGTTAGAACAAAACCGAGCATTTGAATTGAAGAAGACTCGCCAGTCCACGTCCCATTACCTAATGATGTTGGGATATTCATTGTCTTTGCCGTGCGAATCTCGCCATCTTCGGTACATGACGGACGCGTCGACGTTCGCTGGCGAGTAGGTGTTCGGTTCGTTTAGCAAGGATATGACGGACAGCAGGATGGTGCGCACGTTTTGCGTCGGGTTCCATCGTTCGCAGGGCAGCTCGCCACTCTGCGGATCGTCGACCGGCGGATGGAGGATCGATATGCAGAGATCGCCGTTCTGTGAAATCGCAACACGGCGAGGAGCAGTAGAAGAAGAAGAAGAAGGAGGAAATGCAATTTAGATCATGTTCAAAAAAGTATTTTTATTTTCGATTAATCCACGCAAGTGTGTGTTAACCACAACTCACCTCGTACACATTCGGGTGCCAAACTTTTGTCAGGAACCGTATTGAAGGAGGAGAGTATGGATAATCCGGAGGAAATTTCATGTGCGCCTGGGGATTGGGGAAAGTAAAAGACAAATCATTAGTATGGATTGAACAACTCATGGTATTTTTTTTAAATCTAAGTAAATGAAACAAGACCCCAATACTAATACAAGTTTCATAGACATTGAGTAAAATTACAATTTGCATAATCATAGTCCTTTTTTAATACTCTTCAGTATCATTTTACGCTTTTGTACTCGTACCATTCTTTTATTAATGAAGACTTTATTCGACAATAGATGGAAAGCTCAACGTTGAAAATAAACTACATGCGAAATAACAACATGATTAAATAATTATTAGCTATGCACTAAATTAATTGATTAAGAATGATATGTATTAAATTCAAATGTCTCAATTATTGCGTAATTTGTTTCCTTTCAAGTCCTACAGCGAATGAAAAATCTATATTAAAATTTCACCGATTCTTCCAGTGAAAGCGCGGCCAACAATATGCTGCCCAATTGATGAGCTGACGAAAGCCAACCGAGGATTGCAGTTCGATGATAGTGATGATACCACGACGGTTTGCCTCGCCGGCCAGAGATAACCGCGTCGCTTTCGCGATAGACAGACAGACGCGATGCACAATTTTCCATTTAATAAAGCTCTATCACGATCGATAATTTCCGATTATTGCATCAATGACGAGCGAAGCAAAAGACGATGAAAAAAAAAAACACCCCCACAACCATTGCCATACACAACGCCCAGATACATGGAGACAGACATGTGGATTAGGCGTCCTACTAGGAGAAAGAAGCGCATCATGTCCCTCCCTGCTCTGTAGATTAGCAGACTGTAAAGCTTCACGGGGATGTGGCAACGGGGGAGAGAGGATTGAAGTGTGACAGAAAACAAACCCTTGCACATGCCTGTGGCTGCCATCGCGGTCGACGAAATAAAAGCGGAATAATCAATTACCGCTCTAAAAATAGGCCCTTTTTTCGCCGATTCTCGCGTTGTTTTTGTGGGTGGGACGTTCAAAAAGGCGGGGGAGAGGGATGGGCGGACGGAGGCGGAGGCCCACCACAGCTGTTGTGCGACCTGAGAGGTCCGGGGGCCAATAATCTTACCGAACGACTATCGAGCGGCTCGGTAAACGACGACTAACCACCCACCGCGTAAGCCGAACGCGGTGCTGTAATTGTAGTGTGACGCGCGTCCCGGTAGAAGGTGTGATGGAGGTTGTAAGGAACCATTGCATTTCCGCTTCAGGTCAACGAGCGGCCAATGGCAGCGTCGCCCAGCGAAGGGAAGGTTACAACAGCGGGCAACAAGTAGTTTGTACCGTTTTTATTTACTACAAAATTGTAATTGATTTTCATGTTTTTTTTTTGTTCTTGCTTCTAGCCGATCGACACCGGCCGACCAAACCGATCGATGATCGGTTGATCGAACGCATTATGGTCACGCCGCAACACAGCTATTCTCATTCTCGCCCTGGGACCCACAGTAGAAACCTGGGTAAACTCATGCCAAAGGGAAGCAAACCACCGCAGCGAAGCGAACAGCAAATAATCACAAACCGATGCCAATGCAAATTCGTGTCATCAGGTGAACTAACATCTGTTTTTTTATTCTTTTTCCGGCCGTACATGAATGCGGGGACAAGAAGAGGGATCAGATCAGATCAGAGCTTGGGCCGAAAGGGGAGGCAGGCGCATGCTAATGAAACTGCATCTTTAGCAAAAACCTGAACTAAATTCAACACATGGGATAGGTAAAAAACGTTAAGAAACGTGCATTGCGATATATCTCGCCAATTAAAATATGAAAAAATAAGATCACACGGTTACGGTGAGGATGTCAATAATATTAAATAATTGTGGATTGAAAACTACAACGAGCGGACCAGAGAAGAAGAAGGAGTAGGGTGGAAAGCCTTCTGCAAATTGTCTTTTTGTTTAAATATTACTATCATATCCTTACACAATTTGAATCTAAAAAATACACAGACAACAATCAAATGGTGGTATTAAATATAATGGACAAAAGCCAAGGAGAATCCCAGTTGCGGTCTTATTGAACAACCAAGCTCTGGTTCGTCAACTGCCACGATTGCCAAAGGATCAATCTTCTGAATTTGATTTATCACCTAGAGCAGAGGTCGGCCATTTAAGTTGTGTGACTTCAAGAAACAATTCAAATATGGCATTTGGAGGTCGAACTGCTTCTTAATTGTGTGTTGGTTCGGTACATGTATGGTGCACCACGAGTGTTTCGTTGCGAAAGCATATATTTTACTACAAACTAAGCTTGCAGTTGGAATAGTCAAACTTAAATTTTTAGGCATACTAACTAGCGTAACAATAAACTTAACCAGTGATAAGGGAAAGAATGCAAAAGACATACATAAACCTAGAGAGTCTAAAGTAGCTATAGATAACTGATTTAAAAAAAAAAAAGTTTTGCCTATCACTGCCCTAACTAGGGTTGGTAACATAAATGTTAGCAAACACTGGGGATATGTGTCTTGAACTTCGGTAATTAAAAAGGAAAGGTAAGACTACCGCATATGTTTTAAAAAGACGCACCGCATTTTCCCTACACGTTACATAGTGTTGTTCCCATCGGAGCGGTTGGATAGGCACGGATTAGCTAGGCATGTTTCACGCTTGCAGCGAAAGGTAATATAAGTATATCAATAACTTTTCCACCGAACTACCATCGCGTACGCACGCGTTGCTCTTCCGTCCAGTGCAGCAGTTACAATTTGCTTTGAAAATTCGCAGCCCGTCCGCGGCATGCACACCCGGAAAACGCATATTTTGCAACGAGAAGCATAAATAAGGAACCGAATGGCATTGCACAAGAGGGGTCGAGTTGAGTCGTCGAAGCGAAGTAGTAGTAACAACAGCATGCTAGTACGAGCGGATACGTAAAACGGCCCCCACCCCGCGGCGGTTTTGGCGGCGATCGTTTCTTGAAACGGGCGGGAACGGTGGAGGAGACTTGTCTCGGCCCTCTTCTCATTCATTCGCTCCGTTTCTCTCTCGCTCGGCCCTGCGGTGTGGCCCCAAGAGACACTTGGCAGATGGCGAGGTGGGGGGAACGAGCAAGTTATACGACGCTATAGCAACGCGCGACTCCAAGGTTGTTTCGGTGGTGTTACCGCGACTCGCGAGCCAAGTCACCACCCAGAGTCCTCAGACACGCTCGATGCGGACGCCGATGGCTGATGGCGCCCGTTTCGTGCACGATTATTCGCGTTCGCTGCTCGCGATCATCAACAATCCTACGATCGCCGCTGTCGGGCGCTAAGAAAGGGAACGGGCATGAAGCTGATAGCTACAAGTAAAGGTTCCGATATGAACGTCACAGTGGGCAGCTCATATTAAATGTGAACGATCGATTACAGTGCGATCGGACACACTTGGTGCGCACACCACGTGCACACGCAAAATGTTGCCTTTTTTGGGGAATTCTCCGACGGTTAGGGGGGGGCGCCTAAGAACGGATTGCCCTCTCGTCCCTAATCTGTCGACTGTCGTCTTGCTCCATCGGTTTAGTCGATGGATTAAAAGCGATTTTAAAGGAACGCACGATGATGTTATCTTTTCCTCGAATACACTTTCCGTTGTGTATGACCTTAGGGTGAATTTCTAAGAGAAAATTGACGACCGCCACCATAAGGCCTTCATGATGTCTTCTTTCGTACCTTGATTGATGCAGCCAGTTGCAACAAACGCTGCTGTTGCCTTTGGAAGCATGTTGAAAGTGAACGATGCTCTTGATGGAACGGAACGTTCAACATCCATTTGTGTCGGAGTACGTTGCTCCTTCTTTACTGTACAATTTATCCTTCATTCGTGACAAGACTTGTAAGTTCTCATGTACTATTTCCGCAACTGCTCGGTATCCCTTCAAAGATTATGCCTGGCTCCATTTGCTACATAAACACCGTCTAAAGTGTTTGGCAGGTGACGACGTACTTGATGTGAAATTGTTAATTTAGCAACTTCGATTTTGTTTGTAGAAATACGACTATGATAGCCATACGGTGAAGTTTCCTCTGTTCTTCTCCATGTGCCGTGCACGAACTGCCTACACCAAACCCTGAACGATGCATACGAAGAGACGCAACCAGCGCTTCTCAAAACCATCGGCGAACAGGATACACACTCACCTTAAAGTAGCCACCCTGGTAGAGCGTATCCGGCGGCCCAAAGATGGCCACCTCCCACTCGAACAGATTGTCCTCGTTCAGCAGCTTCACGCGGAAGCCTTCGACCGGCTCCTCCTGCAGACTTTTGTACTCCAGCGACAGGGCGCGCACGGCGGAACTGGACGGTGTAGCGGCCATTCTGCGTGTGTGTGTGAGTTTGTTGCTTTGCGGAGTGGGTAGAGGCTAGAAGCAAACAGCGATCGATGGCGATGTGTTGTTCTCACTGAATCCTTGCGCTAATGCAGGACTCCTGCCAAACGGGATGCCGAAACTGTTGGCTCAAGTCGGACAGTTGTTAGAGGAATTACACCACCAACCCAGTCACAGCTTGATCGTGTACACCACACAACTGCACTGATTTAACTGGCACGCGAATGCACACTGGGGCTTGCAGCCGTCCCGTGAAAGCGTTTTTTTTTTTGTTGGTTCTTCGCGAACGGTTCACTCGAAATAAATTCACACGGATTCACACTTCCTGTGGCGCTCTTCTGGTAGTAAGCGCGGGAGTCCTACGATTTCGGCCGCTGCTTCCGTTCTCTATGGGGGGGTGAATGGGGTGAATATGGTTCCCTTTCACGACCGACACCCGAAGATGACCGTACTTTAGTTCTTCTGTGTATCTAAAATGAGATCAATGTCGAGAAAATGGGGATTACTTGCGTGTGCACATCATCGTCGGTTTTGTTGCTTTGTTCGTCGGGTTGCTTTTGCTCGCAAATAAGGATGGGACAAAGAACCCTTGGTCGTCTTCCGCACGCAAACAACGCATGTTTCACTGCCCACGCTACCGCTCCCGATAGCTTTGTGTTTCGCGCAGGAAATATGACTGAACATGGCAAACGGTATTCGTCGCCGAGGGCTGGTTGAAGGGGGTAGCTTGGAAAATGCACCGTGATGTACTGCAGGGTCGAGTGAAGATGTCGAGATTCCAATTCAGCTCAAGGCTACAGGCAGTAGTACCGATTTGGTTCCATTTTAAAGGGAAGAGAACAAACCCTCGTTGGCGACCGCGTACATCATCAGTTCAGGGAGTAGCAAGCAGTTCCCAAGCGTTTCCCGTGTCTACTTCGATGAAAGTATGTGCGAAATAAAAATAAAAACAATGGCGGACATTTTACCTGCCTCAATGTGCGATCTCCTTTTCGCAGTCGGATGGACCGGAATGGGTCGGTCCTTTCGCTCGCACTGACGCACGGCGCGCTACAATTCTGCGTCACTCCGTCAGCCTCTCTCTCGCTTTATCTCTTACAATATGTCCTTCCCGTTCACCCTAAATACCGCTGGCCTGGTGGTCGGAAAAATACGTCCCCAAAGCGAGTGAAATCCCTAAACTGTGGGCTTGATCGATCGACAAACTGACAGCGCGGGGGGAGGTCTAGCGTCGGAGGGAAGATTTTCGTGTCCCAATACGTGAAGATTTTTCACGTGCTCAGGCGAGCGCTTTCACACGGAGATTGCACAAAACAAAACCTCCACCAATGGCTCCGTTCGTTACGCTTCGTTTACTCACCCGAGGTTCGACCTCGAAACGGAACTGTTTCTTTTTTTTCACATGCAACAAGGGCTACGCGATCAAGTTATGTTGAAACACTATGGAGCACTCCCAGCACGAACAATTTTGGCAGCACGAATAATTTTAACGCGTCGCGAAAAACGCACTATTATTTTTTATTTTTTTTAATGCGTATGACGGCGATGGGAGTACGAAATCGCTGTGATGTGTACGAACGCGAGTGAATCACACGACTCTACTATTCGCACGCTCGTTCCTTTATTTTGACAACAAAGGCAAATCTTATGAAGTAGTGTTGAGAGTTCTGTGATGCACCTACTCGGATCTATCCGTTCCTGGACTAGAGAATTGGGCCGGACCATTGTTCCTTATTGTCTGGTTTTTATTCATGTGACGGCTAGGGTGGATTGATTTTCAGAGCAAATTTGGAAGATTATTCGAACATCGCCGATGTTTAAAACATGTATAAAACTGGGACGAATCGACTCAGTTCCTCGACGAGTAGGTGCACAGCTCGATCCAGCAGGTCTGTTAATTCACCTGCCCGGATTAAGTTCCAAACGTTGCGGTATCGTATCACTCCGAATGCTAGCCGTGACAGTTACCACAGTTGATTTAATATGCCACAGTGGACGTAGTATACTTTATTGGCGGACTGACACCGAGGGAGTCGTTTAATTTCAAAACGGTCGTTCGTTTCAACGAATGTGATTGATTTGTTCTTTCACTTGTACATTTCGTCTGACTACATTCACCATAAATTCGTTATTTGCATTCTGGTTTAATGGTTTCTATTTTCTAAGGATGATAAAGCTGATACTTAAAATTATCAATGATTTTATGTCTTCTTGGTTTTGCGCCAGATAATCCACACTTTCCGAGTTGATACGAAAGCGGTTGCATAATGAGCGGTTGCATAATGAGAGCGTGGAAATTAATGTTGAAGTCCTATTGAAGGGAAACGATTTCACCTTTTATCCGTTCTATTTTAATTGTTCTCTCTCTCTCTCTCTCTCTCTCTCTCTCTCTATCTCTCTCCCTCTCTTCCTCTTTATATTTTTCACTCTTTCAGAAGAGAAGTATTTTTGTCTTTGTGTCATAAATCTTTGGCAGCTAAACCAAACTATCGAACTGGCATTGATAGTAAACAACGAATAGTGGATGATGTACGTTTCGTTCTACGAGAAAAGTTCAGTCACTCTGTATAATCAGCCTACTTTACCTACTAATCAGTTTCTCGCTAGCAAGCGAACCGTAGTCGTGGCAAACCATGGAGATTGGTAATGCCATGTAACTTACTAAACAATAAGGATCCAGCGCTCCCACCGTCAGTATCCTCTGTTCACTACTACATCACAGGAAAGCAATGGCAATTTTACAGCATCAAAACTCGAGTACATGCCCGTGTGCATTCGAGCAATTCAAGTCCGAGCGCGTGATTTTCTACTTCCCGATAAGAGCACGAGCGAGCGCGAGTTTTTAATGTACACAAGGTCAATATAAATACGCAGAATTGAGGGGATATAAAATACTAACATAATTTCACTCTCGATCGCTCGTGCTCAGAAGGCGCCGAAGGGGCGATTAAGCTATTAAAAGCACAAGGTGTTTGATATTTGAAATGCCAAATTGCCTACGACCAAAAGACCTCGATCAACACACTGCCTAACTGCTTGCCTTGTTTCGACCCTCTGAACATCGTACAGAGCTCAACACACAAATGTATGGTGTATGTGCGCCCGACTTCCGGCGATTAATCAGTTCTGTATCGCTGAAAGCGTGGGCGCACGGGCGCAAAGATTTTAAAACGAAAGCATTCTAGCGGTCGTTTTCGCCATACCCCTATATCGCTAGCCGTTGATGCTAAGTGCCTCTTGCCTTGCGCTTGTTAATCACGGCCGAATGAAAATGATGAGTATTGAAACGCTCTCTAATAAAACGACGGGAAAGTTGTTGGAAGAAGCACTACACTATGGGGTCGTGGCCAGCGCCTCTAGCCACTAGCACCATCTCTAGCGGTTACCTTGAACTCGTAGGAGTTTTCCGGCATTGCCAGCGAACCGACCGGCACGCGATAGTCCTGCCCCTCGATTGGTGCGATCGTGTACGATCGCAGCAGATTAGCGATGATGGAAAAGCTGAGCAGTTGCGTCATCCGGTAGCCCATGCACGAACGTCGGCCCGCGCCGAAGGGGATGAAGAAGTCCGGCTTCACCACGCGCCCGCTCTGCAGGAAGCGTTCGGGTGCGAAACGCTGCGGTGCATCCCAGAGCTGCGGCGACATGCTGAGGTCGTAGTTGTTGAGGAAGATAAGCGTATCCTTGGCCACGGTGAAACCTTAAATATTTATTTTGGTTTTAGAAGTGCAATACGCCTTATAAAACGAAAAGAAATATTTACCTCCAATCTGGCTGTCCTGGTTGGCGACGTGCGGCACGATCGGGGACGCGATCAGCCGCAGGGCCTCCATGATGACGGCCTCGGTGTACGGCATCTCGCTGCGGTCGGTCAGCTCGATCACCTGCCTGCCGTGGCGTTCGAGGGTCGCGTCGGCCTCCGCCTGGATGCGCGCCTGTACCTCCGGGTGCTGCACAATGTAGCCGAACGCTTTCACCAGGAAGTTACCGACCGCCGAGTGGCCCCCAATGATGTCCTCAAGCGCGAACAGCGCTGTCTCCCACTCGAGCTCCGGTCCCAGCTTGCCCTTGACGTGATCGATCAGGCTGTCGACGTAGTCGCGCGGTTCGCTTCCCTCGACCCACTGCGCGTACCGATCGCCGATGATCGTCTCGAGTATGATCTCGCGGATCTCCTCCGCCAGTCGGTCCATGCGCTTCAGGTTCTGTCGGTGCAGCGGCAGCAGAAACGGAAGGAAATCGGCGGCGTAGCCCTGGTTGACTTCGTAGAAGATCTGATCAAAGTTGCGCACCATCCGCTGGAACCGCTCGTCCTCGACCTCGAACCGGTGGCTGCCGAAGTACTGGGCGAACGCGTTGGCGCAGATGCTCAGGACAAGTGGCTTGATCGCGATCGTCACCGGCGTCTGCTGCTCCTTCCCGCGACCGATCTCACCCAGCGTCTGACCGATCTCGTCCACCACGATCGCGTTCAGCTCGTGGAACCGTTCACTGAAGTTGCGCGGGAACGTGTGCGGCACGAGCATATCGCGGCGAGCCTTCTGCACCTCGGACCAGTCGCAAAACGCAAGAGCTGATAGTAAACGAAACAAAGTGTTAACACTTTACGAATTGCACTAGCATGCGAAATTGTAATGGCTGATATACTTACAGTTTTCCTTATTGCCCGAGAACAACAGCTGATAGCGGCGGAAGTTTGGTCGGCTATCGAAGTGCTGAGCTCGGTTGATCAGCACCTCCTTGATGGGCTCGATGCCGTTCACAACTAGCGCGTTCACGGAGCCGAGTCGGAGCGCCGTAACGGCTCCGTAACGCTGCCCAAATTCGCTGAACGCCTGGTACGGCACCTCGTACCCGTTCAGCTCCTTAAGCGCTCCAATAATGGGGTAGCTCTTGGGACCGGGTGCATGCTTGGGAAGCGGTTCGGGTGTTTCGGTCGCCGTGTCGCTTCCCACCCCAAACGTAAGCCCGACACTTGCAATCAACTGCCTCAGCGCATGCAACACATCACTACGTACGATCACTTTCTGCTTCACCTCCGGCAGTAGCATCAGCAACGTGAGCAGCAGGCAGCTCACCATCAAGTAGGCGGTGCTGCTCGAGCTCAACAGCGAAGTGCTAACATGATCCATCTTTTCAATCGGTAACGTCTTCGGTGCAGAAACGGAACGAACGATGACACTGAACAAGTTTCACACGGACGAGATACTCTTCACTGTTGAACGCACCAGCGAGCAAACGGCGCAAAGCACAAGGAATGGAACTTACACGGGACAGGACTTCGGGATGCTGTTTATCAACGAGCAAGCAATCAATCGTATCTCGGGCCCGGTTTCAGCTGGCGATCAGATGTGCACTGATGGAGGCAACGGATCGATTTGATACGAACTGATCCGGTGCGGACGCCTTTTATACCCCGACCGGCATTGAAAAACAGTATGCAAATCGGAAATCAACGACGGAGGATCTTCGTTCACGAAACATCGCCAGAACGGGATGTCTTTTCAGTGATCACCGCATTGATTGAATGAGACGAAAAGAGTTCATCCTCGCCGTAGAACCGCCACCCTGCCACCCTTAACACCCCGATTTTACTACTTTGCTAGAGTAATCGGATCAACTCGAGCCGATCTTCGGCATCAGCGTTGCGAGTTGCTGTGGTGTGAAGCTTTTTTTTTTTTAAACAGACACAGAACCAACGGTTTTCGTTCTCTCCCTCAACGGACCC
Organism: Anopheles atroparvus; assembly: GCA_914969975.1. Classification (NCBI taxonomy): domain Eukaryota; kingdom Metazoa; phylum Arthropoda; class Insecta; order Diptera; family Culicidae; genus Anopheles; species Anopheles atroparvus. Next base: position 25,521,103 of record CAJZCY010000003.1, on the reverse strand, counting down.
GACAGTTATGTTTCGCTCCCGGAAATACTCAGGGAATACTCGAGTGCATACTGATAGCGAGTGAATACATTATGGATGGATCAATTCTCGTTCCGAATCTGAGCTGCACTATATTCTGGAAATCAGGGATACAATTTCAAAAGCGGATAGAACAGGCGCTCCTTCAGTTGCTATGCATCCGGATTCAAATTGGAGTACTTATAGTTGAGCGCATCGGAGTTTTACTTAATATGGATCATCGTTGCGAATGATGCAACACTGACACGTCAACGGAACTTGAAAAGATATAATTTACAAATTATTTAAAGCGAGAATTTGAGAGACAAGCAACATATATTTCTTTATCCTTCTCATATATTTCATGTTGTTACCATAAACATGTTCATGTTCATGTATGTTACCATAAACCATGCATGCCATGATAGTTTATTATTAACCATTGCGCAGAGTTGTGAAAAGATCGTATAATTATATTGCAAGAATATCGTTCAAATGCTGTTGGAAAGCATAAAGCAAAGCATCGTTCAAATGCTGTTTGAAGAATAATACCAAGATTCGATACGTAGACCTACTTAACGAAAATTTTAAGGATTTTCCGAGCCCCCATCATCCTGTTTTAATTATTCCTGCTAATTTTTTCCCTAAGACATATTTTTTCTGAAATTTTCATTTTCTGCATAATGATTACTTGTAAAATTCAAATCAATTGAACACAAAAAAGGGGGTTGAGCATATGTATTCCATATGGCATATGGAAATATATGGAATTCACAACTTCTTGCGTAGCTATTAGTTAGCGGTGATAAAGCATTTTTTTTCTATTTTTATGTCGAGTAAAAACTTTCCAAGAAGTTTTTCTATTTCTTGCAAAGCATAACAAATATTAAAACTATTTAAAAAAATGTTTTTAAATGTTTCTTTCATTCTTGACCGCAGTACATTTGTTATCTAAGCCTAATTTCGCTTAGTGTTTTGTGTTCGAACATAGTTCGAATTTAAGTGCATAAAAACAAGACATAGCACTGCAAATGCACTCTGTATCCTAGTCAGAAATCTCCATGAATTAATCCAGACTTGAATAAATTCATCAAAGCTAGACCAAAGTTAGCTTCCATTTCTAGCAGCATGTATCATAATGGCATCTACTCATTATTTTTTTCCATCTATAAATCACACAACACATCCCGCTGAGTATCGTTACCAATGATACAACTTTGTTTGCATCGCATGAGCCACCATGCGTCTCCATTTACGACACGGCAATTCGCGGTGCTGCAAATCGTCACGTTATGAACGTGATTCAACCGTAACATAATCTGCAACTGACTAAATGTGCAGCGATTGTTTTTCTCTGATAGTCCGTGTTATGCTAAGGATCGAGGTCGGTTTGTTTGTTTTGTTTGTTGTTCATTGTTTTTTTTTCGTTTCGTTTCATTTTTTTTCTTTCATTTCGGAACCGACCCGCTCCGATCATATACTTATTAGAATTAAAATAAGGCCCGGCTTCCGTATCTGATTGAACCGCTTTGCGTCCCTTGCGCGGCGCAGAACCGCTCGTGCGTCTGTATGTAACCGTTGATATGATCACCACTTCCTCCGTCCACTGTCTCCTCGTCCCCCCTGAAGCTGAGCCCTTTCTGTCCCATTTCTTCCACTGCCAAGTCGGGTCAATCGGGTGGCATTTTCCATCCCATTTACGCGGGGACAAGTTGGCCGCCCCGCTGTGTCCGATGGCGCCGTCAATAACAAGGAGTGTGTGTGTGTGTGTGTATGTGGACATGACTTGCAATCGCATCTGGGCACTGCTCTGCTGCTCGGTCACCGTGGCTGACCGGTGGAATTGTTTTCACTTAACCTAACCTATTTGCATTCTCAATCATCTCATCTTCAGCACTCGCCAAGAGCGATCTGGGTTTTGCCAGTAATCCGTGAACTTTTTGCTACGTGTTTGTTTTGTTTTATTTATTTATTTTTGCATGGATTTTTAAAACGGAACTCCAACGGCAAACACCGACTACCAGGGACCGACGCCGTAAAGGGGACCCACTCACTTTCCTGGGTGTCCAACAAGTTCAGGCCCCACTGTTCCGAGGCGGGGCCTATAACGGTCCAATAGGTCCGTCGAACGGCACCGGCCATTCGATCGGCAACTTCTTCGTCCATTATTGATGAGCTCTTGCTGTGTGCTGTGGCGTAAACGGTGCACTCGGAAAATGGACAGCGGCGGGTGGAAAACCGGCGGCTTGAAGTGGACTGTAGAACATGTCCCCTGCCTTGCCTTTCGCTCCTACGATCCCGCGCCTCTCGAAAAAGCTACGAAACGAGGCTACGAGGGTAGCGTTGAGACGATCTCTCCATCCCTTCTCCCCTTCGCTCGCGATGGTGGAGAAAGTGGCGACTGAATCATAGGCCGGGCGTAGCATTTGCATAGTAAGCGCCGATCGCGCCCTGAATTGGCGCACCGAAGGCGGCACAAAAGTGGGGCTGAAAAGAGTGAGATGGTTCACTTTAAACGCTAAGAATTAAGCATCGTAAAGTCGATCATCATCAACGAGCGAGGGGAAGACCATCGTCGAGTGCATCCCAAACGGAGTCAAGTTCTGTAGCGCTTTACTGTGCGTGTCCCCTAGTCTCCGAGATGCGTTGCAGGTATCTCGCTCTCCACGGAGGGAAGTTCGACCTAACTGAAAAGATTACAATGCAATATGTAAATTCTAAAGTTGTCTGCATTTTCTAGCTCGCTCCGGTCGCCGGTGAACGGGTTTTTGGGGCAAAATCAGAATTTTATACTTGCCCGCAGGCGAGTGCACGTAACGCGGAAACAGTTACAAACAGTACATCTCGGAACACGCGAAAAGGGCACGTTTCGTGGGAGGTGGACTTTTTGAGCAGGAACAGAAAGCAGGAAAACCGATGTCCCATCCTTTACAGCGGCAACAGCTCACACCGGTCCACCGTTCGCCTGATCGATCGTGGTCACTTTTCTTTTTGTCCAGCTTAAAAAAAGGCCACATTTGCATGATATTTATACACGACGATTCAGGTCGCCCTCAGGTGTTCGTGCGCGATGCTCCGGATTGGAAATGGGGAGCCCATCGGACTCGGCGAGCTTCTAGAAGCTGCATATCGTTGACCTTTGGGTTGGTGTGCCCAGGTGAGCCGCACCAACGCAAACTATGGCCCGCGGAGTGTGGGACCTCGAGCTCACGGAGCGAATGCGATCGCACTCGTATCGAACCGTGGGTATGGTGATGATTTGACCTATGCTGGAGCCCCCTCTGCACCTCTAGCGGAATCTAGCACCCGTACGGAGGAGCCTGGGCCAGCACCTCAATCCATAAATTGGGGAGTTGTGCCGAATTGCGCCGCCGTCTGCGCATGTCCGGATAAGCGAAACGTTCCGTTGTTTCGGTTCTACTCCGGTGGAGTTGGTAAACCACGGGGACGAACACGAGACACTCACAACAACATGGGATGTTAATCGTTGTTTGAAAACGGTAAGATTGAGAAATAATTTATTTCCGTTCATTGCTTGGACAACGAAAACTGTGAAAAATGATTTTAATGTTCAAACCGGAAAACAAATAACATGTGATTTAACGTAAACTTTATCTCCGAAACATAGTTAAGGGATTTTGAATCGGATCAACTGATACAATCAAACATTTTCATCAATACCTTCATGCATTTGTTAAAATCCTTGTTTCGCACAGGCCACCATTGATGCTACAACAGTGACCTACAACGCTTATCGCCGGTGAAACACTGACCCAGAGTCACCGGCTGAGCTGGCCTTTCTGATAAGTGCTGTATCTATAATTCATACGTGGTATATTTTATGTATACCAGCACTGCGTGGCTAACAAACATGGGCCAGCATCCGTTCGCCGTGCGTCGTGACGTAATTGGATCAAACCCGCATGATGCTGTTGTTGTTATTGTAGTTTGTTTCTTGACGCTGGTATCAAGCGGATTCCGTTTCCTGTTGAGCGGGGAAAACCTCACCCAGTAGCCTCAATAACGACGTCAATCAGCAACACCCGTTGCCCGCGCAGATCGGTTTTTTGGCTCTTTTGACGATGTTGTCTCTTCATGCACGAGGAGCTACTATGCTGAGATTTCATTGCGATTCGATGCATTCCTCGCGCGGATATGCTCTGACGCACACACACCAAACCTTGTCACCACGACTTTCTAGAGTAGCCTGCAGATCGACAGGGTGATTTATGTGATGTGCGAACTAGTGTTTGTGATCCGTGTATGCGAAAAGGGGCGCGGTACAGGACGAACGATTTGGCACTGTAAAAGACAATCGATGCAGATGTGAATCGTCTGTTCCGATGATGTGGTTGATTTTACTAGGATGGCGATTTACTTATGGTTTGTGCATGGGCGCATCAACTGCAATGTAATATAATATAATATAATATTTATGATATTAATATTTAATATGGTAATATACAAATATAGTAACATAATAAGGGGTCCGGGATAGACGAGTGCGTATGCCGGCTCGAACAGTCCCACGATTGCGTGGGTTCGAATCAAGACCAAAAAATTCCCGCGATACTAAGGACTGTTACTATCCACGTACGTTAAAGGGGAAAAAGTCTCGTAAGCACTAAAAATGGGTAGGCATGATAATAAATATAATATTATATCACACAAGAGTTTAATTTTTCTAGAGCCGTGATTACATAAAGCGCAGCTGATCATATTTTAATTTGGCGTTTTAAGGCAATAAAAAAAAATGTAAGAAAGAAATAATGTTTCTTATTCTCAAGAAATCATCATCACCTAATCGATAAACATATGCAAAGAACACCCTAATTAAAGATTAGACAATTGAATATCTTAGGAACAGGATGACACGTCTAGCACATTCTTCTTGGAATCTTTCCTTCTTTTTTCAAGCAAATATTAGAAGAAGATAAGCTTATGAAAGGGTTTCAGGCTTTAACGACACAGTATGTAAACACACTGGAAACATGTTGTTATGTTTCTTTACATGGTTTTACACATTTCTAATGAAGATTCCGCAAAGAAAAACAGTTTGGTACAACATATTTATTCGTCACAATGCAATCCGGCAACCGGCGATTCTTTTGCAAAAGACGAGACTTTAGGTACGGGATCCAAGATTTTGTACGTATTAAACATTATTTTGTTTTCCGCATCCGATGGTTGCTTATGATCTTATCAGGTCCAAAGATCGGACCAATGATGATCGTATCAGGTCTATCCATTCTAAATTCCTTTTCCATCTTGCAGCGGTTTAAAGGGCTACTTTTTCTTGCTCGTTCGTCCCTTTTGCATTACCAAATAAGCATGATTCGATGTAGTAATAGTACTTTCCCATATATTCCGTAGGGCAATCTGTGCTTCCACTGGGAATGCCTTCTACAACCACCAGAATTCCGCCATTCACGTGTCGAGTAACAATGTTTCTATGGTTGAGTATCTTTTACTTTTTCTCACGCACTAAATACGGCACAAAACAAATCGCAGCCGCTTCCAACCGCACATGCAGTTTGTCGATCAACTTCAACTCCATTCACGGTTTCAATTCCAATCGTGCCACTCTTTATATAATCGCTCATGAGCCGGATGAAGCGGATTCCTCCCGAATTTTCGTTGCTTTCCTTTTCTCAATTTTAGTTGCCTTCCAATTTTACTCGTTTTCAATTCCGACTTGCCAACGCCGAAGCTGAGCCGCACCAGATGAACGGTTCGGAAGGGCTTCTGCTGGATGATGGATTGGGAGAATTGCCCACCCTCATTGTCGATTCCGTTGCGGCCGCCGATCCGACGCGTACCAACATCCCCTTCAATCAATCACGCGGCACTTACGAAACGTTAATGTGGAACTGGTCAGTATTTGATTTGATGTTTTTCAGGATCCCGTCCCGCCCATTTGGTGGGGGGGGGGGGGGGGGGTAGAGGAAGGAAGGAGCATAGAAGATCATCCAGGCCTCTTGGCCTATGCTCATCGCAAGAAGTATGTAACGGTGCAAACGTTTGTTTTTCTTTGCTTCGTGTTTCTTCGGTGCATTCTTTAAGATCAAACCATGATTGAACGATCGCGATGTTTGCGTTCGCGTGCTTTATTGCAAACACAAAAAACCCCATTTCCAATCTCGAAATGCATCAAATTTGCATTCCGCTGGCAGCCTCGGATGCGTCTATCGACACGAGCAAACAACGGTATGCTACCGTTATCCGTGGTGTCATACCTTCATATAGAAATGAAGTTGTAGGCGGCACGAACGACAACGCAATCGGCGGAGACGTTTGCATGCGAGATCATTCTATTGTTACATTTGTGTCTTCTTTAACTCGTTCTCAACAAATCTTGAACTTAAAGGATGCAGGTTTGCCTGTATGAGTTTGCTTGGAAAGAAGCTCGCTCACCACAGGATCGTGATAAATTTTACATTAGTATGTAAAGTAGTCAGCCACACTTATTTTGAAGATGCTGAAACTCCCGTACTTTTCTGGTAGAGATAGCGGATGGTTTCTGACTACCTCCGCACCGATGCAACCGTCCAACATGGGAAGTGGATCTGCTCGAATCGCGAACCGGACCCGGGCGGGTAGAGGCAAAAGATTGCCGCATCAATTGTCCGGATTATACAACTTTGATATTGAGCTAGCGCTAGCAAAGACAAAACCAACGGAACGTGTGCCAAAGGAGAGAACCATATAACGGACGGGAAAATAACAGAAAAGGGAAGCTGTATTCGAATATTAATCCAACGATCTGGGTCTACTGAATGTTCTCCATATTGATTCATATTCACACCCTTAGTAGTTGGGCAAAATAAACCGGTTAGTACCACTTACGATGCATTACGGGAGGATGCAAATTTTTGTTGGATAACATTGTTTTTAAAGATTTATAAAAATAAAGTAGGTGATAAACACTGTTGTTCATAATTTGGAATATAATTTTTTTTAATGTTATATTGTAACTAGGTGCATAGAATAATTGTGAGGTTATTTCTAATTTTGGTCAAATTACTTTATCTATAAAGAATAAAACATTGATGGTAATGGTGGTAAAACCTGTAACAAAACATAACTTGGTTTGAAAAAGTAAGCAATTATTACGTTTTTACAGTCTCCCTAAAGATATACTAAGACGCATTGCTTTTCAACATATTATTATTGCTCCATACCTGCTGCTTTCCAAATAACTTCTTACTAACTGATCATTCTTCTTTCTTCTTTAATAACTGATAATAATTTACAACACTTTTATAGCTCTACAAAAAACTCGATAACTTTTTAGGTATAAAAATTAGGTATTCTAGAAGCGTCTCAAAAATCAGTCAATAATTTGGAGGGTGTTGCGAAAAGTAGGTTAATTAGCTATTAGGTTGCGAGATAATAATTGCATTCTCATAACTGAAGTACAATAAAAATTGGACTCTCGTTTGTAAAGTAATTCAATCCATTAGGAAAAAAGAGCAGATTGGTACACACTTATATATCGGAGGCACGTCTTGCTTGCTTTATCTCTTTCTCCGTTTCCCCCGGTATCCGATTTTCCTCGGATCGACAATATAAACAACAACAACCACCTCCACCCACCGTCGGCCAAAACCCAAGACCGGAAGATGTGCAGTTGCGTACGACAAACAAAAACACGATAAGTCTTCCGCAAACAATGCACAAACTTTCTCGCCACAACCGCCGTCGCTCGATTGACAGTGAAATCGAACAAGCACGGCGAGAGCGACAGTAACTCAATTCAGAAATCCTTGAATCAGTGATCGAGCAACGCATTGGCATTCATAAATGCATAGTGAGAAGTGATCGAGTACACGCGCGTACTTCCTTCCGTTTTGCCAGCGGTCGACCGAAGGGGCCAGCTTACCCTTGGAATACTGAGATACGTGTGACTCCGAGTTCTGGCGAGGCGTTCGATGCGTGCCTTTAAAGGCAAAAAGAAAGGGCCATTTAGGCGCGGCAGGCGGAAAGGGTAGAGCTTTTGGCCCGGGGTCTGTTTCAGTGCGCACTTGGCGCGTGCGTACGTATGCATCCGGTGGTTTATTTCCTTTTCATATTGAGCAATGCATATTATTGCAGCCATCCAAAGAAACTTCCATTTTAAAGTTTATCTGATTACTTTTCTTCACGTGGAGACAGTTTTTACTTCACAGTTTAAGTATATACTCCCTTGCACCCTTAATCAACCAGAGCACCACTCATAAACCATACTTCTTGGTTTAAAAGAAATGTGAAATCGTGTGTTGATAAATAATTTAAGTAAAATAAATATTTATCACAAAATTTTCGTTTTCCCATGCTACAAAGGTAGTGCAGTTCTGGGATTTTATAGAGAGTGTACTGATCAAATCTTTGAGCAACGGACAACGATCAGGACAAGGGGTACTCTTCTTTAATCGGTCCCAAGTTCAAGTGTAATTTATTCAACCTAGAATTTTACCCAAATCACATCCGGATTCATACGCCAGACGATCCCCCTCCTTTTGGGAGAGAATCTCCAATTCATGCCATCAGTTTGCCCGAGTCGGCGGCCGCCGGTGTGTTGTATCGGTGAAACTGGTCGAGCCCGGGGCAAGAAATGAGGGTTACTTTACAATTTTCAAAGTTAATATATACGCACTTAAACTTCGCGTCCTAAAGTGAGCTGCGTGTTGTATGGCTAATGGGTCCGGCGCCGAAGAAGCCGAAAGAATGTCTGCAAGCTGCGTATCATGCGTAACGCATGCGTACAAAACTCTGCCTTCTGCCTCCCTTGCCCCTATCCAACCTTTTAACCAGAACGGATGAAACGCATGTTCATGGGGTTGAAAGCTTAGAGACGCGGGGAAAGTAGGCCCCTATGCATCTCGTTTAACACCAAGCTATCCTGCCTGGCGACGGGGTCCTCGGGCGAAGAAACCCGCTGAACCGCATGAAATTATTAATTATCCATAAACGGTGAGAAAGAGCACGGAGACGAGAGCCGTACGGCAGTGTACAAGAGAAACTGTTAGCCACTCATGAAAATTTATTTTTTGAAGCGATAGCTAATTTTGGTCGCCGCGACCACGCCGAACCGTTTCGTTCGCGAAACCCCGTACCAAAGCAATATCATCAAGAGCCGGTTCCTCCGGAGATACCTTCCACCAGATCACCCCTCCCTCCTTCACGCCCCGTTGTCCCAGCAACGGTGATTCAAATCACCACACGCTCAATTTACTCAACACACATCACACGCATTGACAAAAATTCAAATTATTTTTCCACAACACGCAGAACATCAGCGCACACCGTGCCCCCAACGGTGTGGTTCTTCCGTTTCACGTAACGCCTCAGTGCAGTGAGGGATAGAAACTGGCCGGAGAGGGCTGCTTCCCCCATGCGACATGATGATCTTCCGGACACCGCTGATACATATTCATTTAACGGAACCGAGCTCTTGGCAATGGCATTGAATAAGGATAGATTCGTTCGTGGTTCTGTACGCAGCTGGCAAAGTCGTACAGCTGCTCGTTGCTAATGCCGAATGTCGAGCCGGCAGTGAAACTCTGGCTGTGGGCTTGGGCCGCAATCTCGACCCCACCGCCGCCACCACTAGCAGCATTATGACGCGGCTCGTTTCCGGCTCCATGGTCGAGCCAGAAGGTTTCCAGTGCCGGCGGCAGCTCGCGGTTCCAAAACTGAAACAATATTACAAAACGACTATGTAACAGATTCCCTCTCCACACGGTGAGAAGAAAAGGAGGAGAGAGGAACTGCAGAACCTTCCTAACCTTGGCCGTGTGATTGATGTGATCGTAACAGAGATGATCGTTCCTGCTGTGGGCTCGCCTGGCGGCGCCAGCCAGCCAACGCAGCACCCTGCTACTTGGGGCAACTACTTGCCGGTAGTAGATGCGCATCAGCTCGAACTTTGCCACGTGATTCTTGCTGATTGCAAGCGCCTCCTCGACACGCTCCAGCAGCTGCTCGATGGTGGTCCGCAGCCGCGCGATCATCGCTGCATTCCGTGCCTCGATGTGCTGGATCAATGTCAGGATGAGCCCCTCCGCGATGCGGAGCGCCGTATTCACGTTAATCGTCGAGTCGTGCGCACTCAGCGCGAACTGGTCCTGCAGCAGCACGAGCCAGTTCTCCGCAGCCGTCCATGCCCCGTATCGCACGCACCACAGCCAGAGGTTTGCGAACAACCGCGACGTAGCGTAACGCTCGCGCCGGCCGAGGAACGATTCACGGTTCTTGAAGTAAAAATGCTCGCACGTCCGGTAGGATGCGATGCAGCAGCTTGTGTCCAGCAGGACGTCGAGGCAGATCGCATAGTACCAGATGTGGCCGGTGCGGTGCTGACTGTGTCGCACCAAATGCCTTAGGTTTTGCAGGGTTTGCACCGTGTCACCGATGCGGCGGTGCGACAAGAGCAGCTCACAGAGAATGGGGATGATTTGCCACTCGTTCGGTTGGTGCAGCAGTTTGTCGTTGATCTGCAGAACTACCTTGCCCAGCTCAATGGATAACGTTTTCTTCGACCTCAACGTCCTGCAAACATGTCGATTTAAAAACAAGGTTTTATGCAGTGTATCCAACTCCCTCACTCACTGGCATAGAAACAGAGCGGTGTAGTATCGCACCACTGCTTCCAGGTAGTCTGCATCGACCCGTTGCACGTTGTCGGCCACAATTACCAGTGAACGCTCCTGCATCCAGACAATGCTCTCCGAGAAACCGACATGATACGCTGAAAGGAAACGGAACATTACAGAATGTTATCTAACCCAGAGGTACATCATAGGATCGGATACCGTACCGGTGTGAAACAGGTTAGCAAACGAGTTCACCAGCACTGCACTGCATTTGCGATAGCGTAGGGCGTGTTTCAGACCCCATATGGCGGCCAGCGTGGCTCTGTCCCAGTCACGCAGCTTCACAAACATCCTGTGCATTCCGTTGAAACAGCTAGCTATTTGCGATACGATCAAGCAGTAGAACAATCCCCTTCTCTTAGGCGGCCTTTCGCTGTTGGCTGGATCCAGCAGCTTTTCCACTTTGCGGTGGATGAAGAAAGTTTTCAATCGAATTATCGCCCTACGCAACCACAACAGCGAGAGAGAGAGAGAGAGAGAGAGAGAGTAAATTATTGCCAAATAAAAGAAGAGCAATCCAAAAAATCCTACCGAGACCGAGGAAAATTCATTCCCAACGTTGCAATCGCACGATAATAAAAATAAACCGCTCGGTCGTATTGCTCCAGATAGTATTTTCCTTTAGCCATCAGTGTGTACAGGCGCCCTTTAAGGTACGTCACCAGGGCAATGTTCCTCGCCGTGTCTATGTGCTGAAACAGAAGCCAATTTGCAAAGTACTCCTAACAAAAACTGAGTACTGTTGAGCTTAACTCACTGCCATTAACTTTCCCGCTTCCTCGAGAATGGAGATAGCCTTCGGAATGTTCCCCATCTTGATGCACACTCGCGCCCATTCTATTTTGGCCTCGAGGCACTTTTCCAGCAAACCCGCCCCTTTGCTGTGTAGCACAATTTCGCTGAACACACTGTAAAGAATCATGTTGCAGTTGCAGGAGACGAAACTGTATGCCCCGTAACTGAGCACCGGTGCGCGCCTGGTCGAACTACGGCGTCTTCTAAAGCAGTCGAATAAAATCGAATCTAAAATTAAGGAAGATTTCATTGCTTCATACAATAATAAAGCGTACAGCATTCGCATGAACGTCTTACGCTGAGAAGAATACAATGAGAAACGCTAGAAAAGTTAATGAATAAACACGTTAATAAAATGTTTCATTCTTCCAGTTCAATACGACTTACACTAGCGCTGTTATTCGTTAGAATTTCATTCCCTTCGCTTTCAATGGAGTTCCGGCAGCCAACTTGAACCTCGTATGTTTCATCACTGCTCATCAAATTCCTAAATGGTTTTGCTCCGCAATAGTTGCACCTAGAATGATGACAATGCATTTTTCAAACATCTCATGGAAAACCCCTTTCTTTTCCTTCTACTCAAAATGAACTTCCAATTACCTCTTTGTTTCGCTTTCAATAAACTCCAGCGCGTTGCTGTGGTATTGCTTTTTCTGCTCCGCCGTCACCAGGTTGTACACCGTGCGATGAAACTCGCCGGAATTGAACTTGGAGTAACCACAAACGGCGTATTTCGGCAATTCCTTGCAAGTTCCTTCGTAAATAAGAGGAGGAGGTTACTTTTGAATTCATAATTACGTACTTTAGATCATCTAGCATACGTACGATCGACATCTAGTGCAATGCAAGCACATTCACCACGTCCCAGCCAATCGCTGTGCGCATTCTTCTGCGCCAACCGGAAACCTTCGCTAAAGTCCCCGATGGCACACGAGAGAATTTGAAGGTCAAATAATTTTTTCGTCGCTTTTTCACAGAGTCCAGGTTTCGTAAGACAAAAAAGATACAAGAGAACATGGAAGAACAATTGCGGAAGAACAAATAAATGCTTCCAGTCCAGACGTAATTTTGGCAACTATCATCGGCAATTAGCATTGGTAATTCTGGCCACAGCACTACTGCATCTCCAATGCAGCGCTAGACGAATTCGTTTATCGTGATTTGATATACTAGTACTAGAAAATCAAATAAAAGCGTAATAGTTACCGATAGCTACGTCCCATTCACTCTCGGTTGCCATCGTGTGCATGAGCGAGGCGCGCAGAAATTTCTGCCCCAAAAAGGCGGCACATTTGCATACGAGCTGCTCGAACGCGGACAACGAGTCGTACAGCATCAGATGGAACGCTTCCAGGTTGCGCGAGGTGAAGTAATCCCGCGTGTCGACGGTGTCGGTGAGGTACGCGACGTCGACAATCCTGCTGAACAGCGTTGAGCACGTCTGATCAGTCGTATCCAGGAAGTATTCACCCGGCTCGAACGTCGCCTCGAACAGCTTCCAGTCAGTGAGATTTGGCCGCACTGTCGAGCTGGTGTTGGTGCTGTCGCGCTGCAGTAACGCCGACTCACAGAACACGTAGCCCTCGGCCTGTGCCTCGAAATAGCCCATACGCTTCACACGAAGAAGGCCACTTTGTCGCAGGCACAGCAGAAAAGTATTAATCCAACCTGGGTTGCCGTCGCTGATTGTATGCAGCAGTCTGTAATGTTAAAGTACAATTTGAATAGTTTTTTTTATCTTCCACCTAATATAAAAGGTTTAAGTCGTTAAATTTAAGACCCTTCAGAAACAATATGTTAGTTTCAGGACCGATTTTATCTTAATAAGTCTCACTGTCCCGCTATGTTAATTTTAATCCATATAATCAATAGCTAATATTCAGCACGTGCGCGTTATACCTGCCTAGCTAGGACATTCCATTTCATTTAATTTATTCGCTGTACTCGAATTCTTTTTCCTCTACTTTTACGTATGACCTAACCCAGCGACTTTATCCGATGCAAAGGGTATTTCATGCAAATTCTAATTCTCGACCGTATGACGAAACCCATCAAGTTCGATCTGTTCCTAATTAGCATACTCTTTGCCATCATCTTCATACGGCCAAAGGAAACGCCTTCCCGAGAAATGTTACGTGAAAGTGCTATGGTGTAAGCTGAAGGTTCGACATATAACCATTGGACAGTAGCACAATTACGAAACCAGCTCCCGTCGGTACAACTTTTCCATTAATTGTGTAAATCAAATTCGCATCCTAACAGCGCAACCCTCGCACCTGGGCGGACACCTTCAAGATTCTGCGCAAACGTTAGTATGCGATTATAAAACAAATCATTCGCCCGGTTTCGAATCGTCACGTGCGATACGCTGCTGCACATGGGGGTCGAGGATGCAGCTGAGGATATGTTGATCCAGAAGCACGGCACGACCGACGAATACCACCAACCATTTTAGAATCGCTTACTCAACAAAACAACACGTGACACGTGACTCTCGTTCGCATTTCCTAGCCCCATTCCACTCCCGCTTCTATCGCACCCCGCAACATCCTCAAGCAGTTTCTCTTGCACGCACCGTTCCAAGTCCAGAGGAATCGCGTTAACGTTCAGAAACTGGCAGGCGACCGCCTTATGAAGCAGTGTTTCAATTGGTGGCAGCTTCACCTGGCATATGTGCGGACTGTCGAGCACCCGCGTACGGATCGGGCTGAGTCGTTGCTGGTAGCCGACCGTGAGCACGGTGATAATTTGCGGCATTTCCCAAATCACCTCGAACAGCTCGAACGATTCGTCGTCGATAAATTCAGCATCGTCGATAATAAGGACCCAGAGATTTTGGAAAGTCTATAAGGACAAAGGTGCGAAAAAAATCTGCTCAGCGTGGTTTTCCAAACATTAGTTTCTGTTTGGGATTGGAATTAGTTCTGTCCGCATAAACAGCATTTTAAATTGACTGCACGGATGGCACAACATAAAGTACTGAATCATGCGCCCGAGAAGTATGCAACATACCATACACCGTCCATTCAATCAGGATCGTTCAACAGTTGAAAAAATAATAACGATCAGTACACCATTACCTTCTGGCAAAGAAAACGGAACAATTCCTTTCTCTTTGCATCGTGCTCTGCCTTGGTAAGGCCCCGTACCGCCTCCGTTTCGATAAAGTTAGTACCAAGAATTTCGTTCAGCAACGACATATACTGATCCATCTTGTACTCGCGTAGGTACTGCTTCGTTCGATTCTGCCTGGTGACCGCCGTTAATGTTTCGGTGAACCCGAGTGGTCGACATATGCACAGACTTGCAGCCGAAAAAGGTTTCTGTATGAAATTGAAAAAGGTTTCCGTATGGTTGTTTCACTTGTAACATGTGCACGACACAACTTTAAACACCTGGCCGAACTGACTTACCTTTGAATCCTTTAAACTGAGTGAAAAGCACAACGAACTGATGTGCTTGTTTCGCAGCGCAATGTAAAAAAACTCGTTCACTAACCGCGTTTTACCCATCTGTGCTTCACCTCGTATCAAAAGACAGTTTTGAAACCACTGCCCTGTGGGGAGCTCCACCTGCGCGGTTTGCGCTGCCTGTTGCGCCAGCAATATCCCGTCTTCGACCATTTCATTAAATATTTCGATGAACTGATCGCGGTCAACGAGGGGATAGCTGTAAACAGTTGGTTTAAGCAATTCGCGCTCCCTGCAATAAAAAGCATACGTTAACCGATTAATAAATTGTTTGAATTTGCTTGATTGTCTCCGTCCACTTACGCGATAAATTCACGAAACTCATAGATGGGTCCAACATTGTGTAACCCTTTTAGTTGGATGGCGTCCTGAAGCAGAAAGTGTGCCGGATCTAATTTACTCATCATAAACGTGCTCTTATCGCACGTCACCTTGTGCGGGTAAGCCATCATCAACCGGGCCGCCTTGTTGACATCGACTCCGATGGCGGAGTACTCGCGCCGGACCGTGTGTCCGACGATTCCACAGTAAGCCACACCGGTAGTGACACCGATCGAAGCGGACAGGATGGAAGGATGCCTTGCGTACGTCTCTTGTATTTCGGAGGCGCAATGCAGCGCGATTTGGCTATCCATTTCGTGTTTCATACCCCGCAGACCGAAAATTATGAGGAACATAACGTCCTTATCAAACAACGACAGTTTATTCACGATACCTTCGTATCCTTCAACAATTCTAGTGATGAGATAAACACATAGGATTTGTAGCATATCTTAATAGTCGATTTCGTGCAAAACGAGTACTTGCAAACCGAATTGAAGATGGAGTTAATTTCTCTGATTAGCTCGTCGATATGCTTTGGTTTTAGCACAATGTTTAAGAACACGGTCACGATCTGGCGCATCTCCGTCAGTAGCTCCAGTGGTTCGTTATTTTCCACTGCATTTAGCACGGGTTTTATGAGAAACTTTTGCAGCGATGACGACACTATGTGGGCCGTTACATGCTTCAGTCGAGGACGAACTGATAAAAAAGGATAATAAAGGAAACAATATATTCATCCATCGAATGACTTTGATTACCTTCGCATTTCAATTACACTTACTGGCTAGCATTTCACTATCAATTTTAATTGTGTCCTCCGGCTCTAGTGAATCGTGACTCTCCTGATCCTCCCGTGAAGTGATGTCGGCAAAAATAATCCGCTTGGTGGAGCGCCAGTAGCTAGTGAAGCTTTTAATCTTCAAGTGCACCTTATCCGAGCACGGCTCCCAAACGTACTCGTTATCATGAATGTAGCTCCATGCTGTGAAAATAAGCAACTTTTCTTCAATGGTAGGAATGATCATTTGAATGGTCCTGATGGATACTCACCGTAGTACGTAACAATAATATCGCCTGGCTGTGCAATCCGCTCGGCTAACTTTACCTTCCACACCGGCTGTCCCACGACGATGTAGTGTGAAAATACGTCATTGCCTACCAGTGCAAAGTGCACCTCTCCGGCCGAGATCGCCATCTTCATACGCAGTGTAACGCCCACATCCGTCTTATAGTGTCCGTAGGAAAGCTGCACGATGATCGCAGTGTCAATAGCCCGATGAATAGCGTCCGGCAGGGATACGGAAGAATTTGACTTAAACAGCACCAGCATGGCATCACCGGAAAATTTTAGTATGTCTCCGCCGTGTCCTAAAATTTCTTGCACGATCCCACCGAGGTAGGTGTTGAGAACTTGAGACAGTTTCGAAGCGCCTCCATTCTCCGGATTACTGTACAGTTCGGAGAGGTCCGTGAAGCCTTATGGTGTGATCAACAGGAAATAAATATACAAAGCGACCGTATGTCTTTTAAAAGTAATCCAGCACGTAAATGTGAGGGGTGAAATAGAGTGAGGGGTGATTGAAGTTGTTTACACGGAATACTTATAAACAGTTTGGGTCACGTAAACTTTAGTCTTAATAACAATTTTGTTGTTGTTGTTAATTCCCCGTGATCGAAATGTTCTGTCCGATCACACAAAGACATTTTAATTGTAATTCGTTCGATCGCTGATCCATCCGATTCATGGATGTTAGAAAAATCTTGTTACATTGTATTTTAGTGTATTTAAAATATATCGAATGAAAATTCAACATCAAATTTGGATGGATAAGGTCAAACTGTGCCTTTGAATTAGGCGGAACGCTGTTCCTCGGAGTTATTGAAATGACTCGAGTCCGTTCTTTGCTGAAGAACCCAGTTTCACGATTTCCCATCACTAGGCCTTACAAATTATTGTTCTTGATCTGAGTGGAATGTTTAAAATTACATCCAATCAAGGTTCAACAAAATCACACGATTTATGTTTAACTAACCCTATGTCATGGTATTCAAATCACACCCATTTACTAGATTCGCCGTGGATTCAGCCAATTTGAATAATTATTACGTACTACTCACAGCTCGTTAAGACGTGCCGATGTGTTGGTGGTATGCCGGCTTCTGTGCCGTCGCAAAACCAGATAACTTGTTACAATAGATGGAATGAGAAGTTACCTAAATGTTCTAGTTCAATAATGTAGCACTTGAAAACGGGCTTTAAAATTTAACCGTAAATTCAATTCAATTCAAGATTCAATTAATTTCATCGAATGTACAACAAGTATAAATAAATGTAATGAACTCTTAATCAACGTCATACTTTTTCTTCAAAGGAATTACGAGGAACTTTTCGTGCAAGACCGTTTGCATTTCGCTAGCACCAGCATTCTCTCGCACCAAACATCAAGCCATCAGTCGTTCCCAGCTGTCGTTTCGGGCTGCTGCACTGAGAATTCTCCAGCGGATAAAGTACGCCATCATCAAAGGAGCTTCGTCATTTTTCGTGTGAGTTTAGAAAACATTGGTGACATAAAATTTTCGATAAATAAATTGTACTTCATGGTCTAGTGATTGCCCTAAATTTGGTTCAAAAAGTTATTATTCCAAAGACAAGCGTTGGTTGCACATCAGCCAGCGAACACGATCAACCAAAGATGATCGTGAACGATTCGGCTTTTTGCCTCTGGCAAAATTACTATGATTTGCTCCGTGCGGTTGCCATGGCAATTTTCCAACGTACCTATAGGAATCTTCATTTGGGTTGGATCTAGGCTGTGATGCAACGCCTTGCATGTTTTGTGCTGTTCTTGCAATGTCAGCATGATCATTGTAATCATACGTGTTTATCGCTTATCGCTATCGTACTAAGATTGTTTGTTAAATCGATAAAAAATTGATGTAAAGCCGTACCAGTTGCTATCAGCCTTCGCGGGAGAACGTGCTATTTTAACATGATCATTCATTTGATTTTGTTCTGATTTTGTTTACATTTTAGCCATTACTCCACTGGGTATATATCGCAGACAAAAATGGGATTCTGTGGTAGAGTAGTGATTGTTGCGATAACCATACTTTTGGCGATGGTTTACAAGCAGTACGGGGATATGTCCGCCCCCAAGCCCGTGCCAGAACTGAACATGAAGCAATACTGGGGTCCGGGTGATGCGAAACGGTACAAAGAAGATGTTAGCATTAAACCGTTTAAAATCGAGTATGGCCCAGAAGTGATCGATAAATTGCGCGCCAAGCTAGACGATGTTCCCGCCCTTACGCCGCCCCTGGATGGCACCGCCTTCGAGTACGGATTCAACACGGACCGGCTGAAGCACATCTTGTCCTACTGGAGCACCAGCTACCTGGACAAGTGGGCAAGCGGGCGTCAAAAGTTCCTCAACAAGTTCCCACAGTTTCACACCCAAATCCAGGGGCTGAACATGCACTATATTCATGTGAAACCCGGCAACGTCTCGAAGGGAACGAAGGTGCTTCCGCTGCTACTCCTTCACGGATGGCCCGGATCGGTGCGCGAGTTTTACGACATCATCCCGAAGCTGACGACCGAGTCGAGCGATAAGGCTGGATTTGTGTTCGAGGTGATTGTCCCTAGCCTCCCCGGGTACGGCTGGTCACAGGGTAGCGCCAAGAAGGGCCTTAGCCCGTCCGAGGTTGCCATCGTGATGAAAAACCTTATGACACGCATCGGATTCAACAAGTTCTACATCCAAGGGGGCGACTGGGGATCGCTGATCGGAAACTACATGGCCACGTTCTTCCAGAAGGATGTGTTGGGTAAGTAGGCGAACGCTTTAAAACAATTCGTTGCCCAATTTTTCAACCAATTTTTTGTTTCATTAATTTACAGGTGTTCATCTGAACATGTGCTCCATTATGACTCCTCTTTCCTACCCCAAAATGTTCCTAGCCGCCCTGAAACCCTCCCTGTTCGTCGACGAGCAGTACGTTGATTACTACTTCCCACTGGGCAGCAAGTTTTCGAACATCATCGAAGAGACGGGCTACATGCATATTCAGGCCACCAAGCCGGACACCATCGGAACCGTTCTGCAGGGCAATCCGATCGGCCTGGCTGCTTACATTCTGGAGAAATTCTCCACCTGGACCAATCCGGCCTATCGCAACTTGCAGGATGGTGGGTTAGAGAAATACTTCACGCTCGACGCACTGCTGGACAATGTGATGATCTACTATCTAACTAATAGCATCACAACGTCCCAACGTATCTACGCTGAGGCGTTCACTACGGACGAGCTGAAGAAGGAGCTCGATCGCATTCCAACTACGGTACCCGCCGCCTGCGCCAAGTTCCGGCACGAGTTGTTCCAGCAGCCCGACTGGATACTGCGTGACCATTTCACCAACCTGGTGCAGAGCAATCACTTCTCCGATGGGGGCCACTTTGCGGCCATGCAGCTGCCGGATGTGCTGTACCAAGATTTTGTTAAATTCATTTCCTCCGTACGAAACTAACAGGCTGCGTAGTAGAAGAGCTACGAACACTTTACAAACCCGTAAGCGTTAACGTGCAAAATGTAAAAGCTAACATTCGTGACAATGGTCAGTGGGCAGAAGGTTCCTTAGATTCGTGATAAATAAATAAAAACCTCCTGAAATTTGAACGCGATAACAGAAACAACGATCGGTACATTGAAAGGAATGAAGAGGGCAAGGATCAAATGCTGATAAACTTTGGTTGATAAAGCGAAACGATGTTGTGAGATCTCCGGCCTTAACATATACATTTCAACGAAAAACATCACTATGGTACAATATAATTGTTTGCTCAGGAAATTACGTGTATTAAACTAATGTGTTATATGCCATTCTAACATCTTTAAATCGAAACATCCGATCGAAGATGTATCCGTTAGGTTAACTTATAAATATAAATAAATAAATAAACTTTTAATAGGGTTTTGGTTTTGGGACCATGAGTTCATAATTCATAAAGAGCTTGGTTTTCAATAAATAACCACGGTGTGGACCATTGTGGGCCGATCAATTTACATCCGATCTGAACCAAAATTATCTCAACACGGCGTCTGCCGTCCACCAACACACACTCCTATGGACTATCACCGTCGTACACATCAACGATGACGCTGCATAATTTAGCCCAGCAATCAGACGCGTTAACTGAACCAACAAAACATGTGAGTTTTGTTGGGCCACAAAAAATTCCGGGCAGTGTATCGTGCCACATCGCGTCCGCTCGAACGATGGGTCTCGGGCATCAATTTTTGGTGCTCCTAGTGGGGTGTGTTAGCTTGGCGTGTTACTATTACTACCGTAGCATTACCAGCCCGTTGCCAATTCCACAGTTTACTTTCGATGAATTTTGGGGTCCCGGAGATGGATCAAAGTATCGAGAGGACAGCACCATTCGGCCGTTTACAATCGCGTACAATTCAACGGTAATAGACAAACTGCATGGGAAGCTGAGCAATCTTCCACACATAACACCCCCGCTGGAAGATGCCGGTGCGTTCGAGTACGGATTCAACGGCGATCGATTGCGGGAAGTAGTGACCTACTGGCGCACTGTGTACCTTCCGAAATGGACCACGGAGCGGGAGCGGTTTTTGAATCGATTTCCTCAGTTCCAAACGCAGATCCAAGGATTGAACATCCACTACATCCACGTGCGACCGAAAGTTGGCACACGCACAGGGGGCTCCCAGAAAACGGTGTTTCCGCTGCTCCTCCTGCATGGTTGGCCTGGATCGGTGCGGGAATTTTATGACATCATCCCGCGACTCACGACGCCCACGGATGCAACAGATTTTGTGTTTGAAGTTATCGCACCGAGTTTGCCCGGGTTTGGGTGGTCTCAGGGAAGCGCAAAGGTAGGGTTGGCACCGAGAAAGATGGCGGTTATCATGAGGAATCTCATGACACGCCTTGGCCATGAACGGTATTTCGTCCACGGGGGTGATTGGGGAACGCTCATAGCGGATTTAATGGGCACGTTCTTCCCCGAAAGCGTTATGGGTAAGCAATAGCAAAACAAAACAAAAAATACTGACCACTTCACGCCGAATTTAAATATGCAAACATTCATTTCAGGAGTACACCTATCTGGCTGCGGTGTTGCCGGTGCCCTGGCCACCTGGAAAACCGTTATCGCCAGCTTTGCCCCGTCCTTCTTCGTGGAGGAGCCACGGCACATTCCGTACTACTTCCCTCTCATGCCCTTCTTCAAGGACACAATGCTCGAAAGTGGTTACGCGCACCTGCAGGCCACCAAGCCGGACACAATAGGGAGCGCGCTGGTCGGCTCGCCGGTTGGTTTGGCGGCGTACATACTGGAGAAGTTCTCCACCCAAACAAACCGAGCGTTCCGCTCCCTGCCCGACGGTGGTCTCGAACGGGCCTTCACGATGGACGCGCTGCTCGATAACGTGATGGTTTACTATCTGACCGATTCCATCACCACCTCGCAGCGCATCTACGCCGAGGCGTTCAGTGTGCGGGAAATGTTTTCCGGAGAGCTGGGGAAAATTCCCAATCGGGTGCCGGTTGCGTGCGCCAAGTTTCGGCACGACGTCATGCACACGATAGATTGGGCGCTAAAGGATCACTTCGTCAATCTGGTCCAGAGTAGTCACTTTGACGAAGGGGGACACTTTTCCGTGATGCAGTTACCGGAGGTTGTTTACACCGATTTGGTGCAGTTTGTTGGAAAAGTCAAAGTGTCGGAATTTAAAAATTAGTATTTGGATATTAAATGCAGAAAATGAGTTTAAAGCAATCTAAGTATCAAAGACTTGTCTTCGAACTGGTAGAATACATAAAAAAAGAGAAAAAAAAACACGTCACACAAGAAACACAACTGATACTATAGTCTGCATCATTTTCGGATAGGGAATTCCACATCGTAACCCTTCCCTCTACACTTTCGCAACATAAAATGATAAGATGGTTTATCAAAAACACCCCGCCGGCCTAATCGGAATCGAGAGAAGAGAATCGAGCCAGTACAGTATTGGGTCAGTAGCGTTTTACCCGGTACCCGTAGTGGAGCAAAATGGGTCTTCTAGCGCGAGCTGCACCACTCGTGTTGGGCATTTTTATCGCCCTGACGTACAAATTGTACGAGGAATTGTCCGTAGTACCACGTGTACCGAACAATATCGAGTTTTACGAGTACTGGGGCCCGGCCGGGACCGATCCATATGCCGATAGTCTCGACGTCGTTCCGTTCAACATTTCCTACCCGCGGGCAGTGATAGAAAGTTTGCGGAGAAAACTGCACGATGGTCCAAACTTGACGGCGCCCCTCGAGGGGACGGCGTTTCAGTACGGGACCAACAGTCGACGGTTGGAGGAAATTTTGGAGTACTGGCGTACGGATTATCTGGATCGCTGGGACGAACGGGAAGCGTACCTGAACAAGTTCCAGCATTTCAAGACCAAAATACAGGGTCTCGACATTCACTTCATCCGCGAGAAATCGGACCGGGTCACCAATCCGAAACGTGTCGTTCCATTGCTGATGCTGCATGGATGGCCCGGGTCGGTGCGCGAGTTCTACGATATCATCCCGATGCTAAGCAACCGCACGAGTGACAAGGATTACGTGTTTGATGTGATTGTGCCCAGCCTGCCCGGGTATGGCTGGTCGCAGGGCACCGCTAGGCCGGGTCTTAGCGAGTCCAAGGTGGCGGTTGTTATGAAAAATCTGATGGCCCGATTAGGCTACAAACGGTTTTACATCCAGGGAGGAGATTGGGGTGCCATCGTGGGCAATCTGATGGCCATTCTCTTCGAAAAAGACATTCTTGGTAAGCGGAAATTAGTGTTACGAAGTGATGTGTTACAGTGGCTCGCTCATTATTTATCTCCTAGGCATCCACCTAAACATGTGCATGGCAAGCGAAAGCCCCTCGACTATCGTGAAAATGATGCTCTCCAGTTTCGCGCCGACGGCTTTTATCGAAAAGCAGTTTATCGACTTCTATCAACCGATTTGGCCAAAGATTGCGCAGCTGATACTGGAGGGTGGTTACATGCACCTTCAAGCCACCAAACCGGATACCATCGGGGCCGCACTGGAAGCCAATCCGGTGGGGTTGGCGGCGTACATCTTGGAGAAGTTTTCCACCTGGACCGATCCGGCCAACCGGGAGTTGCAGGATGGAGGATTTGAGAAGCACTTCTCGCTGGATGCGCTGCTGGACAATGTGATGATTTACTATCTCACAAACAGCATCACCACATCGCAGAGACTGTACGCCGAATCGTTCAACAGCGCAGAGATGGCCAAACGCTTAGGAAGCATTCCGACGAATGCTCCGACTGCGTGCGCCAAGTTTCGACATGAACTGATGCAGTATCCGGATTGGATTTTGAAAGACCACTTTACCAACCTGATTCAAAGTAATCATTACGAGGAAGGAGGCCATTTTGCCGCGATGCAGCTACCGGATGTCTTATACAAAGACATTGTACAGTTTGTGAACCGTTTGTATGTGCGATAGGAGGGAGAGCGTAGTAATAAAAGATCTTTTATTAACTTACCTGACACATCTAGAAACATCATAGCCGTCATAAACTGGGTTGCCCTGTAGTCATCCGGATTGTACAGCACCTCGTCCGGGACCATCGAGCTGATGACTTTGGTTTTGAACTCCTGGTGAGACCTGTTGAGCCGTCCGATTATGTTCTCGTAGATGTTTGTGGGCATCTGATTCCATAAGAACTGGTACAGGAAGCTGAAGCGCTCCGGAAGATACTTTTTCAGGTTCTTTTTCTGTAGGGCAATAGAAATGAACATATAGTATGCAATCTTTTCCATCTTACTACACGGCTCGCCTTACTCCCTTCAATCGATTGCGACATCGTGAGATGAATAGCTCCTTATCTACCGCTTTCTTCAAGCGTGCTGACCCAACATCCACGATAGAAGACGGCACTGAAAGGAAATGAAGTGGAAATTGGTTGAAATATGGCACCAAGGGATAGATTTGACTGGATCTACTTAGTTCCAACATTTTGCGGCAGACTTCTCAACGTTATGACACCAATGAACCAATGGTGAATGGTTATGAAAACTAGATGAATATGAATCAACGTGGGTTATTTATTTGTATGCTCCACGTCGTCAATACATTTCATTGCTACCATCGTAGTGACTCGAGTCTTGTGTGTTCCTTTCGTTAAAACCTATGATCTACGAAATCAAACAAGGGTTTATAGCAAAACTGAGTGGTCACAGCCCTTCAAAAATATGACAAGTTGGTTTGATTTTATAGCATCAATTCAATGATGTGCTCCGAATACAAGAATCACTTATTGCTAGGTTCATACGCTTATACTGGATCAACGCCGTGGCAAACTGATGGACCGAATATTGTGCAAATGTGGAGAATGTATATTATTCTTTGTTACAACAATTTTGCGTAAGGGTATATTATGCATTTTTTAAATATTTATCCGCATTATTATTATTGCCCAATGTTTGCGTATATGGTAGGTTCGGAACTTAGTTCCAGTTAGATGATTTTCGGGAGCGTGTTGGGTGCACATCAGCACACTCATCGCCACAATCAAAAACGACGCCGGTGTTTGTTTGCATGATATAGCGCACAAAGATTTGCGCTTTTCCGGTTTTGGTGTGAAAATTGCGGTCATCTGTGTGTTTATTAGTGCCCGAAACACCTCTCCGCAATGAGCGCCAGTGGTATGCTGTACGGTGGCGATGAAATCGGAGCGTTGGTCTTCGATCCCGGCCATCATTCGTTGCGCGTAGGTTACGCACAGGAAGACACACCGAAGGCGGACATTCCTTCCGTCGTTGGTGTTGGACCTGCGGATCCGGTCATTAACACTGATCTGGAAACAAAAGTGGACAACAACATTGGCAGTAGTACGTTCCTGGGCAGGTGTTGTGTGGTATGACCCTCGACGGTCAGAGAAACTGACGATTTTTTCCATTTTTTTAGCCAACAAATACTATGTGGACACGACGCTTATCAATGTTGCTCGGCCAAACATGGAAATTCAGTCGTACATGAAGGATGGAATGATTGAAAACTGGGATCTATTTGAAAAAGTTGTGGATCATGTTTACGCGAAGGTAAGTTTTCAAACCACAAGTGAATGTAAAACAACTAATTTGGAAAATTCTATGATTTGCATTGTAGGTTGTCCAATCGGACTCCATGTACCACCCGGTGCTATTTTCCGAAGCTGCATGGAACGTGCGCAACAACCGTGAAAAATTGACCGAGTTGATGTTCGAAAAGTACAACGTGCCGGCATTCTTTCTCGTGAAAAATGCTGTCCTGGCTGCATTTGCAAACGGGCGTGCCACTGCGCTGGTAGTAGACAGTGGCGCTACTCATACCTCAGCGGTCCCAGTGCATGTATGTATTTTTTATTTTGTTTTTTGTTGTATGATTCATAACGACCTTAGCAAGAATTATGTGATCGATATAAATACGTTATCTTTTCTATTCTTTTCATAAAATCACCATCGTCCAAAGGAGGGGTACGTCCTCAGTCAAGCCGTGGTAAAGTCCCCGCTCGGGGGCGATTATCTCTCGCTTCAGTGCCGCCACTTCCTCGAAGGTCAAAACATCGACCTAACGCCGACGTACGGTATTGCCGCGAAGGACGTCATAAAGGAGCGCGATACACCACGCTTTACGCCCAAGGTGCTTCCGGAGAAGCTGACAGCGTCCTGGCAGCAGTATATGCTGAAGGGCCTGCTGCAGGACTTCCAGATGTCGGCCGTGCAAGTGCTCGAGACACCGTACGACGAACGTACGGCCGCCCAAATTCCGGCCGTACACTACGAGTTCCCGAACGGGTACCATCAGGACTTCGGTCCCGAGCGGTTTAAGCTGGCCGAAAGCCTGTTCGACCACAACATGCTCGGTGCAGGTCAGCTGGCGTCGGCAAGCGTGGGCATGTGCGACGCCGACGTGCGACTGTCGCTCTACGGCTCGGTGGTTGTCACCGGTGGCAACTCGCTGCTGCCCGGGTTCGCCGAGCGGTTGAACCGCGACCTGCAGCATCGCGCTCCGTCGAACACGCGCCTGAAGATGATTTCCGCCAACGGGTCCGTCGAGCGCCGGTTCGGAGCGTGGATCGGGGGCTCGATCCTGGCGAGCATCGGCACATTCCAGCAGATGTGGATCTCATCGCAGGAGTACGAGGAGTCGGGCAAGAGTCAGGTCGAACGAAAGTGTCCCTAAAGCTGGGTGAAGGGACGTGAAGCGAACCAAACGTGGCCATTCCTAGATGGGACGCTTGTGCTTAGGTGGTTTTTTTTTAAATTATGTTTTGTTCTCTTTTACAACAAACAACACGTGTATAAGCATAGCATTTGCATTGCCCGGTGTATGTGACAAACAATGAAAAGAGAAATGAGAAATAATAACTTCAACTGCATTATGAGTAAGAAAAAAGTATGTAAAACGTGCTGTTGTTTTGTATTTCGCTTTGCCTCTACAATATACCTCCTCGCCAAGGGTTTCTACCCCTTCTTCCGTGTACATGGTAAGAATCTAAAAAAAGAAATTCCAAACGTGTACACGTTCCCCTTCACTGGCAGCAGGGCAGCCACCAGCAACGGCCTCAAAGTGTGCAATAAGCCATTATCAGAGGAGCAGATCGGCCGCTGATAATCGTCCCACACGAGCATTCACTTATGAGTGCATCGTTTTCTTCCTGTCGAAGAGGACAGCCCGCCCTTAACTGCGCAGCTAGCACATTGTGGAGTAGAAAAAGAAAAATCTAAATTTCATCCTCCCCGGGTGCAAAAATTGTTTACGTTACGCCACCGTTTGAATGCATACAACAAACTTACCGCGGACGAGCGGGGCACAGGGAGAGCAGTGTTCGTACTATCCGGAAGAAAAAGAAAACTTACTTTACTGGATAGGAATATCCGCCGAACTGGTTACGAGCGGTTTATCTGCGTTCTAATCGCCGCAGCAAGGCTACATTGCGATTCATTCTATCAATGTGGTCAGCGATAGTAAAGATGGATGCACTTTGTTCTACGCTGCATATAGTACAGCGCAGAATGGGGGCCGTAGCAATGATAACCTGAACTAGATAGATGTTTAATGACTTTGTCATTCGTTATACCGATAATTTCGAATTGCTTCTGCACGGAGATCAAATGTGTTTAAGTGTATTAAACACACAGTGTATTGTGCAATCGATCTAGAATGCGCCAAACCCGCGAGGTTGTCATGGTTGTTGGAAGTACAACAACGTTTCCAATGAGAATAGTTTTAGAATGTATCCATTGGATCTAAGTATCCTTTGGATGAGAGAAAGGTAGTTAGTTCAGTTCGTATAGTTATTCAGACCGGACGGGTTTAGTAAAAAGCAAATACTGCGTGTAAGAATTGTTACCATTGAATCTAATAATGGTTACTTATCAAGCTGTAGTTCTATTTTATTAGCTGGAAAATGTCTTGTGGCAATGTTTAATTTCCTGTGTTTTCTAGTACACTGCCAAAGTGAATGCTGGTTTTTACTCCAACACGTTTTCTTTTGTTCACAGATTCACTTTAATGTTAACGGACTTATTATTTCGGGGGAATTTTTGTTCACAGATTCACTTTAACATAAAGGGACTTATTATCCGTACTATTAAGATTTTCAATAGATTAGTGCAGAAGGTGTGCGTAGCAAAAAGTTGATGGGACGACGATTTTTTTTTTTCAAATTACAGTCCGTGCTGGATTTATGGAAAGTTTCCACTGCTGGTTCTTTTACCCTTCGAAGAGCTTGTGAAACTTTTTGGAAATTTTCCACTCCATCTGTATCCCTGAAATCGGCCTACCCTAACGGCTGGTGGTAGAGAGCAGGTAGTCGTAAAGGAAACGAGTATTTTTTTTTCACGCAAGAAACATCAATAAGAAGCTAGCACGAAGCTTATGTCCCGTGTGTTCAATTTTCCCGTCAAAAGTGTGCACCAGCTATGGAAAATGCATTCTAGCCTAGCATTATGTGGTTATTCCGTTTGTGCATTTTCCATCGCTGGTTGTTGGCGCGATGGTACCATTTTGAAGAACCATATGATTTTCTGCCAAGCACGGCGGCAAGCGCATGCAAACATTCTAACCCGAAAAGGGGCTGCAGTGGGAAATAGGGTCACCATCAGGTACACATCTGACGGGGTGCAGCCCGCGTGGGTGTGTTCGATTCCGATGCTCGAAAGAGAAAGAGATGACCGTTATCGATGAAGGGATCCACACGACACAACGACTCGACGATCCCGCGGTTTGTTTGTTTTCCTTTTCGCTTCCACTAACGCGAACCGGGAGTATCATCTCTCCATCTCACCACCGACAATACACACCTCCCGGATTGGCCCTACCACCTTGCCCTGCAAGTGTGTTCCACAAGCAGCGGCAGCGCCGGTCGGAACAAGATTGCGAAGTTCGGCGAAGTCGTCGGTCAGTCAGTTCTCGAACGTGGTGCTAGTATAAAGGCGGTCTGAGAAAGTAATCAGGAGTTTCAGTTTGATTTCTACTGCAAGCAACAGTGCACTGGTGTTCATTTTTCGTTGTGAAATTTCTGTCAAGAAAAATATTCGAAACAAAAACGGTAGTGCAAACTTAACTATAAAAGCTACCAGGTATGTTATAATGGAAGTGAAGAGTTAGTTTAGTTTTTTTTTGCTAGTGTTGTGCTATTCCTCGAAGGGTTTTTAGCCGTCTTTTCGTTCAGTGAAAACTAGATTCAGGTTAAACAAAGCGATTTTTAGCTTGAGCCATAATAGTGGCAATAATGGTAACCAATATTTCCTCCTCGGTCTTATGCACTCTGAATAGTCACGACCGTACGATTCAATAATTTCGACATTCCTGCTGTGCGCTACAAATGCGCTAATGTGATTGCGTTGTGGCTTCTTCCGTTCGGTATGCTTCTTTGGAATGTTTCTGTGTTTTGGAGAATATTGCAAGAAACTGCGAGTCCAAACAATGAAGAAGAAAACGCATCAAAACAAGTTGGCTGGCAGGTGACAAAAACAAAACCACATGTAATAAAACCCTTCGGGAGGAAGCGAGCGCGAAAGGCCCACGATGGAAGGAGAAGAAGAGAGAAAGCCAGACGCGTGTTGGATATGTTTGTTTTGGTCTGGTACACCGCTGGAGGATAGGAAAGTGAATCGAACGCACGCACATCTTTGCGGCGACGAGGTGTTTTGGTTTCGGATTGGATAACCTTTCCGGGCAGAAAAATTGTTATTGAAAGTCACGCATTTAAGCTGGTTTAGAGAGGGGTTCCCAATCGATATTTCTACTCCTTGTGTCACCTTTCATAAGCGGTAAAATATTTGCTCGGATACCCGTAAACTTTTCTGTATTCGTATAATTTCAAAAAAGATATTACAATCAAGTCCTCGAAACTTGATTCCCTTGCTTATCTGAACGTATTGAAATTTTCGTTATCTTATCACCAGCTGGACTGGTCAATGGCACACTGTGATATCGTTGTTAAGGTACTGTTCAAATGGGGGCTTAGTGATATCCCTTTGAATCCAGTTTCTCTTGTTTGTTGTTGTTCGATGCTAGAAGAACAGGTTCGTAACATGCAACCTTTTTTTCCTCTGTAACATAAGCTTCCAATGTAGTATAAGCTCTGTTGCCTGTGGTTGAATGAAGCAAACAGGCACGGCAGGGTCACCGTCACCGCCGCGGTCGAACCGAGTTGTTGTACTTTGGACCCGGCGAGCATATTGTAAGCGCTGTACGGCAGTGAAACTATAAATGAGCCGCAGTCTCCTCCACTCGACTCGACGCCGCTATAGTGCGTCTGGAGGCCTCAATCTGCAGTGTGGATTGATGTAGGAAGCCCCGAGCAAGCAGCAAATGGTGCGCAGCAGACTGAGAAGGGCATTTAATCGGCCATAGAACGGACTTTAATTTCAACACACATTGTCACAGCCTTCTTAGATTGGATTGGCTTGCTGGAGAGAATGTAGTTAACGCAGGCAACTACTTTTAGATCCAAGTTAGTCCCATTCTTGTTTTCTTGCCGAGTCGACCTGGAACAGCTTTTCCGTACAGAAATTAACGGATCAAGCAAAGCTCACAAATGTTGCCAGCATTCGAGAAAAGAAGATAACGCAACGGAAGGAATGTTGTTAGCCATCAAATTGGCTGAATTCAATCAGCACGTAGCGCATTGTGACCGTCGATAGTGAACTTAAGAAAGCAAGAAAGTCTTGATAGAGACTAAAAGAGCTCCACCCGAGAATTAAGTTGGTGTGGTGCCTTCGTATCGAATCAACTGACCCGCCGCGATTTTATGGCCCATTCGCCTGTGTGCGCGGCCTTGGCAACAAGCCCCCCACACGACGCAAAAGCTTCGTTAGATTGCCTCGACCCGACTGACACACAAAAGCAGAGGAACTACCGCAGCCCTTCTCAACACTGCGTCCCCAAATGCGCGAATTGGGTGATAAGAGCTCGGGCCTCCAAAATTGAATTATCAAACAACAACAAACCACAGTGTGCAGTCGCGCTCTGTCCTGTTTTACCCCGCAGGATTGGGACACGCACCTCAGACATTCATTTCTTCTTCTCCTTCTGACATCCCTTTTTTTCTTTCTTTCCAACAGATAACTTGCTGATTGTTTTCGAGACCTTTTGTTTGGGCCGTCTTCGCGAACGACCCTGAAGTTGAGCGGATAGCAGTGACGAGTAACCAGTAACGTGGCAGGCAGCATCCGCGACGGGCGAAGAAAACACAGCACAGTCAGTTCCTCCAGTCTGCCTAGAACGACCGCGAGAAGATCACTGCCAGAACTGAGAACCACAAAAAAACAGAAACTCAAACCGGACAAGGATTTAGTTTCATCATTATTACCACTGCCGGTCCATCCAGCACAAGCAGCGCAAAAGAGTAGTATTCTTCCACCATGGACAACTTGAAAAATCTATTCGGCCAAGTGTCGGCAATGACGTCAATGAAGCCGTCGACGGCGAGCCCCTCGACGTCGCTGTCCGGGGGTAGCAGCAGCGAAAGGTCCGGCGCTGGGGGCTCGTTTTCCGCCAGCGGCCCGATGAGGACCCATAAAACGGCCGACCGGGACAGTTACTACTACATCATGTAAGTATGAACGGGTGAGAGGCGTGAGGAAAGGGATTATTGTGGGTTGGGGAGAACACGCAGGGGATTTTTTGTTCTCTTGCTACTTTGTGGAATCCATTGTCAAGCTCATTTCTCGGATTGGTTTCTTTGTGCGAACGCGAACGAATTTCTTGCGCCTGGTGGGTAGGCAATGTTGTTGTCTACAAGCGAGGGTACAATGTTGTATCGAAGAAGGGATTTTTTCCAATTTCCAGCAAAGACTTGACGAAGACTGTTTATTGTAATGGTCTTTTTACGATGATACAACAAAGTTCAAAAAAATCTCGTTTCTTAATACATGTTTTTGTTTTAAGGTGGCTTAAAAAAATGAGCAAAACAATTTTATGTTTTTCAAATCAAGTTTGAATTATTTTCCGTATTTTGGATTCCTTCTCACGATATCCTTCTTTTAAATTTTGTTGTAGGCGTAATTTACGACTTTTTACATGGATAAAATTTTGCATTGTAATTTGGCTCCAATCGTTGCTAAAACATCCACCAAATTGAATAGGATGTTCAGTTGGATGTTATGCAAATTCAAATTCATATGTCGGATGTTTAGGTGACTTTTATGTAAATTAAAAGTCAGGAGATCAGAATGGTGAATTTCTTGCCCTTTTATAAACCCCTTATAAAGTTTATTGAGGTTAACCCTTTTTTTGGGGTAATCTTAGGGTTGAACGATGCACAAAGAAGCTTTAGAAAATCTTTCTTTTGTGGCGTCCGATAAAGCTGTTGAATCTTGTCCGGTAATCTTGTCCAATCACGTTCGTCAGCTTTAATGTAGTTACCCATGGTTCAGTCTTGACCTACTCTATAAGAAAAATTTAAACCAGGTCCGTGATGACAAAACAAAACGTTTTTTCTTACTGAGAGTTCACGCTATTTTTTTCTGCTATCAATTAACTTGTCGCTAAACCACACAACCAGCTTGAATAGTCATTATATATTGGCATTGGATGGTCCGCACACTAGCTACATCCTGCATCAACCGACTTGCAACCGCCTCCAGCCCTTGCTTGCTCATATCGGTATGATTTTTTGTTGTCCATTACCTTAAGTCGTTCGCCGTTCTCACCCCCACGGGGACCTTCAACTCTGCCGGTTTACCTTCAACGGTGTTATGTTGTGCCGACTCTTGTCGGTGACCTTTGTTGGCTGTATGTTTTATTTTTCTCACTTTGCATGCTGAGCTTGCTGTGTGCCGCGGCGAGTGTGCTTTGCATCAAGAAAATCAACTAACCGGTGTAATAATGTACGTTACCAGGTGGATGTTTGGCAGAATCCGTTCAGAGATTTCAGTTGAATTCTAGAACATTTTTCTGGTCCTAGTTTTGGTCATACCAACTGTTGGTAAACAAAGAAAGTCTGGCAGAAGAGAACAAATTATTACGAACGAAAACCATTAAAAAGCATAACATAGCGATGAAGGGGGATCAAAGAGAACGCTGAAACGAGCATAGGCCTGCCAAGAACTATTACAGCCGCAGAAACAGATGCAAAAAAAAAAAACCACACATTATAAAAAAACGATCGCACATGTTCATCGAAACGTGCGCGTGGTTCTGTTGGAGGCTCGCGCGGGCTACGCTGGTGTGCGTCCCGCGGTGCGTCATTTTCTCGATCATATCGTGTCCGGCAGATTGCTGTTCGGCGCGATCCGTCTACACACGCGCTGGCCTGCCGCAACGCGCTCGTTAGGTTGGTGGTCAGTTAGTCAGTTGTTTCGCGACACTGGCCACGAGCAGAGCTGTTTTCCCTCCACTGGCGCACGGCCGTGTGTTGTGTTGTGGTGCAAGACGAGCGAAGCGAACCAATCGAACTGCGGCGCTGTGAGGGCAGGGCAGGGCGGTTTATCTGTGCCTTTTATTTGTGTCATATAGTGGCCAAGTCCGAATTAAAAAGTTGCACCACCAAACCCAGCCAGGTGCTGCAACTTGTGGTACGGAAATTTGAGCCCGACTTTGTTAAAGGTGCGAAAAAATAGGTCCAGCAGCAGAAGCAAACCTGTTCCAACCTGCATCAAGCAATTATTCGTCCAGCGGCGATCGGTTCAGCAGAGTGTCGGCCGTGTTTGAGTGCGTTGTGCGTGAAAAGCGTGAAGGTTTTTTTTCCATTCCGGTTCTAGACGCTCACCGCAGCTTCTCCGTGACGCATCGTTCCGATCGTTTGATTCGTCGTTATAATTGCTGCATTGTGGACGTAAACGCAGTAGGCTGCCCTACACTAAAGTACGTATAATCTGCATCTCTATCGTTGCGGTACCTTAACCTCAACGGAATAAAATATGGGTAAAGCAGCGGCAGACCAATGAGAAACTCGTTCGGTTACTTTCAACCCACATGGTTGCCTGTGCATCCAGGCCACTATACTACGACCGCCAGCACCCGGGCTATCATGGGTAGAGATTATGTCATCTAACTAATACCGGTTGGTCAGAATCATCGGCACGTAAAGAGACGGAGGTATTGGCGGCGACCGTGGCTGTGGTTTGGAAAATTGGTGTTGGTTACTCTTTTCTAGGCTTAAAACAGCTAGTAGTCGCGTTTGCCAAAGGCTCCACTAGAGCATTTGGAATGGCGCACGGTTTAAAAGAACAGCACCTCCACTTGGACACCTCACTCGTCGGTAACAATATTTGACAATATTGAATATTTGGTTTCGAGTCCGGTTTGAAAGGTTCGGGAACAGATTTAAAAAAAATTCACCAGACAAAATATTAATTAAGAAAAATTCAATTTCTTTACTTATTTTATGTAAACTTATATCGACTACGATTTCAATAATTATATTTGCATTAAAAAAAGTTTCTTGAATTTGAATTTAGCTGAGTTGTCTCTACGTTCACCCACGATTGATGGGTGAAAATTGATATACCAAACGTCGAATCATGTGCCAAATCCTTTTACCGACGAGGTTTGGACACAACCGTATGATCGTGCAGTGCAGAGGCAGTTTAAGGTCCCCCACACATTCGAGTCAATCGATATCGATCCGTGCTGGCATTGCATAGAATTGTGGTTATAAATATTTTAGAAAATGCCATCAATTACTCTGCATTTATTGCGCAGGAAAAACAGGTGGAAATTGCGCGGTTGAAAAGGAAGAAACCGCGAACGTAACGCAAAGCAAAGGCTACAATAGTGCAAAAAGTTTATTAACTAAACGACAAAAAAATGTTTATTAATTAAACGAAGTGATGCGAAGGAGAAGTAAGAAAAAAAGGAACGGTCCGTTTCAATCTATGAGTGATTTCGTCGACTTTTATTAGAAACGGGGAAGTATTATCTCGTCCCCTCCCCATACTTTAAAAACTATGTATATCTATTCTTCTCAAACTCCTTGAAATAGAAAGGCGCTTCAATAATTTGCTGATGGGTGATCCGAAAATGTATTCCTATGTCAACTTTCACAGTCGAGTATCGCGTAGTCGGGCACGGAAACTGGTTTTCCCATGGTCCGTTAACTTTAAGCTAGTCTACGCTAACTTTTTTGAGTCTGTCATTATGGTTATTTGTGATGCGGATGCAACCCTATGCGCACAGGCTTTGGAATCGATTGTGTTTGGCCATTCACTTTCGCTATGTTTGTGGTGCGTAGTAGTTCTAGTGAAATTTATGCTTAAAAATCGCTGCTGTTTCCTCTTCCTCATTGTGGAAAAACACACATTATTCGTCATCCCAACTCTGCACATGGCAGAACTAGATTGTGATGCGAGTTCTCCAAAAACTAACAAATTCCGGGGTACCGATCATCAGATCACCGTCGGAAGTTGTTAAACCACTTCTTTGTTTTGAATACCGGGGAAATCCTCTGGACGTCGAGATTCGTCTTAGGAGCGGGTTTTTTTTGTGACGCAAATGCGGGGATTTTTTCGGAGGTTGATCCAACACACGATCATTAGTCACCGAATCCCCGATGGGTGTTCTTGTTGAGGGTCGCGAGTTGTGACGAGATTTATCCGGTTCAATGACTTTGAGAGGGAATACGTGCACAAGGGATTCCGTTAACACAAGTATTCAAAGCACTAACAAATTGAGAAGAGAATGAGAAATGTTCTATTTGAATAAATCAATAGATGAGTGTTCTCAATCAATAGATATCATTTTGGGCTAATCAAAGATTAAACAAAAAAAAATACAAATTAGGAAAAGATTAAAAAATATCGAAAGGGCAAACATGAATTTCTTTTCTGAAATTGGTTTAATAATTTATTCTTGGTCAGAATTAATTTTTTAAATAAAAATATATTAATAGAATGGGCTTATGAGCATGGGATTGATAATTGGCCAGTTGGCAAAAAGGCACTTGGCGTGTTTAGTTTTTCAGTTAACCTCAAGGCAATCGCATCCGATCGTTAATTGCCCATCATGCGATGGCGTAGATAAATACGGCAGAAAAAACCACTTGGCCGACGCTCGTTAGTTTTGCTTCGGGCTAGAAGAGCCTACGCTTGACTTACCATAGAACGGAACCACCGCGAAGACCCCGACGGCCTTTGAAGATCAAGATCAAGGGGATCTGGTGGAATGGGTTTAGCAGCAGGGTTTTACGGTCGAACGGTTGAGCGAGCTCCGATTGAATATAGTTGAATGACACTAAGTTCACCGCAAATAGAAGCAACACAGCGAATTAACTCGATTGCCTGAGAAATGTTCATTCCTACTTCCGTAGTCGGTTGGAGCGTAGCTTTTTTACCAACCATTTTTATGCCTTTTTGGGCACTGAAACATTTGAGAAAAAGACATCTACTACGCACAAGCAATAAAGCGTGCGTGCTATAGAGAGGAAAGCGATCCAGCTCGAAAGACGACGACGTGCCTTACGCGTTCCGTTGATGATGGAATAAGTTGGTCAAGTTTCTCAAGCTACAAACCTGCCCTCCCGCCATAATCGATGTCTTGTGAAGGTCGAACAGTGAGTGCTTGTGGCGTGGTGGGCTTTTTTAATGTTGCTGTTTACCACTGCTGCTGGCTGCGGCGTGTCGTGGTACGCAATATGGATGGAGCCCGCGATGCTGTTACGGCCGGCCTCCTCCCACCGCTATCATCAGGCGGGTCAGGGTGAGCAAACAGCTAAACGCGCTCGGTGATGGTTGTTGTTGCTCGTTCAGAACGTACAAATGGCCATGCCACGCTTCGAGATGATTAATCAAATGCGAACGAACAGACACGGCGAGAGCATGGCCCACGGCCGGGGTCTCTCGAGCTGTCGAGTGCTCCGTTTTGTTGGACTGGACCTCAGCCCAAGGCGGGGAGAAAAGAAAACGGGGTAACATGATGAAAGTACTTGGACCGCTAGGGAGAAGTCAAGCTAAGCTGCCAAACACTGCAGAATGATGTTCAACGAAAGAAGATGTTTCGTTCAATAACCTGTGCGTCCTGCAGAGCACCGAATCGATAGACGAACGGGAATATTTGAACCGTTGGGGAACCCTTTCTGCAAGTGACGGCACGTACAATGCCGGAAGTTGGGAATTGATGACTTTACCATTCTTCATTCCATCGCACACGATGAAAGGAAGCGACAGAATTGGAACCGTCAGACATTCTACGCCAAATGCGGTCACATTTTCGTGCATACGTTTTCACCGCGGGGGGGAGAATTTAAAAAGTATATGCGTCGAGATATTCCACCCCTAATCGCTCCAAATATCGGAAATAGGGAGAAAATGCGAAAATAGCCTGCGTTGTAGCCTGCGTTCGTTAGCCACGGTGTGCGGATCCTTATCACTGTCCTCTCAGCGGGGTTCTATCACATTTTCAACAGGGTTGTGTTCAGAAGGATCGTCCCAAGACGGAAATGAACAGACCACACAAAGGACTTCGTATTCAAACAACCTCCGAACGGAAGTCGGAGCAGCAAAAGGAAATAATCTTTGTGAAAATCGGAATTTGAATGATATTAAACCTTTAAATGCCCCTATTTTAGGTTTATAATACAAACGATATAAACGATGATAAGGTTTTGGCTTAAAATAAATGTAAAGTAACGCGTAAATTAATTAAAAAAACGAACGCATAATAATTTGGAATGTAAATTTCAAGCTTAAAAAAGTTTAAGGCATCTTTTTAAATGCTGTACTTAAAGAAACCCTATTAATTCGATTCTGGGCTAACTTCATTTGGCTGTTAAGATTCTTCCGATGTGAGAAGAAACCACGTTGGTGCATGAAACATATCATTTCATTCCAATTGTTGTAGTTCATAAGAAATCAGTGCAGATGCATAATAAGCTTACCAGTACTTACTTGAGCAATAATCTGGTGCGGAAGCCAATTCAACCGGAATTCGAATCGATGATGCCAATTGTATGCACAAACTGTACTGTGCTGACCTAGTAAATGTGTAGTTCCCATCAATTTTGATTGTAGCCTATGTGGAAATAAATTAATTAAATTCTAATCTTTTTGCCCTGCAGTGCAAAGATTCGCCCACACTAATTTTACCCCTTTGTCCATTTTCTCCTCCCCCCAGGTGGCGTTCCTAGGTGCGGAACGGATTCAGCTTTACTCCAGTCCCTCTCAGTTTCGAGCCACCGAGTACCGAGCATTGCATTTCGACCTTTCGAGTACATAAACGTATTTTTAATCATCATCACCCGGTCAGCGGAAGAGGCGAGGCAGGTGTACGACGAAAAGAGGACAGTGAGATCAAAGCGCACCTAAAGGCCACCCCGTACTCATACACCCACCACACAAGGACAATAAGCTGCAATAGTGAGGATGATGCTGTCCCTGATCGGTGCCAACACGCTCTGGATGGTGGCGGTCTGGGCCGGTTTGATGCTGGTCTTCAGTCCGGTCCTGTTCGTGGTGAGCGTGTGCCTTCCGGAGCTGCCCTTATTGCTCATCAGACGCCTACATTACATCCCGTTCGATTCCGTTTGAGCGCGCCCCAAATGGCCCCCGGGGAAGAGGAGGCAGAAGAACAGAGAGATGTGAACCTCGGGTAGGAAGGAGGGATAGACGGATGCAGGAGCTGGCAGCAGGATTTCCGTAGGGAAAGAACCTTCAGTATGGTACCTCATCGACATATTTTATTTTTTTTGAGACAAAACTCCTCAGAGACTGCTTATTTATTCTAGTGAGACAATACAAAGACAAGTAAATTAGTTTAACGATAGGATGGGCGGAGGGAAAAGTTAGGTTTGGACACACTCACATCACATCCGGTGCGTGTGTTCTCGGTCGTGGATCGTTGTACCTGTCCCCGGAGGCCATTAGCGTAATGAAATAACGATATTGAGGCGCCATGAGGATTATCGTGACGCTGTTAAACCCTCTCAACTCATTAATGCATCGATTGCCAGTGGTTTGATTTCGAAGCGTGTACTTCAGAAACGATTAGTTGATTGATGAACGGGCGAATGTAGAAAACTCAGGCAAAATCTGAATATTCGATGACTCCTGTTATATTGGAAAGCGCCAACAATAGAAAAGCGCCGTGCCTTAAAAGAGAGCGTTATTTCGAGGAACAATGAGCATTAATGATATTTTTGATAACACACTTTTTGTACATTCGTAGACTTAAGTATTGTATGGGAAAGAATAAAAGAATAATGTTTATACGTCTTTTGAATGAAAATTAGTGTTATCTACTCTACATCGTACGCTTACTGTATTTCCCTTGAAAAATGTGAATTGCACTTACCAAGCTGGCTTTTCAATTATGATTCTTCATGCTGCAGTGAAAGGAGCATGCAACCGACGGCAAAGTAGCCTTCGACAGCCACCGTGCCATGGTTACGCAGAACGGATACTTTCTGCCCGACAACAACCGCTGGTCGCTATTTACCTCCAATAAACAGTCGTCGAAAAAAAATCCCTCTCCAAGTGAACGAGTGTAGGCGAAAGAGTGATTGAACGAAGGAAAGAGAGAGGTATCTACCGCGTATCGAGCGGCTAAAATACTGCAGAAGTTTCGTTCGGTGATGGCACTTGAAAGTTTGCACGAAAATATAGCGTAAAATAATTAAGAACCAAAGTGGGCCGGGAGTGTAGAATCGATCCGAATCCGCTTATCTAAATTTATCGTCGCCCCCGGTGGAGCGAACGAGCAGAAATCGACGAAGGCCTTTAATCGCGCCTGACAGCGCTGCTACCCGATTGCTGTGATCTGATTATAGTGTCAATGGTCCTATTTTTACGCGCCTGGACGGTAGGCAATCACGGTGCGAGCGAAACGTCAAGCGCCGGGGAAAAGGCACCATCAAAGTGCACGCGGCGGTAAAAATCCTTTCGGTTGTCCGAGAAGAACGAGTTTTTTTTTTGTGTAATTCAAGCCACTCGTTTCGATTTTCCCAGCTCGTGGAGCGACAAGCCGGTGGAAAGTTTTTTTTACAGCTCTAATCGGCCCGCCGGAGTGTTCTATATTAAATTCATTTATTTCAATCGCATTTTGTTTCCTGGTGCTGCGTCCGCTGTGTTCGCACCATTGATTGTGTAACAAACACGAACGAACCCAGCGGCTACGCTTTGGTGTCACGCTGTGAGGCGGCGTGTGTCCGGGAGCGGCGGAACTTTGGATTACCGGAAACGAACCAGCCACGATTGGAGGAGCCCGAAGAAATCGATCGAAGCCGGCTGGTGACGGCTTGATTAATTAGCCACCGAACACCACGGGAAGGAAGGTCCCACCGGCTGCTTCGACGTTGTGTTTGCAACGAAAGGCTTGTTTCTGTGGAAAGGAAAGCAACGAGGACACCCCGCTTTCGGAACGAACAACCAGGGTCCCAAAATTGCCGCCAGGATGCCGCTCAAAAGACGTAACACGGTGCATGTCATTATAAATTTGTATATTCCGTAGTTTTGGTAGACCACTTTTTCAAATTCTTTGTCTCCTTTTAGCGAAAAAAAAAAAGATCAAGTCGACATTACCCTGCCAAACTAGTATGACTGGTTTTGTCCGTTTCCGCATAAGCAGCTGATTTATGGGATTTTTAAAGAACGAGGGCACACGATGCGCAAGGAGGAGGACAGTATCCTTTCGAGCGGATGTAGCGTTTGCATGCTACCAGCGCATTACGGGATTGATTAGACTCCGGCAGGGCGGAAGACGTAGATGGATGTGCTTTTTTCGTCACGATGACGTAGTTGGACATTTCTTGGCGACATCCATTTACAAGTTGCGGCCTATGAAGGATGACAATGTTTACGTTGCTACGTAATGGATCCGGCGCCCTTGGGACGTTGGGACCTTTCTTGGCGCAACCCACAATTCGGGCGCTATTCGCTCTTTAACCGCTTGATTTGAGTTGAGCTGCCGTTGGCAAAGTGATGTATGTTGTCTACAATGGTAAACGATTTTGGCGAAAGTTTATCACGCCTGCAAGCTAGCCAAGGCAAGGAGGAGTGGGGAGAAATGTTTCTAATTCGTCGCCTGGTGAATATTGCTATGCTCAAACTCTTTGTGTGCTAAAGCAGTACCAGTAGAAACTTTTGAATAGGATATAATTCAGGTTAGGAACATGCCTTTAGTTGCTCAAAACTCGTCTGTCGCTCATGGTTCTGGTAATTTTTTATGGTCCCACTAACCTCTTCGATATATCTTTTTTAACTGTTTCTGAGTCCTTCTGGCAAGACATAACTTTATTGGCAATGTGGGTGAATATTTTTGGGTAGTAGTGCAAACTTCTGTCGTTTTCTATATTCAGGAAGGGTATAATTATCTGGAAGAAAAACACATTCAATAATTCTTTATCTCGGAAGATGTCCTTTGGCATACGGAGTAGGAATTCGTCAAGTATTAAACTTCTAGAAACGGTTATTGTCTTGACTGTTCCTTCACATTGCGTGCATTTAAGCTTTTACTCGTATTGCTGCCTCTTGAAGGTTACAAATTTCCTAAATTGAACATGAATGCAACATGCAAAGAACCGATGCGGTTGCTAGTTGCATGCCGAATATTCTGGGCAACGTACCATCAGAGGACCAAGTGGCGGTAGTCGCGAGTGAGCCGAAAAAAGGCATATCCGTGATGGACGGATCAAGGTTGACGGAAAATGATGAACGAACTTCCCCCTCTTACCCTCGGGTACGACTCCGCTGATTCAGCACCTTTGACAAACAGTGGAAAACTGAAAAAGCGCCACGCCGCGTTCGACGATGTTGGCCTCGACTGTATCTAGCGAATAGTAAACAGAACTTTGCCAAAAAAACTGTCCTGTTTCGCCAACTGCTGCTGGTTGGGGAGTATTGTTTAAATTGACCGAGGAAGGGGGGGGGCGGGGTGGAGGGATATAAAGATAGCAAGAGAGCGAGAGAAGGATACAATAATTCTCCACCCACCAGCCAACTCACTAGAACGACGAACGAGAGATAGGGTGATGGAAATTGAAACGAGAAACGGTTTCCCTTTCGTATTTGTTGGGCTTGTGCAACAAGGTACACCCGATTCATGTTGGCCGGAGTTTCTTTGAGGCTTTTTACGGTAAAAGGGAGGCAGGCAGCGAGGGAAAAGCAGGGACAGAGAAGCAACAGAAGCACGGTGGACGTAGGGAACAGGTCGCTGCGATCGTAGATTAGTTTTCATATTTTTAGTTTAGTTTAGTTTCGCTATCTCGGTCGTAACGATCGGCCCCAGAGGAAAAGTTTTCCGTCCATCCAATACTCGCGGTCGCGGTGCTGGCGAACGTTAAATTTTGATCGTGTTGTCGTGCATATTTTGTTGTTATTTTACTAGTCGCCATTTTCACCGTGTGGCCCACACTGAATACGGGGCTGCTAACTAGACAACTACAAGTTGCCCACCTTCGGTTGTTTGTGGAGTCACAAAGGAGAAAAGGAAGAGGGTAAATCACGATGAACTTTTTCCACAATTTTTTGTGACATTTCCCATTTGTCCATTGTTAATTTTGTGTAGATTTTTGTGTGTGTGTGTGTTTCGTTTCGACCTCGGCCTCGCCAGTTTGACCAGGTGTAAGAAGTGAGCTGACAGAAGCAAGAAGACGGAAATGAAAGATACCTTCAAACAGAACAACGCAAATACATAAATTATGCGACAGGTTGTGACCCCTTACCCTTGTTTGTGTTGTTCGATATTTACATTTACATATTTTTGCAATTAATTTCTGGTCGACTGGTTTTCCGTGGCCCCAGGATTAAAGAATTTCCCCACCAATGTGAGTGTACGTTTGTGTGCGGTGATGTTGGATTTTCATATGATTAATAAACCGACGGAAGTGTGGAAACATGTCATTCGGATACACGTTTATTCAGTGTACAAATCTGAAATGGCCCAATGGTGTAATGTTTTGCAGGGAAAATATGTTCCCGTATTTTTTGTTGGCGTTTTTAAAAAAATATGTCTGCAATGAATTGCTAAACCTGGTAATAAAAAATGACTGGAGGCATCAATCGATTTTACCAGGGAGCCTAGAAAAGTTGTTACATGTTTAATTGACTTTTTTCATTTTCAAACTTCGATAAACTTATAATTTTAATGATGAATGATCGAATAAGAGTGATGCATAACTGATAATTCATTTCACGCCAGCCAATAATTATGCAAATCGTTAGTAAGTACGTCACTCGCCGCGTCACGCGTATCCATCGCTGCGGTTGCGGTATAACTTTTCCTTAAAAAAAAGATTCTTTTCTTATGAGTAATGCCTTAAATTCCATCATGTCCTCTAGGGGAAAGCAGTATATCATTCCATAAAGCATGCAGTGTGTCGTTTTTGATTGAAAAAGTTGCGCTTCCGCCATCCTTAGCTGTTCTCCATCACCACCATTGGCGAGGAAAACTATGCACAAGCACAGACAAAAAACAAGCAGAATGCGACGGAAAATAGTCCAGCTATGCTTATCGGATGCATTTTGAACTTAAC
This sequence comes from Anopheles atroparvus, assembly GCA_914969975.1. Lineage (NCBI taxonomy): Eukaryota > Metazoa > Arthropoda > Insecta > Diptera > Culicidae > Anopheles > Anopheles atroparvus. The sequence continues at coordinate 25,477,893 of CAJZCY010000003.1, read as the reverse complement.
CTTCCTTTCCCCCTTTTTTTCATGCCGCGTTTTCTCTTCACGTTTAAGCCATTATCCTTCTCACTGCACTGTCTCTCTTACTCTCCATACGCGCGAGATTTTCCGGAAGCGGCCTACGGAGTGGCTAACAGGAACTGACAGCAAAATTCGACAATGCAGTTCCGCGCAAAAGGGCCGGGCAGCCGGTCTTGAAGGGGAAAAGTTAGGGCAAATATTTTCCAATGCTTAATGGTGGAGCGCATTTTTGGCACTAACCTGCAACGCTGGCCCTCGCCCTTTCGGGATGGAACTTGAAAGACGGAGGAAGCGTTGGAAAAACATTGATTTTTGGCCGGGGCTGAATGATAACAGTGGATGCGACCGTTTGCCCTTTTTTCAATGCAAGCACGAGCTGGCGTGACGCAGAGGCGGTTAATTATGCTTATGTTCTTCCCTTGCAGTGCCTTTCGTAAACTCCTCCATATTCGTGCGACGTGGAAATGGAACACGGAAAGCAAGGGGACGTACGACGTATGCGTGTTTCATTGTTGATGGAAAACACGTTTTCTCGGATTGGCTGGATTAGGGAAAATGAAAAAGGAAAACAAAGGGCCGCCTATCTGAGGTGGTTTCGCAAAACATTTCCTTACCGATGGTTCGTGACAGTCGCGCAGAGGCTTTCGTTCGTGCCTATTTTCGCAAAGGCAGCGGAGGATTTTCGTCTTTCTTGGCCCACAAGCTGCCGTGCGGTGCTGGAAGCTATTGCTGCCGTGTGCGGAACTTGTTGCGGGAAAATTATTATCCGCTAATGCTGCTTGGCTGGTGCCGCACTGCATGAACATTAAAAAAGCATGACGCGGGTACAACGTTCCCCAAAGCGTCTTGACGATTGATCCAAGGCGGAGTGGAAATGATGATGGTGATGATGGCAATGGGCTGGAGAAAGAGTGGTAAAAATATGAGAATGCTTACACTTTTCCACAGCCGGCTCGCACCCGTCAATGATTAAATTCCACTCGCATTGGAGCACGTTGGTTTTCAGCGGTTCGGTTGTTTTTCTTCTCTTTCTGCTTCTAGCGACTTTGTAAGTAGTGTAGCTTTTCCAAGCCTCACTACTTGCGGCCCAAACCAGCAGCTATTTAGTTTATTGCAACTTAGTTTTATGCTCGGCCGGAAGAATGTCGACAAATGAAGTTATGGCTAGTAATGACATCGTTGTTGGTTTTATGAGACTTTACTGCTTCCGGCGTATAAGGTGCCCCGATCGTTGGGAGCTTTTCCGTCCCACCTAAGCAAACGTTAAGGGCCAGGGAAAGCTAGAGGAAAAAGAGCATTCCATTTTGGCCCTTCCATTGCTTGGTCCTTGGTCTTGGTTCGCCGTTGCATTGTTTGGTTAGGGTTTTTTTTTTCATAGACGAACGAAGGCGCCGTTGAACAACCAACACTGTGCTGCCGAAGAACGCCTGAACGGCATTAGTTTATCGTAGAGTGCGAAGAACTAATTGTAATGCCGGGTTGTAGATGCCTGTCCTATGCGGTCCTATGATGGTGAATTTTGGCTGGTACTGTTGCCATAGACTTGTCCACGTGTTGGCAGCATAGGTCGGCCAAGTAGTACATAAAATTGCGTTACTGTGGTTTTGGGGTGAGATATTAAGTGATTCATATAAGCTTAAATTTTTGTGAAGGCTTAAGGAAAAAGGTTTTTCTTTTTTAATTCAAATTTTCGTTGAGTATTTTCTTTGTTCATTCAATTTTGTTTTTCAAAAAAGTAATTTTCTTTTCACGTCTATATGATGTCCCTTTCTTATTGTTCGTTGGAAATGTTTTCTTCCCGTAAAAATTATCAACTTTACGTGAATTTCCATTTAAGACACTTTTTTCGATTCATAGCAACTTTGCAGCTTGTACATAACAGACTACAGTCGACCGCTGGAAGAATTCCGCTTTTCTCTCCAAACCATTTTCCTAGCAATTTAAGCTTCTAGTGTAATGTTAATAAGATTTCACTTCATCCAGTCTTTCGCATAAGACCATCTTCGGTTCCTGCTCATAATCTTTAGAACTTTCCCAGAGGTCGTTTCTGCTGCTGCTATCTAACGTCTCCGATCGTCCTTAATTGCTGTGCATTAATTACATAATCCCTGGTGGCAGGAGGTAGCAATGGTTCACAACATTTCGGAGCTAAGCCATAAATAAGCCAGTTGTTTTTTTTCCTGTTCTATGTTTTGTAATGCCTCTCAGCACCCACGGCAGTATATTTAATGTTCTGTCTGGATCCGATACGGCCCGGGAATCATCATCTCATTAGTAGGAGAAGGGTAAAGAAAAAAAAAAGAAAGAAAAGAAACGCGAAACGAAAAACGAAAACGACCCCAACAGTATGCACACCGACAAATGTTGTGCAGTAGATCATAATCCGTTATTGCTCCACCGGATCCACCGGCCTTTCCAGCACGCGGTTGACTGTTTACCGAGCAGGAAAAGTTTAAAGCAAAACAAAACAGAAAGCAAAAGTACAAAAAAAAACACAACAACGACAAAAAACAAAAAATGCCCAAAACAAGATTGAGTGGAAAACGGGAACATGAATAAAATAATAATTTTCCACCTTCCCAGGCAACAGGGGACAACTTGGGTAAATTTCTCGCGTGGAGCCAGGGGGAAGTTGGAAAAACTTTTCAAATATAAAGTGAAATCCATTATATTATGATTTATCTGTTGTCATCGGTGGAGCGAATGTGGAGCGTGCCAGCAAACACCCGTCGTTTGCCGCACGGCATTCTGCCCCAATCTTACCAAATCTGTTGGGAATGTTCAGGAGAAGAAAATGTGGTGAGATGGGGAAAAGGGGGAACACAGATTGGCGCGGCACCAACGCGACTGTTTTATATTTTGCAAAGCCTTTCCCGTGGTTTATGAGAATGTGTGGTTGCAGAAATGAGCTTCGGGAATGAAAAGCATAGACAACCGTTCGCAGTAGAAAAGGAAAATCCAAAAACGTACAAAATGATGATTTTTTGCGTGGCTTACCCTAACCCAGCACATCGGTGTCTTCCTTCCGTCACCGGGGTTGCGTGGAGTTGTAAAGTTTTTCCTTAATCTACCCCACGTCCCTCGCCGGTGCCCGTGCTTGCCGGCCCTGGTCGGTTGAATGTAACGTCGTTTTGCTGTGACTTGTGTTTGAACAGTACCAAGCGTGTTGCAACGTCCCCGATATGCAGGAGGAACAACAAAGAGGGGGTAGGAAAACGAATTATATACTTTTAATATGCAGTGCCAATGGAAGCTTGGCACGACACGGGATGCGCACGGTCAGGCCTCCATCTTTACACGTGGTGGTGACACGAAGCCTGAAATCAACACGACACAAATTCGAGCGAAAACGGGGAAAAACTGAGTAAAACTAAACCCGCCTCGAGGGCTATAGTAAAACATGACACAGACAAGTGGTCAGGGTGGGAAAGGGATGATGCCTGATCCTGCGGTTCCCTCACTATCTTACAGGGCCTAGGATGGGTGAGTAACATAAAAAAAATCCTCAAGTTGAAAGGGGTTGCGGTGAATCGGCGGTGTGCGCCGGGGATAAAGTTAGGCATAGTTGAGTTAGAAGAACCAAACAAAAAAGAATATCCATGCTGGTTGTTGTCGCATGGGTTCCAACCGAGGAAAGCCGTCGAGGGGAGCGCAGGTGGCAAATTGAATGTACCTGGTGGGTTAAAAGTTAGTCTCGTCACGGCCCTCGTTAGGGGTGGATAGTTTAGAGAGAGTTAAGGCTGTCGTCAGTTTCGGGTTTACAGGCGCCCGACACGGTGCGCTCATTCAGCCGGGGAAATCTGTGCCGGGTTGAAAGAGTTTGAACCAGCTGAAAGGATAACTTACGAAGGACACGGGGAAAAAAAAACATCTCTAAGCGACATGGCATCTCCAGCATCCTTGGCTAGCTACGAAAGTGACAGCAGCGAAGTATGGCCCGTCCGGCGTTTCTCGGGAATAGCTTTCCTCCATCGTACCCAACTAGCCGGAGTTTCTGTAACCCCTGTTTTTCCTGTGTGTCTGTGTGTGACATTTGTCTTCTTGTTCTGTTCTATTTCCCCTGCCGCGTTTTTTGGTTTTATCGCACCAGCACCGGATTTCCTCGATGCAGAAGCTCGGCAAGGGGGAACCGGTCGACAACGATGAGTTCGACACATGGATGAAGTCGAAGCAGCTGCTCAAGCCGGACGACCAGCTCGACCTGACCGAGGCCGAGCTGGGCGAGGAGATTCCGAAGCTCCTGTCGACGGAGAATCGCCATCTGCCGCGCAACCTGGTCGTGTACGACTTCCGCGAGGGTGCGTTCCTGCCGGTGCCACCGCCGGAAAATACCATCACGCTGCTGGAGTTCGAGGGGACCTCCATCCACAAGGACACCGACGAGGCGAAGGAGCAGATCTCGCGCAAGGGAACCGACGGTAACGATTGGAAGCGTGCTTCTGTTTCTGAATTTCCTTTGCCCTTTCTTCCTATTGGCTCCCTTGGAAAACTTACGGGTTTCCTCGAATATCCTTTTGTATCTCTTTTTTTAGTTCAATTTTTCGATCTTTATTTAATGTTCCTTTTTCTGCATCGCGCTCCCGAGCTGCGGCATGTTTCGTTGTTATTTCCACAACGGAATCGAGGGAAAGCAAAATCTATAGGATAGGGTTGTATTTTTCCGTAATATTATTCTTAACTTTTTCGTACAACGTTTTTTTTGTTTTAGAGAGTTAGGCAAACATATAATCATAGGTGGAGATGTTGTGAATCCTTTCCACAACCACACTATTCTATCAGTTTGGTTCACTTCCATACCTTTTTATCGTTTTAATGTGCATGGTCAGTCCTTTTAATTCTCCGAAAACATGGCATGATATGGAAAGCTCCTTTTGAAAAGTTTGTTTGTTTGTTTTTGATTTCATTTCCATCTGTATAGCCCAATCCTTGCCTGTTTTAGCATGTACATTGATAGCAATTACAAGCGCGATGACTAACAACTTTGCGCCATCTATCAGCAGCAATTGAATCTTCCAGCAACGGATTTCATTTCTCTAGTGTGTTTCATAAAAGAAAGGATGAACGGAGAAAGTCTTGTAAATTGTAATAATAATATCTTATTAATTCTACATTGGTTCAATATTGGTAATTAAATTGTTTGTTTGCCATGTAAATATTTGTTTCAAGATTTTCAAATTGTCTTATGTTTGTAATTACTCACTTCTTTGTGTGTCGATAATTAAAAACAATGTGTTGGATACATTCTTGGAAATGAAAAAAAAGTATTCAGATTCCTTTAGAACGTTTTTTTTCGTTTTTGCGTTTACTTCCAAAAGACTTTCTCTGGATAGCCACTAGCATTAGCTTCCTTATCGTTTAGATTTTCACGTTTCTCACCCAAATTAACCAATTTCCATACGTTCACACCAACGCGATTCTTTACATCTTTCTCACCGAACAAACAAAAACAAAAAATCTCACATTTTAAAAACTGCATGCGACTGCAACACTGAAAACCCGTACGAATCTGTCTGTACGAAACCCAATTTAACCGCGAAGAGTTAAATGTCACCCTGGACAAACCGAAGGAGTCTCTCGCCGACGACCAGGAGGAAACGAAAAAGCCCGATACACCGGAAACTGGTGATGGCGAAGAGGGTGAACGGGACGAAGGTAAACCACGAACAGTTTCTTAATCCATTATTCCCACACACACAACAGAAAAATCTCGTTGTTCCGTTGTTTCGTGCTATCCGCATTGTTTTTTATTCCTTTTTATCTATCACTCTCTCTCTATCTCTCTCTCTTTCTTTCTATCTGTCTCTCTGGCTCTTTGTGTCCTTGTCTCTCTTTTTCTCTCTATCACTGTTGCTTGGAAACTTTTACTATTTTCTGTAATTGTGTGGCTATTCATGTTTCTTGCTCTTTCGCTCTCGCCTTTGATTTGTTTTTGTAAGTTATTTAGCTAGATGTAGTTTGTAAAATATTGTTGATGCCATCACTTTACATCACATTCAATTAATTGTGCGTGGGAAATGTTGAAGTCGTTTTTCCGCCTCTGTAACAACTGTGCCTAGCTAACTGATGGTATGTTAAATATACGACGCGTTCAAGTGTAGCATTAGAACTAGTAAGTAGTATTAGAATATGAGCTAGAGTAACATATTCATATTAGATAAATTCGTTAAAAATATTAGCTCCTTTTTTTCGATGGTGAAATATCTGTTGTAGAATTCCATGGAGGCATTCAATTCTTTGAAGTGCCTTAGACTGTGTGTTTGATTTTAAAAGTGCTGAACAAACAAAAACAACGATTCTTCAATACGACCTGTATTATTTAAAAAAAAAAATCCATTTCAACGGTAACGGTTCAAATCAAGTTGAATTTCAGCTACGAGGTATACTATTGTATGAATGTTGTTTTTTTTTTGTTCGGCACAGTCAGAATCTTTTTCCGTTTCCAGGTGTATCTCTGGTAGCGACGCTACTAGCTCAGCTTTCAGTAGCTGCTACTGGGTTTTCTCTCTTTTACGCTGTGTACGGCATAGGAGTTGCTTCCTTGTATTGAGATGGGTGTATTCTTGATTGGGGGGCTTAATGGGGCCGGGTGTGAAGAAGGTAGTGCGGTTCCGCGGATTGAATTGGTCCGAGGATGGAAGTAATGGTGTTGCCTTTTGCTCGCTTGCAGATGAAGCCGAAGCCGAAGGTGAAGGGCAAGAGCAGGAGGAGGAGGTACAGGCCCCGCAGGAGGAGGAAGCTCCCAAGAAGAAGCTCACGAACCAGTTCAACTTCTGTGAACGGGCCGCGCTGACGATTGCTAATCCATCGAGGGTATGTGTTGGACCGGAACTGTTGCAATTCTATCTTAAACGGACCGGAGTGTCTGACGAAAGTAATCGTTTGCATTTGATTCATTGAACCATTGGCTCGTCGATGGCATCGTTTTTCCAGTCTGTCGACACGCAAACGATTCCTCCACCGCGCTCGACGTTCGGTGCGAGCGTCCTGCAGTGGGTCATTTACGACTCGTACATCGAGGACTACGCGCAGCAGCAGCGCGAGAAGGAGCGGGAGAAGGAGAAGAAGCCGGGCCTGCAGCGGCGCGACGAGAAGACGCGCAAGGACGAGAAGGCTAAGCAGGCGGAGGAGTTCAACAAGCGCTACCTGCAGGCCTGCCAGATCATCGAGCGGATGGTGAACCAGAACATCTACGACGAGATCGCGCAGGACTACCGCTACTGGGAGGATCCGTCCGATGAGTTCCGCGAGGAGGAAGGCACGCTGCTGCCACTGTGGAAGTTTTCCTACGAGCGTACGAAGAAAATGTGCGTCACCGATCTGTGCTTCAACACGCTGTACTACGATCTGTTCGCCGTTTGCTTCGGGACGCGTGAGTATTTCTCAACCATAGTCAATATGGACGTTTGTTGGTTTGTTCCAAACTACATATCCTCCTTATAGATCCTCATAGTATTGTTTGTGTTGACAGATATTAGTTTCTGTAACTTTATTCTATCTTTTTTATCAACGAATGTTTACTAGACATGCAAATGAAAACATAAAACATAAACTATTACTCCAAGAATGGATTGTACACATCTATTGTAATCTCTCTGGCTTGTAGAACTCTGATTTCGTTCACCTTCATTCGCCATGAATTTCTTGTTGATCCACGACTCCTTGGCACTGCTGCCTGGGGAAGCTTTTCGCACAAATTGACGACATGGAATCGATAAAATTGAAATTGATTGAAATGGTCCTCGCTCTCCCACAACAAGCAAGGTTGGACGTGACAAACGGTTTTATGGCTCTGTGCTTCCTCAGTGCTGCAGCCCGCAGCGCTGACACTGCGACAATGTTTCCGCTTTCTGCCGTACAAATTCCAGCACCTTTTGGTCGTGCGACCGATCCCTCCCGGACCTCCAGCCGAGTGCCTGCTGCTGCTGCCTGCTGGATGGCTTTGTGCCTCCACTACCGTCTCAGCTTATGTGCAGTGGCACACAGCGCCATCGCCAACAGCGATTGGTGGCCGCACCATTGGTATGCACGCCTCCGGTTTTGTTCCGTTATTTATGACTTCATTACGTGCTGCGGAAGTTTTGATGTTGTTCCCTCCAGCCACCATGCGGACGGCGTGCGACGTGTCCATGAAACCGCCACGGAGCCGACCGACCGAAGAAATCTATCCGATCCGAGCATTGGGACATGCTGTCAAGGAAGACGATCGGGCGGGGATCGGGAAAGCAAAAACTTCGCCACGAATGGCATAGGTCAGGGAAAATGGGCAGTTCTTCGTTCGTCTGAGGAACATTTCGGCCGAACCGAAGCGAACGGTGAAAGCGAGATAATCAATGGAGAAATGTAACCGCCGGCTGCGGATATTATTAATTGAGAGATATGTTTGTCTTCATTTGGGATGAAGTTAACGGGCAGCCCTCGTTGATTTACGGCTTAGAAAGCGATGGTGATAAGGTACGGCGTCCGGCGTTGAACCGGAACAACCCCAGCCGGACGAGAATGTGTAAAGCACCGTGCGTCTCCATCGTATTTGCATGGTAATTTCCTTCCGCAGCTGCCAATAATGGAACCTATGAATCTTATCATCCGTGAGTGATGAATGTGACTCCACAAGGCCGAGGAAACATTAGGATGCATGCAAGAAGGAGTATCATTCGACAGGAATATTTGATAGTATGTTAATTTTAGATAGATGAAATCCAAATGCTGAAAATGTTCGGGGTTATTTGTTCAGATAAAAGTCATAGCAAAAATTAAGCAATGAAAAATCTTGATTCATCAAAGAAAATGTGCTGTTTAAAAGTCAAAGTGTCATTACCTTTTTCTATTTTTCAACGAGTTGATAAAAAAAAACCCTCACATCTAGATTATTCCACTTGTGTCCATTCTGTTGGACATAAATTGATTTACTGTTTATGAATCACAAAAAACACACTCCCTCGGGGCAGCTTGACGGTGCTTCAGGAGAGATATTTATTACCTCCACTCGCAGTGAAAAGTAAATCATAAAATCAAGATTTCTTTACAATCCATTAAACCGTTACTATACTATCCGAAGCGACGGGATGCCATTCTCACGATGCTTCTAAAGACGGAAAGAGATGGATACAGAGAGAGTGAGAAATAGTTGGCAAAGGAGTAAAATGAATGAGATCTCTTGGCCGTTTGCCTTTCCATGGCTGCCGGGGCGGTCCTTGCTGACTGTAACGCTGGCGATCCTATGCCCGTTTGTCTGTCTGGCCCCGGTATTCACCCCTTTTTCACACCGACGTTGGCGTTGGTCGTAAAAAAAGTACTCCACAGCGCAGACCCTTCCGCGAGGACGTTTGCCCCACCGTTCGGTTGCCGGTTGGGCCAGATTCATTTCCGAGCCTGCGAGACCAGACGAAAACCGGCAGGAAATTGCCAACCGTGTCGAATGGTTTGCTCGCCCGTTCTAGACTCTGAAGGTCGGTGGATTTTCATGCCTGTCCTGTGGGAGTACTGACAGGGCCGGGCAATAAAATTGCAGTAAAATCTAAATTAATATTGCTACCCGTTTTATGGCACTTTACACACGTTTACTGCTTCGCGATCAGGTACACCGAAATGGGGATAGTCGGTTTGCAGCAGTGATGGAAAGTTCACCACGAGTGACTGTAGAGGAAACATAGTTCTTGGCGTGGTGGGACACTCAAACGGTGCATCTGGTGGGCGGATTATTAAATTATAGTTCGAATAAAGTTTGGATTTCCAATATGTCGCATGTTGGTGGACGAACTTCATTGTGTACACACATGTTTGAACATTTTATGATTTATGGTACACTTTGGCCATTTTGGGGGAGTGCTATTTCAACAGTAAATAGATATGATGGGCAATTTAAATTTAAAATCTCTGCGCTGCTTTGCTCTGCTATCATTCAAACAAATATATCTACCATACGTTAAACATTCCCACGTAACCATTGTTGAAGTAATACTATGTATAAATTATTCGTGATAAGCTTCTTTTCTTTTAATTTGTACCACATTTTTATTCTTTCCAGTGGATTTTATGAAACAGAACGCCGAAGGAGCAGTTTGTCTGTATACGATTAAAAATCCCTCCTTTCCGGATTACCGAAGTGAGTAAAAATCGCTACCGTTGGATGAGTGATGATTTTAAACATGATGTGTGTGTTTTTAATTTTTCAGTTGCAACCGAGAGCGGCGCCATGTGCTGCGACATCCATCCGAAGTACCCGTACCTGATCGCGGTCGGGTTGTACGATGGGAACGTGATCGTGTACAACCTGCAGGTCGGCACGAAGGATCCGGTCTACATCTCGCACGGCGTCAACGGCAAGCATGCGGAGTGCGTGTGGGAGATCAAGTGGGGCCCGGACATGCAGGACGGGGAGATTAACTTCTTCTCGGTGTCGAGCGACGGCAAGGTGTTCAACTGGGTGCTGATGCAGAACAAGCTCGCCATCACTACGATCATCTCGCTGTTCCTGGAGTTGGACCACGTGAGCGGCCCCGACGGTAGCACGCTCCGGCTGAAGGGCTGCGGCACCTGCATGGTGTTCCACCCTCACAACCCAGAAATCTTCCTCGTCGGCACCGAGGAAGGTTACATCTTCAAGTGCAGCACGGCGTACAGTTCAAAGTAGGTGTTGTGTTGTGGGGATGGAAGTGCTACGGAGGGAAACGGATTCCCCAGACACAGCGGTGCTCGTTGATGACACATTTTGGTGCCAATCTGTGGCTTCTCGAGTGTCTCGAAGTGTGCTCACCTGTCTAACACACTTTTCCCCTTATCCCGTAGATATCTGATGACCTACTATGCGCACTACTTGCCGGTTCACCGGATGGACTATAACAAGTTCAATTCGAATATTTTCGCTTCCTGCAGCGGCGACTGGCGGGTGAAGATTTGGGAGGATATGAGACCGTAAGTATCCATCTCGGATTTCTTGCCACCATCCACACTCCACACAATTGGCAATCTGGCTTCCCTCTGGCCCTCCGATAAATTCCTGTCCTCGTTGAAATATGACAAAGGTATCCTAACGACCGAAATCCACTCATCCGGTTTTCTTTCTCTTTTTGTCCCCCTTGGCACACGCCCACTGGCACTTTCAGGGAACCACTGTTCATATTCGATCTCGGCTCGTCGGTCGGGGACGTCAAGTGGGCACCGTACTCGAGCACCGTGTTCGCCGCCGTCACCACCGAGGGCAAGGTGTTCGTCTTCGACCTGAACGTGAACAAGTACAAGGCCATCTGCACCCAGGCGATCGTCTCCAAGCGCAAGAACAAGCTCTCCCGGCTGGCGTTCAATCAGAAACTGCCGTTTATCATAGTCGGTGATGATAAGTGAGTATCAGGTCGGCGTCTGGCAGTAATGGAACACAAGCTTCGATGGGGCTTCTGCATGTATGCAACGGTTCAGATTGGGCTTTTCGTTCCCTCTCTCTCTCTCTCTCTCTCTCTCTCTCTCTCTCTCTCTTCTCTCTTTTGCTGCTTCCTTGGTGATTTCCGTCGCTCACCAACAGATTCTCGAGTTTTCGAGATTTTGGCTGAACGATTTCGTGTTAGATAGTTGTTGTTGTCGTTGTTTCGTTTTTGTGGACTCTTGAATATTTGATTCTGCGAGTTGCCGGTGCTTCGATATCTGGATTTCGTTGTACCCAGACAACCAGCCGATAATCAGGGGAAGAGGCAGCAGGATAGCGAAAGTTGTTCGGTGGATATTTTTTTGCACATGATGCGCCGTTGATTGTATCACGAGAGGGAGAGAAAGTTGACGATGGATTTAGGTTAAGGGGTTTTTTGCAGGTATACTACCAAATTATGCATTTCAATAGTTCACGATTGTTGAAAAGGATTTGATGTTTATCCGCAAGGATTTTGAAAGTTTGTGGATATAATAATTTTGAAGCAATTTAGTAGAAAGAGTTCACTTAGATGATTGCAAACAATGTGTACAGCTTGTCCTGTTATTCCTTTTTAAACAGCAAATACTTATCAAAAAATATCGTTGCATAAATTTCAATTTACAAGTTATCCACAAGACCTTGTGAAGTTTCCTTTTAAATTTACAAAAAAAACCTTATTGCTCGATGTTCGTGGCATTTAATAACAACTGAAACATTACGCTGTCTAATAACAATAATTAAGATCCAACATTATGGAACTACCACAAAGCCTACCACTCGCACGATCATGAGTGGCAGGGGAGAAAGGTTCCCTCCACTTGCATAAACACTTTGTTACTGATAAATTCACTTTTGCGAATAATTGATAAACGTAATCCTCTTACCACCATCAACCACCAGCAAGCGGTCCGTGGGAAATGAGCGGAAAGGGCATCGAGGAGCGAGGAACGATGGTAGTTAAGAATATCAACTCATGTTGCCATTTTCTCTGCCACCGTTCGTTCTCCCGTTTTCCCGCCGCTCATTTCAAGGTTCACTTGCTGTTCCTGGGGACCATTTATCAAATCCTTTAATTAAACGGTTAACGATGATTGATGTTTACATTTTCCGGGTGATTTCGTTACCCCGGATGGGTTGTTTGGGGACGGGTAGCTGGCACGGTGTCGCCTCACTTCCGTTCGCTGCCATGTGGGGGGGCTGGAGATCGCCCTTTAGAGTGTCGGAAGACTTTAAGCCTATGTGAACGGACATCGTTGCCGAGTGGCTTATGGTAAATTAATTATGGTTTTGTTCTTATGGTCTTGAGTATTAGACGTTCATTCATACATAAAAAAACAGATAGGGTACTGAAGATACTTAATGCGCTTATTTACAGTCTACAAATTGGTGTAAAAAAATGTAAGGAGTGAGCGTTAACAAGTTGTGTTTTTTACCCCAGCCTTTTTAAAAGATTCAGTATTGCGATTGTAAACTATACATAAAGTATACGTAAAGTATACATAAAATATGAGTAAAACTATAGGTGAAAAGCTAACTGTATTTTCGTGTGTCAAAAAATGTTTCTATTCTGATAAAACATAGAAGTAATTAAATTAAAATTGAAAAATTACTCTTATTGACATTTGATTCATTTGATTCATAATTTATGAATGTGCTTCCCGAAGGTTGCAATTAATTCCAATCCAATTACTATTTTAGTGCATTTATTTATTTTACTTCGGTAAAATTAATGTTTGGCCCTTGACGAGTATTGCGCTATGTTCTTTGTTTTGGCAATTATTTCTCGCTACGAAACGGAACGGCGTCCTCGTGTTTTTGGGGTGGATGAAGTATTAACCTTCATTTATCATGTTTAGGAATCGAAGCAGCTATTGTGCTGGGGTAGGGGAGTCAAACGAACCGCGATCCACAAGTGAAACGCAATTTTGCCTTGATGTTTCCACTTTCATGCCGCAAATTAATGGCAGCTGTAGTAAGACCGTTGCTTTCAATTACACGCCAACCTCCGCTATTCAACACGTCGGGGATGAGAATCGTTCGATGGGATTGTAATAATTTGTTACCATTTGTTTCCATGCTGCTTTTCGCGCTCTCGTCCCCGACCCTCCGTCAACGAGCTGGTTGTTTGCGTTGCACTGAATTTGTTATTCCTTTTCCGCAGGGGAACGACCATCACGCTGAAGCTTTCGCCGAACCTGCGCGTCAAGACGAAGATGGGCAAGAAGGCGGGCGTCGTCGATCCGCAGCTGCTCGAAAGCCAGAAGCTGGACCGCCTGCTTTCGCTGGTCCGCGAGCTACCGGAAGGGGAAATGGTCAAGGAGACCGTCTCGACCGTGGCATCGAACTAGAAGATTGTGGGCCGAATGCCGGAATGCGGCCTCAACCCACCGACAGAACAATTGCGCCGCTTTCGAAGCCCTACCCAGGCGCGCAGTGTTGTTAGTGATAATGTGTTTCGGATATTTGTAGTGTTCGTTTTTTTAACCGAAAATAAAAATAAATTCACGTTTAAAAGGCAATATTTTAGCCATCCTCTTGAGAAGTCCCGTACGGGAATGAATTTAAACAGTTTATTTTCAGTTTGCTGCGCAGATCTTCCTGCGGTGAGAGAAGAAATGTTTGACAACGGTAAGGTTGAGTGGAAGTGGAATAGACCCTTTAAAACTTTTCATCCTTTTGCTTTCCCTAAAGTTTCCCGAAGAGATGGTTAGAAGATGATTAGTTTAGTGTAGCTAACAGGACGTAAATGGATTAAATATGTCTCTGTAGTGGTTTTCAGGTATTTATAGTTTTCTTGACGCGATTCTTCGTTCCAGCGGACGTAGGAAAGGTTCAAGATGCTAACAGTTCGACAGGGAGTTTGTCGGTTTAGGAACAAATTTGCAATCCCCTCAGCATGTACTTCGTATGGATTCTAATAGAATTTCATTACTCTGTGTTACAATACAATTCTTATACCTGTAGCATTTTTCTAGAAACTAATACATTTTGTTTTGCGGAGATACATCGATTTCAAGATATTTGGGGGTTATTCCTTCGCACTATGGATGATAAACGCCTGGTTTTCCTACCTTATGTACCGCTTTACATACATGCCAATTGTCCCAAAACTGGAAATATCACATGGATTTTATGGGGTTTACCTACCAACACCCGCCGTACTATCCATTTCAACATCGAGATTTAACAGATTCAGATTATCACGCTTCAGATGTTGTTCTATTATGTGTAGCCTAAGCATGTGTAAGCTACCATTTTTAGCTACAACCTTCAAGTCACTGACATACTATTTAATTGACCACTAATACTACTGTGCTGGGAATTGATGGAAATATTCTGGTAAACCGGTTTATTTTGCATTAGTTAATGGGATTCAACAAAGCGTTTTATATTGTATCATTTTGCACATGTAAGAAGTGATGAAACAATAATTTGCCTTTTTGCAAGTTTATTTGCATTCGGTTGATTTATGTTCTGCTTCCCAAACTATCTGGTTTATATTATAGTTAATATTTTCAGCTTCAAGTATCACAAGTTCAGGGCTTTTGGAATTTAAATTAATCGTTTTTTCATCTTTTAAACATTTATTCCTTAGCATTATTCTTTTCAATGAGATTAAAGAAATGGCTGTTATCTGCTTCTGCTTTTTAATTTAATGTGAACAATGAATCAAATTATGAAACTAAAACTTTTATTTGAAAACCATTTGTTCAATGAAAATTAAGTAAATTTACTTAAAAAACTTCAACAAACCAAATAAGATTATGCACCTTAAAATCTGTCATAGGAAAGGTACAAATTTGCATCATTCGTCATGAGCAATGACAAATGCAACATTTATTATCCTTTGATTGGTGTTTTTGACTCGCGCACACATCGTATTACAATTGCCAATATCACTACCTCGAGTTCTATGGGAGTTGGGAGCTCTATTTGGAGTACAATTAGGGTTGGATTTGCTCTCTAGCGCTACCTACGTTTCACGCAATTTTGTTCCCGCGTTATCCTTAGTGCCATGGGCCCCGGCGGTCGTTGGATTTGCTGGAGCTGTCTGGAGCTCACTTGACATTCTTCACCTCCAGGTACTCTATCACATTGTTCGGGCACATGATGGGCTTGCCGAGGAACAGCACCGTTGACATCGGGTGCAGGAACTCCACCGAGAACTTGCGCGCCTTCCAGCCGTAGAACCCGCTCGGGCGCACCAGCTCCCCGCTCGACAGATCGAACGGCAGCAGGTTGACCGCGATCTGGTTGACCTTGGAGAACTGCACCCGGAAGTAGTGACCGTCGGTCGCCTTCAGCCAGTGGAAACCGGCCTCGTCGGTGTACGGCTTCGTCTGCGCCTTGCGCAACGCCACCGACCGCTGCACGTCGTCACCGTTGAAGCTGAGATCGATCTCGTACGCGTCCTCGGCCAGCGTCTTCTGCTCGATCGCGTCCCGCAGCGCCCGATTGTCCAGCCAGTACCGAATGCCGACGTTCTCGAACTCGTCCACCACGTGCCGGAAGACAGCCTTCAGCTTCTCCATGCAGCACGGTGGCGTGTGGCGCCCGAGGTACCGGTAGAACGGCCGCCCATTGTGCACCTGTCCGATGCAGCTCTTCGTCTGCTTCTCGCACCCGTAGTAGGCGATTTCGGTCAGCAGCGAGATGGTCTGGTTGTTGTGCTCGTAGCTTTTGACGTACTTCCGGCGGGGCGCAGCGTTGACCCCTGGTGCTCCAGCTCCTCCGGCACCCGCCGCCACTAGTGAGCCCCGCCCGCCGGCCTTGTCGTACAGGTAGTTCTTGCGGATCACTTTCTTCACCTGCAGGCGGCGGTAGAGCGCCTTGAATTGTTCTTTGCGCACGTTGCGCCGTTTCGTCTTCGTGTGGTACGCGGTGAACAGCTTGCGGCCCTCCTGGAAGGCGCCATTCAGGAGCACTTTCTGGAAAGACAAACGTGCGCGACGGCCATCTAGGTCAATACAATCATGGGTAAAGTTACAATGAAAAAAAAGAAACAGTTTTCAGCTCGAAACACTCGGGAATGAGGGAAACCAATCTCATTTCCATACCGGAAGGAAGCACCACAATCCCAAACCGGTAGATTTTCGGGGTCCAGCATGGAGATATCGATCTAAATCTCTACCCGAATGCTTTTGTATTCATTCGTTTCGATCGATGTTGCTGGTGCATGTATTCTTGCCGCTACCTCTTCCACAGCTCGGTCTCAGTTGTTGGCCGAATACGTTCCCTTTCATACAAAAAGCTCTGGTGCGGAGGAAATGACGACTTGATTGTTTTTCCCAAACCCCGGATGCTTCGATCTTGCCCACAGACAATCTATTTTTTTGTGCGGCAAGTTGGCGTAGGAATTTGAGGAGCCGAGTAGAGCGGGAGCTGAAGTGGATGAGTTTCGGTAGAATCAAAGTTAGAATCAACCTCCGTCCAATGTTTCCTTCGAACCATGATTGCTAGTGGACGGAGTGATACGGGAAAAGTTTCTCATCAAGATTAATAGCAAGAAGGGTGGATATTTTGAACCAATAACATTTTTCACTAGGAAAATGGCAAAGGAATGTAAGAAAGGCATGATGGTTAACAATAATTAGGTTGGGTTGATTTACTTAATTTTATTTGACATTAAAGTTCAAATTATTTGTAGTGATTTATTTAGGTTTAAGAGTGCTCTGATAGCTTAGACAGTGTAGGCACAATGGCACAAAAGGAGAAGGGTCTGAGCCTATGGACACGAACGAAGGCTTGGCGCGGGAATAAGTTGAGTTCTTTAAAGTAGATTTGTACGTACGAGTAGAACGTTTAGCTAATTTACTGTTTTCCAGTTTTGAAGACTGCTGCGGTGTGAAAGAGGGAGGTCGCCATAAGCTCGAATGATCAACGATAGAAGTCTATCATTTTTTCATCACCCTTCTTCACAGACGTTGTCCTACGTCAAAAGTTAAGAACAAAAGCAGCGCTTACTTTGTTCGATGATAAGAAATAATCCGCAGCGTGTTGAGCTGATATTTTGGAGTTAATCTTTGAAGGCAATTTGAATAACTTAATGCGTAATTCAAGTACAATAAAGAAATTGTCGTTTGTAGTAATCATACGAAATGGCTTTCTTCCAAACTCTTCATTTAAAATATTATCTCTGTTCCGTTCCGGTTCGTTAGATGTAGTCTAGCATGTTCTATTACCGCAAGTCAATGTGACTCCATCGATGCCATGGAAATTGCTTCATTTGCATAACAAAAAAAAAAAAAAAGAAGCGAAGTGAACTCGCATTTCTTGCGTGATTCCATCCCAGGTTCCTAGAATAAGGCTTCATTCTCGAGTACGTTCGCCCGCGAATTGAATTGCAAATGTGAAAACCCACATACACACACTCTGCCGGAACCCGCCGGCCCGGCGTCACACCAACGCAGTTTTGGACTACGCTTTGGCCGAAACGAAGCTCAAGTTCCCCGACGCAATATTTGCCTGTCGTACGTTGAGTTCTATAGGCTTCGTTCGTTGGTGGAAATTGTATTCACGAAAATGCTTCCTTTTTTCGTTACCTGCAAACACCAGCACAACCACCATTATCATCGCCATCATCATCGGCCAGCACCGGCATTGATTGGCGTATATGCCAACGACGAGTCTTTTGTGCTTGAACAATGGTTAATTAAGGATGGGTGTGTGTGTGTGTGTCGACCGTTTGAAAGTGTAAAGCGAATGGCAGCTTTAAGGATCCACGTTGTCAGAACGAATATCCACTTGCCGTCCTTCCGGCAATTTATTTTCCGCCATTCCGCCGTTCGAAACGCCACCCCCGAAGTCTGTCGAGCGATTTCGTCGCCATTGTGCAATTTCTTTCTTTCCCATCGCGAAGCAATTCCAATCGCGCAAAAGGAAGCGCTTCCTCGTTTCTTGTGTTACGCTGAAGCAGTCTTTGGCACAGCCAAAAGAAAAAAAAAAGCAAATGAGAAACCTCTTCAACTCACGATGGACACGATTCGTGGGTGAACTGGGAGAAATTGTTCACTCGGCGGAGGGAGATTTTCATTAAGAAATGTTTTTGGTAAAATTGGTCTGGCTTTTTTGGAGTCTTCCTCACAATTGCGGAGTTTGGCGCATTAGCGACTGTCCATCAGACTTTTTACTACGTTTATCCACCCCTGCCTATGGCTAGCTGGATGTGTTCTGTTGTTTTTGGTCGAAGAAAATACCACCCCCGGGTGAAGCAGCAAGCCCGGTTTCCTTCGCAGGCGATTTCACGATTCGAAATGGAGCGTCGGTGATTGCGAAAATGTTGCTCTTGAGTTTGTTTTAAAGTAAATAAAATACCGTGGAGACAACGAAAACAAAAAATGTCAGAAAGCAGCGGTCCCCGAACTCGAATCCCCAGGCGGGGGAGTGGCTTTCCCCCGGAATCGACAAGATTACGCCGAACGGAGGGAGGCTACGAGCGAGACGGTCGGCGTCGTAAAACTCAAATATTTATCTTCATAATACCGGCCGGTACTCGGCCTTCCCAGAGCCGCCAACCTGTCCGCCTTGCCGTCTGCGGAGGAAAGACTTGCCGCCGGTTTTGGGTGGGTGCGTGTTTGTTTTTTTTTGTCTTCTGTGGAAAAGGTGCCACTGCTTCCTTCCTTGCTACCTTCCGGTAGTTGCTTTCGCTCGTTGGTGGCTGACTGACGTGAATCAGCTTCTGATTTCGAGGAAGTTCAAGCTTAAAAGAAACCGGTGCCGACTGGGCCGTGGCTGGGGGCTGCCTTGGGACGGACGGCAGTGGAAAGCGAGGCTGCTGGCTTGGCTGGCGAAAGTTTTGATGACGTGCAACTTTTCGGGAGATTCGAAATTGGTACACTTGACTTTTGCGCCTCTACCCGCGTTAAACTCTCGCGTCAACTTCATCGTAAATCGCGATCATCTTCCCTCGTCATCGTTATGCAAAGTAAGCCCGATTTTCCCCGACATCGTGGACTCGTGGTTGGAGGCTCGCTTGCTGAAGGGAAAAACGACGCTCGTTGAACGTCTCGAACGTCTCGCACGACGACGGTATTCCCTCGCCAATCACCGGGAGGGATACAAAAATGAACCGAGCGATGTCAACCGCAGTCTGGTTTAAAACGAAATTATGCTAATCATGGGATTATTATTGGGTATTTCCCAACCACTTTCCATAAAATATTGTGTGGAATTTGGGCCTGGCAGAAGGCATGGAATCAGTGAGACTGATGATGTTTGCTTTTTTTTCGTTTTTTAAATTGAAATTACAAGTTCATTTGCATTCAGATCGTTGCTGTTGAATAATTCGAGTGACGTTGACATGCTGATGAATTTAAATTATTTAAGTAATGTTTTTGATCTGTAATAAAAACCAAAACCAGAACCAGATTGACACCGAAATCGATTGAAAAGCCGTTCGTGGAAAATCGCATCAGACATGACCCAACACATTCTTGAGACGAAAAAAAAAGGACAAGCGCTAGAACAGTAAGTTTTTTCTTAAATTTTTTTTCATTTTCTTTCGCTACAGAGTTGGTTCTTTTAGTAGGCTTTTCGTAAATTCCAGGGCCTAAATTGTGCTCCACGACGCTTTCATAAATACCTGTCACCGTAGGAATCCCACATGAAATTCTTAGAGGGGAAGCGAGCACAGGAAGATCGTCACTGCTTCCCCCTTCTTTTTTTTTTTTTTTTTGAAAGGAAATTCTATCTTCTTTCACGCATGAACGATACACGGAGCCTTTTCCGAATTATGTTTTGAGAAGATGGAATTTCTCGAACGAAGGCTGCGAAAAGAGTGGACGGAATAGCAATATTTTCCTTTGAAAAATACTTTTCACCTGTGCGGCTGGAAATGGACGGCTTCCGCATAGGGGTTTTTCTTCGTTTAAAACTTTCTGTTTTATTTGAAGTAAAAACAAAAAAAAACTAAAAATCAGGTCACGTAGTCGGTTAGAACTTTCTGCGACTTGAGGTTTGTTCCAAAATAGAGAGAGAGAAAAAATAAACCGAAACAAAACGTGAGTAGAAGAAACGTGTGGTACGACGCACCCAGTTGCCTCCTAATCGAAGACGAAGGGCCGTGGAAGAAGTTCAGGTTAAAAGAAATTCGGACAACGAGCCCACAGAACAGAAGGCTCACGTCTGGAATTAGCTCCATTTAGGGTCGAGTTTCAGTGCACGCCCTCAGTTTAACGCTCGGTCGTTCACCTCTAAACGATCCCAAAACGACACTCTGGTGGGAAAACGAATCCGGACCAAAAGCACGCTTTGAAATTCATCATTCATGACTCGTTGAAGAGCAAGAATAACAATCACAGGAAGAAAGCTTGCGGCTTCCTCCCCCCATTGAAAGAAGTCCTTGAAATCGGGCAAGTCGTACGGATGTCCTTCAGTTTCGCCGCCGTTTGGATGCAGGAATGAATGGGAAATAAAATCTTCCGCCGCTACTAGCGAGGGGCAAGATTTCCCAGGAAAAAGCACGGGACTTGCCTCGGTGTGGAAATCCGGTAAAATGAATGATAAAAGAGCTGGGAAGATGAAGTGTTCATATAATCATTTGCCAGCTGCAACGAACGTTAATTCGCCTGACTGAGCACAATCGGTTCTTTTGCGGAGCCAAAGCGCGCTAAGCGTACGGAACAGGTTTTCCTTTTTTTTTATTTGGGTGTGCATGTGTGTGTATGGTCTGTTCCCACTAGGCTGCCCCCCGTGTGTAGGTAACTGTGCTTCCCTCACGCTCGATACGCGGCATATTGTGAGGGAACGCTTGTGCGTTTCGATAAAAGCGAGGCGACGGCTTTTTCCCCGGTGAACGATTTGGGAACCATGCGGTGCGTGGTGAAAAGTGCGGTGGAAAAGCGTTCAAGAAGAAAACAGCTTTTCATCGGACCGGAGCAAATGGGTGGAAAAATACTAAACCGTCTGAAGGGTCGCTGCGATAAAAAGTGCTGCTTAATCGGTTTGTTGTTCCTGCGAATTCCATCCTGCCATCGGAAGAAAAATCCCCCTCTTTTACGTCCACTCTTCTCCCGTTGGCCGATCGTTTAATTCGCTCTTGAAACCCCCACATCTCAGCCCTGCATTCCCGAAGGACTCATAACATTTAATGACTTTACGGTTCGGTGCGAGTAATGCGAGCCGATGGTGTTTTTGCCCTTCCGTCCCGTCCGTTAGTGCCGTGGTCTCGCTCTCGCCACACTCCATTTCACTTCCACCGGACAGCGTGTGCCCTTTTGTGACTCGCCGTAAATTGAAGACGGAAGCGTGTTAGCCACCAATGCCGGGGCACGAGCGGGGGGAACCACCCGGGAGGTGAAATGTATGACAAATGGTTAGTGGGAAAGTGGAACGAAGCAAACCGCGTAACCGTATCCGGGAATCTGCCACTTCCGGCAACAATCTTAGGCCGTACGGCAAAACACGCTCGCAAACAGCGCGAAAAACCACAGGCGGAAACCTTGGCTTGGTGGTTGCGGAACTTCCTTCACGGGGCGGACGGAAAGCTTGGCGTATGGCTTGGGGTCGGGAAAGAAAAGCAAATCGTTTTTCGTTTCGTTTACATGGGGTTTTTTTCTTCGTTTGGTGTGCATGTGTACGTACGTATGTATGTGGGCCCTTTATCCACTACGAACCTTGGTGCCGGCCAGCTTGGCCTGAATGTAGAACACATCCGGGAAGGGGGACGCTAGTGCGTCGGGCATCTCCTTCAGCAGCTCCGTCTCGACCAGGATGGCATGCTTTTGTTTGAACTGTAAGTAAATAGAAACACAAAGGCACGGAAAGACAGTGTGTTACAATCAGAGCCAGAGTGAAGCGAGGAAGAGAAAGTGAGTGCATGATTTGTAAGTGTTTGTGTGCGGAAGAAAATCTCACGCCACGAGGTCACGAACGAACGCTGCCATCCGGGGTGGACGCGTAATCCTCGTACCTCGAGCGGATGGGAGGAAAAAGTGTTGCCTTGAAGCAACACCTGGCCCGGTCGCTTCCGATTGCAGTGTGCCGGCTTATGGTAAATCCCGCCGTGTCACTTGCTGATGCTAAGTGAAGACCATTGTACGCCTTCCAGCGTCGGGAAGCCTGAAGGCCGATGCATACTTTATCGCCCGAGATGGCACACCGAGCAACAACGCATGACGACGTCGGTGGAGCTGAAGGCAAATGGGAAATGGGTCGCCATTTAGGCGATTGTTTCATGGTAGCTTTCATGGTTGTTGAATGGTTGGGCATGTTTGAAAACGTGCGACGTTTGAGCCGGAGTAGAAGTTTTTTTGTTTTAATGTTATCATCTCAAAGGAATACGAGTGAAGAAAATATTTATTTGATTACGGAATCTGACAAATTTTGTATTTAAAGTATCTTGTCTGACCACAAACAAATGGGTGAAAGTTATTCAACAATAAAAAATGTCTCGACCAGAACCAAAAAATACAAGATTGTGTATGAGCTTTACTTATTTTCTATTACCGCATTTGAATTTATTTCGTAGCCGTTATATAGTACAACATTCATCGCTTATTTATGGACTCCTAATTTTTGTAAAAAGTATTTATGTGGTTTGCTAGAGCAAATATTTCGAAGAAAAAACAATCAAATACTGTTAAAATTCCACAAAATCTTCAAAACATTTGAGCGTTGCATTAGAGAAAGGAGATAATAAATTTAAGTAATCTTATTCTCTTCTTGACTGAGTACAAGCAACTTGTTACGAAAAATGGTTGGCATAATTCTTTTTGAAAAGATCTTTCCCACTTTCTTCCGCTGGGCTAGCTTCAATAGGAAGAGAACACGACAAATGGGGTACTTCCGGCCGGCTGGCCGACAGGTCTGCGGGAGAAAATAAAGACATCGCAACCGGGAACGGTTTAGAGCGGTGCAAGGCGCATCGCAAAGTTTTCATTTCGCTCCAAGCAGCCGCTCGTTCGAAGGGAAAGAAAGAGGTCTAAGAAAGAAAAAAAATTGGTCTCTGCCAATGTGCAGGCAAGCGATAAGCTATCTGCAGTGCAGCTTGCAGTGGAAGACCTGCACCGGAGAAAAACGAAAGAAGAAAAAACCTCGCCAAGCTCGGCCTCAAAAGAAAAAAACGGTACGCCTCACTTTACCGTCTTTACCAGCGAGGCTAATGGATCGGGAACTCGAGCATTTTTTTTTACCCCACCCCCTCTCGAAGATTGACGGTGGCCAACGGCGAGAAGGCTGACAACAAAGGTGACGTGCTGGCCGAAACTGAATGCTGATATTTGGGTTTGAGAGATTGCAATCAAGCGCTTTGGGGGGATTGAAATACTAACTAAAAATAAAAAAAGAACGAGTGAAAAAATGCTGCATTTGTCCTTTTGACCTAATTTTTGGGGTAAAGTTTCACTAGCAGCCGTGAACATCGTGAACCGGTTCCAGCTTACGGTCAGGCCCAAAATTGGTGTTGGCTATTAGTCGAATGGCAGTCGAACTGAAAGTGGTACGGATTTGTGGTTTTTCTAAATTGATTGTTGACATTTAACAATTTAAACGAGAAAGTTTCGTAAAAAGATGTTGAATGAAAAAAAAGAATTTGACATGGATTTCATACCGCTTATACTACAGGATTTATAAATATAACTCTAATGATGGTTTGCAATGGCAGTTTCTTCTTATCAATTAAAGATTTTTAAATGGACCCAACTTAACACATTGAAATGGCAATTGAAATAATCAAAATAGATTGTGGTTAATTTGAAAGTACCTCGTGCGCCTATTAAGGGTTTTCGCAGCTCAATGCTCTTGTTCTAGGTCTACCTTACCGTCACGTCTTAACAACACCCTAACTGTAGCTCCTATTTACATAAAACCTTTCCCTCTCTCGCTACATTGCGCCAAACCGTAACAACAGGCCCTACTTAATAGCAATATTAATTTCAACCGGTACGGTACCTCGCCCGGCAAAATGCTTGCGTTCGTGCCATGCGTGGCTTATCGTTCCATCAAATCCGAAAACAATATGCACGGCAAGACGCCGACGCCGAGCTTTGATCGTTGGCGTGCTAGAAAAAAAGAAATGAAAAACCAAACTTGTTTACACCGGCACATATTTTTCGCAGCACGTCAAAACGATTCCAGACGAGTTGCGGGAGGGTAAAATTACGAGGCAATAAATTTGGCCGGTGAAACGCACAAGTCAACTGAGGTGGATTTATTTTTTCTACTGTAACCAGAAATTTAAGGTCCAAGAAAGCATCGTAAAATGTATGCCTGAAGTCATTGGTTGAGGTTTCATATGTTTAAAATGTGCTTAAAGTTAAACTGCGAAAGAACGTTTAAAGCTTTTTCGAATTGCATTACAAAAAAAAGGTATCATGTATTCATGCTATGCTGTGGGTAAAGGTAAGCAAGGAAAACGTGCAATATTGGGAACATATTAAGCCACATGTGCCACCGAAATTTCTGCTCGAGAACGCAAAACCCCCGGTAATGATTCGCCTTCATGCCTTCCTTCCGTGCCGGGAATGAAAATGAGGCACACTATCAATGGATAAAAGCGCGTTGTGGGGGGATTATTTATGTTTTCTGAGCGTGTGAGAGCGGGAAGTGAACGAAGGAGCCAACAATGTCGCCATTCCCGTGGCTCGAGCTATCCATCAAAATCCACACGACCAGCCCCGGCTGCATATCATTTCATTTCATTACGTTCAATTCTTTTCTTGCTTCCTTCAACGAAATGTTGGCGGAAATAAGGCCAGACCGCAAATGAGCTTTCGAATATGCGCTTCCCCTTGTTCGGCGGAATGGAAATTCAGCCCCGCGCATTCATTCGCCTCGTCCATATTGATGAGCTGCCGGATTGATCGCAATAGAGTGGGAGGAGATAATTTTCACCCGTCCCGACCCGGGTTTCCCTCGTTACCGAAATGACTATAATGAGTGACAGTTGTGTGTGTGTGTTCTCTTTCTCTCTCTGGGGGTGATTAATGTGTCCCCAATTACCATGTCGCAATTATCCGTCTCGTTGCCGGTCACGTACTCGAGCGTCCAGTTGGGCAGATCGAGCTGAATCTGGACGCAGTTGGCGCTGGCGGGTTTCGCGTTGGCCGCCCCGAACGGAACCGCCACGATGCGCCGCTCCGGGCTGCGGTTCGGATCGAACGGGGCGGCCAGGTGAGGTGCCGGAGGTGGCGCCTGATGCTGCAGGGAAGCCGGTGGTTGCCGCTGGTGAAACGGCACCTGGTGATGCTGCTGCTCGTCCCGCAGCCGGTAGGCGGTCTGCTTCAGCAGGAGGTGCTGGTGCTGCTGGAGCAGCATCTCGTCGCCGGTCGGGGTGTCGATTTCCCGCAGCATCCGGGACAGCAGTCCCCGGCCCGTCAGCCGCACGCCGTCCGGCATGAAGAGGACGTAGCGGGTGCGGACGTGCAGGACGGGGAAGGTGTCGCGCAGCGACTTGGTGACGTCGTACGCGAGGCTGAAGAAGCGCACGTTGCTGCCCTTCTCGAACCAGCCGGCACCGAGCTGGTTCGGGGTGCTCTGGTTTCCGGCTCTACGCTGCTGCCCGGTGCCGGTGGAGGCGGACGCGACGTTGAAGATGTCCAGCGGTGGATAGGGCAGCTCCGGGGCAATCACGAACACGTGCACGCCCGGGATGAGGCTCGTGACGCTCCCGATCGACTGCAGTAGATCGTTGTCGAAGTCGTAAAAGTCGCGGAACACGAACGTGATGCTCTTGCGAAGGTAGCCGTTCGTCAGCTGTACCCGGTCCCGGCTGGCGCCGTTCCGTCCCAGGTCCGGCTCGGTCGGACGGAGCAACCGCAACCGGTTGAGCGTGGCCCCGCCCGGGTCACCGATGCGGTACGAGCTTTCGTAGCTTACGAGCGGGATCGAATCGGGGGCCGGACCGGACCGTCGCTGCATCGAATGGCCGCCCCGTGCCTCACCCCCGGCGAGCGTCTCCGCCAGGTAGTGTCCGCTAGTGAGAAAGTACTTCCACGAGTAGTAGAACACGATCAGGTTGAAGCAGATCATAAAGAAAATAAACAGCTTCCCGTACTTCATGCGCATCTTGTTCGCTTGCATCGATAAAACGGCGGTGGGATCCTGACACTGGCAAATTCGACCCTTCGCTCCGCTAACACATTTTCCTCCCCCTTTTTCCCTTCCTCCACCAATCGTAAACCGGGTGACAATCTACGCCGGAAGGGTCACAGTACACTCACCACGCACTCATAAAAACATGATTAGCAATCTCATCGGTCGACGCAGGTCCCCTTGGGGAGTCCCCTCCTCCCACCTTCTTTAGGCCAGCCGCTTGGTATGCTTGTTTTCCCCCCGTTTCCACGGGAGGCATCACCCACTTTTCACACGCTTCCTCGCACCGGTCTGCGCAGTTGTCTGCCAGTACGTTTTATCAGTGCTTTCATCGTACGCCGGGGAATGCACCGTTCCGCCCCCGTGAAAAAAAGGGACTGTCCACTCCGACCACACAAACACCAAACCCTTTGCACGCGGTTGGTTCCCCCTTTTTTTGCCCACAAGACAAGAGGGGATGCGGTGAAGATTGCACGAACCGGGGGTGATCCCCGAGAGGGGCTTTATTTGCCGACAGGGACTTTGTTCACTCGCATGGTAATCGAATTATTCTCATCAAGAGTGTGCCGTCCTTTTGTTGCTGTCCAAGGTGGCGTCCGGGGGGGGCACGAAGGGCTAGGAATGTTAAGAATCAATGAGTACGGGATTATGGACCGGGATGTTGAATGAGCAAAGCCCTACACAAACAAAGAATCATAAAAGGACGCGTTGTACAAATTTCTTGGGGAAGAATTTACCAAATCACTACACGGCGTTTTGAACCTTTGTTTTTTGTTGTTGGTTTATTTCGTTATTTGTTTTTCCCTTTTAACATTCGGTTTCAGATCATGTGATTGACCGCACTTGCATTTTTCTTTAGATTGTTATAAGATTTTTATTTAAACCTCACTGTGTTTTCGTTTTATTTTATTCATCGAGATCAAAAATGTTTAATTATCAAATCATGAAAGCTGAAACTACACATACTTTGTCTGACTATCAACACTGAAAAGCGTGTGACACGGGTTCATTTGCGTGCAGGAAATTAATACATTCCTCTTCTCAAGGTTAGCTCGATGCAGCCTGCATTTACCGCACTCACACTCTCCCTAGTTACCAAGGACACGGTTGCAGTGAACTGTGGGGCACAAAAAACCCTCCAATCGGAGGATTGTCGGCATGGCGAAAGGAGGGCAATAAATTGTGGCAAAATTACTGCCTCTTGCATTTGGCACGACACCGACCGCGACCGTACGCAGCACACCACAGGCACAACAAACGCAACCGCCAGCTAGGAGATGCACTAGAGGACCTCCCCGAGCGCCAATAGGGAACCACTTGGACACACAGCTCCCTTGTGGGGAAGGAACCGGAGGGCTACCTTGTTGCGTACTGCATCCGTTCTTTACTTTTGTAGTCAAAGTAGCCGCAGAGGGGGAAATTGGCGCACTGGGAAAAGGTTGGGGGGGGGGGGGGGGGGGGTTTAAACAATGCACTGTGCAGTGGAAAATGGTCTTCTCTGGCTGCTTGCTACACTTGATGAATACCACAAACCAGCTGAACCAGTGCTTCAGGGTTTTGAGTTACCGGAAATGGAACCGAACGCACCGAACGTGTCCGTTCGTACCGAGCTATCAGAAGGAACTGACTGCGAAACGTGCAACCCAAAACGGGGTTTGTACTACGGCACAGGAACAGGCTCCTCGGAATCGTGAGGATGCGCGAAAGCTCTCCGATTCTCTTTGCTTTCTCGCCGTGTGTATTATCTCTGAGTGACCGGCTGCGTGTTTTGCTGCTCTCCGTTGCTCGTCACGTGAGTCACTGCGTGTGCGTTTTGTTATGACGATTTGTAAACAGAGAGCGAACATTTACATGTGTTTCGTTGGGAAAATCAAGGAGAAACAGGGAACACCGTTGGAACCGTCCGTGAGTGCCAGTTGCAGAGGGGAACCATGCGCTTTTCGTTAGCGTTTTTCTTTCTCTCTCTCTCTCTCTCTCTCTCTCAATCGTCGTTCCGTCGTGACTCGCTCGGCAGGGATTTAACGCGGTTACGGGCAGCTAATGGGCGAACTCGGTATTTGTTGAATGTAAACAGACGCACCACGGGATAACGGCACGAGTTTGGTGGTGCATTTCAAAGTTACACTTACTTAACCGAACATGCGGTCGCAGAGAGAAAAAAAAACTGAAAGGGAAATTGTAAGTTAATTTTCCAGCCGCGAGCTGTGAACGGAGTTTACAAGAAAAAGGTGAAGTGCTTTGGAAGAAAGATGGGTTGACGATTTTTATGCAACAAATAAAAAAAAAAAAAATATATTTATATTCCTGAAAAGCCCGCATCGAATGGAGGCGCCCAGTTTTTAACGCAAGCAAATGGAGACCGCGTATGGAGGCGCCTGGTGGATGTATGCGATTCAGACAAAGCTGAAATTAGAATTATGAATTACTAGTGGATGCCTAGTTTTGCTTGAGATGTTGTTAAAGATGTTTATCCCAAATACTTAAGTGAATTGTTTTCTCAAGTTTTGCTTGAGATGTTGTTAAAGATGTTTATCCCATATACTTAGGTGAATTGTTGCCTTTTTCTTTTGAATACTCATCACCTTTCCCATTAATTTGTCTATTTAACTGCAGCAGTTCCCTGGTATTTTAACTTTCAGGGACAAATTCAGGCAATTCTGTTGAACAACAAAAACAGATTGTGGAATGTAAATTTTACCACCTTCCTTTTTATTTTTTTTACTCACTCATTTCACGTTGTTTCGTTTGTTAGTTATTGTCCAAATAATCACTTTTGCAAACGATTTTTGACGCTCAGACACATTTTCATTTAAAAACAAGCAAAATGCCGAAAACCGCTCCCAAATCATTCAAGCAGTTTTTTCCGTGGTGGGTCTACAAACATTTTCAATATTTCATTCACATATTAAAAAAAAGATTGATAAGGAGATAGTTAGATAAATAAAAAGAACCGAACACCTTCACAACCAATTTAGGGTTACACATTTGTATATAGATATCGATTTATTGGATCAACGTCACAGTAAATTACATCAAAATAGTTCACACAAACGTGTCTTCGGGTTAGTATTGATTCCCGACCGCAGTCCGGTACACAAAATAGCTGCACTATCCTTCTCCGTCCAACGGTGATTCCTTTGGTGGGTTTGGACGATAGTTACTAACATGCACTTCTGGTTTATTTAATGTTTTTTAAATCTCTGCCGCTCGCTCGAACGAGTCAATTGACACAACACACCACCTTCTGATATATCCTCCGTGTTTGGGGCACACATTCCACAGCTAGGATACTAGTACGAAGCGAAAGACACTGAGTTGACTAACATTGACACTGTTACAAGGGCACTCCAGCATAATGGTGATGATGTGAGAGTTACTTCCCGATCGCCGGGAACAGTATTGGGAACGGTACCTCGTTCTCGACGTAGTTCCTCAACGGGGTGGGCGGTCTAAAACAGGAAGGAAGTAAGCGAAGTGCTTCACTGGAGCGGCTTAGAAGGCTTGCCGTAACATACCTTGGGTCGGGTTCGGAACATTCCAGTAGCCAGTAGGTGGTCACGATGCCCTTCCCCTTCAGCTCTACATCGCCCCGCAGCTCCTGGCGGAACGTTCCGAACTTATCCAGTATCTGCTTGGTCGCTTCGGAGACGTGGATTTTCAGTGCTGCAAGGATGGGAAAACGGGAATACTTTAATGTTGGAACGATTTTCGAGACGTTTTTTTTTTTTGGCAACTTCTTACGATGTGCCGTCGACTCCATCCGGGAAGCGGTGTTGACCGTGTCGCCAAACAGGCAGTAGTGTGGCATTTTCTGCCCGACCACGCCGGCGCACACCGGCCCCGAGTGAATGCCGATGCGGATCTTCAGCTGGTAGTCCGGTTTGTGCTTGATGGTGAAGGAGCGCACCGCGTCCAGGATGGCGAGCGCCATCAGGCCAATCTCGCGCGCATGATCGTGCCCGTTGCGCTCCGGCAGGCCCGACACCACCATGTACGCGTCGCCGATCGTCTCCACCTTGTACACGTCGTAGAACCCGATGATCCGGTCGAACGTGCTGTACAGATCGTTCAGAAAGTCGACCACCTCCATCGGGCGCGACTGGGCGCAGAGCGCCGTAAACCCCACGATGTCACTGAAGTAGATCGTGACGCACTCGAACTGCTCCGGCTGCACCATCTCGCCGGCGAGCAGCTGCTGGGCGACCGGGCGTGGCAGCACCTGGTACAGCAGCTCCTCCGTGCGGCGCTTCTCCATGCTCAGCTGTTCGGTTTTCTCCTCGACCAGGCTTTCCAGGTTGTTGGCGTACTGTTCCATGCGGCGCAGCAGATCGTCCATCAGATTCTCGCAGAACCCCCTGGGCATAGAGCAAAGGACGAGAAAAAATCAATCGGCTGTACTGTCAGACCTCTTGCGCGCGCCCTACTTCATGATCAACCGAACGCTGCTGCGAATGCTGGAGAACGTGGGCCGATCGTCCGGGCTGTCGGACCAGCACTTCTCCATCATGTCGAGCAGATCGGGCGGACAGTCCCGCTGGCCGACGAACGGCCGGAACGGGGGGCTCTCGTGCAGCGCCACCCGCTCGACGATCGCCTGCGGGTCCATGAACTGGCGCGCCGTCTCGTACGGCCCACCGCGCACCACGATCTCCTCCAGGATGATGGCGAACGAGTACACGTCGCCCTTCTGCGTGGCGGGCGTCCCCGGGATGACGGTGGCTGGCAGCAGCTCCGGCGCCACCCACAGCAGCTCTGCAAAGTTCAGCTCTTATCACACGGCTATAGATTGGGCGAATTCGCCGACGCGGCCGGCAGTCGGGCGGACTTACTGTTGTAGTAGTTCTGGTCGCGCACGTACTCCGACGGCGTCGTCAGTGTGCGCAGGCCAAAGTCGGAGATCTTCAGCACGAACCGGCCGTCGATGAGGCAGTTGCACGAGCGCAGCTTGCCGTGCACGCCGACGTCGCTGTTGTGCAGGTAGGCCATGCCCTTCACCACGTCGTGGATGAGCGACATGCGGAAGTTCCAGTCCAGCTGGATCGCCTCGTTCTCGAGCACGTCCTTCAGGCTGCCCTTTGGGCAGTACTCGGTGAGGATGAGGATGGTCGGCCGGGGCAGATCGATGCAGGCGCCCACGAAGCGCACCGTGTTCTCGTGGCTCACGTCGCGCGCCTGCTTGATTTCCCACAGCAGCGTCGAGGTGATGTAGACCTTCTTCTTGGCCACCTTCTTGATCGCCACCCGTTCGCCCTTGAAGATGCCGATCGTGGTGAAGAGCTGCGCCGGGAGCTGCGAGTTGCCGGACGCTATCGACACGCGGCCCGAGTTGAGACCGAACTGTTGCAGGGAAAAGTTCTACAACGAGTAGCAAAGCAAGAGCCATTAAACGATACATGTTATGT
The DNA here is from genome assembly GCA_914969975.1 of Anopheles atroparvus. NCBI lineage: Eukaryota > Metazoa > Arthropoda > Insecta > Diptera > Culicidae > Anopheles > Anopheles atroparvus. The sequence goes on along the minus strand of CAJZCY010000003.1, from coordinate 25,446,048 downwards.
TTGTTTGGTGCAATGATGTATTACAATAATTTTCTATATTGTCTTGCTTCTTTTACAAATAGTGCATTTGATAGTTAAAAGCCTATCAATCATCAAATAATCTAAATCTATCTCGTGTGTATCAAGCAGAATGAGTAAAATAAGCATTCCCGTATTAACATGTTTGCAGATTCCGATCAAGAAAGGTAATACAATTTCATATCAATATACAATTAGCCTATAGCCTAGATTAGTGAGCCTAAATAGACATAAAAGGATCTCTATCATCCAACGCCCTATCGATTGCAGCTCACCTACAATTATGCTTCACTTCAATGCGGCACGAATATTTCCCACCTCCCCGTGTATCACTATCAATGCTATTTGCAGAACTTTTCCGTCCTACACCATGAACCACATCAAATGTGCCAACTCTCCTCTCGCTGTGTTTCGTTGCCCGATTTCGATTGAATAATTCATTAGACGTGCCTTTCAGCGACACAGCGCTAGCAATTATAATTGAAACGATGAGTTGCACTTTATCCCGGCCATCTCGGTTAGATACGGTGCGGCGCACCAGCCCACAAATCCCCCCCCCCTCCCCCACTCCCGTGCTCCCCAAAAACCCTCTGCCTACCTCATAGTTGAGTTTCTGCAGGCCCATTTTGCTGCCAAACATTTTGCCGACCTCCAGCAGGACCTCGTCGGGCCGGACGCGCCAGGACATGTTGTTCAGCTCGCTATTAAGTTTCATTTGTCTAGCGGAGGAAGAATCGGTACGGTCAAGAATGTGTGTGTGTGTGTGTGTGTGTGGTTATAATGCGACCCCCTGCCCGCCACACCGTGGCTTTCGAATTTGAAACAATTAATAAAAACAAGGGAGGGAAAACACTCCGTACTCACTTGCACAAAATATACGTGACGGCGGCGGCAAAGGCCGAGATTATGCCAAATCCGACGAGTCCATAGAGGATAATCATTTCTACGGTGGCGGTGAAAGCATTGAAAGAAGAAAAGGCATTAGTCGAAAATAAAGGAGAAAAAAAGAGATACAAAGAGAGTGAGGAAAGCGACACAGTGCAACATTCAGACGTAAACTGATCGTTCTCATTATCGCTGGGTGTTCGAGTGATTTAGGGGTAATTGTTTTCACGTCTTCTACGTGACCGACTTCCTGGCGGATGTCTCAAAATGCTTACCACTGTTCCCCTGGCAGGTCGGCGAGGTGCCGAGAAATCCACACTTGGGCACATCCGGCGGTGGTCCCTCCCGTCCGCCCGGCCAGTGGATCTTTTTCCCTTTCACGGGCGAATATTCTCTGGCGGTGGAAACGGAAATAAAGAAAGAAAAAAATACCTCATCACCATTAGTCCCACGTTGGTGATGACGGTGATGATAGTGACGCTGGGGCTTGATTTGTTGACCAGCCATTACCTGCTAATGCCGTAATAGTGCGCCACCACCTCGAAGCGGCCCGTAATTGGATCCAGGTCGAGGATGGAGTAGTCCGCGTCACGGTCGCCGTTGTCGTCAATGCGCACGTGACCGGTGATGCCTGCAAAAAAAACGTCAAAATCTCTTATATGTTGAACCAACACCTTGATTTCCCTCTAAACTAAACAAATCCTTCAAATTTTAAGGTGTTTAGATATATGATTTAAGAAACTAGATAAGTGTAATCAGGTAAGACAGAATTCATAAAGTTGTCAAATATTTGTGTAATTTTCTTAATTGGAACTTACAATGCAGCAACGGATGTAAAAAAAAGAATGTTCTTTCAAGAATGAAGCGTGATTTTTTTAACTACCGAAAAAAGGTATACACAATTGATCGCACACAATTTGCGTTGCTGTTTCAGGTGTTTCGCAGGGCAAAATACCTTCAAAGTTACGTCCCCACATCTTTCTGGTAATGGCCGTCCCGTCGCGGATGTCGCCACCCTCGTTCAGCGTGTCGTTCAACGCCATCCCGAGCAGGTACACGCCGTCGAAGAACGCACCGATGAAGAAGTTCACCTCCTCGTCCTCCACGAACGTGTAGTTGTAGTCGCTCTTCGCGAGCTGGCGCACCCGCTCGGCGAACCCCTGGTACGTCGGGCTGGTCGGCTGCAGCAGTGAAACGCGCAGCAGCGCCTCGTAGGACTTGCGCGCCTTGAAGTCGTCCTCGTCGCCCAGCTCCCAGTAGTGGTCGCCCCAGTACGAGCTCTGGAAGATCTCCACGTCCAGGAAGGTGAACTCGCCGCGGGTCATCCCGAGCGCCAGCGCTGACAGCATGAACTTTCGCACCAGTGAGCCACGCACGGAAAGTATGATCACTAATGGAAAAAAGGAACACGAAACGTTCTTATGAAATTGTGGATTAAATTACCGAAAACTATGACTTGAGCTCTTCAACGGAACTATATACAAAAGTTTGTGGTGTTAAGAGGTTCTTATGCGTTTCCCTAAAATAAATTTTATCTTCAAACTTAAAAGTAAAACACAAATTTCCCAATAACAAAAGGTGGCTCAGTTCTCTGATGCTACATTTAGATAGGTTGCAACTTGTAATACAATTTCTAAAATGCCTTCCGTTCATATTAATTCTTCTGTTCTTGATTTCTTTCTGCTGTAATTCTTAGCATTCTTCCCTAATGTCTGGTACTATTTAAGGAAAACGATTAGTCGCGCTGTTTAAACAAACATTTTCACACAAGAATGTCAAATTTGATGTCATAAATCATACTAGAATACGGTGAACATTTCATTCAATGCAGAAAGTCACATATACATAGTGGCCCACCTCTGGCGTACATGCTGGCATCCTTCAGGTACTCGTCGATGTCCTCCTCGTCGTTGCCGTCCAGCTCGCGGACGAACTTTAGCAGCTCCTCGTCCTTGAGCCCGTACTCCAGGTTCTTGCCGACCGTCAGCGAGAACAGGTCGGACCGGTCGATGATGAGGGCGATGTGGCGCCACCCGAACTCACGGAAGATGCTCGAGAACACCAGCTTCAGCCGGCACTGGCAGTACGACATGCGGGTCAGCGTTTGATAGCGCGACTTATCCTTAAACATGCCCTGGGGAAGAAAGGGTTGGGTGAGAGAGAGAGCGAATGGCATAAAGTAAACCTTGAAGGCAAAAGGCCGCTGGACCTTACCGAGCTATCGTTTTTCCACCTGTTGCTCAGCCGACCCAGTATTCCGGATGTGACCGAGAGTTCACCCTCGGACGGGGGCTGCAAAGAGAAGAAAAGGAAGGTAGGAGAGGAAAGCGGTGCCGGGTGTCCGTTAGCAAGATTGCATTGTCCACAAAGCGTAACGTTGACGATGGCGTTGACATCGGCGCAAGCAGAACCGAACGAGGGTGGAGAAGCCCGGTAGCAGCAATGGAACTATAATTTTCCCATTTTCTTTTTTTTGCACCAATCCACGTGCGCCTGCAGGTCAGCCGTGCTTGGTACCGGTTGGTTCCCGGGCAGGTGACACATGGTATAAATCTTTCGTAAAACTTGACACCAAAGCCAGAAGGCTGGGAAAGAAGGACGGGACGTCTTTCTTGGGCTGCCATCGGCTTCGGCCAATTAAGAAGTACATTACGACGCTGCGATATATCAGGGCGATAAAGTGAAAGAAGACGATATGTCCGTGCACTGCAGCAATAAACCTCTAAAGTTTTCAATAAAAGTCAACATTTGAGGTTTATTGCGTTCGAGCCGAGCCGTTCGATCTAGTTTTATATGAGAAGGTATTCGAAAAAATAATACTAAAATAATTATACAACATTTTGTAACAAAAACCAAAACATATTTCTAGAAAAAAAGAATCCGAAATAGAATACAAATTTTCATTATTCTCATGTTCTTCACAACGAAGGCAAGGACTCAATGGATCTTTAAGTGTTTCGTAAACACTCATTTTGAGCTGTATACAAATGGTTTAAATTATGCTTGGAAGACTTTCGAAAAAAAAGAAGCGTGGAAATGAACAAGATCTTTCTATGCTCGTTTCAAGTGTTAAAAAGTGACTCTTTCCATAACAAAGCTAGTGCCTAAATCGTGCCATGCATTTTTCAACGCGATTATAATTGCTTCAAATTCAAAGCATGGTGCATAAACGCTCCATTGTTCAACTTGGCGGGGTGTTGCAATAACGTTTAAGCAGCATCAACTAACTTGTCGCTCTCTGCACGTGCTAGTTATGCAATTTATGCGCATAAAATCACACATTCATGGGAGTATATTGAATCGTGCGACATGTTTGCCGACGCGGAAGGCAGACAGAGTCGCCGGGCTGGGAGGATAGGGGAACGCGAGAACAGTTTACGAAGATGGAAAATAGTGATGGATAAGAAAAGACACAAGCGCTCAGCGGCTCGTTTGGGTTCGCTTTTTTTTCTTCTCTTTCTTCCGGATGAAGGAATGACAGAAATAGAAAGGGTAGAGAAAAAAAACATCCCTGCAATCATTGGAGCTGATATTTCTGCACCATTTGATTTAACGTATCCTTTCCTCCATGGTTTCTTCTATATTTTCCTGTGCTTCGTTCCTGGAGCAAGATTGGATTGGATCGGCGGAGTGCACGCCTAGCTGGACACAGTCATTTACTTCTTTCGTATCACTTTACTGAACGAACAAAGACAAACGGACACAAGAACAAACGAAGAGCAAAATGAGAAGTTAAATTATATAAAAAAGAGGATTGTCCTCCAGATCAGTCAGCTTGCATGGGCTTGCGTGATGCTAAGCGCACGAGATGATCGGCAAATTGAGTTGTATTTATAGAACTCATCGGGCTTCATTTGTTTGACCATTAGCTTTCGCTGCCTTTTTCCACCATGGACGGGTGCGGGAATGTCGGAAACCACCGGTTTGACCTCTACACGCGACATGCGAACAATCTAATGGTCCGTCGAGTCAAAGTTTGCCCACTCCATCCACGCACCGGGACGAAGGACAATCATTGAGATCGGGATCAGGAAATTTGTTGGGCGAAAAAAGACAAACTAACGACAAACCCACGACGTCCCATTTGTGTGCGCGAGGGTAGGAAAAATGGAGGGAAAACAATCGACAGGAATACTGCTAGATTATGGTGCTCCTTCGCAGGATCAACTTGATGCAAGGAAGAAGAATGAAAAAAAAAGAGACATCCGCCATCGACGGGGACGGGGACCGTTGATTGCTTAACGGTAGATTAAACACTAATTGCGGTGATTCATTAAATAAATTTGCTTTTCAAATCAAAAAGAGCCTTCGATAGCGGTGGCTTCAAGCGAAGCGTTCTCTCTTCCATTGCCAGCGATAGGACGTAAGGGGCAGGAAGATGATTCGGTCGTTCGTCTTCCGCGGAAAGCTTCAGCGGATGTCCACCGGTGGGGGTATAGGAGGCAAGTGAAGCATAATCGAACACATAGCTCCTACCTACCTGATCGCCCATGCCGGTGATAATGGGTGTGTTCCAGTAGTCGGCCAGCTGTGCCACCGGTTCCAGCGCGAATGCACAGGCCGGCCCGATGAAGGCGATCACGCTGTACTTGAAGTGCATGTCGGCGGCCAGTCCGGGAGACTTGGAGCCGGAGCAGGACGCGTAGCTGTGAATGGGATGTAAGGAAGGTGCGGATTGAAACAGGAGAAGTCGTTCAATGTCGTCGTATGTAAAGTATCTATTTTGGATTGAACGATATTGCCTCTTTCTTAAAAGCGGACGCTATTGGTAGATTTTCGTACATTACAATACGTGTAACAAGTAATATTATTCCTCGAAAATAAATGTCTTCAGTTTTTCTGATCAGAAATTTAAAAGTAACTTATAGTATACAAGAACTGCATAAGTAAAATAACGTTTGCTTTCATTCGAATCCTTTTCATCTTCAACTTAACCGGAATCTCCAATGGATATCACAACAATTATTTCAGAGGTGAACGTTAAGCGACGATAAAATTTTATACAATTAAAATTAATGAATCAGCAAAAAAATTATTAATATTAAACTAGATTAAAATTAATGAATTTCTGAATGAAATCAGAAAACTCTGTCTCTGCTCCTCAATTCAAACTACAGAAATGGTTTTTTAAATCGTTCAAAAACGTTTCCATACGTTGTTTGACAAACTACTCCCGATTAAGTTATGATTTGAAATGCAAGACAATCTTAATTGTGAATGTTGAATCAAATGTATTTTTGGATGATCAGTAAGTAAAGTCACTCAAATTCTCAATAATTGTAGATAGTATCTTGATCAAAGTACTAAAGGAATCGAAGGGTAAACATAATCAAGAGCCCTGCCCGGAATGGATCCAAAACCACCCGGAAGGACGAAGAAACGAGTTCTCTGAAGCAAAAACAAATAAAAAAAAGCCAAAAACAACAGCATTTCGCTGACGAAATGGCGTGCGAGATTTTATCGGTGACATTTAATTGCCTTTCCCGGACGTGGCCTTGTAGGGTGCGAGAATAATTCCCCTGCCCTTTTGTCACCTCTTCCACGACGGCGTTTGATGGGAGTCCCTGCAGGTTCGCGGCGGTGCGTTGTGTTTGCTCTACTCTACTGCGAAACGTAAACACACATTCAGGATCGGCACATACACATACAGCCGTTGTCTGTGATCTTTTCGCGGCAGATTGGTCTCTTCTTTTAATTTCAATCTGCCACTTTGTTTTTTTTTTGTCCCTAGCCTGGCGCCATACCATTTACATTTGGCCGGGCGGGCGGACGACCGTGCAGACACAAATCCAATCGAAAAAGCCAACCAAACGGCCGCACGAGTTCTTCTGTTTGTATGTTGGTGCGCAAAAAAAAAAGAAGGACGTGTAATTTACATAAGTATGCTTATTTATTTTCGTTCTCAACAAACGATGACCTATAACTGTCGAGTGGGTGGCGGACAGCTAGACAGCAAGTGAGGAGCCCGAAAAAGGCAAACGAAGTGTTTAGAAAAAAAACAACACTGAACGAATGAAAGCTCCCGCTCGTGGTGATAGGGATGAAGGAAAGTGAAAATGTCCAAATACCCCCTACATTGCCTACATCACAACGAAAAGTGCGATACATTTGGGGGCGGCGTGTCTAAGAGAGATGGCTAGAGATAGACATGCACGTCCTATAAACAGAATAAAGAAAACCACACAAGGATCACACGGGCCATTTTTTTTTTTGTTAGGCGAATCCGCTCATTACAAACATCTCACGTTCGTCCCACGTGCACGTGCCCGGTTTGATGGAGGCTTGTTGCATACCCCGGCTGTCACCTTACACAACAGGGACGACGAAAAATGGTGACGCAGCTCGAAGTACACTCTCGAAACAGTTTGCAATGTGTTTGCGTTGGCTCGGGAAAGCGAAGTTGAAATAACACACGCATCACACCACGGCCCGGCGGCATTTGAATGGCGGTTGGGAAGATGGTGATTAGGTGGCAACTTCCACTTGCCCTCCCCCGGAGGCGGGTACGTGTTGATTGGGTTGCATTGCAGCACTTTTCTTCGAATTTGAATTTCCATACCGGCAAGGACTCGGCCAATCATCGCCCTTGCGTCTCCACCGCCAGCCACCGGTGATGGAGAGGAATGGATTCCGGGAAGCGATTGTCTTTCCGTGTGTTGCAAGTTCGTACCGAGAACGAACGTTATTGAATAGGAGATGTGCGGTGCAGTGCATCCACAGGAAGTCTCCAGCTCCAGATGGTCATTCCAAGAAACCGTTTCATCTTGTTTACTCTTCAATCAGTTTACATTCAGTTTATTATTCAATTAGTTTAGAATAATCAAACTCATAAAAGATATCATTCAACGATTTCAACCTATGAAATGAAGGGATAGAAAAAATATTTGTGTTTTCACGATACCTATCCTAATATTGATGCACTTTTGCAAGCAATTTTTATGGGAAAAAGGTATTATCGTATAAAATCACATATTTGTGGGTTGTTCTATAAAACGATTTTAATATCTGCTAGGGAAAAGTTTATAAATTACAAATACCAGACAATTTACATATTTTACTGGTAGCTTTGTATTTACTGTACAAAAATCTTAACGTGTTTCCTTTTCAATGTACAAACATTCATAAATAAAATCAAAGTAAGGATTGGTAAAATAATTAATGTCACGTTTTGTGGTCCTTTGTTAGGTTTGAGAAGAATGCGATGAAACTTATCCCTTTTAAAATATGTGAATAGTGAAAATCAACGAGGACATACCTTCCCTGGACCTTTTTCAACTTCACGTTGTGCGCCTTCTTCAGCTCCTGGTTCACCAGCTCCAGCCCCAAATCAATGGCCGGTCCGCAACGTTCCAGGTCGAACGGGGAGTCTAGTGAAAGGGGGCGGAGGATCGTGCAAGTTCGGAAGTGTTTTAGTGTACAACACCACCCAACCCAACTTGGCGCAAGCGAAACTTACCCAGGTGCGAGGCCATCAGCACCCCTACGTAGTACACGGTATGGTTGTTACCGTCGTCGTTCGGTTGAACTTCCAGCTTGTTCAGGCCACGCTTGGCCAACCGTCGCTGGTCGGTCGTCGATCCCCCGGTGGGTGATGGCCCCCCGGCCAGCGTACTCCCGTTGCTACTACTGCTCCTGCCCGCGTGAGACGTCGGCACGAGCAGGCCCGAATCGTCCACCTCGAAGCTGTCATCTTCCGCCTCCCGGCTCGACTCGGAGAGCGCGCTCAGTAGCTGTCCAATTTCCGACTCCTCCGTCGACACTGGCGCACGAGCCGCGGCCCGATGGTCACGGTGGGCGACGGTCGTCGCGGTAAGGAGCAACCCGGCAAGCACTACCAGTGGCAACACGGGACGTCCCCGGCTGAACGATGGAAGCCCCATCTTCGTCTGGGACAGTCTTTGACCTCGGGTCGGGCGAGGATGGGATCGGCGCGGCTGGCCCTTACAACATTGCTTCCAGGTGGCGGACGAGGCCAAACGGACGCTTCGCTGCTGGTGGCAGGGTGTGGCACCATCGGACGGCACGCTGACGTCGGTGACACTGTTTGCGCGTCACGCGAACCCCTCCTTACGTGGCGCTGGCCTTTTCCCGCGCGCCCCTCGCCTCACTCATTTGCATGGCGAAGCGACAAAAGTGCAGTTATTTAGCGAATAAATTCTTCACTCCAATTGGGACGCATTTGGAATCGGCAGGGACACGAAGGGCGTATATAAGCACGCACCGTTGAAGACAGCTTCACGATCGGATGAATGATTTTCCACAAGGTTGATTTTTATACGGGTGCAAGAATAGTACAACAACCAACAGGAGACAATGCCCGATTCATTTGCATATCACTTTATTGTCCATTCATTACAAGGAGTGCTATGAGAGGAAAGGCGCGTAGAAGAATTTAAAGAGATGAATTATAGTTACAACTTTTTCATGTATATTTTTATGGGAATGGAATAACTGGAACGTGCGCCCGTTTGAACATAAAATGCAAAGCAGGAAAGCATTTCCAATAAAAAAAAATCGATATGCTAGTTTGTAGATAAGAGTTTCTATTGGGAGTTTAAAATAAAAGTCACTTCGAGGGAAAGAATCGAATACAATGATGTGTATTGAATATAGTTTTTAAATAAAATCGTTAAATGGTTCTTCATGGTTTTCAAATGATTTGTACAATTTTGCAAGCCTTTTCCATGCAGCATGTTAGGGTGTCAAGGGTGTTAAACAAACGACGAACGATTCGAAACAGAGTTGATGTAATTTTTAATTACAAAAACTCATTTATCCCTATCAGTTGGAGGCAAATGCAATCCGTTAAACTCATCGTACTCGGTACACATTTGTTTTACATTCCACGCCATGGACTGAAAGGGCGAAAGGTAACATATATTTTTTTCTTTTGGTTTCTGTTTTGTTTCAGCAAGCTTCCACAGCAGATGGGCACGTATCCAATCTACCGTCGGATTGTGGCCGCTCCCGGGTTGGCAAACGGTGGAATGTGAAGCATAAACACACACACACACACACAGCTCCTTGGCACGCTGGTGAACTTTGGATCGTCCTCACGATCGTACAAGGACATGTCGCCGTGCAGGACATCACCGCGTGCCTTCGGAATATCACAATAGCTAACAATTCTTTCCCGGAGCAACGGCACCTCCGTACATGGTGGAACGTGACCGCATCTGTTGTTTGTGTGGAGCGAGCATTTTGGGACGTTCGGCGGTGGTCCGGCGCGTCTTCGCGTCAACCGAACAGGACAAATTATTACCGCCATGAAATGATCATCATCATCAGCCCCATCATTCGCAAGCGCCATTCGCAATGGCGGCAACATCGTGACCACCATAACCGGACCATCGTAATTGTGTTCTTATTTTCCATTCTTATTAAAAGAAGAGGTTACCCGCAACCGAACCACTTGTTGCACGCCGGAGAAACATGTGCTATCACGCCGTTTGTGAGGGTTTTCCTGTGTCCTTTTTTTTTTTGCTTCTCTAGATTTCCTTTCATGGTTGGAAAAAGGCCAGTTTGGGTTCGTGATTGGTTGCCCCGGGGCCCTGCCTGACCGGGGAGGATAGATGGTTGGTTAGTTTTATGATTTCTATTATGTCATGAACTTTAACGAGCAGTCAGTCACGGGAATCGTTCTTTCGCAGACGAACGTTTTTATTACATTAATTTTCACCCTTTCATGCCTGTTGTACTGAGACACATGTTGCGCAAATTTGCTATACGATTTTAGCTTTGTCGTCACAGCATGTTCTACTTCTCGTTAATTTGTATTATCATTGATAAATTAACTGAATTATATGAGTTTCAAAATAGCAAATGTCGAACTACCAATCATTTGAGCTATTTGATGTTTGAAGAGAGGGACATAGATCTAAGCAGGTTGTGCAACTGTCGAAGGCAGTTATTCTTGGGCGACTAGATGGACCGTAATTCAGCAAAGGCGATGAGGTGCAACCCGCGTCCCGTAGAAACTATGGGATTTTTTAAACACACTGCACGGCACAGGAAAAAGGTTCCGTCGAATCGATCACTTGTCACCGCAGGCATAAGCTAACAAAATCAACGAAATGCTCTGATTGAAAGCTAGACGGGGGTGCTAGATTATTAGATTGTCGTTAGCCACTTCCCGCAGGAAAGTGCAAGGAGAAACACTTCGAAGTACGGAAACACACACGCACATAGATGCCGTCCTTGACATGATTGGCACAAAAGGGCAACTGGAGGAATAAAGTTCGGACGATAATCACCAACGAATTTGTTTCACGAAAATTGACATGGAGTTTAAAGACAGCACACACCACAACTATTGTTACCAAAATTGCAACTTTTCGAATTTTGTTCTTGTGATTGTGGATGAATATCGAGCTGATGAATAACTGGGCACTTGAAAATTGGTAAAATTTTGCACAGGTTATTGTGCTCCTAAGTTTGCCAAACAAACACACAGTTTCACTTAATGGCACTGGTAAGCAGTTCTGTAAACTTTTGAACCACCCACAGGATGTGTAAAAATGATGAAATAAAACAATTATAATGCACTCCAGGACCGGAATTCCTATCTCGAGGCAGCACCAACACTCCCGCCAGTATCCATCGACCGATTGAGCACGCACTGCGATGCCGCTGCTCCTTTTATACTGGCACGAGTCCGGCCCGAATCGGCCCCGAACGGGAGCAGCACCTAAAGGCGACAGGAATAAAGAGGCATGGCGATGGCGTTCGCAGCCATTTGTTGCACGCTCGATCTCACCATGTCGGTACGCTTTGATTTCGAATTGGCCCACTGGACACATTCCCCGGTCGGTCCTGCCAGCGGTATGTCGGGGCAGATCTGGCTACTGACTGATTGAATGTGCCAGAGGGATTCCGAAGGCGCGTATCCTAGCATCCTCCGCTACTGGCCCCACTTCGTTGACGCGACACGTTGGGTAACTACCCATCCACCCCATTAACGTCGTTACTGACTGTCGAAGCAGACACACAACGTGCAGGGTTGCAGAAATACGTTGGGTGGCGAAGGAGCAAAGTGTAGTGTGTGGCGTTGTTTTGGAGCTGGCTATTATTTTTGCTCCACCGTATCATTATCATTTCAATCGAAACGCCATCAACACTACCGCAGCTTCTGTCTCTCACCACTCTCCGCACGGCAACGGCCAGCTTTGATAACTCCCATGTCGGGACTGTAACCCCCTTGCACACACCATTTTGTATCAGCTTCGGGATTTCGCTTCGATCCCCAGAAATCCCCCTTCTAAAGAACTTCAGGTGAAGTGTAACGACCCGTCGACCGCGCGCCGCTGTACGGTGCAATTTAATGCTCGATTACTTCGAGACAGCTGGTTTTTTGTTTCCGGGAAAGGGCGCAAGCGACTTGGAGGGTTTGAAGATTTTTCGATTTTACACAACCTCGGTTGCGGCTGATGGACGTTGCGCCGTTATCAACCACACAGCACCGACCGGTCGAGTGTTCTCGCTGCTGAAATCTATCTGATTCCCGATGGCAGCAGCGGGTTCAAAATCAAAGCAGGCTAGGGAAGCTTTTCGAACCGTTCGCTGTTGGGAACGGAGGCGACGCGATACTTCTCGATCTAGCTGGATGGATCGAAATGCGTGAAACTGATGGTTAACTGATGTGATGCATCCTGATGTGCTTCTAATGGATAATGTCCACGTTCCAATGTTCAAATCGATGAGTAGGCCATATACAGGAAAGAACATTTTTTTCTTTGACAAATGACATCCAGAGAATCATGAAATTTAAAATGGCAAAACGAACCCAATTCAGAGCCACTACAAAAATAACCTTTTGTGAAGCAATGCTCAATACGAGCATTATGTGCTTGACAATGATGAATGAAAATTATTTGCCCATAAAAAAAAATCACAAAAATATACACGAAAGTTTTATTGCAATCATGCGATATAGTTAAATTTATTTCATCCAATAAGTGACCGAGCCTTATACATTCTTATTGCGGTACTTAAGGTCAGGTGCGTAGTCGGATTTTTGCATGATACTTATGCACAATCATTTTTGCGAATTATTAACCCTTTTAAGAGTTTAAGGCTATGGAATACGATTGCATTTTTTTTTTGAACGACGTACAATACAGCAAAGCAAAATAAGGCTCTTCAGTAGACAGAATAGTAACAGGAAATCTAACGAATTTTCATGTGCTTTACGCGTACGTGCTTCTCGCGATCACCACGCTGGCGGAACTTTCGTTTACAAACATCGCATGCAAAAGGCTTCTCGCCGGTGTGTATGCGCTGGTGGTTCTTCAGCGCATCGGCCCGGTAGAAGCACTTGTCACAGTGCGGACAAGCGTAACGTCGTTCACCTCGATGAATCAGCCGGTGCTGGTAGTAAACCGATCCGGTCAGGAACCGTTTGTCGCATACCTCGCACTTGAACGGTCGTTCTCCCGTGTGGCACTTGCGGATGTGGTCATCCAAATCCTGTCGAATAGTGAAGCTGCGTTCGCACGGTTTGTTCGGGCACGCGAACGGACGAACGCCATTGTGGAAGCGCAGGTGCTGAAACAGGTGGCTCGATTGAGTGTACGTTTTTCCACACTTTTCGCACAGGTACGGACGTGATAGTTTGCTACTTTCTTCCTGGTTGATTACCGATGTCCTGCGCGAACCGTTTGCAGTCTTGTTCGTCGCGTTGGTACTCTTGCCATGGTTTTCGTTAAGATGCAACTCTAGCTCAGTGGCGCTGTTGCTAAGGTAACCGCAGATTGCACAATGCTCTATCAGGCCTCGCATCTGTTGCTCCTTTTGAGTTTTGCGTGGAAAGAAATGTTTCATATCGTACCGATGATTGTACAGTTCCTGCAGCGTCTGGAAAGGGTTTTTGCAAACATTGCAGCAGTACACGTTCGGAATATGTGGAATCTCTTCATCGTATTCGCGTGTTGAGGTTTCTAGTTTGCTGATGCGGTACGCTAAAATTTCCTCGAGAGTATGAAAATTCCGCTGGGAAAAATTGCAACGAAAACCGTCGGCCGGATCGTGCAGAGATTCATGGTGAAACAGGAACGGCAGGTCCGAGAACCTCTCATTACAAAATTCACATACGTAAACCGCGGAAACTACAACGCTCGAACTCAGGCTACAAAAACTGGCGTCCAACTGGTTGTCACCACCCATCAAATATGCGAATGCCAATAATTCCGAATGAAAAAGTACGTTGTGGTCCGCGTATTTGGCGGTGTTGGGGAAGACGACACCACAACTCATACACTTGGGTACCGCCACAAAATATGGAAGCTTTCCCGGTGGTGTGGTTCCGACGCCCTCGGCGTGAAATTTCTCTTTATGCCGTTCCAATCCAGACATATGCACGAAATTTTTAAAGCAGTGTACGCAGTCGAAGCGCTTATTAGAACGGGGAGCTGCCAAGCTTGGTTTTTTTTTCAAGCGCGATGAAATATTCTGCCAACGAAGAACGTTATACTTCAGCAAACTATGTTGTGCACCAGGCATTTCCTCAATCTAAACTGCGTTGCAGTTTTTCTGGAATTGTTCCGGCTGTAAAAAAAATTAATTAGTTTTATAACTGTGAAACAAAATGCGGTCTGGTTGCCGCTGAAAAACATAGAAGGCGCTTGTTTTACACTTACCTGAAATAACCGTTTGTCCAGAAATATCCCAGATAAAAGATTTTTGCAGAAAGCGCAGGGCACACGATTGCACTTCTTGTAACGACAAAGATTAGTAACCGAATGAAAAATTCATCCGCTGTATCCCTCAAATCCAGGCAGACTTGATGGTTGTCATGGAAACTTTAGCTATTAATTTTTTTCCCGCGAGAGGGCGTGTGCGGAATCATGCATTCTTCAATACTGGATGGTGCTAGAATAGCGGAGAAATACTGCGGGGCAATAAAAATACATAATCAGCTTAAAGAACATTTACTAGCTCTAGATGCAAATTCTTTCCGCATTAAAAGCATAGATTTTTCTTCAACATTCCCTTACTCGAGAGCAACTGTGCTTGGGATAATGCAAAGTACTCGGAGAGCCATTTAATGTGCTCTTCGGCATCAAATGGTTTCCGTAGAGCTGAACGAAACGGAGCCAATAAAATGCGCTCGTTTGAGAAGTAGTAAACTTTCCGCATTTTAAGCCATTAAAATGACGGTGTTCCAGACATATCGGATGCAGCAGTCACATTGAAACATTTCCCATTTGGACATCGTTTGTGAAATAATAGCTCTAGTGTTCATAGTTTATTGAATAATCTTTCGATAAAAATTGTTAAATAATTTATACACTCAGTTAAGTCCTGATAGAGTGACTCCCGTTTCTCACAAATCAGATCCACAAACCGCGTGTCCACACGGAATCGGACTAGTTTGCATGGATTCTTGTACGAGGTCGCTCCGTTCTACCGTGTGGCACGCAGCAACATAATATATGTTCCGAAAACACCGTAAACCAATTTGGAAACTTCAATTACCATGACTAACGTTACTTTCGGAGGCAAACAAGGATTGTGTTATATGATTTACCGCTGGCTTCAACCTGGCTGCTCCACCAAATGCTCGAGTCGCGCGATATGAAGCCGGAACATTATGTAAACTGCAATAACTGTGAGTTACGATACCGTTGGAGGCAAACATGGGTTATGGAATATGATTAACGCGCTGGTTCAAATGCGACTGCTTCACCAGATGCTCGAGTCGCCCGATTCGAAGCCGAAAAAGTATGCCAAAATAGTGGTGTATGCAACGGTGTTGCCAGCCAACGTGAGCATACAGGCGCCCCATTGGATCTAGAATATGCGATGGAAAGCATATGAGAACAACTATCCCAATTTTGTTTGGCAATTAAAACCTACCACATCAGCTCGTGCGAGCACTATTGGCAACGCATAGCTGCTAAGAACGATCCCGATCGTAGCAAACATCGAGTTTGGCGCACGCACACCGTCATCGGCATTATCGCTTCTCTTGGCAATCAACGTCGGAATTGGACATAATATGTAGAACAGCACTACAAAAATCGGCCACCATAGGCTGAAAGAATAATGGGAATCATTTCATGACTATGCTGCAAACATGAAACCTTAACTTAATTAGATTGCTCACTTGTAAGTTGGAAGTGCACAGGCCAAGATAATCATTGTCGTCCCGATCGAGCCGAGCATGGCTAGCATGACGATTCTGAAAAAAATGGTACGTTGAAACACTCGTAAAAGTTATCAAAAAACCTGGAACTGTAACATTTAAAGAGAGGTACTTACACTGCACAATCCAAAGTGATTATTCATCATCGCGCGATCGGTGATAATGGTATGAACGGAAAAGAAACGAGAAATTATGTTAGAGATAACTTAGAAAAGCGTTTACTGATCCCATTTAATTGAAAACTAGCACTTCTCATGGTTACTTCTGCATGATTTTAAGGATTTACTAAACAAACGAAGTTAGTTTGAAGGGAAAACAAATTTTACCTTTCAGTGATTCTGCCATTTTTCTGAATATCTTTTGTTTTCGTTGATTGCGAACTAGCCTCGGATTGTGTTGTTTGACAGATGGCAAAAGTGGTATAAGGCTAGGTGAGCCAGTAGCGACTTTGGAAAGCGTCATGTTTGACAATAAGAAATAGGGGAAAGTGTGGCAATATGCACCGGTGGGGCAAAATGCACCGGCATGTTTTTGGCTGAATTATGCTATTTAAAAATAAATGAATCAATGAAATTTGTTCGTTAGCGTGTCCAATGCATCCTTTGTGAATTTCATGGCTCTACATTAACATTTACCAGAGAAAACGAGATAAAACAAATTGTGTCTGAAATCATGTAAGATTTCGGTATAGTGTCTTAAGATATTATAAGTGTAGGAATGACATATTTCAAAAAAGCAGACACTCATAAGGTACCTGAATATGTAATTTAACGAATGCTGAAGAAATTTTCGATACAAAATGCTTAAATTTTTTATTTGAGACAAAACTTGAACTTCTCTCAGTATGGGGTAATATGCCCTGGCTTTAGTGGGGCAAAATGCACTGACGTTCAAAATGTAAACAAAGGGGCAAAATGCACCGTCAGAACAAAGCTACCCACGGGTTTACATTTGCCACCTTCATAAGCCACACGTTATAGATTTTCATACGTTTTATATTGAACACGTATTAAACATTTTCAAAAAAAATTGATTTTTCGTTTGGTTTTGTTCTTAATTTTACTATATTTCATATGATGATCAACTGTGTTTTCATATCGTAGATCTACAGCAAGGTTGTTGTACTTGCAAGTATTGCTTCCTTCAAACAACCTTGGTCTAAAGTATCGAAAAACGTCAAAGTTTATATATATACAGGTTTATACACAAATAAAGATTTTGCCAAGATGATCTGTGTAGAAGGTCAAATTAATATCAATAATCATGTTCAATAATGGTTAATAAATCAGAAATGATGCACTATCGTAGATATCTTTCATGTGCTACATGATAAAATATAAAAATATTTTTGTTTAATATCGGAACGTTTGCTTCTTGTTCCTTTGCATTGACTAACCTTTAGAAACAATAATGGTCTTGGCAACCTTGGGCAGTTGTCATACTGATTGATCATAACATGCAACAATCATTTTCAATTCTTATTCGTAACGATTAAGACGTGAAGGGCAATTGCTCATATGAAAATGGTGAGAGATTATGAGCGAAAGTCGAATCGACAGTCTTGGACTACGGATCAATTGAATAGCGCCCTACGTGCCGTACAAAATGGTGCATCAAAAACAAGCGCTGCAATTGATTACGGAATTCCGAAGAAAACCTTGATACGCTATTTGAATAATGGTAAAAATACGGTATCCAAGCTAGGCGGATATACAGCCGTTCGCAGTTTCTACCATCGTTTGATCAACATAGTTTGTCGTTTGATCAACATTTATTGTCGCTTGATCAACATTTACTGTCGTTTGATCAACCGTACCGTCGTTTGCGCGAACTCTACTAGCTTCTTTGCAAGCAGTACCGTCTTTTCAAGCAGAGGCGGATCTGTCAAAAAGACGGTAGTGCTTGCAAAGAAGCTAGTAGAGTTTGCTCAAATGACGGTACGTTTGATCAAACGACAGTAAATGTTGGGCAAACGACAATAAATGTTGATCAAATGACAAAATATGTTGATCAAACGACGGTAGCAACTGCGAACGGCTGTAAAACCGTGTTTTCGAAAAATCAAGAGATAGAGCTTGTTGAACACATCACAGAGATGGCAGATTGTTTTTACGGAATGACTCCAACGGACATAAGAAAAGCGGCGTTCGAAATTGCTGAATCGAATAGAATCGAACATCCTTTTAATATGCAAGAAAGGATTGCTGGAATTGAATGGTTTCGTGGGTTCATGAAGCGAAACCCAAGACTGTCAACAAGGCTCCCGGAAAACACTTCGCTACAACGTGTAAAAGGATTCAACGAGAGTAGTGTGACGGCATTTTACGATCAGCTAGGGTCAGTTTTATCTGAACATAATTATCCGCCTCACAGAATCTGGAATATGGATGAAACCGGATTTTCGACGGTGCGTATAATTGTTAATACCATGGACTCTGTTACATTTGTGTACATCATGTTTCAATTTTATTCAGGTCTCAAGTAAACCAAAGCATGTAGTATGTCGAAAAGGTCAGCATCAAGTTGGTGTAATTTCTTCGGGAGAGAGGGGTCAAAATACTACTGTTATAATGGCCATGTCAGCAGCAGGCAATTACCTTCCACCCACATATATATTTGCTAGGCAAAGAATGAATGATGCACTGAAAGCAGGTGCTTCCGAAGGCTCCTTATTTCTTTGTGCGCCAAGAGGATGGAGTACAATGGAAACATGCATGGAGTGGCTAAACCATTTCATCAATTACTCATGTCCAACCGAGGATTCACCAGTGCTTCTATTATTGGATGGACACACTAGTCACACGAAGAATTGGCCAATGCTGGACAAGGCAAAAAATAACTTTGTTAAAATAGTATCCATACCTCCTCACACTTCACACAAATTGCAACCTTTGGATGTTTCCTTTATGGGACCGTTAAAGAAACACTACGCCACCGCCCTCAGGAATTGTCTAATAAACAATGCAGGTAACTATTGGCACTATTCAAGTTCATCTATTGGGTTTACAATTTATAATTTCTTACAGGAAAACCAATCACACAATACAATATTTGCAGTTTGGTAACCAAAGCGTTTTTGAAATCGGCCACAGTTCAAAATGCCCAAAGTGGATTCAGTACAACCGGTATTCATCCATTTAATCAATTCAATTTTTCCACCGAAGATTTTGCAGCATCAGTACACCTTTCAAATCAACAGGAAACCGAAAGTCAACCTACCACCACTAATTTTGATGATAGCAGTTTCAACATTCCAATAGCAGCTATAGTTAGAACTACATCTTCCATTCCTACTAGCCAACCAAGTAGCTCAAAGCCTGTACCTTCCATAGTTTTGACTTCTCCGGCGTATACAGACGAACTTCAACGAAAACAGGCTCTAAAAGATATCACAAATATACAAAAAGGACGAAACCCCAAAAGGCAAAAAAGAAGCCGAATAAATACTGCTCAATGTTTCGGAAATGAGTTGTGCCATGTGTGCGGATGCACCTTTTTAGACAGTTTAGATGGTACAGGGTGGGCAAAGTGCTCAATTTGTTACTCATGGTATCATGCATCATGCAAATCTGTTGAATCAAATAATTGTGCTTCTTGTTAATAAGTTTTTTCGCTCTCTTTTTACTAAAAGTTTCTTAATTTATTTAAGTTATATTTTAGAAATATTTAGTTACATTTAAGTGCCTTACAAAACATTAACAATTTGAAAGCAATTATTTTTATTTTTCTACAATATTTTTTACAACCTAGCTTAGAATTTATGTGTGATGAATACAATACATGTGATGAAATAATGTGATGAACTAAATACATATGCCTTACTAAACTTCCATACTGCTGTTTTTTAAATCGTTTTTCCCCAATGCTGGGTCCTCCATTAAATTGGCGAGGGCCTTTTTATTTGTGCGTTTCTCCGTCATCGCTATTCTGCATTTTTCTGCCGAGCAGAGGTTGGTCCGGTTTTTCAGGTGAAATGTTGAATATAAACCTAAACAAAATACATTTCCCAATGCTGGTCGGCACTAGTGCTAACATTTTCGAACAACGCTTCAAACGGAAAACGCCAAGCCGACAATTTTAAGTTCTATTCCGATTACGTCACAGAAACCCGAACGACGATCACTAGAGAAGTTTTAGCAATTTGTACATGTTTTTGTTAAAATAGTAAGAAACACGTAATTCTTACCTCCCTTCGAATGATAATCTACAATCAAAATGCAATAAATCATAGGCCTTGATGCATTTTTTGAAATATTGTGGTAAACATTTTTGTGAGTATCTTCAAAGTTTGTCAAAATTTAAAAACAATTAAATCGTTTTACAACCACTAACGGCAAACATAATTTTCAAATATATGAATCCCTTGAACGCGCCATGTATATAAATTTATGCACCTTGATTATGACAGCTCTTCTGTTTGTTTTGGATCGTATTGCCCCATGTTTACATCGGTGCATTTTGCCCCACCGTTCGGGCCATTTTGCCCCACGTTGTCAAAGGCGCGTAAAAAAGAAGGGTCTTCAAAAACCTTATCTTACTAAAAATTGATAGTTTTGATATTACTTTTGGCATTTTTAGTTGATAGAAAAGATGTTAATGAATCGAACTGTGCTAAATTTAGATTTTTTGCATGAATGGATTGCGAGGAATAATTTGTTTTGCTTAAGGGGTGCGTATTGCCTCACCTTACCCTACAGCTCAAATTTCAGAACCTTGAGTTACAAAATCAACGTTGAATTCTTCAAAATTGCGGGGCTAGATAGTGCGAAAAGTTTTACAGTGGGTAAAAGTCCGATTATTAAGTTAATTTGCTGGGGGAAGTTTATTGATTGGTATTTGGTACATTTTTATTCATCGCCATAAAAATATGGTGCTATAAAATTAACCTCCCTATTAACCTTTGTCTGTCAAGATATTCACAGAAACATTCAGGTTAGTTAAAATGATGTTGTGCATGAAATGACACACAAAGCAGATATTTAATTACACAGTAGATGGGGTTGCACAAGAACTTTATGAAATGGTGGTGGCAGTGGGTACGTTGAACAAGCGGCCTTCTTTAATGAAGTACCGACGCAAAGTATTGCTAATTGATAGACTTATGTCATTTGGCTAGCGCAACATTGCCTGCAACCTGCAGTATAAAATTATCTTGGTTTGTACATTCAATTGTCCAAACACGCAACGGTCAACAACCAGAGCAGGCCTGCAGTTTCAGTGTAATTCGCAGAACGAATCATCATGGAAGAGTCTAGCAAAGTATAATAATTAATCTTCACAGAGCTAGTGTCTTTGGTACTTAGTATGAATAATTTTCTATTCTTTCAGGTGTTGGAAACGCTGAAAAAGGTCGGTGACTTCGACGTGCGTCGGTTGTGGTTCATCCATGATGAAACGTACCGTGATTTTTTCGAGTGGTTCGTCAAAATAGACGATGAAAACATAATCACGGACATGCTGTTGAAGGAGTATGTAGCCAATGTGGGAGCCTATTCAACTGTGTCGTGACGATCAAAAACTAATACCGGATATGTTTTGCAGTTACAACGAGCTTCAGCGTATTGGAACCGTGGCGAGTGAAAGTGAACTAGATGCTCAATTGCACGAGCTGAACCAGGAATATCCCAGCATTCTCGATTACACTGATCGCGATTTGGAGACTTTAGAGCAACAGCTGGAGCAGCTGGTGGAGACGGAAGAACAGTATGAAAAGCTTCTCAATGGTGCCAAGAAATCGGACATCGCCCTCACGAAGGAGCTGTCCGAGCTGGAACGGAAAATAATGGACGGCGAGTACGTGCTGGAGAAGGTGGCTGCAAGTTGTGTGACAATGGCTAAGCAGCTGGAAGACAATCAGGCTGCGACTCAGCAGCAGATTGCCGATTTGCACCATTGCTATCTCCAGCGGGTAACAGTAGAGCTAATCATGTTGATTGGAAACATGTCTAAGATCATCTTCATTTTCGTTTACTTTCAGCAAAATCCCCCACTGTTTATATACCAAATGCCCATCGAGCAATTTGACGCAAAGTGCGAGCAGTTTTTGAAGTATTTGGAAATTTATGTCAAAAAACATTTCAACGTGAAGCGCCTCGACAGTTCAAAATCAACGGACGATATGGACAATCAGCAAGTAATCGACGAGCTGGAGGACATCAAATTGCGCCTCGATGCCGAAGAGATGAAGCTGCTTGACGCCAAACGGGAGTATGCCGGTGTTAAGAAGCTTGTTGATCGGTTACAAAATCACAGCTGGTTGCCGATGAAGGTGCCCGGTTTGAGGTAGGCACCATTGTTCGTCAATCGGTTTGGTCTTGTGGACATATAATCGTTTTTCGTTTGTGTGCATTTGTAGGAAGCTGTGTGCCGAATTGAGGAACGGTAACGACCAGGACCTGCTGCGGATGGACCTACTAAAGCACGAGCTGGAAACGCTCATCAAGAGGGTGAATGAAATGAAAATCGAATCGGTGCTGTACGAAAACAACCGAGCGAAACTAGACCGCGCCGTCAACCGGCTCGAGTACATCCAACGGCTAGCGGAGAGCATATCGAAGGAGCTCATGAACGCGGAACTGCTCTGGATTCTGATGCAGCTGGACTTGGAGAAGATCCGCGATCGGTTCGACAATGCGGACGAGATGAACGGCGAGTCGAAGCGGTGTTTCAAACGCATCGATGCAATGAAGCAGGTGGAAAAAAACACCACCCGGGAAGAAGCGTTTAGTGAATTTTTAGCGCTACTAGCGGCGTTGATTGCCGAAAACCGGGACGATTCGGAGAGTACCGCCAACGGCGAGTTGAAGTGGTGCCTGCAGCACTTTGCCGGGGTGCAGAAACGACTATCGAAGCAGTGTGAATCGGTGGCGAAAGGGAAATATCATAAAAAATCTGCCGAAGTGCTGGAGCAATTGTGAGTAACAACTTACCGCTGTTGGCTTTGGTGAAAACTCATAATACCCTCCATTGCTTTGTTTCAGACGCAATCAAGAGAAACTGCTGGCCCGCTTCGTGTTCGATGGACCACTAAATTATCCCCAATTTTACGACCAAGAGTACCTGGAGCGTGTGCAGAAACTGTGCTACACATTGAGCCAGCTCGACCGAGGATCGCGGAATCTGCGGAAAGATTTCGTGCAGAACATCGAGCACCCGAAGGTAAGTGCTGCCGGAAAGAGAATGTTACGCCGATTTGGGACAATGGAGCAACGCACGCCCTTCACCTCTTTCAGCAAAATCAAAAGTTCTGGTTCTTCAATCAACGGCTGTGGATATGGTTTTTGACGGAACCGAAGAAGGTTATGGTCGCGATCAAGGAAGTACAAGCCGAAGCGAATAAAACTGCCAGCTACAAATGCATATCAGGTATTAAATGTAAGCCAATCGAGGACTAAAGATTTTTTCAGTGATGTGGTGCGGTCGGAAAATCACTGTGAAGGGTTTTTCAAGCCATATTTTATGTGGAATTGCCAACTAGTATATCTATCCAATGCCACAACGATAGTTGAATTCCAACGATAGGAGAAAAATGTGCATGTCTCAATGTTTTAATATTGTAATTTAGCGGTAATAACTGTTCGATATTCATACAAAGCTTTATTTCTTGAGAAACACTATTTGAATGCAACAAATCGATTATAAATTTATAATATGACGAAAAAATCATTGCCTATCAACTTTTTTAAATCCGATTTAATTTTTGTGATAATCTCACAGAGAGATTATCTCATCAAAATGAATACATAAATGATTTGTGCAACCCCAGCACAATTAGGATGTTAACAATTATGCTTTACTAGCTTTTTGGCCGCATTTGCTCGGGAAAATTGTTTTTTTTTTTTAAATAAAAGGCTTTTTTTCAGGGATATTTTAACACATCACATATCAATTTTTCAACGTAAATTCCCTGAAACAACGTTCAGTTTTTGGTGTTTGAGAGACACCGGCGTTAATATGCTCTTCTTCTCCATGAGCCCGTCTTTGTACTGATTCTTGAGCAGTTTTATATTTTCTTGGAAGTCACTAAAAAATGATAAAGACTATTGGGCAGGAATTGATTACTTGATTAGTAACAACCCAAGTAGGCGAGTGTGGTTGACAAGTGATGTCTTAAAAGTATTCTGAGCCGCAGTAGGCGCGAGTTTTTAGAAGGAAATGCAAGCATTGTGGAAATTCTGGGATTTTTTAAAAGCTTTTTTTCGCCACATAAACATTACGTCAAGAAGAACCAAATAAACTAAAAGCGACACAAATGGTCAGTGATGCGCGGTTGCACACATTCCTAACCTTCGTATTCCAAACAGCCATATTCGAAAAACCAACTAGACCGAGGATTTTGCAATGGAACAAAATTACTCATTTTTGTTAGCAGGGTAGTTGGTTGTATGGCCAATGTTCGGAGGGATAATGTGCAAACAAGCCCACAAGTTGGGGTGAAATGTCCGTAGATTGATCTAATAAAATAACTTGCCATGCTCCTTATGGAGTAAAAGCTATTTTCGAAACATTGCCCATTCCACGCAACCCTTATCCAGTTGTAATACTTGAATAAAAAAAAGAAGTCCATTGTAAATCCCATCGTAATCCAATTCTCTGCCGGGTAGCACGCTGTATCTTATTTGTCAACTTCAAATCGACGAGCATGCCGTTGTGGTTTCGGTTAACCCGCGCCTCTTAGAGACGGAGGGCTTTATCGGCTTATCCAGTCAATAATTTCCCCCGATCGGCTCGAAAGCAAACGACAACCGGGTGATTCGGTTGAGCATATTTGAAGCTTACGTCGGACGAAAATTGACTTCACCAAACAACGACGGTGCTGGGTCTGGGAGTAAAGGAATTACACAAATGTGCATCTTTTGGCCCGGTCCGAAATGGAATCCTCTCGTTCCAAAGCACCAAGCAACACAACGTCATGAAAGTAAAGGATTTCAGAAAACCTCTCCTGTCTTCCCTCTCCCACGATCCGCCGTCCCAAAGGTCGCCTTTCGCCTCGTCCCAGTAAGAACGGGGGGGTTGGAGATGAAAGACGGAATAAAACTAAAATTGACATCGCATCACAAAACCACCAATAAATGCAAATGGCGACTGGTGTAGCGCGATGGCGGCGGAAAATGTGTATCATCTTTTCTCCGCGCGGTCGAGTTGGACGGTCACAAAAAGTCGTACCGGAAGCAGCAACAGAGTGCACAGGGAAAAGCTACCGAGCAACGCCGTGGCAAACTGGCGCGGTTTGAAGCAACAAGAACCCGTTTTCTGGAGGGAGCTTGCGACCCGGCAAAAGGTATGTGCCGGGATGCGAAGCGGAGGCGGCAAAATCGTTAGGAGGGTTTCTTTTTTATCCAATTTGAATAAATTCGTATTTGTATGAAGAACGATATGACCGTACGTACTAGCGCAGACGGGGCTTCCCAGTTCGGGGTTTCGGTTTCGGCGTTTGAATTAAAGTTGGGTTGGGGCGTTCGCGCAATACGTCCGGGGTGTTCTTTATTTTACTCGCTAACCCGCGGCGGGAAATGCTGTCGGAATGCCGGTGGCAGGTTATAACGAAATAACCCTTTTTATCTCCCCCAGAAAAAGGCTCACACGAATGATCGCATTCGCAGGGTGCAGGGAAACTTCCATAGGAAACGGACGCATCGCTAAGCGATATGTATGCGAGAAATGCGGAAATACGATATCGCGTACTTAACCGTGGAAAACTTATGGATTTCTCGTTTTGTTTTTCGTGGTTTTGTTCAACACCATCTTTTTTAAAGCGAGAGTACTACAGTCCTTTCCCTCAGGAACTAAAGAACCTAAATGCGGTAGTTTTTTAATTCCGCGTGGTCGCAACGTGTTCGCCCAAACAACGGGCATTGAGGCACTATTTCTTATCCAGAGCAGCGGGTTTATTATCATTTGTCGGGTGCTTCTTATATTCGATATTTGTGTACAAGCTTAATTTTTTCATCCCGTATGTTGTATGAAGAATAAGCTTCTACGAATTGAACATTTCATTTTTATGACAGCTTCAGCTTTTTTTATTATTCGAATCGTCTTTCGATTCTAAACAGCTATTTACATTTTGTGTTGAATACGATGGTCAATTGCGAGTTTAAAATGAAGATCTAAGGTAGGAATTTTCCAGCGATGCAGTTTGAGTAGAACCGAATTGATTCCATTTCTATCGAATTAAATTAAAATCATAGTACTAGAATATCGTTTAAAAAAGTTTGTAAATCATTATCATTAAATCATTAAAGATGAATCACACAAAATTAGAGCAAAGTTTCAATGGACCGATTGGTTATGAACATAATACAATATAGGTATCTCACTTTAATAATACGTTTTTCAACCTTTTACTTTACCTCTAAAACTACATTTATTCACTTTTTCCACCTTATGTTAGAGTTAAAACATCTCTTTCATACTATAGAGGTAACGTTTGCGTTTCTGATATTCTTTCTCGTTGCGCTGGCATAATTTTTTGCCATTCTCTTCTCGTTGAAATCTTGCCAAAAGCCTTTACACATAATCAAAGAGCATAGCCAATAACCGGAATCGATCGCCTGCGTCAATTTGATATCATCCGGTCAGTGGACGCTTCTGCTCTTGCTGCTGCTGCTTCGTTTGGCCACCGCGTTCCGTTCATTGAATATTCATTATGGTCAATTTTTATTAATAATAGTGTTTGCGGTCCTGAAGAATGACATTACACATTCACACCGCCCAGAAGATACGATCCCGTAATCTTTCCATTATTTGCCTTTCCCTTCTTTCTGTCATGCTTTTTGCAACCAGAAGCTTCATTCGCAATTTGGCCACTTTCAGGCTACCAAAAAGGCCAGCCGTGGGGTCAAACGGCGAGCGAGAGCCTGAATTTTGTTAAGAGGGGACAGAAGGTGCACATTGATCCACCCACTACTATTGTTTCCAGACCCCTCTCCCCCCATCCATGCAGCTGGAAGGTTCATCCGAACGGTAGGGCGGATTTTTATTTATACCCTCCACAGAAAGAGGAAGCACCAGCCGGCAGCTTTGGGCATGGCGATTGTAAATCAGGTCACGCATTTTCTCAGCTCTCGGTGGGCCTCATGTCCACAAGTTTTGTTGTAGTTGTCTTTCCCCTTCTCCCACTTCCACTCCTTGCCCACCACTTTCGCTACTGTTCCTTCGCTCGGTATTGTTCTATTTCTTCCTCCCTCGGGTGCACAGTTTCCGGCGTCGGTGAGGCAACATAAACGGCAAAAAAATTGAGCGGGGGAAAACACACAACCATACACGCACCGAAATGGACAACTCACGCTTCGGCTGCCAGCTCACCGGAAGCCATTGTGGGCTGGAAGGATAAGAACGTGCCTGCCGGCCTGCGATCCCGTCGGCATCTTTCCCCTCGTTAGAGAGGGAGTGGTTTCCCGAGCCCGAAGGAAGAAACGTGATGAGATGATGTATTAGATTACTGCCAAAGCCCAGCGAAAATGATGATACTGAGCCGTCCGTCGATGGGATGCCGGTGGGATTTTTCTCGGGAGTAGCAGCAGCAGCAGGTTTTGGTTTCGGCCTTGTGGCTGCAGGGTGTAGGCCAACGCTTTCTCCTTGCATCGAAGTTGATGATGATGCGAGGGAGGGTTGGTGAGGGGGGGTGGGGGGTTGTGGGGAGTAGGCGTTTGGGAATGATTGCCTTTTTTGGTTTCGGTGTATGGCCGCCGCGTCCCGTCCGGTCCAGGATCAGCCACTGAGTAGCTGCGAGAGTTGCGGTGTTCGAGTTCCGACAGACGAACTGCCAAATCGAACTCGGGCAGGCAGGGATCAGCTCGAAATTTGAAATGGTCGGATAGACGTTCTGCTCCACCTGTGGTTGGACGTTTCCGGTAGAGGAATTGGCATGCCTAACCCTTGGGTGAGATACGTAGAAGAAATAGTGCTAAATTCAAACCATTGCATTAACAGTAGTTTGTCACTCTTGTATCTACATTACTTGGTGCGGCAAGAAAGAAATATTTTTAATTAAAAAAAGCGTTATTTTAAACGCTGAGAAAATACAAACATCTTTCATAGAAAAAATTGGCTGAACTAAATCGAGCTAAAATTTGTGAGGTTTCATCTAGTTGATTTTTGGGATGCCTTATCAGATGAGTTATACAACATTTAGGTGCTTAGATAAACAGTCAAATAAATACAAAAATCCATTATTTTCATATCGTCTTAATTATTATTTAATTTGTTTTATTTATAGAATGCGTTAAGAAACATCTCCAGAGTATTTACCCCATTAAAACTAGATTCCTTAAGAAAAACGTTAAACCACAGATGTAATACCAAATGCGTTTCTCTGTTTAAGAAACTTTAAATTAAAGCACTTTTATACTAGCCGTTTTGTGCTGTCTTTATTGAGTACTGTATGGTATTGCCTATTTTACGAATGTTGCAGTATGTCATTGCAAGGGTTTAGCTGAAGAAGCACCCAAAAAAGAAGCAGGTGCCGAATGTGAAAAAAGTGTTCCTCCTCGGAAGTGAGCTGCGCTCTGGACAGCCCGGCGCGTGTCTAGCTGAATGGTGAAGAAAAATCCACCGCAGCCAACATATTTCCACCACCGCTGGCGGGAATAGATGCAGAAGATCTCATCCGCATCCATCCATCCATCCATCCATCCATCCATCTGGTCGTCCGGTTGAAGCGGAGTTCCTACCTTTCGCCATCTCTCGCGTCCCGGAATGTTGCTACAAAACAACAGAACGGCAACAGAGTGAAGTTCATTTAATCAAATTTATGCAAGCTGATGAAAATGTTCACCAATTTTATCGCCAGAACGTGTCCTAAATTGCGAATTGTGTGCTCTGTGCGCGCTTGGAGTACTCCAAAAAACCAGACAACCAACACCGTGAGGAAGTGGGGAAACACATGGTGGATCCGGGCCCGGCCTAAGACGCGCTCAGGATGGCAGCCTGCCATTTATCTATCCATCCATCCGCCCGGCTAGCGAGGGCTCCTGGAGAACGTGTTTAGAAAGCAATTACTGGAAGTTTCACACCGTTCAAGAGCTCGTCATGTCGGGTAGGTGTAGTAGCAGCAGTGTTGGATGCCTCCTTTCGGCTGAAGTACTCCGGAGCTGGCCAGTGCAGTTGTGCAAGACGGCGGTGGCCGAGGGAGCAACATCGTGCAGGGCAAATAGTGACAGCGCGCAACGGCTCTGCATGACTTATGTATTCTTATGCCCAGCACGGTCCCGGTACCGGTGGAGTTCGTGTGAAGCGGCGAGTCTGGGGAAAACTTACTTTCAACGAGTAAGTTTAAGCTGTTAAGGCTCGGAGGGGCAAGCTTGGTCCATTCGTCGACGACGTCTACGGCAATGGGACGCCTCCGCGGGAGTGTGGTCGGGGTTTATCATAAACTATTTTTGGAGCATTACGGTCCAAAGCACCACCACGCGAGCTTGATTCGGCGAAGTTCATCTTCGTGGTGAATTGATCGAAACCGGAACAGCGTTGCTTCTTGAGCGGACGCTTTTGATTCACGCCAGGTGACGCCGTATCCCGGGGAACGTATAGTTTCGTATGAGTAGTTTAATTGTTCCGCGTGTTCGGTGTGAAGAAGTTTCAACGTCAGCTTCGTTAGAGTTTTCTTGAGGGAATTTAGCACTCGACAGAATTGCAACCAATTACGAACAGAAGGGAAACCGCTGGAAACCCAATCAAAAACGCTTCAGCTAGGGGATGGCTTAACTCTATTGGCGAAACTCTCCTCGATTCGCTTCTTTAATGGAAAGCAAGGGAAAAATGGTATGCACTAGAAGGAGAAATAACGTGATTATTTTCTAAAGATGAATTTAAGAGCACAGCCCTAGTTTGAAACGGCTGTACTCTGAAAGCGATAATGCATGGCTCAGTTATGGCCGCAATCAGTCCAAATGACAAATTTCTCCATACGAAATAGTAATAATGGTAAAATGTATGTTAATCAACTGTACAATGAACAACGGACGAAAAAGTATCGTTGTTGTAATTCAAATGCTATCACCGATCATGCCATAATGTGTTCGCTACCCACATCCAGTTTGTTTTTAGGCCCGAGAGGTACTGCAGCCAACGGCTGATACCACTGAACTGAACTGTTTATGTTTTCCATCTAAACTGCAACATTACCCCGATACGCCAACCGGATACGCTGGCCACCGATGTTCGGAAGCGATAACTTTCGCAACGCAAATATTTACTGTGCCAATCGGTTTCTATTATACAAAATGCGTTCGGTCACCCGCAACTTGCAGAGCTGACCCATTAGATGCGCTTCCAGTCCACAAGGCAGACACTTTAATGTCCCCTGTGCACCATCAGTCTCAGGTGGGCCTGCGGCCAGCCTCCCTCTTTCGTTCCTCCCCGAACCCGAAACACTCGAGTGCCGTGCGATAGTGAGAGTGAGTGAACTGAATTTGTTGATAATCATGTTGGTAATATATTTTGAATAAATTATCATTCCATTGGAGCAATCGTCCGCTCTTCCCCCAGCTGGGCTGGTATTTGCTCTTTCATTATCGCGTCGGTGCATTGGTGCATGAGTGCGCGCCCGTGTTGTCGTAGGGGGTTTCAGGCAAAATCGAAAAACGAAAAAAAAAAATCAACCCACCCAAATGTGTGCGCATTAAAGCTCGATTCAATTATGGTGAAGGGAGGATGCAGGTGCCGGTGTGCAGCGATCAGTCGGCACTCCGGGTCAGTAGTCGAATAAATGCACTTGAGCTGCATAATTAAGGAGCGGTTGCGCGAAACACCCTCCCCCTTTTACCACGTGTGTGTACTTATGGGATTACAGCTTTGCATCGGGCGAGAACGTAAAGTTCAGCTGCAGCGATTGAAAGTGCATGCTCGGGAGCCGCTCGGTCCGAAAATCTGACAGTTTATGAACGTTAATTATGATGGTGCGGTAGCGATTTGCTGTGTGCTGGCTTGCATATCCGGGTCTGTTTGTGTGTGTGTTTGTGTTCTACCTCGAATGCACAAGCATGCAGGCGATTTGGTACATAATCGTGTTCGTTGGTAGGACGAGTTTTGGGGCAGCTCGTGCATCAAATAAGGCACTGCTAATGACAGATATGATCATACGTGTTTAGCCTTTTCAACTGCTAGACGCATAAATCTTCCAACGGGTGCAACCGCAAATCTCTTAAAGGACGGAATAATGAGCATAATTGGATGCTCTCGCCGCGTGGACGATACATCGTACATATATGCACAGTCACGTGTAAGTTGGGTCTTGTCGCATTCGTCATTTTGAATATGAGTAAGATTGGGGATTTAAAAGAATGTTTAAGCTATTTGTTATCATTGAGAATTTAAGAGATATTTTCATTTTTAAACATTATGTATTTTTATTTTTTATTTAAATTTATTTTGACGGCATTCGCCGTATTTTCAGCACCGCCTGTGCTGATAGGTATAATGATCTCAATTTAAACCATTTAAACATTATGTAATTGATACCTTTTTTTAACTATATATAATACAATTGTTAGTTAGAATATATTGAGTCCTGGACTATTTTATGATTTCATAAAACGAATATACCCTTATCTTAAAATCTGATAAACAAACGAATAGTTTGAAGAATATAATTTAAAGCAAAAATAATCTGTAGATATCTTCTACCAGGACACAATGGAAATTCTATACGATGCTTGCAACTACATGAACCGTTGCAACTCCTTCCAAGTGTTATAATTTACTTTTAAGACTTCACATTCATTTTTCTGCGGTGACCTTAAGCTAGCTTACTGCAGGAGTAAAATTGTCGCATAAACTTAGTTTAGTTTTGTTTTCTTCTTTTGGCCAAAAGTATGTTACTAATCCGAACATGTCCTGTTCATTCGAAATCTATAGGGCTTTAAATTTAATCCTTTATTATCGCATTATCCTGGAGCGGACCAGAACCTGCCAAATAACTTACCGCCCGTTCCCCCGCGCCCGAACTCTTTGCAGTTGCAGTTTGGGGAATTGTTCGCAGGTGACTATTTTATTTTCACCCAAAATGTTAACCCGCCTGTTAGCCCAGTTTTTTATCCGGAAAAATGCCCGACATCTCGGTCGGGGGACAGGTACCACCACCTGAAAGCCGAACCGAAACGGGCATCCAGCGTTTGTGACGTAGCATTTTCACCACAAACAATCGGAATGAAAATTCGTTACTCTCCTCCCAAACTCGGCGACTCGGGACCCATTTCGGCTTTGGACAATTGCACCGGCCCGGCTCGGGGTTGAAGGGATTGTCCTTTCGCAGGTTGGTTCACTTGTTCCCTTGTCCCACGAGCCCCCCCCCCCTCACCTTCCGTGTCCAGTGGTGGCATTTTAAATTTAAATCTCATTGAAAGTGTGTTCTTTTCGGGTGTTGGTGGAGGGAGCGAAAAAAATGCCGACCCAGCAAACCAGTACCAGGTCTCCTGAAGATAGGGATAAAAGGAAACTAACTACTAAAAGGCGACACAACCAGCGCGTTGTATTATTCCCTTTCCGCAAACAGGCCGCGAGTTTCGGGATAAAGCTGCACTCACAGCGGAACCAACCCTTATCAATGGGTTGGAAGAGAGAGAGAGAGAGAGAGAGAGGGGGAGAAAAAGAAAGAGAGGCGTAGCTTCCGGAATAGGGCTCCCGATTGTGGAGCAACCTGAAGGCAAAAGTACCGTAGCATGTTTCGCTCGTGAACAAAACATGTTTTATAATTTCGAATAAACGACCGATGCACACGTGTGGGCAGAACTTAGTAAAGCTTTTTAAAGGACATGGTGGAGCTGTGGGAGGTAGATTCATAGTCTGGTGCACAGTGGAATTGGAAGGTAAGAAAGGTAAAAATAGTAACAAAAGCATACATAACAATTATAATATTGGTACATTTTAGTTTGTACTCTTATATTTAAAAAATATTTTAGAGGAAAACCTAATCGGTAGCCAGATGTTGGTAGTAAATATTTACCTTTCATTTAAATTATATTTTAAACGAATTATGCCGAAAGTTGTTTTAAATGACTGTCGAAATGTTTTAATGCTCACCATGTCGGTACACACTTCCACAGTGCAATTCCGTTTGTGTACTCGTTTTCTGTCGTTCTCAATACGGAAAAACAACAGAAAAAGCATCAACCTTCGCGTTCACTTGTGGGTGGTGATGGAACAGGTGACCCCCCACGTAGCTACAATGAGCTTATTCACGGTGCTTGTTTTCCCTGTATTTTTGCATCACCTAGCGGTGAAAATGGCATCCCCGAACATTGCAAGGGCTCAGGAGCGCTTGGAAGTCCCGCTCGGGAAAGATAGTATTCCGCGTACACCGAACACGGGCTGCGGTTGGCGTGTGGGTGATGATCGTATCGTATTTTTTGGCTGTTGGGCATGGTCAACCCGACAGTGCCTACCGCAATAGTTGTAGGGCAGTACGTTTTTCAAATTCTATTATTTTTTATTTTGAAATCTGCGACCTGCGAGGTCATCAAGTAATTCTGGAATATTTTCAAGCGCCTTTAACAAACGTTTTGCATGAGAATCTTGGGAATAATTAGCGATTAAACATCCGCAAACCATTACCGAACAAATTAAGGGTCGTAATGAATATGTTGCTAAGTTATAAGCACACTTTTTTTTCAAACCACACTGTACTGCTTGCAGTTGAAATACTCTACAGTGTGTGTGTGTGTGTGTGTTCCTATTTCCGTTGGCTGCAGCCACCGTATTAACCCACTCGTGCGATGTAGTACGATATATCCCGGCCCAGATAAAGGATAGCGGTAGCAAGGGATGCAAAGATTGGTTTCTGTGTTTTTTTTTGTCTTCCTTTCCTCCCACCGCGGTAAACGATGGCCGGCAAATCCATGAAAACTTTCCGACACCGGACACCGGAAAATGGAAAAGCTTTTGTTAAGTTTTATTTAATTAATCCCCCAGGGCCACCTCAGTTCAAGCTTTTTTTTTGTGACTGGTCGGATCGGGAAGGGTTAAAGCAAAAGGTAGCCGTCGGGAAAGTGAGGAAACACGCGCACAAAGGCGTCAAAAAACCGCTTCAGCTCTTAAGCTTTCCTTTTGCTCACCGTGGCCGGCGAATCTCGGCGGAGCATATTTGGCCCGTTTAATGACACTCTTACTTTAATCCTGTTAAACGGACGGTGGATCGTTCTGTGGTCACCTGATGCACATTGTTCGGTCGGTCGGTTTCGGTTGCGTTTCGATTGTTTCATCATCATCGCCCCTGCTGTGGACACTTATTTCAGGTCAGATTTAAGAGAGCTGTGGCGCGAAGGACCCATGCATCAGCGTGCAATGTTAATCGAATATTTATTTTTTAAATTAATGGCAACGGAGGTACGATGCGATTACGGAACATGAAATATCATTGCAATAGATATCACCGCCTGTAAGATGGGCGATACTTTATTTTCTAGTGCTTTGACACAAACATCCAGCCACGGTCCGTTCGTGTGAGATCTCCTCTTTCGAACTAACGGCACGTTAATAAAATACTTGATATCCTGGAGATGAAGTTATTTTTTTATCGGTACCAAAAAAAAAAAAAAGCGGGACTAAAAATAAAACGGGAAACGCAATTACGGCTGCACCTGGACGATCCAACCACCTGGTGGGGGCGCAACTTTTCAGCATAAATAACGCCATGGTCCCGCGGCGACTCGGATGCC
Source organism: Anopheles atroparvus (assembly GCA_914969975.1). Classification (NCBI taxonomy): domain Eukaryota; kingdom Metazoa; phylum Arthropoda; class Insecta; order Diptera; family Culicidae; genus Anopheles; species Anopheles atroparvus. The sequence continues at coordinate 25,411,350 of CAJZCY010000003.1, read as the reverse complement.
TTTCACTTTTGCCGCCCGCCTTTCCAGGCACAGAAAAAGGCCCCCTTGCCCTCCACCTTAACAGCCTCTCCAACGCAACCGCCCTCCGGGATGCATCCATAAATCGAAATTTATTGGTATCATTAGCGCCACCAGTCAACACTGACAGTTTTGATAAATTGTTTCCATATATATGCAAAAAGCAAGCTAGCGCACAAGGGAAGCTCCAGGTGCGAAGAACCACGTTGCCGGTGGAGGGAAGGCGGGGAGGGAGTCATCTTCAACAATTTCCACCCGATCCGGTTGGCGGGCTCGATGCGCGCAGTTTCGCTCCGTGTTGATGCATTTGCCTTTCTCCCTGGCAGGGAAAGCAACTTTCGCCCGTCGGTAGAATCGACGCTATGGAGAGATCAACATTTTATGACTTACAATATGCATACGTCTTGTTCGTTTCTCTCTATCGCTCTTCTTGCATCGGTTTCACCTGCTGGTTTTTAGTGTTTCCTATCTGATCAAATGTGAAATATGTTTGACGCGAAAAAACGGGAGGGTTCCCTAAACTCCCACCCTCGTTTCTGGCAGCTTACTCTCCGTAAGCCGTGACGATATTGATTTGTTTAAGAAGCTGTTCATTGTGCTTTCGTTAAATTTATTACTGAAGACGAGGGTGGTACGAGTTTCTTCTGGTGGATTAGGTGTAAGGACTCTCACAGGTCTCTTCAAAACGGACTAATAAAACTTCATGTTGATTTATTTTAGAGCAGCATATGAACGTTTCGTAAAATTCCGTTTTAAAATTTAGCTTATTCTAAATTTGAATTAATTTTAGGATTGTAATTGTTGCGTGATGATAGGATTGCTATCCTATCAAAAAACGGTTTAGTTTGTTCCAGTTCAACAGTTTTAAATAAATGAAAACTAAATGTAACGCCCTTCTTAAGTGAATACTAGCGTTTCCTTAGCAACTTTTTATAATGTAGTTCTGATGAAGTTATGCGATTCCTTTTACACTTTCATCCAAGAAACACGCAGCTGCCGATATCTCTTTAATTAAAAATGGATGACGCTTCGGTCTTGCGACAACTTTTTCCTCGCGTTGAAAGTAATTTTAAAGTTTTGCCAAATTGCAAAAATCATCACGAAACAATTGAATTTTCATCCACTGTATCCACTGCGTCCCGTCGGTTGAAATGTTTGCTCAAAGTTGTTTTTCTCGAGTTTGCTCCCCCGCTCGCGCACTTTGCACCTTTCCGGCCGGCCGCTCGAACGAAGCGACTTCTTTGGGGCCAATTCCTCCGGCGGACCGCAAAACAGCGCCACGGGGGAGCGCACGATTTAGGTGCCTTTCGGGCGTATGTCACAAGGCTAAAAGCATATTACTTACAAAATTAGTCTCCCGACTCGTTTTACATTACTTTTCATTTAAACTTTCGCAATCGCCGCCGAGGGGAGGACAGATGTCTTCAGCCCGAGCCAGCCGGCCATGTGCAAGTGTGCGATTGGAAGAACGTATAAGGCTTCGGTGGTGTTATGTTTTTTTTTCCGTCGTCCAGCAACACCTACAAAGTGCCAATAAGACTCATCAAATCCATTTGGCAGCACTTCGCGTGTGGCCCGTTTCGGGAGGGGCGGGAGAGGAATGTTTTCGCAGCAGCAAAAGTCAGCAGTCGAGTTTCGGGTGACCTGTACTTGCGGGTACGGTACGATTTTACTGAGTTGGTTTTTCACTTGGCGAAGACACACAAAGAATGGAAACAACAACTAGAACCGCGGGGAGGGGGCGAGGAGCAAACTTTTCCATTTAATTTTTTAACTTGTCGATCGCTGGATGGGAAGTCTTTTTTTCCTCTCAGTCTCCTCTAGTGGCGGGCTTTTCCACGGTGCCGGAGGTTTCATCCCGGTAGGGTGTTACAGATTTAGAAGTTTCTTGTGTTTTTTTTTTCTTGGTGTTCATTATAAAATTGAAAGCTCACTCAAGCAACGCGAGCGCCAAAACATAAAACCCCTTCGACCCCGCAGGTGAAAGCTAAAGGTGCTTCTTTTCTCAGAATAATCCCACCCACCAGGGAAGATGCGCTGGATGGGGTGTTATCTCCGTTTTCGGTTACGGTTTGCCCAACGTTTACCCCAAAGGTGCGCACCGACTGTGGTCTGGAACTGAAAATTGTGATCTCACTCGAGTCCGGTACGGTTTAGGGTTTCGGTGAAACAGAGCCGAAAAAAAAAAGTCCAATAATCCCCGAGGAGTTGCATTCAGCTAAGGGCCACACTGGAAAGGCTTGGGATAGCAAGGTGCATCTTTTCTCGGTCCCTTAGTAGCTATCCCGGGATTTTGTACTGTTGTGCTACAGCTGGCGCGTCCCGGGGGGGGACCTTTTCCACGATGTACTCTTGTCGATTTCCCGGATACGCTTCAACCCAGTGAACTAAATTGTTGCTAGTCATGAACTCCCGGGGAAGGATTCCTCGATGTATTTCGCCTGTGGAAACAGACGAAATCTGTTGAATAAAAATGAAGAAAAAAAAATTGTTGCTACATAACCTCATGCAACCCAACCTTCCCATCTCACGGTCCGGTCGGTTCGGAAATAATAACCATTGACCGCAGGTGGGATGCACTTTTTTTTTGCGACCTCCACCGTTCGGAGGGAAAGGACCAACGCTGCGGCGTGACGTTCGCTCAACGATATTTACCAGTTTGTTCGACGAAAGTTTGGTTAGAAACTGGCTGTTTATCCCAGTTTGGCTCCCTGTTTTTTACCCATGAACATCCACCGACAGGGGATTTACGCCGCTGCCGGTCGGTGTCATGATTGATGCAGCCAGCACGCCCCGGTGGAAATTGCATTTGCCTAACTTTAGTGTCGAAAATTTTCTTCCAGTCGGCCACTTAATTTGATTACAGAAAGTAAGTGAAGCGGATAAAATGTCTGCACGCTTTAACCGGCACTTGAAGGTGGGGGGTGGAAAATTGGGGCTAGGAAAGTTTTGCCGTAGCAATAAGCTGTACTGATATTCGAGTGTGTTAAAAATACACTATGAGAACATATGTTTGAAGATTTGCAATTTCAGGCTATATTTTATTCCTGAGCATCGGTTGCACAGGGAAAGTTCTAATCACGCTCGATCGAAATTGGAGATATACATCGCAACAAAACAGAGTGAACGATTTCCATCGATACTTTAAATGAACAATTTATCTTCAAATCTCAACGTTCACTAAACGCTTTTCATCACAGCGCAATTTTCTTCTCTTGTTATAAATTCTAAAAGGCGTCTCTATCAATCACTTTCGCTAACTTTGATAACTTTGATAAGACAATTCGGAGATGCATTGCGTCGGGAATGGGAGGGAAAGGAAACAAACACGATGCCTACGTTCCAAACTTTCGGGCTATTAATTTTAAAACTCAGCACAACATTCCGACATCTAACCGCAGCCGATTGGCGATCAAAATAAAAACAATTTTACTTGAAAAAAAAAGAACAGATAAAAGGAAATAAAAAATCGCAACATTTTGGCGTCTGCAAATGTTGTCTACCGTACCGGTCGGATGTTACGTATATGCCAGGGACAATTGCGTACCGAACCAAAACAGAAACGGCATTTCCGGATGGTTGCGGAAGCCATAGAGAGGGAGAGAGAGAGAGAATTTATTTATCGACAGATATTGGGTAAAGTTTTGTGATTTACGGTGGAAAGTTTCGTCGGAAGGCACTGGCAGGGCGAGGCCTGCTGGATGTTTGTGGCGAACGCCGCCGCCGCCGCCTCCGTGGCCGAGGATTCATCTGGTGTCATCACCGGCAGCCGCGGTCAATGCGCCAACGTGGCTATGTTAAATCGAGCAGGAAACTTTTGCGAACACCGGCGACACCGGCGGTGTCCGGGCCAAAGCCGCAAGAAGACGAGGCCCACCTTCGGCACCCGGAACGGTCGCAACTCGGAGCGGATCGGTGCTGTAGAACCGTGGGCACATCTTTGCCGGCGAGTGGCGGCAGTGAGCGATAATTGAAATTCAGATCAGCGTGATTGTTTCTAATCGCAACTGCCAAAGTGTTGTTTGCGCCCGTGATGCAACCTTCCGACGATCGACGAATTTCGAACCGAACGATGTTCCTCCTGTCCACGCTGGACAAACATTGGCCTGGAAATGTTTGCCCTGGAGTGCAAATGGGGGGGACACAAAAAAAAATCACAGTTTACATTTTCATGGCGAGAGCAAACGGCCAACAGCAGCGTCGTGGGAGTCGGGTACGGGGGAGGTAGGACATACCGGAAGCAACATTCTGGTTTAATTGGATTTGAACTTTTGGCGACTCGCTGCTCGGTAATGTCACTCGTTACAGTAAATAATGATTTTTTTTGTTGAACGTTTGCTTTTCCGCTCACCGGAACCGGTTTCGTGTGGAGGCACATTTGTTGGTAGCGCCGACGTTTGGCAGAATCCCATTAGCGGTAGGGCAATTTTGTACACGTGTGCTGTGGTTTGCCTGGTGATCGTTTCGGTTGATTTTTTGATTACGATTTGTAGGACCGAACAATTAATGTTTCGAACTGTGTATATTCACCGCATTTAGGAACTCAGAGAAAAGAGCATATTTAAACACACTCAAGTTGAAGTTGAATACATTTATTTGTGATCACTATTTCATTTTCTCTTTTTCAGAGAATGCATTTTAAAATTCTTTCGTAAGGTATTTTATATCAATTTCCCTTGTAAGTTATAATAAAAAAAAAATTGATTAGGATTTGACTGCATTTTTGCTTTCAGATAAAACTCTTTTGAGACGCACAATCCTCGGATCGGTTCTGTGAGATTTGGATACAAGATGGAAAGCTCAACAAAACAACAAACAACCGAAACAAAACTTATCTGTAATTTCGTAGTTAAATGTTGCTGTGGTTTACTATTAATTTGCTTGTTATTGTGGTACCTTTACATAGCTCGCAAATTGATCGATCTAACGTCAAGGCACGATTGCTCTTTTGCAGTACCCAAGGACCACAATGATGCTGATAATTGCCTGTGACAATGGCGGTACAACGTGTGACAGAATGTTTTCAGCCTTTCACGTGGATTTTTCTCCCATTTTGTTTTCCATTGCCACCGATACTGTTAACATTTCCGCCTTATCATAGCATCCCGCGGACAGGATTCGCGGCTTGTTGCAAATGTTCACGTATGGTGTACAAAGTCCGACCGACGCTCATGGAGCGAAACGGGCAAGCGTTTTGTACCGGAAAGTAGCTGTGAAATGGGAAAATGCTGACGGATCTGCCCGGCGTGCAAGTGTCACGTCAGGATAGGACCGGTGTAGCAATCACATCCAACAAATGGTTTAGCTTAGCTAAGCAGTAATAGGAGAGCGGTTCCGGTGAGGACGGCATCGGTGCACATCGGACATGAATGAGCAGAGCAACACACCGCGTTCGGTTTTCCGTTGACGTGGACAATTAAAGGGCATTGCAATGTGTTGTTAGCTGTTTGGAAATTCAATTCGCTACAGGGGATATTTTTTGTCACCTCTTCGTCCGTGCCACATGACAGATAGGAGTTATCAGGGAACATCCTCGTAGTCAACAGTTTTATCATTGTCGCTTGCCTTGCCTTTGCACCATCATCGACGTTCCGGCGTTGTGGTCCGTACGTGATGGTTATGTGTCCCGAGAGGGCCGCGAACCAGTAGGATTTGGATTTTCAGCGCAAGGGGGGTAATGCTAGTCATTGGCTGCAAAATGCTTTCTCCTGACCCGTTATACACGGGGCTTTGTCATGTTTGAATATTTGCTCCATCATCAACGAGCGAGGACGGGGAACTAGTTAAAGGTGCGATCCCAGATCGTATTTCTACGCGTTAACCCTTTGCTAACTAACTGCAGAGGTCGATAACAAAAATCAAAACAAACCAACCCAAAATTATTAATGAAACATTGGATTTGAGATGATATTTTCTTATTCAAATGTTGATTTAAAAAATAAAATAAAAGAGCAGTCGCAATGTTCAAAATTGCACTGCACTAAAGTTTCTACATTTGCACTGGGTTAATCGGTGGTAGACGAATTTACTCAACTTCAACAGCACTCCTTCCAGTGTCCGCTACAGAACTACGCTCGGTGGTTAGTTCTTTTCATTCATTCTTCGGACGAGATTGGTCGTCGTTCGTGAGCGTTGCGGTACAGCCGTGAGCCGCGCTCGAAAGGACCAATGGGTAATCCTTAATCCTACCAGCGGAGGGACTACCATGCATAGTGCGTCCTCGACTGGTGCCACGTGGTGCCTATACCCCTCATCCATCATAAGCTTTATAATGGATTGTCTGATTTGAAAAGCCCTTTCCAGTGGGGCTCGGCTCCGGAACCGTGCGCGTGTAACGAGCTCAAACCAATTGCGTGTGAAACCTATTTGCATTCTACGTTCGATCCGGGATTGGGGGCCCGTGAGCCGTACACGCGTGTCCAGAGATAGACGATATGGTGCTTCTTAGTGAGCGCTCGTGGAGCTTTAGGGCCAACGGCTGGAAAACAATTAAACTTAGTAATTAATGCGTGGCTGAAAGTTTTCATAATCTCCTTCGAAAGTGGAGTAGTGAGGGTAAATGTAAAATGGAACGAGGGTTTACAGCACGAGCATGCGGTGTGACGGCTTGTCAGTCGTCTGCTGGATAGTTCCCATCTGTTTCTTGGTAGACTGTTTTCCTTGCGTAGAACTGAACTGAAAGCAGCACGAGCAGTTCTTGTTTGATGAAGTTTTGTTCCGTTTGATATACCACACAAGATTCATAATGTTAAAAAAAATTCAATTACATGTCTTTGTTAGAGTTGAAACATTTGTTTTGGGCATCTTTGAAGAAATTATTTCACGATTCTAAAATCCATGAATATTCCTTTGGGTGAAAAGCGATCCCGTGAACGTTTCCTTGAGAATCAAATTCAAATCTTGAAATATTCAACCTGGCTGAATAGAGTAAGTTAACAAAAACCATTTTATCTGCTTCATCATTTTAAACGCAGCGAACGACGCTCACCTTAATCACGGTTTGCCCACTTTTAAACAGATCGTTTAGGTTAGTACCTTCAACAGCTTGTCACGCCCACTTTCGGAACCCATGGAGGACGACGCGTTGCTGGCAGCGTAACAGCATCAAGTTAGCCATCAGTCGGCACAATGTCTACTTGTCCGGTTTTTTGAAAGACTTTCCTCCCCTTTCCCGACTTTTCCGTCCCGTGGTGCTGGGTGCGTCACCGCCGAGTGACTCTTCCCCCGTTGCAACGAGGGATGTTTCTTTTAGAAAATATTACCAACGTCTTTGCTGGCGGATGCTTTCGCTTCTTGCAGCCGTTTCGTGGTACGTGTAAGGACGGACATTTTCCAGCCACCAGGACAACCCCGGTGTCCCGGTGCCGGGGAACGAGAAGGGAGGATATCCAGAAAGCTCTTAGCGCTGGCGTACGCTGAGATTAAGAACTTCGATGTCAAGCAGCTGTCTGAGCTTGAGCGGTCGTACTCCACCAGGCGGCACAGTTTAGGGGTTTCCTTGGGTGGGCTGTCGTGGCCCAATGTCCCGACGATTTTCTTTTCAGTTTCCTACACACACACTCACAAATTTACACCAACCCATCATACCTCATCATCATCGGTTCGGAATCATCGTCGTTCGCCAGCATCGAGCCATGCATTTGGAGGAGCGCTGGGCGGACATTTTGCTGACCCACCGGTTCCGAGTCCTACCCCCCCCCCCCCCCCCCTCTTCCCCCATCCCGGGAAGTGCTCGATACTGCGGCCATCGCGATGCCGTGCAGCACGTAATAAATGTTGCACGTCATTATGTCAAAACCGTCAGTGCTCAAAATGTAAACTGTTGCAATCGTTGCAGGAAGGGGCAAGTCAGCAGTTTGGTCTGACAAACGAGCGCCGCTTTCGGAAGCGGTGCGGTCGGCGCTGCTTGTGGCAGAACAACTCTTGACTTTCTGGGGGTGATTTTTAATCTGCTTCCCACTGGCTTGCCAGCTTTGCCACCAGCCAACGCTAACGATGACAAACGCTTTTCCTTGCCGCAGGTGTTGCCACATCACGGAACCGCGTGCCGAGCCCGTGCAATGCAGTGCATGAAGATGTCCCGGTTGATCCGAGATTCGAGGGTGAATTGGGTTTATTTATGAAGGGGTTTTTTTTCACTTGTTACATGGTTATGAATCTGTGTAGAAATGGTAACAGGAAAAGTCCAATATGCCACACAGACACAACTATTGTTTGGCATGGTGTAGAAGCAAGTGACGACAGAATCTGTAAACTGTTGATTGCTGAGCAAATTCTACTGTTATTTTATTTTTTTGGCATACCATAATGATCAGTCTCGGTACAGATAAGCAAATCACCACGGATGGTTTCGTATTCAGTAAAATGACCATAAATTAATGCATTTGTACCCAATTTCCCATTTTCAAATAAATTGTATAACAATTTGAGTAATGAATAAATTGAAAGTTTCAGTTTGCAAGACACCGTATTGACTCATAGCTCTTCATCCATAGAGTAAAGTTAATTTATAAAGACCGCTCCTTTATGCAATGATTTTCAGTTCTTTGTCCATGTTACAAGCATTAAAAAAAAGAACGTTAATAGCTCAGAGAGGTATAAATTGACATATTGCTTCTAATGGTCGCTCCGTGCAAGTCCCCCCTTACCGCATGGCCACATTGTCTCGGAAATGGTTCCCAGCAGCGGTAACTTCCATTCTTTTGCAACATTTAACGAACGACTCCGGAACACGCTCGAAAGGATCGCTTAATGCAGCGAGACATGCGTCCCTTGCGTTCCGCCGGCAACGGCAGCGCGATAGAGAAATTGCAAATAGCGGGTGAATTGTATTTTCAAGTGTAATCTCACATAATCTCGGTACAGTTTCTAATTAAAGAGATAGCGTGAAACGGTTACTGTGGACCTGTGGACGAATCCTAGTCCCGGGATGAAAGTGGATGAAACCGTTCGCGCGAGCAAATCGAATGGCTCCCGGTCCGGCTTCGGTCCCCAGGGCCGGACGCAGGGTTAAAAGAGGGTTGCACAAGTGGTCACCGGAGTGTAAGCTTGCGTTTGTCTGTGTGTGTGTGTGTGCGCATGTCAGTGAACGTTTCCTCCGAGCGAGCAGATTGCGAGAATCCCTCGGGTGGAAGGATTCCTTGTAAAGCTTTTAACTCTATGGAAAATCGTAGACCCTACCATGAGAACCAACCTCCAGCGGTCCGCCAGCAAGCTTGCCCTTCTCCCAGGAGCGATGAGGAGATCTATGTTCGGTCGGTTTCGGTGTGTTTTTTATGTTTCCGTTTTCCGTTTCCTTATTCTTTGCCCCCTCGCCTCGCCAGGTCGCCCCGTTCAGGGCCACACTTAGCGAGAATGCGCGCATGTTCGCTACATTTATGTTCCATTAGATGGGATTCCGTTTGTCTGCCAGTTTTAAACGTTGACGGCAAAGCTGAAACACGTGGAATAAATTGCTGCTGCAAAAGCTTTTTAAGTAAATTCATGGCCTGGGCCACCCAGCAGTAATTTTGTACTTCTTCTGGGATCCGGTCATGGGTTTTTAGATCCGGCAGGGCAATACAGCCACTTTCGGCTGCTGGTTGCGAGGAGATATAGCCCGATTGTTGATAAATCTTTGCGTCCTTTTAGCTTAGTATCACTTTCCTAAGACGTTCAAGAACATCCATCTGGCGTTGATGGTAAAGACGATCAGTTGTTAAACATGTTTAATTACGGCAAATGCGGAAAGGGAGTTGGGCCACATTTGTGGAGGAGTTTTCCATCTCCTTTTCTTGATGAAAATTGTAGGAAGTTTAAAAACAACCACAAATGGACGGTTGTTTAGGCAAAATAGGCAAAAACGCCTATTTCCCTCTTTAAGTTATAAACTCCTGATGAATACCTGTATTAATTAACTTGTAGCAAATAAATCAGGTTTGATTTACCTCTGTTGCTCCCACTAGTAATAAGTACAGCCATTTTTAAAAGTTTGCTTTAGTGCTCAATGTGTGCCATCTTGTTCGCTTTCCTCCAGGACTTGCCTTAAATTATGCCACTTTATCTTTCATTTTCTCCAGCATCAGCATGTTTGCAACTTCCTCCTGGGACACAGTTATCGATGGGAAAGACGACATCGAACAAAGGTTTACAAAGCAAAAAAGCAAAAAAACACACCTAGTTCTCAAGCCAAGGGACCGAGAAAGAATGGAAGAGAAAAGATAGTCCGAGATCATCGGTGTCTCCGAAGAGCATCTCAATCATTGCCAGAATCAACGCATCTCGTCCAACTGTCCTCGTAGTTGGAGGTTTGTCATGGTTTAGTGTTCGACTTTCGTGCAAGCCAAGTCGCACAGCCCCACACAAACCGAACTAAACGCCAGCCATCCATTAAATTCCTACTATCTCCGTATCAGCAGCGGAAGATCTCGGTGGACGGCGGGGTCCACTTTCGACGAGCTGCCTGTGCTCCGGTTGCTCTTCCGAGCTTGTTTACAATCATTATTATTGTTTTCAGCATTGTAGCCATAAATCCTCCTAATGTTCTCGTTATTCCTGCTTTGCATCGGCGTCGTTTTCCGGGGCACTGCACCATTACGCACAGTTTCCTGCCCAGTGACCAGCCCGGGAGACTAGCCTGGACCGGCCCGACCCGGCCCGGGCCAAGCGCTTCGGAGTGTGCTCCCCTTCTGGGACTTGGCGAACGAGATGTTGCTGTTGACCGACCTCTTGCTGTACGTGTGTAATTGTCGGGGTAAGAGTGCCATGCCATGGAGTCGAGATCCCCGGGACCCTGTGCGGCCACTATCTTGCAGCGCAAAAGAGTCGTTACAACTTGATGACTGTCGATAGAACAGTATACCATGGCCGGTCCTGAGGGACAGCCGGCGAGGGCTAGCATTCCAGCAGCCGAGATGAATATCAAAGAATTTCCCAGCGCAACAAACCGAACGCCGGATCCATTCTAGAGGAGAAGGGTAGCGCTTGCGGTGAACGATGGCTGCCGAAAGAAAGCAATGTTTTGCTGAGTGATATGAATGACGCGTTAGGGCGACGGGTCTCGGAGAAGACGGCGATGGTGGATGGCGTCACTCTTGGCCCGTTCTTTGGGGAAAACAACATTCGCAACGAGCGCAACGACCGTGTACGACTGAATGTGGATTTTAGCGAGCTTCCGAGCGAAACGGTGCAACGCAAAGTTGGGAAACCGTGGCGCAAACATGGAGTACCAGTATTTGCTCCCGGTCTGTCGTCACCCTTGTTTCGCTAACGCAATGACCCATGGTACCGAAATCGAGTGCAACTTACGGGGAAAGGTTGTTTACGTGTGTCGTGCGTGTCCTTGCCTGGGACCATGTGTGAAAATCGAAACTTCCGGCCAGGGGTGAGGGTTGTTTTTTTTGTGGATGAGCTTGCTATCACTTTGCTATTCCTCTTTGCAAGCCGCCTCGGAATTCCCAACGGGCGGTGCTTCTGACTGACGACTGTCAATATCACTTTGTGGCAGCATTTACAGGCTTGTCTTCAGCGATCCGTCTCACAGGGTGCGTGTGGGGTAGGGGAGCGGTGGGTCTCTTGCGATGGAACACTGTATTTGCATTTATTGCCAACAGGGAGTGGGTATCGCAGAAGCGATAAGAAGCAGCGAGTCCAACCGGCTCACCGTCATAATTCTGTCTTTCGACCCGCGCTGGAAGTACGCTAGAGGCCATTCATATTGGAGTGTGCTTACAGGGCGGAAACGGAAGCCGGTGGAGAGACGATGACAAACAGGTCGATTGAAGCCACACGTACACACATGTATACACTTATTTATACATCGCTAGTATGGACGATGTTGGCATGTCCCGAAACGCGCGTCTACAGCCACTCTGGATATGTTTGCGCGAAAATGACCCTGGGATGGAGAAGGGCCCGCCTGTTCTCCTGAGCTGGCAGGAATTGATGAAACCGGATCCGACAGTTTATGTCCGATTGCGCGAGAAATCGCACAACAAGGCCCAACTCCACCCCACGGTCAATTCCGTCCACTACCGTTCGCTCCGTTCCCCCCACCCCACCTAGGGGGAGACAATCGCACATAAACATTCGGCCGCAACCGAATCCAACAAATCGTATCAACATCGTAAAGATTGATCTATGATAATGCTTTTGTTTTCCTCGGTCGGTTCTGCCGCGTTCGCGTTCCTGGCTTCTGTGTCGGCCCGTACCGCGCTCTCCTGCGCCGTCCGGGTGACTTTTCCGAGAAGCGTCAAGAGTTAAGCAAGCGAAATGGGACGATAACGGTCTGGAGAGCAAATTACAACCGGAAAGCAGGCAAGCGAGGCGGCAGGCGAGGTTTCGTGGTGGGTCGGGTGAGAGCATAGACCGTGTTCGCCATGTTAGACCGAACGGCCAAAAACACTTCGACAACAAGAGATGATTTAATTATTGTGTTTTCTGGTTGCTTGCCACCATGTCGCCACCGTCGGTGGCCGTATCGGATTGGCTGGCGGGTCGGGCCGAACCTTGCGATTGGTGCAAACAAGTTGTTGTTGTGGGAGCCATCTCGTAGACGGTTCCAGAACGTCACGGATTACGGCGCGATGGTTTGCTTGATGGAATCCCGAGACCACGTCAGCGTTGACTTTTGAGTTCTTTTGCTGTTTGGTTGCGGCGGATTGGTGGAGCATGAAACCCTATCGGGATGGTGGACAGAGATGATTTGTTTATTGTCGTCATCCGTGTTTCGCGCACGGTGATTTATCGCTCGACTTGCTTTTCCGCGGGACAACCCGGGTCGCCTATTCGTGCGTTAAATTAAGATCCATTGCACTATGGAGGAAGTCCACATTGCTAGCAAAGGCAAATATTTCCCGATCTCGAGTCTTGTGGAAGGCCCCCCCCCCCCCCCCCCCATCCCGTTTCCTCCACCTGCACACAAGCACACACACAGGGTGGCGATTAATTCTATTTATCATTATTAATCCACGACACGTCTAAACGACCCACCGACGCCGACTTGCTCAGTCCATCAATTTGAATGCTTCCAATCCGCGGAATGACCGCTGCGCTCGTGTTTCATCTATCGATCGCGATGGCCGATCAAGTGGAAGCTTAAGCGGAAACACTCGAAGCACTTGGAAAGATTTATGGCACCTCCCGGTGCGCGAATCCCACGCTGGGCAATTGTGGGAAACCGGTGAGATATGGAAAATTAATTAGCCACCGACAGATGGCAGACATGATTGCATAGGGGTGATGGGCCTTCGCGATGTGAGCTGTTCATTTTTCGTGCATTGCATTAAAGAACGGCGTAGAGAAAATGTGTTTCAATTTCTTGCATTTAAATTCTAAAAATGAGCTGTGTTAACTTTTCTCATTTTATACCAGGTTGGGTATAAACCTCGAATATTTGAGTAGAAACCTACTTAAAGCGTTCTGTTTATGCTGTACGCCACCTGTAAAATGAAGTAACTTCTGGATGATAGGAGAGACAGGTACTGCCAATAGAACCCTAACCCCTTAACAAAATTATTTTTTTCTTAGCAATACTTGTAACAATATTATGAAAAGACACCTGTCGACTTACGGCTCAAAGCGTTTTGCATCCGACCATGTGCCGGTCTCATCAGCATAATAAAACGACAATTTCCGCCACCGTGCGTTTGTTGAGTCAACAGTATATAATAAAGAAACGCGTAATTTCGTATTGTACACCGTAGGTAACCTTCCCCAGGGCAAAAAACAGCCAATTAATAGCATTTCACTTCGCAATAAAAATGAGAAAAGGTTTGCTGAGTACATGAGATAAAACTTGCATGAAAAAACAAAAACCTTCCGTTCCGTTCCTATCGCGGTGTTGTTTCAGCCGATTTGCTGCCCGGTTGATGGATCCGCGGAGTTGGCCAACAGGGCTTGGCGCTGCAGCTCGTTTGTTTGGCGGGCCATCTGCATTTGGCTGAACATTTGCTATTATTGTAAAATACGTCGGCTTGCACCACCTGACCGAACTGCGCTTTCTGCAGCAGCGAGGCTTTTTTTGCGTCCTTTTTTAAAACGGTTTTCCCGTTGGAGAGTTTTCCGGGAAGTTTCCTTTTTTGTTTGCATCGCACCGCATCGTCGAGTCATCGCAGCAGCTGTAAATCATTAATTTAAATTTCCCCGTAATGGTATTTATTGAAACGCCGGTAATAAATGTTTCCACCGAGCTGGTTGTTCATCTCGTGTTCGTGAAACTTAATTCGCGCGATGGTGTGTGGATAGGTGTTTTTTTTTTTGGGCAAATTTTATTTTGGCAAACTTCAGCCCGGGACGTTCTGGCAATTTTTCCGATGCATGTTCTTAACGGTTGCGCGGATGTTTGCAACTGCTTGCAAGCCATGTTGGGGCGGAAAAGCGAGTTTGGCACTCCCCACCCGAAACGCTTTGTGTGCGAAGGCAGGACGGTTGATGCAGTGCGGAAAATCTTCGCACCGTACGACTGCAAGATGGGTTTGAGGGGTGTAATAAATTCGTGAGCGGCAAACATTCCGCGTTCAGGTGGTCAGGATGTGCAGTAAATCCATAAAATCCATCCCCGCTGCCCCTGGGTGGTGTTTTCACCGTTCACCCTCCGTTTCCTATTGCTCGTTCGTCTCTTGGTTTTCCTTTACGACCAGTTCCGGTTCAATTTGGATCGTGACTATCGAACGAAATGGTCGCCGAATGAATTCGGCCATTCACTGCTTCGCTCCTTGCCATTCCGTTGCGGGGAATGATTCTTGGCAGCGGCTAAGATTTGCTTTCTGCCTTCTAAGACTGTCCCCGACTGTTCCCCTGCCTCCGCACAGACGAGCGCAGCCGTCCGGCCAAGCGGAAGAAAAATGAAAGTCACTTTAAATGTAAATTTTCCTCCACTTCAAAATCAATCCCCGGGCTTCGGGTGGGTGTGGCACTTCTGGCAAGTGCTTTTCACATTTGTGCAGTGCAAAAGCATCAACGGCTGCGCCCTCGGAAGGCAGGCGAGCCCTGGCGGTGCGTCGGACGTGGAGAGCCGGATCGCAAAATCGAAGACCACTCCGGGTGGAAAAAAAAAATCTTCACTTCAAATATTCTCTTCCATTTGGCGCGGCTCCAGTCTGCCTTTCCCTCGCCGTTGCGAGACCGAGCAGCTGGACATTCCGCTGGCCGATTTCGAAATCGGCCCCGTTCCCTGGCACTGAGCGAGGCACAATGAAAATATGCTGTGCATGATGGGAACCTGCACGGACTTTGTGGGAGCCGGCATGGGCAGGAGGCGGTAAGTAAACTTTCGAAAATAACATTCAAATATTCAAAATCACTCACGGAAAATTCAAATCACGTTAAGTGGAAATCGATTTTTGAATTTCCAGTTTTCGGTGGCGTACGCAGCCGACGATGCTGATGAGGTAGCGATAGAAAAAATAATAATAAAATAAGACCTAGAAAGCTTTAGGATCCCGGAATCGTATGCTTTGGTGACGGGAGGTTGCACCGACGTACTGTTATTATTATTATTATTATCATTCTCATTTTCCCTTTTTCTCAAGCGCATTCGCACCGGACGAGACAGTTGCATGCTGCACTCGAGTGAAATTCAAAAGAGTGAAAGAGACAGAGACAGAGAGAGGGGTGAAAAAGATGATGATTTAATATGAAAAATAAAACGGTGGAGCAATGAAACTTATGGTTCCTTTCAACTTGCCCTTCTAGTCAATATTTGATCGTTACAAGGCTGATCGATGAGAGTGCTTGCTGAAACTAAGTGGGTATGGATGATGATCAGGAACTTATGAACCCGTGCACTTTTATTAAAATATTCCTTTTTTATTCATTAGTGCCTCTCTAGTTTGTGCGGGTGCTCTGTTCGGAGCTGTGAACACGTTTGAATGCTATATTAGCTCTAAAGAGGTTTTGCGTTAGTATCGCGTTGAATTAATGTCTCTAAACAACATTGGCTTACCTAATGTATACAAGGACGTGTTATTTTTTTTTTCAAATATTCACCTGTAACAGGTTCAAGCAGAAGAGGAAGGAAACGTCTTATTTATCGTGTCAAATTCCTTTTCCCGGTAATTGCTATCACTGGCCAAAGCTGCTTAGCTGTGAGCTATGCGAGTACATCACATACAAACATGCTGGTAATGCACCTTTCGCTTGTTTGCTCCCAGTTGGTTTTCTATGGAAGCGCGGTAAGCTACGTCTCGTTCAACTTAGCAATTCGACCCCACAAAGAACACCCAATGTGACGTACGGTTCGATGGCAACTATGATCTCACTACGGAAACGATGAAAGAAGCATCTACTCTCTCACACACACACATACACTCAAACCGGTTTAGATCCGGTTTTATGGGAAGCCTCAGCAGGAGTGCTGCACAGTAATGAGCAAGCAATTTTATGATCAAAGGCGCCGATCATCGGCCAAGAAAAGCCGGGAGAAAGCTGCTCGACAGGGAGTGATGTATGTTTTATATCCTTACTCCTTCCCACTCCTCCCCAGCTCTGGCCCCTTTGCCGAATCGGTGAACCTGGCAGATTAAGCGGTACATGCGGTGTAACATGTGGTACTTACTCGCTGTCTAACAAACTGCACTTTCGCCCGGGTACTTCAATCTCGCTGAAAGGTGGGATCGTACTTACGGACGCCATAAGGCCCCGTCAGTTAGGTTTTGGAAGTAAATTAGCGGCGCATCGGCGCGTTCGACGGGTTCAACTGATGACTTCCCACTCGAGGGGAATGTTATCCCTGGGCAAAGTGACGAACAGCAGGGACGCAGATACATTTGTTACAATTATCCGTGCTTTAAAAAAATCAGGAATATAGAGGAACGAAGCTGCCGTGGCGACTGAAATGGAAATGGCCCCCGGAAGAGTTGTGTTTCGCTGGCGGAGGCGGGCCTGAGCAAGTAGTTGATTACGTGTAAACAAGTTTGCTTGGGCAAATGAGCTATAAAAAGGTAGGAATGGCAGAGGGGATAAAGTTACGTCCTTTATTCCATTGATCAAGAACCGACTAGTGCTGCTTGCAAGGAGCAGAAGCTGGATGGCAGGAGGACGGCGATGAGCGAGGGTTCATGTTCTTGCTCCACTTTCATCGAATCCAGCTCGCACCTGGGAGCCGAGCGAAGGTAGAGCTGGAGAGATTTCCCGTCCGTCCCGACGTTCCACTCCGGCATTCCAGCGTGGCCGGGCGGAAAATATGAGTCTCGCCCTTGCTCGAACCAGAACCAGGCACGAGCAGGTGGAAAACGGTGGGCCATATTTTGACAGGCAATATATTTTCCCCGGTCTCTCATTTAACACCATCAAAATCCACTGTCGGTCGGACTCCCTGCCCCTGGAAGGTGCCTGAAGAATTTTCTGATACGCAGCTCGGTTTCTGCTCCATTATTGTGTGTTTTTTTCTCTTCTCCTTCACTTTTTCTCGTCCACCGGAAAAAGTAGCTTTATTATGCGGGGCTCCTAACGATAACCGGGCATTCGACTATAGCGGGAGTGTTATAGCGCTACATTTTATACCACCGATTCCGGTAAAGGTGTTGCTTGTGGACGAAAGCGTCCCTCGTCACCTGCCGGTCCCGGAAGAACCTGTCCGAAGGCTAGCTAGAGGGGAAGGGAAGAAATACGATACACGGACGCTTCTCCCATAAAGTGTGGAGTTAATTTGTGCCGGTTTTGTTGGCTTTAATTAATTTCTCATTCATGAAACCTGATTGCTAACGGACACGGGATCACGCTGTGGTACAACCGGTAGCACAGGAGGACATGCCCGAACGGTAGAGATTCCTTGCGGCCAACCAAGACATTGTAGGTGCGTTGGGAGATGCTGTCGCTTTCGGTAATGTGTCAAATGTGTCCCTCCTCGGCGTGGGGTGGATGAAGAGCAATCCATTTCGGGCGGGAGTATACGCAGGGGACGCACGCGCGTTTGGTTTTGGTGTCAAACGCCGGAAATTGAATCTATTTGGTGGCATTTGGTTGTATCCGCTGTGAACCGGGCTGTTGGCATCGCATCGTGTTCGACCGATCGGTGTACTCTGGAGGTGGTAAAGCCAGAAGGCCTTTCGATGGAATGTGTCGAAGTAGTTTGAGGTTCGGGGTGTATGTTAAATGGAAGGAAATTGCATTTTTAGTCCGCTCCGCAGCGTCGGCTGCGTTTGTGGGAATGGGTTCGACCTTCGCAATCCAGAGAAAGGAGCAAAGTGTTAAAGGTGTTACAGTTTTATCAGCATTATCAATTATGTCATAGTTGAAAGGCACGATGATTAGAATACTGAATACTTGCACGCTACGTTTGTCCATTTATTTATTTAACTATATAACACTAACACTAACATTTTATTTCTGATTAAACATTAGGGATGCAAAAGATTTTTCTTAATAAAACATTGTTTATATAAATTCCAGTTCGTTGATGCCAATCTGCATTTTCTGCACTGCCTCTGTAAAGAAAACTTGCTTGAGTAAAATAGTAGCGAACAAAATAAAGTCCAAATGTACTGTTTTGTAAGATAATCTTTAATTTACCCGAGCTTTAACTAATTATGCTTGTCCAACGCTTTGTCCTCATTTTCACGACTACGGAATCCAGATATCCCAGCGCTGTTTCCTTCCCTCTACATATCTTCTGCCCAAAAAAAAAAAAAAGCCAATGGCCCTGAGTGCGGGCATGATGTGACCATTTATTTGTGGTTTGTGCGATTGTGTGGCTGTAAATTAATGGGACTCCCACTCAGTCTCGCCCTACTCGTATCTTGTTCACTGCCTCGTTTACCCGTTGCCCTTTTGCTCTCGTACAATGTATCGAACATCATCTGTATGCTTTCCCATTGATTAATCAGCATATTTTCCGCACCGTGGTTAGCCAAGTCAACAACGAACAAAAGTTTCCGCTAATTCTATCCTGCCTTCACAGTGCGCCCGAACCCTTCGTTTTCCAGAGGGCGTGTTCGGTCGGTTTGATTAGTCCGTTACTCATCTTTGTCGGGGCGGGCTAACTTCGTTCCGTCGCCTAGACTATAGCTTGCCATTATCTCCGCGACGGAACACCGACCGTGCCATGGCCGTTTTGGTCCGACGGACGTCCCTTCCTTTTTTTCCCCCCAACATTCCTTCGGCGGTATAGGGGAGTGAGGGGATCGCTTTCGCAGTATGACCGGCAGCACTATAACATTAGTGCCCAGGACGGGACGTGTCCGACATGGGCGCCCGAACGAGGGGGCAAGTCAATTCAGTTACTCCCGTTTAAGTCAGCATCTAATTATCGTCGGGAGGAGGAGCATCTTAGCCTTATTAATAAGAATAATTGCTTATTGGATTATAACGTTGCCGACCGTCGTCTCATCGTCGCCAGTCATGTACAACGTCGGGAGGCGCCAAGTTTGCATTATGTTTCGCATCACAACTCGGTGTGTTTGGTTGTGTACCTATTTGCTATCATCATGAGGTACGCAAGGATTATATAGCATCCATAAATGTAGAAGTTGTAGTTAATAATTTTACAGCTTCATTTATGCGTTGCTTGTTGAAAGGGCCGATGTAGCCAAAACATGAATTGTTAATAACTGTTAAAATATTACATCTATAAATGAGTCCACCATATTTCCCTCACGACGTTTACGCAATGCTCAAGGATGCATATAGGTCGTTTCTGTGGCTTTTTTAGGTTTGTTTTTTTTTACTTGATCATTGATAAAATGATAATCATCATTTTTTAAATATTAGCCGGAGATATAGTCCCCCAAATTAATCTTTTCATTGCATTTTTTTCTTTATGAATACTATTTAGTTACTTCGTGTAGATTATAATTATTTTGATGTGAATCATTATTTCATTCATTATAATATTTAAAAGATTGATTCTGCTAAAACTTAATTTACATAATTCTTAACGACAGTACCATAAGTAAACGGCAAAGTTCAAAGAGAGATTTCATTGCACACGGCGTCGGTGTCGCACAAATCATCCAGCGATTTTATAATTGCCTTACGAAACTAATTAAAATACTTTAAATTATCCGCAAAGTCCGCTCGCCAAAAGCTGCTCATTTTCACCGAGTCACCGTTTTGATGCGGTCGCCTCCTCGTTCAAGTTGCTTCAAGTGAACGGCAATGGCGGAAAGTAATTCTGACCGTTCCGACCGGGGCTTTCGTGTTGTTGTTTGTACATTCTATTTTTATTCGCTACACCGTACAGCCGTTCCTTCTACCAATTTGGTCCGGTGCGCGATCGTAGTTGCGAAGGCGCCGGTGCGAAAGGAAGGATCATCTTGCCACTTTCTTAAGGTGGCCACGGGGGCCGGCCTAATGGACTGACAAGCGCCATTTGGACCAATTTGATCTCATTACGTGAGATGAAAGGCACGCACCGCGCGGACAGAGGGACGAGCGCCGAGTAATGGTGCCAGAACTGCTTGGATCTCCGGGGTGGATCTCGTACACCGCTGGTAGATATTTTATTAATGATATCTCGTGCCATTCTGCCTAATCACTGTTATCTATTTACGTCGCGTGAGAACGACGTGCGGGGTGGGCTACCGGTGTTGGCCTGCGTCCCCGCGCGCCACCAGAGCGAGACAACGTGGCTAACCGAAAGTGGCTTAGTTATCGATACGTCATACCTGAAGGGTACACCTTCCGCCCGTCGGACCCATTTTTCCGCCCGCCTGGGTGTCGCGTGGAAAGCGCAGCCTTGGAGGTGTGGGAACCGGCGGTCGCCTTGCGGTAGGGTATAAATTTATCTCCAGCACCTGCCACAAGCGCATTGCCCGAGCAAGTGGTACGTGGAGCGTAAATGTTTGTCGCAAATGGATGGCAGGGAAAAGGCCGGGCCGGCCCGAGCAGGATATCGTTTCGGCTTCCCCGGTGGAAGGTGATGGCAGCTCGGTGGTTGATAGGCTTTAATTTTAAAGTCCAATTCAACAGCCACGATCGAGACCGGCGGACCGGCAGGAGGGAGCCGTTACTGCCAGAACAGCCACCCGTTCCTAGACGAGCCGGGTTGGAAGGGACGCGACCGAAAAAGATGTCAGTATCAAAAGTTTGATCACGTTTCCGCTGGCAGCAGCTGGTACCAAGCTTACGGTTCTTTATTGCATTAATCTTCCACCTCGGCGCCTCGGGGAGTGGGACGACTACACGTTAAAGAAGTTATCCCTGATGTTCAATCGTCCATCCGCCCCGACCGTGGGGTCTCCCGGCGGCCGTGCTCCTGTTACTGCTCCGTCCGTTACTGGCACTGCTAATCGTTCTATCTCGGTGGGGACCCGGGGAGCCGAAACTCTCCGTTGTGTGCCATCTTGCTCCAGCGCTTATGATATATTTATCAGTTTATCGTTTCTGTTCTCTCTTGGGCTGTTTTAGGTTTGGATGTCGTCGGTTCGTTGTCTTCGTTGCGTCGTACCACTGCGTTCCATCATCTTTCGGACGTGCGGCCGTGGCGTTGCGGGCGGATGCCTCTCGAAGTTCGCTCCGGTGGAGCTCCCACTTCAATATTTCCCGGGAATTTCGCGGAAGATCGCTCCCGGAAAGTTGGCGCTCGAGAGACAACCACGGCCCGGTAGCCTGGCGATATGATTCACGCGATACAAGCGCCCGGCAGTCATTAGGAAAACATGGATGCTGTTTAATTTTATAACACAAACACTAATAACAAGTCATTAGGGCTAGGTACAGTTTTCCGGGTTGTTTCGCGAGTGCTGCGGATACACACGAACAACACCACCGGGTGCCGGTCGAGGCTGGGCGACTCGCGTATTAGACTATCAGTCGCTTTTCCGACCAATAACACTCGGGGGAGTTTTTGCGCAAGAAATTTATCTTGCAACCCGGTTTGAGCCGAGCGCCACCGGAATCAGCGAGCCGCTGCCCACTTGCCCGTGCCGTTGTTTTCCACTGTTGGACGGCAATTGGCAAGTCGTTTGCTTGTTTTGTGTTTGCTACCGGGGAAGACACTTACAGCTAACGATTGTGCCGCACGCCGGCGGTGCATTTCCTCGCGCCGGAAATTGTCTTTTTAATGAGCTGATACAGCAGCCGCAGTCCATTTTGCGCCAGCGCTTAACGGCGTGCGGAGGCGTCGTAAAGAATGGTCGTGCTGACAGGGCGGAAAAGTTTGTCATTTACCAAATTGGCCCCATTTCTGGAGCAAGTTTTGAAAGGTGTCCATGTTTTAAAAAGTTAAACTAACCGGGGGGGATCGGTGTTGGACCTTCGAAACCTGTGACTAATCAGCTTTGCTCGTAATCAACATGAAAAATGGACTGCTTCAGCTAGTTAAAGACCTGTGACCCTGTGATAAAATTAAACTCGAGCTAGATTACCTTTTAAAGATTTAGAATTTAAAAAAATAGATATTATAAAATAAGTCTCAAATTCGTTTGTTTTTACTACGCATAAATCCTCGATATAATTTTTCCAAGGATTCCTTGGAAACTTTCTCTTGAATCTTGTTTAAAGCTACCATTTTCTTGATATTTGCAAACTATGTCAAGCGTGGCGTAATAAACGTTGAATTGTTTCTTATTTTACGCTTCACAAAATCGCAAACTGCCAGCTTCTCCTTCAAACCCAACCCCCTAGCACGCCCCCCCCCCCCCCCCCCCCCCCCTCAATGGAGAGCCGGAAGCAAAATCACACCGAAAACGACGATGCACCGCAGCGAAACTATTTCCCCAAGTGCAATGAATTCCCATAATCTTGGCGAGTAGTATATCCTTTCCTTCTCATTAAGCATATTTAGTCGCGTCTTGCTCGTGTTGGTGCGCTAGCAGTTTTCGCAGCCGCTTGTGGTCTGCTTGGTGCGGAAACTTTCGCTATTTTGCGTACCCACATTTCCACTCGACTTCTCTTTCCCTCGCTAGGGGCAGACTCTTCCCTCACTTCGCGTTCAGCAATTGTCGTCTTCTAGTAAGGAAAAACAAGTTAAACGCGTTACTTGCTACCGTTTGTTTGCCCGGTTTTCGTTGACAGACGACCAAGGTGCCTTGTTTTCCTTACAAAGGGCGGTTGTTTTTCCAAACCATTCAAGAATTGTGTTCGAAGGAACCGAACCGGGAACCAATGCGCACGGCCGACGGTTAACGGTAGAGATGATGGAAAGCTTTCCCTCGCGTAGAGCGGACCAATGGGAAATCGCGTGGATGCTGTTCCAGTTGCACGGCCAAGGTTTGCTCCAGACGCGACACCCGCGAAAGGGAAAATAAATGCCCCTGATGATCGCATAACGATTCATTTAGGCACAATAAATTTAACCTTATTCCTTGCATTTGAGGTTTTATCACACCATACCAGTGGAAATGTATCCCCTTGGAGAAGCTCTAATGTGAAATGTAGAACTTTCGCAAGCACTTTCACCACGCTGTGTGCATTTTGTGGTTCAAACTAGTGAATCAAGGCAGTACCAGTTTCTCACGATACATTCGAAGGGTTTCAACCCTGGGGCATTTGAGCAAATGTTTGGTAAAAATCAGAGGAACTTTCTTCTTAATTTTTTAAACATAATTTTTTATATTTTTGTTACCATTTTGCAGATTTCTACACCCATTCCATGACGAATGTTCGATGTGTAAAAAAATTGAACAATATAACCATGTGCTAGTAAGTTTGTTTAATTAAAGCGTTGTTAAACGTAGATTGAATGATATTAAACTTAAAAGCTATCAAGTGCTAAAAGTCTGAAGTGCTCAAAACAAATGAATGTACGTTTTGTTTAGAAACGACTATGAAGATAAAGGTTAAGATATTATTCAACCTCTTCACGATGCAAGCCGCAGGATTAATTTGTCATACTTTTGCTGAACAACTCGCCCAAGACAAAGGACCCATTTTCTCCATCCAGCTGCCGCTGTGTTCTATCCACCTTCCGAGCAATCGAAAATGGGACTCGGTAAGCCACAACAGACACATTACAAAACAAGGACGCACACACCCACACACACACACACATACGGAAGCCAACTTCCAACTCTTTGGCGAGCGCGAAGCGGAAGGACACTCCGAAACTCGCGTGCGTTTCCGGTGCGAAGAGCCTTCTTATCGCGCCATTTACTTGCAGTCGGTTCCGGGTTATTTTCGGTGCGGGTTATTACTTACCGCTGCCGTTGATTGCTTCATTTCAGCGGCACTTTGATTTAGGGGCATTGTGTCCCTGAGTGTGGGACATCCGGCGCATACCATCCCTTTTCTTCCGTTAGCCGTTCGGCTAGAAACCGTCGCCCTGGAACGCAACGTTTCTGAGTGTCTTCTCGGTGCGATCTTACCGCCTGCTGGAACGACCGCTGGAGCCGACCGGGTAGCAGAAAGCAAGATGCATTGTTTTTGTGCTTCCGCCCAATGAATTTGCATCCCTTAGCTTGCTTGCTTGCCCGCTTCCTTGGGTGTGTGTCTTTAAATCGAAGCGAATGCTAGAGAGCAATGCCGTGGGGTTGGGGTTGGAAAACGCGCGCTTTACTCGGAAAAGTGGTCGTAATTCAAAACGAATCACAGGCCACGGGCCGGGCGGCGCTCTGGACCCTGGCGGCCCTTTGTTTCTAGCTCCTATGTATCATGCATGAATTATTTGCATCGTTTTCAACACCGGATGGGAATGGTGAAATTATACCGCGTTTTATCTGCGTCCACTACTCCAGCACGATGGGAGGGGGGTTTGTGTGTGTGTGTTTTGAGCGAGTTAGGGGTTTCGGTATGCAGATTGTGACAAAAACCGGCGGTCGAAAGTCCACCGAAAGGAAGACATTACGACAAACGTAATGCAATACGTAACGAAAGGCGACACAAGCATCGTTAGGAGAGATAAAAGAGTAAAATGAGAGCAAAAAAAAAAAAGGAAAGGTGCCTCAGAAACACTGGTTGGGGTAGAAAAGATGAAAAATGTGAAGAATTTGTGTGCAACCGGTCAGTTGCAGAGAATAAATGGGGCGTACCAACTTTTTCCTCCATCACCACTTCCTCGGGGTTGCAGGTATTCTTAACAATGCTCCAACGATTCGTTTATTTTTTGTTTACTTGAAGTTCTATGATTGCATTCCTTGATTATGAAAAATATCAAATTTTAAAACCCAAATCGTTAAAGCAAGATTTATGTTTGTCTATAGTTCTGCCAGATTCTCGGCAAAAAAAAAATATCAAAATGCTGCACAGGGTTGTTTTATTTTGCGTGAAACGATTTATTTTATGTAGACGAATTTGTGGAAGAAGTATATGGGATTCCAGTGCAAGAGGAATGATTTATTATAAATCATTTGTGAATGTCACTTTTTTTTTCTAAAATATCAATCAATATTTTTGTTGTGGATTGTGGAAAAGTTTTGTTGACTCGATGAAGGCTATGGCGCCTCCATCATAGTTTGAAATGAAACACATTTTATAAAGGTTTATAATAATGGGATAAGGAATAAAGGAAATAATTTGCTATAATTTATTTCGACTCAACCGATTTCCGCTTTTCCGCCGAGGCATCTGTTCTCTTTTATTTGAATGCGATGCTTTCTCCGTCACGGTTCCTTTCGACGGTGGAATGTGTTTTCTGCCCGTCGTTTCGATAGATTTATGATTGGAAAAGGCATTTCACCCGTACACCACTCCCCCTAACGCCTCCCACCCACCGCGACTTTTATCGGCGAGATGCATATCACGTACCGACGTCTTTCGCTCTCTTTAAAAAATAAAGGAAACAAGCCAGAACGAACTTTGAACGCATTACATTATCGTAAGTGCAAGTGAAACTTTCGGCAAGATTAAATAACGCCAACTTTGACGTGAATCATCGAGAATGATTTCCTACGTCGCGCTCGGTGCCTGGGACCGTGTACGCTCCAAACCGGAGGCGCAAAAGGAGTGGCGGGGTGCCGAGTTGCGGAAAAGTTTTCGTGCTACGCGAAAAGATTTCGGCTGTGCATTTGTTCTGCACGGAAAAGCATTTTATTAGCCGGCGAACGTGAGCGATATATCTTCTGGGAGATGGACTTTGCTTAAAAACTTTGGCCACCGGCACGCCATCGACCGGCGCCGGTTCGCCCCCGTTTTCCGCGCCGTAAAATGGCTGGCACTGCGGGAAGCTGGATGGCTTGTTCTTTTTTTTTTTGCGGGTATGTTCCTTTTCCATTTTCCCGTAGGTGTTCCGTCGTTTCTTGGACGCGTCGGGTTGCTTGGTCGGCTGCTCCACCTGGTGTGGACGTTCGGAGGCGAATCGCAACCAGCTGCCGGTGTGTGTGTGTGTGTGTGTGCGCGGCCGAGCCCCGCGTGTCAAGGGATCAAATTACGTGTCTAAAAGTTAATATCTTTGTTGATATACTGCAACATTCCGGCAGTCCGCGTACATCCCACTTCACACCATTGGCGCCTGGTTTCGGGAAACTTTTTCGGCCAAGGAAAAGCCATGGCGAACGTTAAAGACAAGGCGCGGGGCGGGACATCCCGTGCGCACGGTACGTGTGGTACGCTCGGTGCACATCGAACTGAGGCATCCTCGGGTGCACAACTAAGCCGATGGATGGATGGATGGATGGTGCGCAGCCATGCGGTCACAGGTATGCCGGGAAAGTTTACCTTCTTCCGTACACCTCGGCGAACGTATTTCCGTGTCGTGACGTAACAGTATTTGTAGTAAAAGTAAGCTACCAGCAGGCGATCCTTGATTGCATTGAAAAACAATTTCAAGCATATTTACGCTATCAGGTTAAAGGTTTGCAGTTAATGACTCGGATCAATATGTTTGTCCCTGTGAATAAAATACAAAAGACTTCTAAAAGGACTTAATGTTTCGAAATATAGAAAAAGATGCAAACTTTTTTTTCCTTTTAAACATTTAGGATGTAGATCGAAATTGAGCAGCTTAACAGTTGATGTTTAATTTTATGTGTCAGTCAATCGGTATGAACTTTATCAACGTATAAACTGAAATAACCTTCAAATGCACCTTTGAACTAAAATCCCTGTTCTCGTTTTACAGTTAACGAAGTTAATAGAAGCAAAAAGCCACGCTCTTGTCGTGCCCCGAAACGACTGTGCACTTGCTTAAATTTCCAATTTTTTTTTTAAATTTCGAAATCGGCCTTCAATAAAATTCTCCCACATAGACAAATGGCCTTTCGGCAGCAAAAGTGCAGTACATGGCACGCTGCAAAACATGCACGCTGCCAAGTCCCTCGGCATGGTGAACTCTGCGTACCGAAAGTGGAAAATGTGCCCCATGTGAAGGACAAAATGGGGAAAAACCGGAGAGCCAAGGACGCGGGAAGTGTCGAAATTGCAATCGAAACAATGGTGAAAACACAATTATGCAATTTTATGAGCTTAAATCCCCCTGCGGAACGTCGTCGAACCGAATGCCCCGGCACACCCGGGGGAGCCAAACCCTGGGAAAGCCCGGTACCGAATCCGTTCCCACACCGCCGCCGACAAAGCGCCGCGACTGCAGTGTTGCATGTACGATGCGTTTTTAATCGCTTTTACGCGAGTGGAATTTCATCCACCAAACCAGCACCGCCAACACCAGCCGCGACCACCGGCTCCTGTAGCCCTTCCCCGACCCAGCGAATGACCAATTCTTCCGGTTCGGGTCCCATTGCCGGTATTCCATGTTTGTGGTTTGGCTTTAGCTTTCGGACGCACGGCGGACGCACCGGCGGATTGTTTGCGTGTGAGCGAAAGAGGAGGAAGTTTGCAGTGCCGAGATGGTCGGTGTAATTTTGCGCCTGTTTAGTCTAGTATGGCCAGTATTTGCTTTCAATTTTATGCGCCTGAAATGGATCGAAGCGTGGGAGGGACAGGGCAAGGACACACCCGGACGCAGCGGTCCGGGGTTTGCCCGAAAGCTTTTCTATTTGAATGTGGGATTCAAAGGCTTTCACGGTGGTGGGATGTACTAACATTCCGCCGGCAATAGGATTCCTCGGTGGACCTAGTTTTTTTGTTTGCTTGTTCTTCTCGCAAAGCCACCAGTTTTCCTGTTTTGCTTGTTTTTTGGGTCATCGGTCGTTTCGGGTGTCGTTGTTTGCCTTGGCGTCATCGGTTAGTTTATGGTCGGGCGGCGCGCGCGTTTGTGTGTGGCAAAGAAGCTGCAACACCAGCATCAGCATGGTGCATGATTGGCGATTGCTGAAATCGTACGGCACCCTGGTCCGAAAATTGGATAGCTTTATTTGTTTTTTATAATTATTGCCGCCGGCAGCGGGCCCGGAACACCTGCGCCTCGAAGGGACAGGTACATCGGTGCAGTTTTGGCGCATCGTGTGCACCGTCGTCCGTGTTCTGCAGTAGTGTTGTTGCTTCGGAGCGCCCTCCTCGAACTCCTTCCTCGGCGGTGGTCAGGGGCGGCAATTTATAAACTGTGTTTACTACGCAGTCAAAAGTTACGATGGGCCCAGGTGGGTTTGCTCGACCTGGGAACGACGGGGGCCGGGTGGTTTGACTGCAGAATTAGGCAGGTACATTTCCGGGACGTTGCGTGCCCGGGAAAGGCGACGAACCGTGAAGAACCGCGTCGACGATGACGTCGCCCCTCTCCCGGGCATCAAGTGCGGGATTTGGATTGGTTCGAAGTGCACTGAGTGTACGGCGACGCAGCACGAAGCCTCACATTGTGTCCTTGTGTGTTTCTAAAAACCGGTTCCTGGTTGCAACGAGCCCCCAGAAGCTGCCCACGCTCGGCCGCAAGAGATTTGAGAACCGAGACCGGATTTAGCGGTTTTTTGGAGGATCGACTCGGTGGGATAGGAAACGTCGGTAAAATGTTGCGCACCGACCGCACAGCGGATGGTGTGTCGTTTAGGTAAATAAATTTCATTTCAACTGTCTAATTTTGAATGGCCACCGAAACCCCGGAGTGGCGGTCGGGTGTTGCTGCCCGTGAAAACCTTTTTGATTCCGTACAATAGCCGCAAATAATTGGTATTAATTTCGGAAATGCGAATTAGTTCGATGCGCACAGGACATGGGATGGAACATTTATACTGGTGTGTGTTTCATTTTATCATTTCAGAGGTTTGTTTGCTCATCATGGCTTAGTTATTATAAGGTAAATTTATGATTTATCATTTTTTAAATTCTTAAATATGTTTATCGAGAGACGTTGCAAATAATCTTTTATCTATCTTGTTGTTTTAGCGAGACAGTGCGGAAGTTGGCCCACGTCCCATCAGCATGCTGACCACAGTGCGAAAACCGATTTGATTTGCTGCTATCGTTCCGCTGATATGTCGTTTGCCGGTGGCGATGTTCGGCAGTGGAAAAACTGTAGGCTGTAGGGCCGTTTCCGCGAGCCGCTTCGCCCACCGCCGGAAGCCAAAGTTCATTACTATCTATTATCCTTCATCGTACCTGAGACACGCTTTTGTGCGATACGTACCGGGCCGGTGCAGCAAAAGTCCGCTCCCGGGTTGCAAGGCGCAAAGCCAAGCCGACAGCCTGTACCGTGGCGAAACGGCCGAACCATGCGATGACCATCCATGCTCAGGGAAGTCCGCGCTGCCGCGGTCACTAAAGAGCGCACGATTTGTGGCATAAATAGAGCCACACCGGACAAAGCGGACTGCCAGGCGTGGGTTGGCCCACGTGGGTGATGGGCTTGGGGTTGGGTTTGGAAATTCGACCAGAATCGATCGGTGCGGTCGCTCCGAGGACGTTCGCGTATGAAGCAATTACATGATGGGGTGTTTGTAGAAAATGCATTTGTAGAAACATCAGGGCTGCATTCGTGTGTGTCTGTGTGTAAGTCTGTGTAGCTTTTCCAGGGTCGTTATCGGAGGTAAAATATCGCGAACCGTTCCGCGAGTTTGAGGTCTGGTTCCGGCCAGTCGGTTCCAGGGGCCAGAAGTCTCCTCTCTTCTTTGGATGTTATTTTTAACCCCTTTCCCCATTGCACAACTGTCCCGGATTGAACGGGGTTACCTGTAGTCTTTCCTGCCGTCGTTCCCTTTTCCACACACACACACTCCTTTCTAACTCTCCCTTCCGTTCGCTGTCGGCCGATAAATTTATCGGCATGTTCATGTCAGACTTTGCCAAACATTTAATTTTATCTCGTGATGTATACCACCAACCACTGCACGGTTGCGTGTGTGTGTGTTGGTGTAATAGTGTTTCCTGGTCAGAACCGCAAAGCTGATGTTTGCGTGGAAGGATTTGTTGTGTTTGCTTTTTTATTTTTCTAGCTCTTCCTTCATCGACAGGCTCAACCAGGTTTCGCTACACCAACCACGCCTGAGTATCGCGGTTGGAAACAGGTTTATCCTCGTATGACCCCCCTCAGGTTTGGAATAAGTCAGATGTTTCGACCGATGGCTAATGGAGGCGTTACGCGCGAGGCTGATACAAGATAAGCGGAAGACATAATGTTTCAATCGTGTATGTGGTATCTTCACGGGTAAGATTATCGATTTTGTTGGTACGCCTTGTAGCGAGCAGATTAGCTCTAGGCCATTGGGTAAATGGAATAGGAGGGATTCGATTGCAAACATTTGGTATGTAGTAGTGAAGGTAACGCCCTAGTAGAAACGGATGGTAGTGCACATGTAATCGTTTCTTTACGAAAGGTGTTCGAGGTAAAATATAAAAATTGATACTTGGACTATGCAAACTTGTTAAACGCACGTAAAAAATACGTGTTTAACCGTGTAATATATCAGAGCATACTCATACAAGGTTGCATAGTCCTAGTTTTTGGCTTAGCTTGCTGGGAATAATCCTAGAAATAAAACAGTAATAATAAACTGCTCTATAAATTCCAATAATCAGTTTTCAGTCAGAAATCAGCAGATGATTTCCAGCCCTGGCCAATGTGATGGAGGAACATTTGGGTAGCATCCCCTATTGGGAGGAAGATACGATGCACAATAATGCCGATTAAAGGGCTATTGAAAGGTTATTGTTTGCCTCACCCTAGCATTGGGGCACCATTTAGTATCTTTGACCAAGTTTTGATTACGATTCTGAAACTTTGCGTTTGCTGGCATGCAATCAAAATAAGAGCCATTACAATCTGTGCAATCATCTTCGCGCCTTACCGGAGTAGACCGGAGGGCGGTGGCTAGTTGATGTAGCCGCCTGTAGCAAACTGTTGTTAGCAACTGACAGAACCTCAAACAAACAGCATAACCCCCGGTTCAATCTACCTAATGAAGCTCGAGTTTAACGATGTTTGCGCTTCCGGCGTCTGCTGCTGGTTTCCGGACGCCCGAGGTCCAAGATGAGGCCTCCCGGAAACGGCGTAACCCTTTCGAAGGGCACCTGCACAACCACAGTCAGCCCGGAGGAGCGTCGTAGAGATTCGATCCGAGTCTCGCGTTGGCTTCTCGTTCACCAATGTATCATCGATACGGCCGGGCCGGGCCCGTGCGGCTGCATGGCAAACAACAAGAAGTTCATTACATCCGAAATTAATTTCCTGATTTGAAAAGCCTTCACGCCGCTTCCGTCTTTCATTCGACTGTGGGCAAAGGAAAAGCGGGCAGCGGCGTTAGAAGAAGTAATCCCTTCTCGTGTCTCGGAAGAAACGGTGGAAATGGTGCGCTCCAGGAGGTGTTCCGTTTCGTTGGAAAAATCATGTACCAGCGTGTAGCGATGTGTACGTGTGGGATGGGGTGTGAGTTTGTACTTTCATCCGCTAAACCTTGCCGCCGCTTTGTTCGGAAAATTACGGCCTGGAAGTCCTTTCGGTGCCATTCGCGCGCGGGCAGGAGAGCAAACGGATGTGTGTATGAAAAACACAAAGTGCCATGAAGCGCGAAATGGTTCCCGATGTGATGAGCAAAACGGTTTCCCCGACGACCCCGCAGCTTCACACTCGCGGAATGCTCTCATGTGTAGCGAGTGCCGCCTTTGCCTTTGCGTGACGGTGGGCGCCGAGAATTGAATTGATTTTCTAAATTAAATTTAACGAATAAATCACATGTATAGTTAATCAAAGCACCCCCACATAAGTGGGGGGAAAGGACGAAGGCAAAGTACCGAATGAAGCACGGGCGTGACGTTTCGTTGTCACGCGGTGTGCTTTCCGTGTTTAGCTATCGATGTCGAAGACATCCCGCCATCGACAGGAAAGGATAAGCACATTTGGTGCTCGTGCCCGTAGGATGTTTAACGGTGCCAACTTCCTCGGACGGAAACAGGATATTGCCAGAGCCCGCGGGCGTCGATGGGTGGCCCGCTTCACCGCTGATCAGCACCTTAGCGCCAGGAAGCCAAACGACGGGGACAGGACGGATCTTAGCTTACGGTCCAATTAATCCGCTTTCCGCCCACCGACACGTGCTCACTAAACGTTCGTGGGTGGAAAATCACAGCGAAAAGTGTACGGATCGTCGGGACGGTTGGTTGAGCGGGGCGATTCGAAGGGACTGTGCAGGTGAGAACATGATCTGTTTTTCATTAATCTTGTAATGTAAATAACCACAAATCACGCGTGGTGTCTTCGGGCGTGAGCGTCGTGTGTTTTGAGTTTTACAAACTGTCTCGGTGTTTTATTTCATTTCAAAGAATTTAGCTCGTTACATTGTTGTTGGAAAAAGGTTTGCGTTTGGAATGAACAGTAAGCATTTGAACGTACATAAATACACTTAAAAATTAAATCGATTAGATCAAACAGATGCTCTTCTTACTGTTTGGGTTCTTTCACTTCAGCAGACACTATGCGGTACACCTTTTTTTACCATGATGAGGAGCTTTTTTGTTTAAATCTTTACCAAATTCACACTCCTTGTGTGATGTGTGCAGCAAAACAATGTTCTATTAAAAATGTTAAAATGTAAAACTAGAGAAATGTGAATGTAAAAGACTAAAACGTGTTCGGTTTTCTTCCTTAATTTCTCATGAATAGGAACAACCAAAAATTTGATGCCAAACGATATTCAAAGATTTAAAAACATCTTACATGTCAAAGTGTTAATAGCAGTTTAGCATACTAGAGTAAAAAGAAAGCAACATAAAACTGGTGGCAGCTTTTTTATAACGTGCTGAAGTACCGTTTAACCAATAATACCCGTTTCAAAGTACATCAACACTGGGAGTACAATTTTTGGTAATCGATGGTTTTCACGGGGCTAAAGAATGAGAAAATGTTTCCCCCCTAATCGATAACCCTCATGAAGTAATTCGATTTGCGTTTAGCGCGCCAGACATTTTCTCTTTTTCGCCAATCGTTCATATAGCATATCATTCACCTACGCATGTGTGAGCTAGTCCTTAAATGGTCATGTGTTGTATGTGTGTGTGTGTTAGGAGTGCTGTGTCCTTTCTTTCTTCCCCTCTACGCGGCACCTACGCTGGGAGGGAAGAAGTCTGCGGAACAACATCAAACGATGATTGGTGGCTGGTAAATCAATTTGCATTTCAATTTCGTGTATGATAATTTTCCTCCAACCCCGAGAGCGCGGGGGAATTATTATTTTTAGGCCACATACGAACGACACGAATCGGGGCGGCCAAGGAAAACCCCGGGAGTCTTTTTTTTTTTTTTTTTTTTTTTTAAGGCAGGGGAAAATGCAACAACGCACTTTTGTGGCCGCAGAAGGCGGTTCCCGGGAACTGAGTTCCCGGGAAGGGACTCCAGGGGCTGCAGGAGCTGTAGCTCTACTGACTTATGCCCGCTGTCTACCCCCTAAAAACACCCTTCCCTAGTCCCTTACTCCTAGAAGTTGCTTCCTTCTGTAGAGAAGTAAGGGACCCGCCCGTGAGGGCTTTGTTCTTTTGCATCTCATTGGAGAGTATGCTTCTGCTGGTGGTACCACCTTGCGTCCATCTGGCTGGCTAGCCGCGTCCTGTGGCGCACAATAATACGCTTCGTCAGCGTTGGCGCACTGCGGAGTCTTAGCGTCCCGATGTCGTTGCCTCAGTCACCGAGGCATTCTCAGCTGCCGATAGTGAGGTACGACGTTCGTCACTATTGCTGCTGATGCTCCCGGTGCCGGCGCGTATGAGGTTGCTACTCGCTGATTGTCGCGATTGCTGCTGCTGCTGCTTCTGTTGCTGCTGCTGCTGCTGCTGCTGCTGCTGCTGCTGCTGCTGCTGCTGCTGCTGCTGCTGCTGCTGCTGCTGCTGCTGCTGCTGTTGCTGCTGCTGCTGCTGCTGCTGCTGCTGCTGCTGCTGCTGCTGCTGCTGCTGCTGCTGCTGCTGCTGCTGCTGCTGCTGCTGCTGCTGAAGCTGCTGCTGTTGCGGCTGCTGCTGCTGCTGTTGCGGCTGCTGCTGCTGTTGTTGCGGCTGCTGCTGTTGCGGCTGCTGCTGTTGAGGCGGCTGCTGCTGTTGTTGCGGCTGCTGCTGCTGTTGTTGCTGCTGCATCCGTCGTCTGTTGACGCGACGGCGCGCGTTCGGTCTATTCCGTTGTCGTGTATTCCGCTGTTCTGCAGCATCTGCAGGCGGCGCTTGTGGCTGGACTGCTGCTGGTGACTGTATTGCTGCTAGCGCCTCGGCTGTTACTGTCGCTGCTGCTTCCGCTGCCTGATCCTCGATCCACTTTTGCTGTAAGATGGTGATGATCTCTCTGGCGGCGTCGGAGATCTTGTACCACCGTTCTTCGCTATGCATGAGGTGGTTCAGCATTGTGTCCGCAGTGAGTGGAACTCCATCAAACATCAGTAGCCTGTCCCGGACATCAGCAAACCGTGGGCAGATAAACAGTACATGGTTCACCGATTCCACCGCTCCTGGACAGTGGGTGCAGTTGGGGGACGTCGTGTGTTTCCGGACGTGGTGGTATTCGCGAAAACTTCCATGACCGGAGAGTACTTGCGTCAAGTAGAAATTCACGTTCCCGTGTTTCCGTTGCATCCATGTCTTGACGTTCGGGATAAGCCGATGGATCCACTTGACGTACCTGCTAGGTTCACTGTGGCGGCGGGTGCCCACCGTAGCGTCTGTGTCCCACTGAGCTTGCCATTGCACCAGGGTTTGCTCACGTTCTTCTTGCCGGATTCGTTTCGCTAGGTCGACGGTCTGGCCCGGTCGCGATCGGGCGTAGCAGCGGGCGTCCTCTTGTACGAGCAGGTGAGTGGGCACTAGGTTTGCCAACAGCATCGCTGTCTCATACCGCATCCCGCTAAAGCCACTGCAGACGCTGATGGCGGTTTCGCGAAGTACCCCCGCGAGCTTCCGTCTGCACTCCCGGTTCTTCGTCGCTGTGTGCCACACTGGTGCTGCGTATCGGACCACAGACTCCGCAACTCCCGCCAACAAGCGACGCTGGGCAGGCTTGGGTCCGCTATGGTTCCGCATCAGTGCTCTTACCGCCCGGCTGACTCGACGCGCCTTCTCCGCTACCAGCTTGACGTGTGGCATCCAGCTGAGATGGTGGTGCAGCTGAACTCCCAGGTAGCGGATGTCAATACTACTTTGGATAGTAGTGGGTCCAACTCTGATGGGCACACTCGGGTGACCTGGCCTCAAGCTGCTTATCATAACAGCCTCCGTCTTGGCCGGCGCTAGTTGGAGCTGGTGCTCATCCATCCACGCTTGTACCACCGTGATCGCTCTTTCAGCCTCAGCTGCTGCATCCTCTGGCGTCGTTCCCGGTGCCAGTAGGACGATATCATCAGCAAATCCTATCACCTTGACGCCTTCAGGGAGCGGAAGCATCAACACTCCGTTGTACATCAAGTTCCACAACGTCGGTCCAAGAACAGATCCCTGAGGAACTCCCGCTGTGATACGACGCTCAACGGGTCCGTGGTCAGTGTCGTACAGCAGGATCCTGTCCTCGAAATAGCTGCGGAGCATGCGCTGTAACTGTGCCGGAACCTCCATGTTACGCAGGGCCATGGCGATGGAGTTCCAACTGGCAGAGTTGAACGCGTTCCTGATGTCCAGCGTGACCACCATCAGGCAGCGCTTGTTGTTGGTTCCGTCCTTTTTTAGGTCAAAGGCGATCCGTCCCTCCTGGACCACCCTCTCTATTGCTTGTAGAGTTGACTTTCCTCGGCGGAAACCATACTGTTCATCCGATAATCTAGGTTGCTGAGGGTCTTCTAGATGCTCGTTGAGTCGTGCCAGCAGCAGACGCTCAAACACCTTGGCCACGGAGTTTATCATACATAGCGGCCGGTATGACGAGGATTCTCCTTGTGGCTTGCCCGGCTTAGGCAGTAGCACCAGTCTTTGACGTTTCCAGGGCGTTGGGAATTGTCCGTCATCCAACAGCCTTTGAAAGATTGCCCTGAAGGTTCCTGGATATTTCCTTATCGCAGCCGCCACGGCACCGTTCGGGATGCCGTCTAATCCTGGGGCCTTCTTCGGGTTCAGGTGTCGAGCTATGTCCACGAGCTCTTCATCTGTAACCGGGCATAGAGGTGTCCCTTGCATATCCGGCGTTAACGGGTCCGGCCACGAGATTGCATCGTGTTCCGGGAACAGGTCGCTGACGATTCTCCCGAGGATTTCGTGGTCTCTCTCAAGAGCGGTGCGGCTGCCACGAAGTGTAGTCATGACTACCCGGTACCCCATACCGAACACATCGTCCTCAGTTCCATCGATCAACTCCTGCATCGCGCTATCTCGACTGCGCTTGATAGCGGTTCTCAACTCCTTCTCGGCCTGGAGGAGATTTCGCTGTTGCGAAGTTCTTTGCGCGGACCCCGGAGTTGCTGCAAGTACGATCTCCTTTCTGACTCGGCAAGCCTCACGCAACTCGGCAATTTCTTGCGTCCACCAGTAGGTGGATGTTTTGTTGACGTGTGCTCCCTGACGCTCCATCGTGAGATCACAAGCACGGGTGAGCGCCCTAGTCAAGCTGAAAGGGTCCGTTGCACCATCTGCAAAGTCCAGCACTTCAAGCGCAGCTTCAAATTGGCTCGCTTCAAACTGCATAATCCTCCAGCGCTTTCCGCTTTGTCTCAACCGCGGCGAAGCGGGAGTGTTAAGCTGCTGCTGGCGACCAATACAGTATCGAAGAGCTTGATGATCGCTGCCTGTGAAAGCAGAACCCACTGCCCACTCGTTAGCTCCCGTCACTGCCGGACTAGCGAAGGTGACATCAACGATGCTCGCCCGAGCCACTCCACTTCCGGTGAACGTGGGCGTATGGCCATGGTTGAGTAGCTGTAGACCCATCCTGTCGGCTGTGCCCATGAGCATCACACCCCGCGCATCGGTCGCTCTGCTCCCCCACTCTACATGGTGTGCATTAAAATCGCCGGCTAGCACGATGTCTTGGTGTTGTTGCTGGTGCGTCCTTGCTAACAGCTCGATGTCCGCCAGCATACTCTCGAATTCGTTCGCCTGGAGTCTCGGAGGCGCATACACCGAGACGTACAGCACCTTGGCAATGACTGCAGCCACAACTCCTGGGCACGGGCTGCCGATCGCTTTCTGTATCGTGCAACGGCCCGGTGTGTATATGGCAGCTCGCATGTCTGGATCACACAACCAGTTGCTACCAGTGGTGCGGTAGGGGTCCGACAACAGTGCTACGTCGACCTTTTCCTCCAGCACAAGCTGGCAGAGTAGATCCTGCGCCGTCCTGGCGTGGTTCAGGTTAAGCTGTATGACCTTGGCTATCACTGCGATGCCGTCTCACTTCTACAGACCCGCGAGCCGACGCGGTGGTTTCCTTGACAAGCAGCACACTTCGCAGCTGCAGTGCATGTGCTGATTTTGTGGCCTAGTCCTCCACAGTTAAGACACATGGCAGTGCGGTTCGGGCCATTGCATACCTTAGCAGCATGCCCCTTCTCCAGGCAGTGGAAGCAGCGCTGCTCTGAAATTGGGGGCTTGCTTGCCTCCACTATCCGGCATCGCGTATTGCCGATGTTTATGCGCTTGTTTGCCAAATCGCTGATCGATTTGGCCGGTAGCCGAATCCGCGCTCTCTGCAGGCCGTTGTGGAGCCGCATCAGCACTACTGACTCCTTCTCCACAGCTACGGTCGCCATGCCGGCTACCGCCTTGGCGACCTCTTCCGAGTCCGCCAGCATGTCGATGTCATGGACAATGACAGTGCCCATTTTCACTGTGCACCGTGCGGTGCCCTTTGCACCGACGGCCTCCTGAATAACACTTTGCAGAGCAGCGCCATCCGCTCTGTGTCGTAGTATCAGCGTTAGCGTCTTGTCCGTCGTCAGTCGGGGCCTCCATACCTGCTTGTCCGCTTCGGACCGAGTGCGGATATCACGGTACAGATCTAGCGAGGTGGCGTTTCCCACCGACTCGACTCGGATAATGTCAGGAATGGACTTCTGCTTTCCCTTCGTCTTATCCTTATTGCTACTGGTACGCTCAGTCAATGCCGCGGGTTGTTGTCCCTGCTGCATCTCCGGTCTGCGCCATTCGGCAACTTTTCCCATATCTTTTCTCCCTTTCCAACCGTGTTGCTGCTGGGTGCGCCAGGCGTACGGAGATTGCAGCTCCATCTGTTGCTCCTGTTCCTGTTGCTGCTGCTCTTGCTGCTGCTGCTGCTGCTGCTGATAATATTGGGGCTGCTGCTGCTGCTGCTGCTGCTGCTGCTGTTGCTGCTGCTGCTGCTGCTGCTGCTGCTGCTGCTGCTGCTGCTGCTGCTGCTGCTGCTGCTGCTGCTGCTGCTGCTGCTGCTGCTGCTGCTGCTGCTGCTGCTGCTGCTGCTGCTGCTGCTGCTGCTGCTGCTGCTGCTGCTGCAGATACTGCTCCTTTTTTTTCTCCTTCCGTCTTAGCCTTCGTTCTTGCTTGGGCGAACGGAAGCATTGCTCAGCAGACAAGGACAAGGGATGCATTGCAGTTCGCCCCGAGGTTTTAATTTCCCCCATCGTAGAGCGTACCATCTCCTCGACGTATCGTCTCATGTCCACCAACTCTTTATCACGTTTTTGCTCCATAGTCTGGATCGCCGTGGTGAGTTCCCGTCGCAGGTCGGCGGCCTCCGCCCGCGCCAGGTCACGCTCAGCAATCGCAGACTCAAGCTGCTGCCTCAGATGCTCGGTTTCCTCCGCCGGTACTCTGTGCAGCACCATTGGAGCAAAGATCTTCGCCGTGATCGGTGTGGAGGTTGCCAGGGCGGTCACTGGTTGTGGTGTACCAGGACCCTCGATAGCCGTAGCCATCAACGTGCTGTCCTGCTCTGCGTCGTCGCTGGACGTATCCACCTCCAATGGCGTCTGTAGGTCTTTTGGAGGTGACGGCGGTGGTGACGTCAGTCGCGGAGCGTTTCCACTTTGTTGCGCAAAGCGTCTTGTGATCATTCGATCTCCGGCGACCGAACTGCCTCCTTTACCCTTACGTGGCATTCTTCCTCCGTTAACACCCTATATGGGTCATATATGTATGTCCACTGTAGGGCCACACCGCACGTGGCAATTTTTTAATTAAATATTATTTAAGGGCCACTGGGATCACTATAGAGCCTCTTATAGGACCACCGCTTCTGGGACGTAACGGACGTCACCCCGGGAGTCTGGCGGCGCTAGCGGGAGGCCCACAGTCAAAGTATGCTGTGAAAATAATTTCGCAAAGCTCGTTTTGAAAGTTTTAGCAGGTTCATTCATGCGCGACACCCGAAACCGCACCGGACGGGGAGCGCGAGCGAGACTTTCCGTTAGGGTGAACGCGGGAAGTACATTATTCAGGGATGCGATTTAGCCAGTGCTGCTGCTCCCGGGTAAAAAATGGAGTCCCGCATCAGCCGTTGCGTGACAAATGGATCGAGGCTGGGGATCCGCTTTTCCCGGGTAAAAATGCGTTCACTTTCCGAAGAGTAAACGCGGTTAGTTAAGTCATTCGAGGGCGCTCGCTAAAGTCTCAGCGTGGAGGATGGGACAACAAGAAGGGAGAATACTTTCAGGGAAACGTGGACCACCGTCGACAGGGGTGGGGTGGATGATTCCACCGAACGCGACCCATCGTGCGCGAGGCCTGTTTATTAGCATAGTCGCGTTGGCTTTTGGATGGTTTCATCATCGCATCACTTTTAATTAATGACGGCAGTCGGCGGGGGCAAACTTTCTGCGCCGTTGAAGTTTGACTCCAAATTCGCCAGATGCTACAACGCGGCTTGCAGGGCCTCGAAATTCTCGGATCTGCGGGAGCTTCCGGTTGCGTAGCGAAAATCAACAACCCACCTTCCGAAAGGACGAGCGAGCGCAATAAGTGCCTGCGTTAATTGGATTGTTTCTTTCGTGCTTAACTATTATTGTTACCGAAAATTAAAAAAAAATTGATGAAAAGATAGGACCGAAACGAAATGGATAGTTTAAAGCAGGTTCGGTAATGGTTATAAGGTAATATCCATAATTCCAAATGATTCTTTTTTTTTTTTTGGAACACAACTCGACGGACTTTAAATTAAAGAGGAAACAGGGTCTCATTGATTGAGCAGACAGCGGATGCGGACAATGGAAACATAAGTTTCACACGGAATCTTTCAAAATCATCTTATTTTGTTACTATTTGTTAAGTTAGGAACCAATTCAACCTTTTATTTAAAAACATTATTTTTATGTTTTGTTGAATGTTTAAAGTTATCGTGGCGTCGCCACATAAACCCCCTTCTGGTTATCAACTGCTTTTTTACTTTCTTAACATTTTTACTGTTGTATAAGGGATTGGGAATTTTTTTTTTCCATTTTACTAACTATTTCCCAATAAAACGCTTGCCTCCGTGTCGTAACAAATATATGTTTTAGAACCATAAAAATGACTTGAGGAAACAAGACACCCTAACAAATTGAAACACGTCACTTGGGCGTTTTAATTTATTTTTAATTGTTCCAATAGAAACAATTGCTTTTAAAGCTTTTTAAATATTGAATGCAGCGGAACAATCTGTTTATCTTCATGCGCTGGCTGCCTGTCCTTACGCCTTTGAAGGTTGCTAAAGCGTCAAGCTCAAGCCAAAGGCTTTGCGCAAATGAATGCCCTGCTCTGTATGCTTAGTTAATCTGGATTGATTAACTTTCTCTGCTTCATTGCTCTGGCACACGGACAGCTACAGGCACGAGGAGAGACTGGGCTGTCGTTGCTGGGACCATCGTGTACGGTATCATGTTGCATTGTAGCGTGGCCGATGTGGCTCTGGTCGCTTCTTTCCCAGCTGCAGTCTTGCTGGTTTGCCAGTTGCGAGAAATTTACATATTCTCTAACGCCACCACCCCTCAGGCCGTGGCATACTGGCACCGGGGAACGGACGCGTGTGGTGCACTCAAACGCCGCCAGGTAAACATGGTGATACTGGCCATTTACATTGCACAGTCTAATGATTTCCTTTAACTTGCCAATAAATATGCTAATGAGGAAAACTATGCTTCCACAATCGGTCGGCTGGGTACTGTAGCGGCCATGCATCGGTTCGGGGGGATCCGTTGCAAAACTTTTACTTTAACACATGCTTTTGAGCCACACCTTAATGGAGCAGATGTTTAAGTTATGTGCTAGTCGAAAGTTGAACAAACATTTTCATGGGTGATTGAAAGTTGTGCCTTTATTTATGTGAGGATAGGGCGTAGGAGATTATGGTTTCTTTTATTTTCATAAGAACTCCATTCCGAAATAATCTGTGCACTACATCAGTTTTTATGAAGAATAAGTCTGTTAGAAAATAAACTTCTTTGTTCGAGGTTTTTCGCTTGCAACATCGTGCTGGCTGTTTGTTTTTGCACTTTAGCTTCAGCTTATTGTTTCCCTCGCGCGCTCCTTCCCCATACACTCTATTTCCGGGGTCGCAATCCATCCATCTCCCGATCCAACGGCTTCATCATCTCATCGGCCAGCTGACAGTTGACGGATGTTTTACTGTAAATCATCGAACCATCATTGCCGTCGGGGCCGCTGCCGTGTGCGTCCAGTTTCCGCACCCTCCCCAACGTCGAACGTCGCGGGCTAATAAAAAAAAAAAAAAAAAATGGCCCAAGGAAGCGTGTTTGTTACGGGAGAAGTTTTTCGCACGTCGCGCCTCGGCGGCCGCTTTTCATCCGCCGCATTATGCAAATGAACTGTGGAAGAATTTTCATTTCCTCCTAGCCGGCCAGGCACAACCAACAACCCGCAGGATTCGTGGGTGCGTGGGCTTTTCCCAGCCACATCTCATCCGGTTCTTGATACCGGCCACCTTTCCCCCCGCGGGCCAGGGTTTCTACGGGCTTTTCGTAATTTAAATTTTCACTTCATTTTCGAAAAGATAAATCTTTCGCACCTTGCCCAGGCGGAATAGGGGGGGCGGCCAGTGACGCGTCGCGTTTTCGTTGTTGTTTAACTTCTTTCGGTAGGATCAGTTCAGTTCAGCTGCAGACCGTCCCTACCGTCCTATTGCTCCTCCTTTTTCGGGTTTTTGTTTCCGGCGGGAAGGTGAATTTTTCCTCCGGTTCCTGCCATCGTCGATTGCCGTTCAATCATTCCGGATGCTTACCGTGTTCCCGGCCCGGTCGCACGAAAGGTCGCTGGTTCGGGGGTGATGATTTGTTTTCCTCGGCATTAAAGCCGCATGGGGAATGGGAGTGGACAGCCGGCAGCAGGTGAAAATGGGACAGCCCGAGCAGCCTGACGGTGAATAATTCAGGCGCCGGGGATGTGAAAGGTTGAAGGTTTCTTTTTCATTGTGTCTTGTTTAATTTGGCGTCCTGTGTTTTTTGTTCTGTGCCTTTCCTTTTTCATCGAGAGCAAGTCGTTCTTCTTCGTCTTAAGGCAAGTTCTTCTGGTCGTTTAGTTTTTCGGGTACTTCCCAAGTTGGATTTTTTTTTTGAAGAACCTTTTTTTTATTTCATCGGCCGAGATTTCGTATCTTCGGCAGATTTATTCC
Organism: Anopheles atroparvus; assembly: GCA_914969975.1. Taxonomy (NCBI): domain Eukaryota; kingdom Metazoa; phylum Arthropoda; class Insecta; order Diptera; family Culicidae; genus Anopheles; species Anopheles atroparvus. Next base: position 25,368,689 of record CAJZCY010000003.1, on the reverse strand, counting down.
ACAGATTGGCCCCCTGCCAATGATGTTGGTTCAGTAAGGTCGCGGCGGTCTTTCTTTTAGTTTGTTTTCTTTTCTTCTCCCGTAGGGCTTGGTGTCTATCCGTTACCATCCTACCATCCCCCCCCCCCCCCCCCCCCTTCAATTTTCAGCCTTGTGCGAAATATTACATGCCAAAGATGCTAGCAGGAGAAAACGAAAAAAAAAGGACGAAGGAGGATTGGGGTCGGGGAAGGGGAAATGTTTGGCTAAGCTACCCATCTTTTTCGGATGCCGGGACGTAAGAGAATCAAAACAAGCGGACACGGACGGCTTGGGGTCATGGTTGGTAAACAAAACCGATGATGACGAAGGTTATCTTTCTGGTGTGGATGTTAAGCGGGCTACTGGGAAATATTAAAAAAAAAAAAACGCTTCGACAAGACACACCGAAGAAAATGTCCTCCTTCGGTTGCGAAGCGATCGTCAACAAATCGGAAGCGTGTGGCTACGGTTACTGGGCCGGAAGGTTTTCCAGGTGAAGACCGGAAAACGGCAGCCGAAGAGAGGTTTTATTGAAGCGCTGAGAGTATTTACATTGCATGTAATTATGGGCACCTTTTTCATTGCCGCAGTGTCGCGAATCGTCACTGGTGCGCAGTGGAAAATGTAATCATTTTTCCTCCACCTGCCGAAGACGAGAAGAACTCAATGACTCAAGAAGTCCACAGCCACATCCCCCCCGCTCTTCCTTTCACCCCTCAAAGCTCTCGTGTGTGCCTATTCATGCGCAAGGAAAATATCCTTCAAGAACGGATGTGTGTTTATGTTTCTTTGTGTTGCGAGTTTGTTGGTTAGATGTTACGAAAGGTTATGATCCATTCCAGGATCTTTTATGTCAATATTTGTTATCGCATGCACTGCCAGAGCGGTGAGATGAGTTGAAAGCGGCAACAATCCGGACACGAGTTTGGAAAGAATCTTAATGTTGGAGTGAAGTGTAGAATTACTTCCTTTATTTTAAAACGTAAAATGAGCCCGAGAGGCAACATGGCTCTTCAAACAATGATTTTTTAATTGCAAAAGTTGACTTAGTCAGCGAGGTCTGTGTTTGTTTTTATGCTAATTTGTTGTGTGTGCTTGAACATTAGATGAATTTGAAACGGAGTTGTTAATTGATCCATCAAATTATCTCGAAAATGGCCACGGAATTGGTAAAATGTGTGTGTGTTTTTTTAAAAATATTTTAATGAGCTTTATTTGTTTTAAGTGTCGATTTCAACCAACAACTGCAAAGCCGCTAGTTCTGCAATCCAAGCCGGGGGTCCTTATTTGCCTTCGCCATGAAATCAATCCAATAAAACAACTGTGACTGAAAACTATGAGAGTTATTATTTGTGAATTTGGCTGCCATATGTCTCCTATTATCATTTCACCGCAACGTGGCTTCATCGTCTTATCCCGGGACTAATTTTCATCCAGTCAAAAGCTGGATTTAAAGAGCCCCCTGAGCGCATTTGCGTACATTCATAGAGGAGCTCCGTGTGACTTCTTCTTTTTCCGATCTTAGAATCATACTATCAGTGTAACATTGGCACAAAACTAACCGGGAACAACGATGATAGGGGATTGCGAAGACTCCGAAAAGCAATCTTTGCCCTTGGTTATGCATATTGCCATCGGACGAGCCAAACGAGTGTCTTCACATGCATTGTTTGTTGGCTTGCATTTATACATTTTAATGCTGAACAGGATACAATGGCCTTATGTGCGGTATATTGAATGAAAACTGTTTTGATGTTTAAAATAACAAAAATTTCAACCCTTTCAACCTATCTATCTAACAACAACTATCTTGTTTGTGATAAGCTAGGATTTAATCATTGTTCTAATTGGTTACGTTTAACAGTCAAATAACATCCACGAACATTGTAGTCATAATCGATATGATTTAACATCTGCATAATATTGTTATATTTTTAGGCGAATTGATTGAACCAGTGTGCATTCAAAACTGCAACGTGGGCCAACGTTCTCCAACGTAGATGCATCTTCGCTTTCGCACATATGCATGTGATTGGCATAAATCTTCCCTGACGGTGGCATTTTGCACTCATAAATGTAAAATTGTGATAAGAATCCTTCGGGAGACCGTTCTGCAGAATGCTTGTGCAAGTGTGCTGACATACGTGCACGCATGGCATGGTTTTTTGGCTGTTACCGTTTCGTGCATTCGTTGCAATCCCTTCACCACGGTTCGTTTTGCATGATGTGAGAGCACGATAAGGCTGCACTCTTATTACATCCGATGCCGTTTCCCCGGTAGCAGACACTGGAGAACAACGAGCAGCTTTGTGGTGTATAGAACAAGCATTTCCGCCGAGTTTGTTCGATATGTTTGGCTGCTGAAGCGGCGTCGTCTGCACCAAACAAAATGAAAAAAAAGGTCGGTAGTGTTAAACAAAAACCAAAAAGAAACCATCTCGCCGAGAGTCGACTACTTTCCAGCTTATTTCGTTTGCCACCAAACCCATTCGCCTTTGCGAAGAGACGACCGTAACATCTGGGAAGATCCTTTGATGCTAGATGTTTTATTTGAATATTTTATGCCAGCTTTCATAGCATAGAAGATTTCGATCGACGTAACCTTTCGACGAACTACGAAGTAGTAGCATCCTTTAGAGAAGGATGCATAGAAGCGATAGAAGCGCGCTCGTTTGCGTGTTTAATTCATAGCAATTGTAAAATTTGTTTCTTTTCAATCAATCATGAAAAACATGTGTTGTTTGAATCGTTATAGTGTCATTAAAATAGCTTTCAAACATTAGTTTGATAAGTTAATTCCTTTTATCATTTATTTTGAGTTTTTTTTTCAAATTCATTTCACCAGAACCACAAACCGGTCCAAGTAACTAATGTTGGCACGGGATTGCCCCACTGGCAAAGAAGAGCTGCACTAAAAAGGAATCAGCTTCACTCGCATTTAGAACCATATTTGCTCTTCTCGAGCACCGACTTGTGAGAATTTAATGTAAACAGGAAGGGCATTATGCGGATGTACTTGTGGTTCATACCAATGTACGTATCTGTGTGGGTGTGTGTGTGTGTGTGTTTGTATGATCCTGTGTAGGTCCAAGGTTCCAAGGCTAGACATGAGCATCGCGCAAGAACGTACCGAAAGGGCAGGAGAGAGCTAAAGAGTCGTGAAGGAGTATTCGTTTTCCTCGGTGAAAATCGCACTGGAAGTGAAGTTTGATGCGCTGCCGCATACGGATTTGAAGATAAGTGGCAAAATTTCGCCCCGGGCGTAATGAACAAGGGCACATTTCCTCGTCCATTCAGATTGGAGTGTTGAGATTATTTACATAATGGAAGAAAGCGTCCCATCCACGAGAGCTGCTTCTAGAGGCCCGGAAGTTGGAAAATGCAGCCGCCAGCCACTCGGGGGGCTCGTGGATCCGTTCTGGGCCGCGTTCCGTTGCGAAATGTTGCACAGTGTCTATCAGTACGTCGGATAGTTGGTGCTGCTCGTTGTGTGGCCCACACATGCTCGCCGGTGTGATGTCCTACAATGGCAGAGGGAGAAGAAGAGAGCGAGAGCGGGAGATAAAGAGTGGGATATTCGTGTTGGGATTAAAGTGTGGCTAGAACAGACGGGCATACCATTTAATTGGATTTTGTTTTACGTCGTCTTGCTTGCTTGCAACTAGGTTTATATGTAGCCGATCTTTTTAAAATCGATTTCAACCTGACTTGTTCGATGTAAAATATATTCGATCGTGTTCCGTATACTCTTCTTTTCTAAAACGAACTTCACGAAACACTGGAGTTCTGATTCTATTATTCCTTAAAACTGTAATGGAAACAACTGTAATTGTTACTGTAGTCGCGCAAAGTAAAGTGCACTTACGTAATTGATTTAATTCCATCAAATAAGCGAATCCTTTTTTAAATCCTTCTTTGAAAGAAATGAAATAAACTGAATTGATTGGATACTTTAACAAACGGCAAACTAAGTTAATGATTCAAAGAACGGTTTTACAATGAAACAATTTGGTTTCACTGTAAACATGGAAATTTTCTACCATTGCCAAACACAAATCTAATTACATTCGAATCAGTGACATTTGTTCCGCTTTGATTGATGAATACGGTTAGCAAGAAATCCGCTCGACAGCCTGGTAATTTCCTTCCATCGCTAAAAACTCACTGCACGCCGAGACGCAGCAGCAGCAGGCCTTGAACGTTTAGCAAATGCATGTTATGCAATTTGCGATGCTGCCTCCCAACCACCAACCCACTCTGCTCGATGGCTCAACGATCCCGTAGGTCCTACAACGACAAAGCAGGCGGCGTAAATCGCGCAGCTTCGCGGAAACAATCAGTTCCAGCTTGTTGCATTCAATTTGCAAATAAATATTCCTCCCTTTTGTGATAAATCGCTGATGATTTTTATTTCTCTTCACCGTATTTCCTGCCTCATTCGATGGCCGTTGCTTTCTGAGTTTCATCTGGTTTCCAGCTTTCCATTGCTACGATTTTTCCTATTGCCGGTGGAGCAATAGTCCGATAAATTGAAGTGGAGAACGGTGACAAACTTGTCTAGGGTGCATCCAACTGCAATAGAATTCCCATAGTTGTATCTCAACGATTTTGCAGCGCACATTGAAGAAACAATGATATAAACATTTAAGAAAGCACTGTATAATGACACTGAGTGAATATAGCATTTGTCAACAAAGCATTAAAATTTATTTATGTTTCATGTTCTATTGATTTAAAAATTAAAATGTTCTAAGATATAATTTTATCTATTCTTGAAACCTATAGTGAAATCCAGTACATATAGTTCCAGTTTAATAAAAAAAGCAAGAAAATTGAAACATAGAAGTTAATGAATGATTTTTTCGTATAACATTTATTAAATTTTTTTAAATTTCAAGAAAGTGTTTCGTTTCCAATAAAACGAGCTATGGTTATTTTACAGCTATGTTTTTCAGCTTCCAACATACCATCATTTCAGTTTCTTCACCTATCGATCCTTGTAGCAGGTTGGAAGGCAGAAACATTGTAAGAACTCGAAAGAAAAAAAAAACTTTAGACATTCAACATCAAACGACAGGAATGAGGAAAAGAAAACCTCAACGAATCGACTGCCATTCCAATCGAGCTTACTTCCTGCTGTCTCTCGCGAAACAAGGGTATCGAAAGCTAACATTGGTAGAAGTTTAACCTTTTCCGGCTTCGATTGCGAAGTAAGGACGACTTAAACGAGAATCTTCATCGTGCACTCGCGTGCACTGGCAGCTTTGAGTAATTGAAACGCTAGCGGTAGAACGGTACAAGACAACGGGGCAAGAAGAAGAAAAAAACCCCCCTCTCAAACTATCGGTAATTCATAGAAACAAAAGCAGCGAAAAATCCAATCGAAAGAAGATTACCGGAAACGGCTAGAAAAGTGTACGACGAAGATGTTTTGAAAATTCCATCCCCAATTCAACGCCGGGGTGTTTCGGCGAAACTTAACTTTCCTTTTCCATTTGTTTTTTTTGTTTGTTTTTTGATAGCGCACTGAGTGAAATTTGAAACCTGAGCAACCGGCTAAAGTTCAATTGGAGGTTTGCGTACCGAAAATGGTGTTCGATTTCGACAACAACAAAATGGGCGACGCTTCGAGAGAAGACCGTATATGGAACGTTCGAGTGGAACCCGTTTGAAGCTGGCGCGCGCGTCTGTTATTATTCCGCAAGCCTTTTTCCTTTTTACTGCCAAAAAGTACCGACAGCAAGACGCTTGGAAAACACTAAACTTTACCAAAGTTAAGCCGAGAAAGGGCGTCTGTCCTCAGTTGTGCTTGTGTTTGTAAGCGTATGTGTGTGTCCTGCGCTGTGTGATTGTTTTCATTTCCGCGGGCTGGCTTTCGGTAGTCGATTCTGCATCGGCCGGCAAGAGTTCTTACCGTGGCTGGCTAGCCAGAGGACGTAAAAGAAAAGAAAAAAAAACCTCTTTTTCCAGCGAGGACCTGCGGATGGTGCTTGACAAGCTGTGGATGGGAAAAGCAGGAAAATGCCGGGCTGATCCAGTGCAAAAGCACGTGAAAAAGAGAACAATCCGGATGTAACCGGACACCGGGCAGAATAGCGCAAGAAAGACTTCTGGCGAGTAACGAGGGTGTGTAATGCATTGTCGATTGCGCTCGATTGTTGTTGGACCGGACCAGATGATGAGAAATATTTTTAACTGCATTGCAGTGCCTTTTCTTTTCGTCGAACGAGCTGGAGTGATTTCGCTTGGAAAGTGAGCAAAACAAAAAAATAACTCCATCTTGAGGAGCAGTGTCCAGTGAAGAGATGCTTGAAATTGATGGTATTATTCATTACGGTTGCATGAACTATTTTTTCCATGCTGCAACTCTTTATCCACACTCCAGTAAAACTGTGGCCCGAAGGTTGTTGTTCACGCCTCGTAATATGTCCGCAGCTAGCAGATCGTAAGCTATGAGTTGTTGAACTGAGATTCAGAAAAACTTGGCTTGTAACTTACTTAAAGATGCGGGTATATTGAAGATAATGGTACACCAAGTGCTCCAAGGATTTTTTTCTTCATTTTGTACCTAACAGCCATTTCCAGGTTTTCCTTGCTCTGAAAAAATATTTTCTGATAATTTTTTTTTATGAATCGGTTTTCTTTCCCATTTTTTTGTTCCAATTCGGGTGGTCTAAAGTTCAAAATCTAATTTAAGTAATAAAATTGAAGGCAAGTCATAAAAATCATATTGTAGTCAAAAGTTGGCTATCACAAACGGATTCTCGATGTGTGGATAAACTATAAATAGCATTTAAGAAAAAAAAAACCCAATGCTTCTTCTTCTGCGATTTTATTCTTTCCTAATTATTTGAATATTATTAAATATTTGAATGCACCCTCCATGCATGTTTAACTTGTTCAACTCGAAGCTATTCGCTATAATTTATTGGTTAGGAATGAACGACTTGTCTAACCATAAACCATAAACCATGGCCACGAGCAGCGGGAAATGATTATCTGTTTTCCTAGTTAAAATATTACCGCGATTAAATGATTTTGTTTTTAAAATAAAATTGCCGTTGTAACTTTATGTGGTCCCTTAAATAAAATCCCCATAAACATGATGTCCCATACGGTTTTTTTTCCGCCGCACGTCACGTTAAAGTTTACGAATAGAGAACCGGTAAAAAACGGTAGACTCCAAATGAACGTATCGCAAAAAGTGAACAGCTAGCAAAACCTTAACTCTCCCTCCCTCTCGCCATTCTTCGCGATTGTTTGTCCAGTTCAGCCATTGCGAGCCGGAAAATTCGGTAATCAAAAGTTCAACGGAATGTATAAAGTTCATCGAAGCGTCAACAGGCGCCGCAAACACACTCGGCCAGGCAAAAAAGGCTGATACAACATTGGCCCAAAACCGATTGGGAACAGGGGAAATAGGTGCAGCACCGGCGTGTTGTAAAAACGTTACTTCACCAAGAAGTGCACAAACAGCACTCACACCGACAGAAGGACAGACATGCAAACACTTACATGTCCGGTGTCCGCACAAAGACAGGATTATATCGAATCGGTAATGAAACAACAGGGAAACAGATCGTTTAGGCTTTTACGATGGTTCCAGGCCAGATCCAAGAGGGGGTAGGGGTGCGGGTCATGGCAGCATCAAAAACATCACCTCACTCCCACGTGGTCAGGCGGGGCTCTGAAGAATGTGAAAGGTGAATGGGGATGAATTTCCTTTTTTGTTCCTTTAGTTCCAAACCCTTGAGCATGTTTTCACCGTGTTGATCGGTATGTTATTGGTCCCACGGTGGCAGCCTACGGGTCGAAGCTTGGGGAGGGAGGGCTGAAGAGAGAAACACATTTTCCCGCCCGACGATTAGCTCAGCGGAGCATCGCAGTCGCCGCTAATGCTGTCCCCAAAAGCTCGGAATGCTCGGGACGCCGGCGTCTGGTTGACCCCCGGAGCGGACTATTAAACGAAACGGCGGGTTGTTGCAGGCGGATTTTATTTTCGCGCCCTTTTTACGGCGCCATCGGTTGATGTGAGCTTAGTTCTTTTTTCCTGGCCAACGAATCCGGTATCCGGTTGTATCTCATCCGCTAATGTTGACGGTAGTTAACGTAAATGAGAGCCATCACAGCAGACGGTCCAAGGGCTCGGAATGGCCGACGATAACAATGTGGAAAAATCGTCATAAACATCCATTAAAAAGTACCTTTTGTGATGTGATGTGTGAAGCTAATTGGCCGGTTTACTGTTTTGATTTTTCACGTACGCATGGTTGACTTGAAATCAGAGCCACATGAGCTTTTCATTGAATGTTCATGTTATTTTTCCATTCGTCCTTCCAGCATTCATGCATGATGTAGGCAATGTTGTAGATGTTGAAATCGCAATGATTTTGACTGTAAGTTCCTTATTTACAGGTTTTCACTGTGGTTCCAAAAGATGATCTGCTTGAGGGACTAAGCCATGAACTAAAAGAAGCTTTAGAGTGTTAAACGATTCATGCTCCGATTTAAAAATGATTGAAGATAAAATTAAAACCGCATTTTTCATCAACGAACAGGATGTTGGACAAACTTATGAACTTAAGTTGAATGTTCTCAGCGAAAAAACTGAAGATAAATAAGGTAAGGAAGCACGACGATGCTAGTCATGGCCGCTCTGGCTACTTCTCGCACTTACCTTACATGGTTTTAATTCAATTCACGTTACAGCGATGTGTATGCAAATGCTTGTCACACTGTGGTTAGCTACATAAATACCTTCCTTCGCCTGCGGCCACCAGTTAACCTACTCACCTACCCGAATCCTTTGAAAATCATAATCTACTCACTTCGGTTGCAGCGTTCGTTCCATTCCACACAATGCTTGCGAGGCGACTTGAATCGACCGGACCCGGGCGGCTTGGCCATCTTGGCCCGCATTCCCGTTTGGGTGCACGATATCAACTCAGAATTAGCGCCGATTCGGTTCTGCACAGGGAGGCAACCGCAGAGCTTCGACTTCCGAGGACGACGATGATGGAGGCGCCGTGGACCCCTTTTGGTCCACTTCTGTCCGTTTCCGGGTTTCCGTATCCGATGGAACCACGGAGGCCTTCACAGGCCATTAAACTGCAGGCCCGGTGTGCGGTGTGTGGGTCGAAATAGATCTTGCGGAATGCATACATAAATGCGTCTCGCTATAAATTCAAATTTACCCAAGAACACCAGTGCGGCTGCGTGCCTGCCTGACCTCGCCCAGGATGGCCGCTTGCTTGCAGGGTGCGTGCATGGGGTCCGTGGGACCAGCTGGCCACAAACCATTTCCGGTGACAAGGAACAACGACGTCACTAGCCGTAGCGCACCGGAGGGTCGTCAGCAGAGGAGGATGGGCGGCGTGGTTGTGGGTTTTGCAGGAAAGTGACTCCTTGTGCCACCGTTTACACGAACATCGGACGGGATCATTCCCGGGCAGTTGGCCGAGCCGGTTCCGCTCGGTCGGACCAAGCCACGGACAGTTACCCTTGGATGACCTTATTACCCGAGCCGAAGCGAGCGGCGACTCATCCGCAGACGGATGATTTACGATTCCGGAACCTTTGGTTGGATTAATTTTGATTACACATACTAGCCCTTGCTCCGTTTTTGGGGAGCGGTTGGTTTAGGTACGGGGGTAAGATCGGGGCTTGGAATTGGGGTCTCCGTAGTGAAGGGAAGCGTCACCCCTCCCCAGCAAGTTGGTCAGCAAGTGAAGGCTGGAAGTGGTCGCAAGTAGTCCTACTGGTAGGTTACATACAAAAACACAATCTGGTGGCTTGGCCGCTGGCGCTCGAGTGACAGTTATTGGAGATGCACCGAACAAATGGGATTAGTTCTGGCTTATTTCATTATTTCCCTTCCAGCAGCGATGAGAAGCGAGTGGGGATTGGGTGTGGCAGAGAAAACAAGAATGTTTACGGGTTTGCGCTTTGCCGCGAAGATGGAGGCAAGCTTCCCGATCGACGTTACCGTCCGGTGGCGGAGAGTAAGGATACATTATTATTTATCTTCCACCCGCGTCAACCGTAGTCGTCTTATGGTCTGTCGGATTTTCGCTGCCGTATTTTCGGTGTTCAATCAAGGATAATGAACCAACGTGTGGAGGTGATTAAATGTGAAAAATGGCGCCAGCAACCAGAAGTCAAAAGCGATCGCCCTTTCGATGAAAAGTCTATTCGTCTGCGTCAGTCCATGGGGAGGTACAATGGATAGCCCTGTCGGTTGTCGTGCATTTCATATGACCCAGTCATAATATTAGGCGGAACCTTGTAGGCTGTGACTAGAGATTTATTTGCTCAAACCGCATGATTCCGGCATCTTCAAATTCAAAGCGATACAATAGCGATAAAAAAGATAAAACAATCGTACTTTTAGTTTTAACCATGGACAGCTCCAGACCCAAAACACACGATTTCCATTATGTAAATTAAAAAAAATGTTGTAACATTACTTTAGAGTGTTAACATTCATGTTTGAAGAATAGCTGTGGTGGCTCTGGATTATGTTATCAACATTGCACCACTATCTTTTTAGTATCATCAACAATATTTGTATGTAAAGCAAAGTGAACCTACTCCCGACTTAATACATTTCTCTTTTTTAGGTTATTAGGTGATCTGTAAAACTGCGAAAAGCAAAACACATTTGCCGTCAACGAATTAAGCTATACATCAGCTGTAGAACTAATTGTAGGAACTTCCCCAAACAGGGAATCAATCAAGCGCCCAACGTCTGTTGGCTCATGCACGGCTGCGTCTGGTTATTATTTCGCAAGTTTACGTCATCCGCCAAGTTGAACACGCGCAGAGATTGTGTGCTACGCTTTTCAATTTGCACCGAGGTGTTGAATGATGTAGTCGCGGCTTCCGGCGCTAGCAGCGAGCAATGCCGCTTCAAAAATGCATGAAGAAATCATTGTGAAGAAAGGCGCATTGTTCCGGTGTTTTCGTCTCCGTCGGGGCACCGTCGGCGCCCAATCGGCTGCTGGTGACATATTTCAAGACGCCTAAGGAGCCACGATCTTCGTTGTGCGGCAACCTCGCTGCACGCGGATGCCGGATGGAACGTCCGTGCTCATGATGGAAGGACTGGAATGGGACTCTTGACAATAAAAATCTGCCGAGTAGTTTAGTGCACGAAACGACCGGCGGGGGGGAAAATCGGGAATGTATTGAAATGTTCCTCCACAAATGGGCCCCCGCATCGGCTGCAATAATGAATCATGCATTGGGCTGGGGGAAATTTATCGTCCCGAACTGGCGAACCGCGCGGCAATGCCGCCCTCTGCTACACGGAAACCGATGGTTACCGATCTCCGGTTGCACCGCGGGACGAGGACGAGTGAGCTTATATTTTCAAATATCCACACCAGACAAAAGCTGCCGGCGCTCGCTTGTTTGGCCGGGGGGAAAAAGTGCCAGCGGGAAGCGTAAGAAGGCCGTCTCCAGGAAACCTCCCGGAAAACGGATGCTTGTGAGTGAAACATATGCAACCGAAATTCCTGTTGAAGCATAAATTGAAACATAAATTTCCACATTTCCGATGGGAACGAATGTGCCGTCAATGATGGGCTCGGTCTTTGCCGGCTTTATTCATGCGTACGTTTGTGGACTTCTTTTGCTTCAGATTGCTGAAACGGTGTAGTTCGGATTGAATGCTCAGGGATGTAGTACAGTTGTGGTCGTGAGAATGGAAAGTGACTCAAAATAAATGTGCACATCTGATCGAAAAGATAGCTCACAAAGAAGAGACATTATAAAATAGTGTAAGCTATCGAATGCTCTCGTCTTGCAAGGTGCTGCGTAGCAAAACTAAAAAGCAAGATATCGAAAATTAATTTGCAAACATTCTTACTGTAACTTCGTAATTCAATAGTTCGCTGCAAGGAATTACACATACTTAATGTTTAATAAATGAGTATCTTTCTTTTCTCCCTATAAACATATTGGTATTTCGTTCAATAACAATTAGAATAATTCTTCATTCTTCTCCATCTAATTTAAGACAACAGTTAAAATCTCCCTGGCTTTCATTTTAACATAATTTTAGCATGACGGTAAAACTATGCCCCTAATTGTGCTCCTTCGGCTTGGCGTTGCTTTTCAACCAATGTGCTTCCATTGTATGGCACGCAAAAGAACCGGGTGGTTCGGATTCCTCTCCCGCCCCGCACCGGAAGTGCTTTCGATTTCAACGACAATTTTAACATGATGTATGCACAAACATACGAGCCCGCACCCGGGCACCAATGCGTGTGTGGGACGACGGTTTATTGTTTTCAACAGAATTACGGACCAACACTATTTGTGCACGTTGTGCCTTAGACATAATGCCATCATCATCATCATCACCGCCACCACCACCCAAAAGACCGACCCGATGTTGCTCCCTGCCTGCTCATGGCACGCCGAATGCTGACACAGCTGGCTTTTCGACGGCTTTCTCGACACATTCCAGCCCATTCCATGCTACCGGTTTTGAAACGCTGCTGAGCATGCCAGTTGGGAATTGAAATTTTTGGTAATGTGTCAAACGCATGGCAACTGGTGACCGGTCTTTGCCAGGAATTGTGATCTATTTGTTTGTTTTTTTCTTCTTCAAATTTTGTTTCTGTATCTGTGAGCCGTTTGGGAGTGAATGGGCTGAGGTTGTGCATAAATCAGAAACAGATACGAGCCAAGCGGAATGCGTGGTGCGGAGGCTCCAAAAATGACTCGTTGTGACTTTAATGCACGATCGGTTGTTTTTGCTTCGGGATTGATTTCTTGATTTGAAGGTGCAACATGATAGCATAATTCAATTTTTTTTTGTTTCACAAGTAATGAAAAAACGGTTGAGTTGAGCACGTCGACAATGCTCGCGAATAAACATATCGGATGGGTTTCGTGTTGCATATGCATCACTCTTTTATGAGGACCGAATTCTTTAAATCTGAATCACTGTTAATCTGAAAACACTGTTTATAATTTGAAACTGGCTTCCTTTGGGAATATGGTCGCAAAGGTCGTCAGCGATGGAAAAAGCAGCGAAAAACCCCTTTGTCAGAACCGTTTGATAATAACCCATCCCTCAGGAAAGCCTAAGCTTGTAAAAGTTATCCTCAATTAAAGGCCACTCCTCTTCCGAGCGACCCCGCACTCCGACGGGCCAGCAAGCCAGCAAAGTGCTATTACATACGAGATGGGTCGTACTTGCGCCCATAAACCTATCCCGGAACCTAAATCTTTCCGCACGCTGTGAAGCGAAAGCCCGCTCTGCACATGCCGGAACACGCCAGCGGAACGCTCCGTCTCGGGGCCTTGCAATCCGGTAATTGCGACCAGTCACGTACGAGCATACTTGGTAATCCGTTTTAAATCGGATTATTAAAATAATTTTACAAAAGTAAATTAGATACATAGCCATCGGTGCTAGGGGGAAGGGAGCAGGAGGACGGGGAGAGGCGGCGGTTGGCTGCTCGCGGTGGGAGAAAATAGTCGTGGTCGGGCAGTAAGTGGCCTTTGGGTGCGGAAAAATGGGTTGAAGGGAGGGTCTCTGCGTGGAGCTTACTTGCAGCGGGGCGAAGCGCACGACTGAGAATTCATTATCGCAATTAAAATTATCAAACTATCCCGAGTGGACCAGCGTCAGTTCCGGTGCTCCGGTGGGTTTACGTAACAGCAGCAACCTTCTGCTCAAGGGTGAACTGAATAGTCATCGCTTTGAGCATGCAAAATAAAGGTCAGTTCAAGTAAGTTACGTCATTTTGCGTTAGAACAAAATAATAATGGCATATTAAAACTGTAGGAAATAAATATGAGCGATTGAGAAACATTCTAGTGCTTGAGTTTAGTATTTAGTAAAAAATATATAAATTAACTATGTAATATGAATTTCACACATTATTTTGAACTACGAAAGGTATCGGCATGCTTTCCAATTTTCCAGTCCAAATTTTGCGAAAAACTTAGGAGGAAAGGAAACGTAGGTGGAGATCTCTTAGGAAATAAGAGATATGGGAAAGATTATTCTGAAATTAAATCAACTCATTTTGCCGAAGATGGCAGGAACAAACACATACAAAAATCACGAACGTGGATGCTCCTCTTCTTCAGAATTCTACCACCGGATGATATGGATTATGAGTAAATGTATCAACCTTGCACATGATCAGTTGGTTCGTAATGAATTGAAAGGAGTACACGAGCCCGTTTCGCTGATGAAAGAAGGGTTTGCGTTTTGTATTGGAAAACAGAGATTGCATCAGTACACACACTTTACAAATCAAACACAGGAAGAAGTAATGGTTGGCTGTTAAAGGCTGACGTTTGAACGTAAGGTCCTTGGATTTTTATTTAGAAAATACTGTTTGAAATTAAATGAAACTGAACAATTAACAATACACTTTACGTAATTGGTGAAAGAGTATCTTTCATGGTTTCAAATTATTTAATTCTCAGATATTCAAATTCAAAGGGCCCCCCCCCCCCCCTGGGGTCCTGGGTTGGAATCAAATCAAATTTCATAGGCACTTATTGAGTGTTTAACAAATTGACCAATGTCGTGTCGGAAGTGATTGAACCATTCCCGAGAGGCTACCGGACGATGCCATGAGCAACTAACCCCTGTTCTCCTGTCGAATCAATGGTGGGCTGGGAAAGTCTGGAGCGCCTGAATGCATGAATAAATTATTTAGAATAATTGTTGAAACGGTGCGGGGGGGCCGTCTGGGAAAAAAAAGGAAAGGAACTCGTACCCAACCAGCATCCGAATCCCTGGTCCGTTAGGGTGGTGCACTTTTTATGCGTCCACACAATGAATTTTCAAAACCATTCCGAAGGGCTCCCACCGGGCACGGAAAACCCCCGGGCCGGAAAACGGCATTCCAGCTCTGCTCTCACGTTTTCTTTGAGGGCAATTTGCATGGTAGGTTAGTGGTTCCTTTTCCGCTTTTGCGTTGTTGGGCCGATAGTTTTATCAAACGGCCTCCCCCTCCGAACGTGACCGACGGTGAAACTAAAGTAAAAACAAAAAAACAAAAAACAAAAAAGATTGAAATATCCCTCCATTCCCGTTGTTGGGTGAATCCATTTTTGTGCAGTTTCAGGCAATTAATGAAACTACAACTATATATATATGGCGCGAACAAGTGTTGCCCTTTTGCAGCCGTAAATGGCTTTTCCGGGAGACAAAAGGGGCAGAGTGCTTTCAGATATTCTATGGTCATTTACCAGCCGTCCGGAAGGGGCCATCGCACGGAAGGGCCACCGCGTTGGCAAATGGGGGAGGGTATTGTGAGGGAGTGCCTGCTAAAAGCTTTTTGCAGCTAAATTTCTAATCCATGCTGAGAATGGCCGAATGGCCTTTCAATGACGCCGAGTGTTGTTAGAAGCATTACAAAAATTGCTTCTATGGTTGCACCTTTTTTCAATGCACTACACAACAAAGAACGTTTTGTGCTGGTGTAATTTTGGCAACATCGAAGTAATCGCTGTATTTGAAAAGAAAATTTTCGTAGCAATTATGAGAAGGGTTTATAAAAAAAACTCCTATCTCTCTTACCATTAGCTTGAAACAAAATGTTACGTACAATAACCAATATCTTGTCAACGATAGGTTTCAAATTTATTTAAAAACAGATGGTGATTTTTTTTTGTTCATTTGCAGGAAATCGGCTGTCTTATGTTTCGTTCAGAAGGCGTGCGATGTTTCAATCCGATTAAAGCGTCCGATCCGCTTGCCAGCTGCACAGGTTGAAGGTGCTGGAATGTTCAGCCGCGTTACCAACAGCTTTTCATCAGCCCAACCCGTGTGTACGACGGTACCAATCGAACCGAGACGAGTGCTCCCAGATGCTGCATCCGTCGTACTTTGTTTTCACAAATCGAATCAATACACCGGATGGCACGTGCGTCGTGATCGTGCGATGTGACCGACTGGCGTCGGAAAACCGGTAAGTGCACTTTGGTGCAATCAATGCAACGGTTGTTTCAGCTCGATTCCCCATTCGACGCTGCACGTTCGAAGGGGGGTGGAAAAGCATGGGAATTCTCGTACAGCAAAAACCAAATTGAGAGAAAGAAAAAAAAATACACCAGAGGAATTCAAAACAAGTTTGGCATGAAAGGAACAACGGAGGGGAAAAAAACTCGGTTCGTCCGCGTGTTTGCGAGCGAACGTTCTGCCACGGTGCCTCCAGTTGTCTGCAGTTTTTCCGATAAATCACGCCTCTCATCTGGAAAATCGAATCGTTGACTGGTGCCGCTGCGGATATTCGTAAGTGGCTCGTGCACACGTATTTAAATGACGCTTCTCCAGTGACACATAAATTGCCGCGCCTCGGAGTTCGGAGTTGTTTCGTGTCCATTCCAGTCCAGCCCTGCCGGCCCGGGAAAGATCGCTTCTGTGCTCGGCTGCTCGGAGCCCCCGAAAACGGGAGTCGCGTAACGAATCTTTTCCCGTCCGGCTTGCTGGGGGAAAAAAAAAGCTGTGCAGAAAAATAAAACCTGCCAACGACACAACACGTTGAACACCGAACACATCCAGCGTGAGCCGTTTTGAATGTGTCTCTGGGTGGTTTTAAATCTAGCATCATTGGCCTGATAAGTGCCGTTGGTCCGAAATTGACTGAAAGCTGCGATAAAATGTCACAGCCGTTTACTGTCAAAGAAGCACTCCGGAAAAACTAGCCTTTTTGCGCGGGAAAATGGTTTCAATACTTTGGCCACGCGTTACAAAACATGTTCGGTACTAGAGGCCTTTCCTGCAAAACGTCAGGAGGTCCCCAAATAGGATATTTGGGGACTCTGCGTTATTGTGCTTGGGAGAAATATTTCCTATTTAATGTAACTCAGTATCATGTTAATTATTAGCTTTTCTATGCTCGTAATTTCTAATCTAGTGATTGAGATAAAATCCTTCATGGATCGAAAAGAAACTTTTGTTGAAGTTTAAAAAAAATCAATGCGTCACATGATGATGTTCCCTACTCAGTAACAAGGTCTTGGTTTCGTGAAAAAAAGTATACACTTTCCAAATTTAAACATCAACATCTTATGGTATCCGATTTTCCATTCCTTGGGACTTGCATTCCTCTTCACTCGCATCCCTAACTTGTCTTCCCTGCTGGCATTTCGGATACTTACTAAATCGTGGTAGACAACAATTATACGGCAAGCAAAGTGTTGCGGATGGCCAACAAATCGTTTTATTGTCCTCCAAACGGCGCTTTAATGGAGCGCCGCTTTGTAAACCCATCGTTCTGCTGCCCCGACTCGCTATCTTCGAATCGGGTGAAGTCGGTGTTGCCGCTGGCGGTGTGATAATATTTCATTTGGCTCGTTTTGATAATTTCTTTCAACTCGTTGCGTACCTAAGACAGTCCGGCGTCAAGTGAGCGCTTGAAAATTATCATAACGGCGATAATAACACTTACCGAATGATGCTGGCGTTTGATGGTGCCGATGAGGACTGGAGGACTGGTAACTGTTATTATGACGATTATCGTCAATTTGATCAACGATTGCGCTGACCGCCATTTACCCCCGTAGCTATACACGACGGAGATAAGGGAAGTGAAATTAATAAATTTGAATTAATTTCTATCGCTCGTTCTGCAACCTCGTTTCCTTCCATGTTCCGTTTTTCCTCTACGATTGCTTATGTTTAGACTGTAATTGCACCTTTGGAGCTTTTGTGAGGTTAAGGTAACTCGTTGGGTTAGCCACCGGGCCTTTACGGAAGTGCGCAATACGAATGTTGGAACGCAATTGAAGCCGGCTGGCCGAGGGCCGTTCAACGTTTTGCGCTTCGGCGCCGAACCGTACATAAATTAATTTATTTCTCTTGCGCAAATATTGCGCGCCGCAAAATGCATATTTCGTTATCGATCGAGTGCTGGGCCGGTTTCGGGTTCGGTCCGTTTGGTTTTCGGCCACTTTTCCGGCCAATTTTTCCGATGAAGGAAGAAACGACCCGAGCGCTGTAATCATTTTACAGATGGTTGATCTCTTCATTGCACAATCAACCGTCGGCATTTGGAATGGATAAACGCGAAAACGGTGAAGGGATTTCAGGGGATTCGTCCTTCTCGTTTACCTATTTTCGGTGCGAGAAAGAAAAGTGCCGGGTGAAGTGCCTCCTCGCTAGCCGTAAATTAAATTTCGTTTAAATTTGATAACAATTTTCATCGCATCCATTTTCGATTTTCCGTTCCGATTCGATTGAGGTGGATATGATATGGATTCTTCCCGAATGATATGGAAAGAATCTCGAGATCGTGTCCCACAACTAATCGACGTTCGTTGCGAACGCTTTCGGTTTTTCGGTTTAAAGAGCAGTGTTTTTTTTAACTAACAGCTTAAACTATTTCACATGTTTTGGATCTTAATGAGTAAATAAAACATATTAGGTAACATGTATTAGGTAGTTCTTCCGTTTTTAAGCAAAATCTTTTACTTTTTGGTTCATTTTTTCAGTTTAGTGTGCTTGCTTGAACAAATAATTTTTAACTGTGAAAAATCGCCCAAGTTAGTTGTGGTCCTCCGGAAACAGTTTGCTGAATTTCTATTCATGACTAGTATTCCAATAAAAAAAAAAGAAATTCCTTCACATCCTTATCTTACGATAGTCTTCCCCTGCAGAATATCTATGTGCTTGATGATATCTGAATATCCCCTCCCCCTCCTCCTCTGTGGAGGCATGTGGAAAAGAATTTGGCATACATACATACCGCGACCCCGTCCACGTTTGCTTCTCCCGTACACCGAACAGCCGATGATGGGCACATTTTTGGAACGTCTTCCGTGATGTAGCAGGTTCAACGGACCATCCTCGCCTTCGACCTCGTTACCGTGGAGTCAAACATTGCTGCCCCGAAGCTGTCGAGTTGTCTGTTCTCCTGCGCTGGTTACGCATATTTGCACCACTCGTCTTCGTGTACTCCCAAGGTAGAGCATGTTTCCACTTTCTCTCTTTTACTTCATTTGTAACTCGCTTGTTTTCGTTCTTTTCTTTTTAGAAAAAAAAAAAACATACACACACATTTCTACCAAGCTCTCGAGGACCTGTCAAACGCGAGTTACGTCGAAGGAGGCGCTGCCGAAACGAAACGGAAATGCCATCAGCTGTACCGGCGATATGCGTGGTTTTCCCGAAGGAAAAGTATTTTACCCAGCACAACAGCGCCGAGAAAATACAATCACACTGGATACGTTTTCCCTTGCGTTCGGTTTTTTTGCCACAATTTTTCAGAATGGTTTTTCGAAAACAATCGGAACGACATGGCTGCAAATAAAATGAGACGTTCCAGTGTACTCGCGGTGAAAAATGAATGCGTTGAGCTGGAACGAAGGTGTGCTGAAAAGTTGCTGGAGAAAAAAGGGAAAGGTTGCTGTTCCGTCGTTTCCTGTTTAACATCAAGACTGGACAATTTTTCTCTCAGGTATTTATATAACATTTGACAGCTTAAAAATAATAGAAATAAATTAAAATACTTTTCAGTTAAACTATCCGACCGACCTTCTCCTAGGGTGGAAGACGTTGGCATTTCCCCTCGGTATCTACATTTCCGGGAATGGCATTAGAAGTGAACCGAAATTGAATGACAGACCCATCGCTTATTGCGTGGCAACCTCAACCATATCCACCCATTCGGGGCCGCGGGTGTTAGGTTAAAGTGCTGCCGGGAGGGAGGAGATACCGATGGGCATCCTTTTTTTTCCCTTCCTCCTAAAGATAAACACCACCGCAGGGAAAATGGTTGGCTGGTACACTGCTGGGGTAGGTGCCATCTCGGGCCGGCAGGTACACGCATGGAAAGAAAATAATCTTCCATTTGGCTTTCGATGAGAAATGCTCAGCTCGCGGCGTAGCACAGAGGGCAGCCCCGACGGCACCTATCGGTGAAATATTGAATCGAACAAGAATGGGAAATCCATTTGGGAGCGCAAACATATCTAAATTGTATACGACGAACGTGTTGGGCACCGGTATATCAGATCTTCGTTTTTGTGTGCCTTTCGTTGTTTGAATCTTGTTCTTGTTCTGTTTGACTGAAAAACGGGGAATTTTAGTTGCCAAAATGGGGATTCTATTAGTCGCTTTGTGCATGCTTTATTCCTACAAAGTGGTTTGTGTTGGATAATATGACTCATCTTATATGTTTTAGTGTTTACTGTACAATTTCTACCATGCTGTACAGCAACACGAACTACTTTACGACTAATGGGAAGAAAAGGAAATTAATTTATTTCGTGGGATGGAGTAAAATCTACATTCGAATGGTTTCAGTTGTCATTCCATTCAAAGGGGTAAAAGACAAGAGGTATTTTCCCACCATTTGTAAGGAAGTGCGTTGCAATCGTCTTTTGCCGGTGTTAGCTGCATCGATTACAAGAGATCATCGTTTCATGCATAAAGGCAACCGAAAGCCTACCGTTAAACAACCACACCGACGCTTCACGGATCTCCAGTAGCTCGGTAGCAGAGGGAGCCCGAAAATCCTTGTTCAATTTATTGTTATCTGATGGTAAAACAGTTTCGCCTGCAACTACCTTGCTTGTCTGCGGCTCCGTTTCCCTAGCACTGGAACTGGAAGCAGCACACCCGACCGACCCATTCGACCGTGGGTTGCACCAGCCTGGGGCCTGGACACGGTCGTTGAAGGCTTGATGCTGGCAAGTGTCCATGTCAAACCCTTCCGAAAGGATGCCTTTCCGGTGATGGCGATGGGATGGCGAAAGGTCGCCTTTTGGCTTCAGCCGTGTTAATCGTCCGTTCGAGCTATGTCGGTAGAGTGCCGTCTTTGTGCAACGTTTCTTGTCGGGCAAACATGAAGAATGGGGGGGAAAGCATACACTACCGTTTTTCCCATGGAAGCCCGTCAGGGAGTGGTCAAGTTCTTTGGAGCTTAATATGGTGATCCATCTATACTGCTATCGAACAGTGGAATATTATAAACAAGTGAATTTTGATGCACGAGTCGAGTAAAAACACATTAAAAATGGATCAAATCAAATCAATCAAATAGTAATTAATTTAAAAAAATATTTTTGGGAACTTCTTGAATATTATGTTTCATGAAAACGCTACGAATCGAATTTACGTTTTCTTAAATGCATTTATCTATTAATGCTTGATGATGATACAGGCTCCGAAATTTACATCACATATTTTTTCTTTGTTGTTACTGGTTTGTTAGGTTGAGACACTGTATTATTCGTTTGGTGATGCCGTCATTTAGTTTCTCTGTAAAAACATTCCATTCAAAACAGAAAATTTAAGCAACAAGCTGTAACGAAATATCGTTTAGAATTTTTTAAACATGCACTTGTTCGATTGGGGTGTGTCTGTATCACTTTTGTTAATGTTGTGGAAGTGGAAGAGGGAATGGCATGTAGAAATATTTACTCACGTGTTCGCGCGCCGCATTTGTCACCGGTGGAATGTGAATTTTCGTCAGTGCCGGATTTGAAGGGGGGAAGGACTTTCCTTCTCCATTTATTGTCCTCCGTTATATTCTCACTGCTGCTGTCGAAAAGGGACGAAATTGATTGAGTGGCAGCGGTGGAAGGCCGGAAAAGTATCGGAATCCTTAAAAAGCTACCCAACAACGGCCAATCAGCGTCTTGAGAAGAACTTGGCGTGAAGGAAAACGGTCGCTTGCGTGTTGCGTGTGTCGCGTGAACAGCATGAAAACGCTTCGTTTCCGGTGTGTTTTTTTTTTTTTATCACAAGGAAAGGGCAAGGGAATAGGAGGGAAGCAAAACCGATGCTCCAATTATGCGCGATGGGAAAACTGAATTCCATTCACGTTCCACTGTCAAAGATGGATGATTTCGGGATTACGAGTAAATAATCACATTTACGACCGTCGGGGCGCCAGCGCTGTAGCTGATTCGCCGGCTCTGGGGAAGCAAGCGACGACGACGACGACACAACAACGACGGTGGACCCGATTCGGCAGGGCAGGGTTGTAAAAAATGAACACCAACATTTGGGAACATGTTTGAGGTGCAGGTGATCTATCAACGATGGCTCCCCGGCATGATGTATTGGGCAGGATTTTTGATCACACGGATGCAGAACGTGCCACGACAATACCGGCGCTAATGCCGCTTGGGCCACACCCTCAACAAGAAGCAATAGTAGTTATTGGGAAGGAAAGTTATTCATTGGTATGGATGAATGGATTAGGGGTGTCCGATATTATGTCTCTTCGTTTCCGTTGTGGCATCCAGTGATGCGCAAAAGGAGCTTCCTCACGGCCGGAAACAACTGTCTTAGAAAATTTAAAGAAATGGCAGCTATTAGAATTCTTATTTAGATTTTCCAGGATAATGTCATATCTTAATGTTTCATCGATGTGCTTTACATGACGACGACGACGACGATTGAAATAATATTATTCATATAGCAAATGTCACGTGAACATCATCATTAATCCGATAGTTAAACTCACGCAGCTGCCTTAGAAGTATTTAAATCATACTACATTCATTTAGGGAAATGTATTTTTAATAAAAACGTGAAAAAAAAGGTTTGTTTTGCTAAATAATAAAACAGGAGACTTCACATCGTTATGTATGTCGGTGGCAGCAATTCCTCTAGTAATGTTTATTTAGGAACTCAACCATTCCTTTAAGCATCCATTGATGTGTGCGCCAGGGCTGTGCTGTTGCAAAGTGCTTTCATCATCCCTTAACGACGAACACCATAAAGCATCCGGTAGAAAAAAAACAAAACAAAACACAAAACAAAACCAAACCCGAGTGACGAGATGGCTTCATTGTGGGTCGCCTCCACCTGCCTTTATATTATTCTTTTTTTGTTTAACTCCGACTTTCGCTTGACTTTCATCTGGCGCTCGTGTAGCTGTTTTTTACGCTCCTGTCGCCATGATTTCCGAGCGGTAGGAAGTCATTAAAAACGTGCATGTAGGAACACCCTCGCATCCCGTTCGGATGTGTCTCTAACGCAATAATATTTGCCCTTCCCGGTGCCGCTCCTCCCATCGCCCGGCCCACACCAATTGCTTCACAATGTCGTAAAACATAAGCATTTTCCCTGGCGGGCACGGAATGGAAATCTGTGCCAGGTTTCCCATCTTTATGGACTACTTAACCGGAAATGTAGATATTATTACACGGACGACAAAGTGCGGCTTTACGAGTTGCTGCGCCAGTCGGCGACGGGTCGCATTCATTTGTATTCCGGGTGCGTTGGCGAGGTGAGAATAAGGCTGCGGGAAAGTTGACATCTTTCGCGTAAACGAGACTGCCATTTGGAGGGCTGATGTGTTTAGACAATATTACTTGCGCGGGACATTTGGGAAATAGAGACGCCAAACATCCATGCTGCAAATGCTACATTCTATCAAACATCAACGAGTACTGATAAAGGGAAAGCTTTAGCTTTTTTTAAACTGGATGGGAAAAGTTTTTCCAACCTTCGCACCATCGTTTCAAATTACATTTACCTTACCTTATCTTTGAATTGATGATTTCAAAAAGTTTTTCCTTCTATGTAAAGTGCACTAGAAATGTTTCAGAGCAGAGCAGAGCTTATATATTTCTCAACTTAAGAACTTGAACTGTTTCCACTTAATGTGATTCGAATAACCCTGGCTACCTTCAGCAAAAGAACTATGTAAGACGGCCATTGAAGCGTATTTAAGAAATTTATTTGTTGGTCCCAGTTGGGGATTTGTAGTTGGATTTATGTTTCTTTTGTGAGACACTATTTACTACTGTTCACAAAAGAACACTATGCTGAAAATCCATTCAATTATGAATGCATTGGGTACGGGGTATGCTTATTGGGAGCCAACATTTCTGCCTTTCGAAGCACTTGAAGCGAGAAGGCGGCCCACTGTGAATCAGCTTCCATGAATCGTAGAACGGGGTTACAAAAGTCGCCGGGGAAAGCGGTTGAAAAGCGGTCCTGCCTAAAGCAGAACGACACATCAAATTTAAGGAATTGCACTTGAGCGTTTAAATTGTGATGAGAGCAAGAGGAAAAACAAAGCCGTTGCGAACGGGACCGAATTTAACAGGCTACCGCTTCCTCCCTTATTTTCTCCCCCCCGGGGCTTCCCAGGGGGTGCGAGGCGTTGCCCAGCATTTGATACGATGCTCAAATCTAGCTGGATTTGAAAAATGGCGCCTGGCAACGCCAAATCCGAACGTACGCCAAATGGACGGCACCGGCGTTGGTGGGATGCTGGTTCATGTGTATCTTTTAATTTGAAGGGATTCGTTGCGATGTACGGCTACACTTAATTCAATTTTCATTTTATACCCTCCGCCATGGTTGCGTGAATTTTATTTGGAGGGATGCGAGCGCGAATGATGGGCGATGAGTTTTTCGGCGGATGTGATTTTCCAGCTCGGCCGCGGTGGCGCGCCGGTTGTGCTCGCTCGCGTAATTGTATTTTCGGGTTTGCCGTCGGAGGAGCTGAGCAAAAATCCCTTTTCGCAGCAGATCGTATAATCCCGGAGCCGGAGCCGGTGTCTGGGTGAACGTGCTTACGAGCCGCGAGACGCGAAAATTGCGGGTAAATTCGATGATTTGAAAACGAATTGGTACGGTACAATGGTACCGTGTGAAAAAGGGGCGTTTTTACTAACACATGCTATAGTTCAAGCCCAATGCATACATTCCACCTTTGGAACTTGGATCTTGACGTCAAAATTGAAGCCAATCTGCTTGAAAACACATATTTTTTACATAAGGTATAGGGAATAGTTTTTTGTGGAAGAACTGTAGCAATTTTTAGGTTTACTTTACTGTTAGAAACATTCTGGTGGATTCCTTACAAAGCTTTGATTTGAACAAGCCCCAATTCAAATCTTCAGAGCAGCGAAGGTCAGCATTTGTGTTCTTCCAGTACTGGACATTATTTAAATTACTGATTATGTTTGGGAAATATTCAAACATGTCAGACGAGTTTTCGGATTGGTCGGACTTTCTCTTCCTCTCAGCCGTTCAATTTTTTTTTTCTTTTATAAAACATGTTCGAACACAAATGCTGCACAACAGAATCAGTTTGCGGTTTTACGATTTAACACGGAGTGGACACACTCCACAGTTTTGTTTTGTGTGATAATGCTTAACATTACAAGTTTTATTTAAGGAACCCTTTTTCACGCTCGAAATGTGGGTGTGACTGTTTTTTTTTAAATCTATACAAAGGCTTCTTTTACATTTTTTTAAACAAATTTTCTTATAAAAGGAGAAATCAATTAAATCCAGAGCATCTTTTTTGAAATAAAGAAAACTTGAATGAAATTTTGTGTTGAGTTGACGGAAGAAAAGGAAGTTGATTTCAACAGAAACTTTTGTGGTTGAGTTCTTATTTTAATTCAATGTTGGTTCAACAATGATTTCGAAGTAACTTAAAGACGCACACATTTCATTAAATTTGGTTCTTAACGTTCACTAACAATCTGCAAAGCTGATGAAACTGATATTGATCCGGAAGAAGCGCTGCACTGCAATCTATCATGAAGTAACACTAAATTTCACTTTTCACAGCGGCCTTCGGTCTTACAACACACTTTTTTTCATCCTTCCTTTGCTTACTGTTTTTTTTTCTTGTTCACTACTGCTTGTTATGCGGCACAAACACACCCTGGGTAGGGTCGAAGACGAGTACAATCACTGCTACAGCTGGTTGAAGGGGACCAAATGCATTCGCAAAGGGAAAATATTGCTTGTACAATATTACGATTTGACCCGATGTCAACCAGCTATATCGGGTGATTCAATTGGAGGGTGGCCGGGCCACATCGAGAACGACCATCGGGCAAACTTTCCGCTGACCTCGATTCCCGGGGGGAGGGACGAGGGTGAGGTTTCGATCCGATAGCACTTTTTCACTTTTCCACAACTGCCATTACTACGGGAGCACCCCACTGCAGCCACTTCCGGTACGCTTTCCACCAACCAACCTACGATTTGTTTCTGAGCACTCGAGACATAATTCTGTTTATGTTTATCACCGCAATCACGATGCTGCTCCCGAGCCCGGGAGCGCCAGTCATAACAATAACCGTTACATTATCGGAGATAAGAAGCTGACTAGGAGACAGCAGCGACTCGAGCAGCGGGCTGACCGCAGTGACGCTATCCTCTGCTGCGATCCGGGACAGCGCGTTAGAAGATGCTGTGCGTTGCCGTCGGTGCTGGGTCGAAACTAATTCCGGGCGACCGAAGAAAGGGACGAGCTGCCGAAAAGAGGGGAAAGATCGGACGTAAATGTAGTAAAGAAATAATAAAATATTTCCCCCCGATAATCCAGATCCGAACCACGAACACGCGGGGTTGGGCCATTCGGGCATCCTGGCACGAAAAAACAGAGGCGAAAGTTGGATGGCCAGCCTTCGAGATTTGCTTCTGTACATAATTTTATTAGTGAGGTAGTATTGTTTTACGATGCGCTCCGCTCGGATCGTTCTGTGAAGGGAAGGTATTTTTTTTTTTCGATGAGCCGCAAACAGAGCTCGCCTCGAGTGGATACCGGGAAGCTTCGGGCGATACTAATTGAACTAAATTGCGACACCGGAAGGCAAACGGCAAAGGAGGAACATGAAGCAAATTATGAATTTTACACCCTGTCCTTACATCCTTGTTAGTCGCTAGCAGACGCTCGTTATTTCATTACACTCTATAATCCTCGAAAGTGCGCCATCCGGTGGTGCGCTGCGGTGTTTCGATTTTTCCCGCTGGAGCGTTTGACACATTTTTCCAACAGGCCAGCGCCTTTTTTGGTGTGCTACCGGCGGTTGCATTATTTACACCGTCCGATGAGGGGTGATGGGAAATTTAATTTTTAATTAATTTTCCCTCCTCTTCCCGGGCGCGGGCTGGGTTGGCGCGGCCCTCTCGATAGTTGTGGTGCGCGGTCGCTGCACCCCCGTGCATGTGGCCACGGACGTAATGGAGCCAATTTCCAAAATTGCTGTAGCAAACCAATCAACGCACGGTGTAATTAGCCGAACGACCGTGCACCGGACATGTGGTTATTTTTTGGCGCTCTATTCGTCCTCGTCGACGTCGACGAAACACAGCGTGATGGCTGAGCCTTCGACACGTCGGTGGTCCGGTGATGTTTAGACTTGACTTTTGTTTTAGGGTTTAGCTTTACATTGGTGACACCAGTGCCTGTCCCTGACGTTTGCATAGCCTTTTTTTTGTGATGATGAAAGCGATTTTTTATCAGCGAGTGCGAAAATGTTGCAATACCTTCATAGGGAGTTTAAAGCCAGAGAATACACGAGGTCAAATCTGCATGCGTAGGTTTACGTTAGTTAATTAGTTACTTACATTGTTTTCGAACCCTTGCATTAGATTTTATTAGTCAAAACCGACTCCTCAATACACAATATTGTTTGGAGAGAAAAAAAGGTAAAGCCGTAAATGTTTTGATATGTTCTGATCAATTGAAGCTTTGGCTTTCCGTTTGATGAAAACATTTTAAGAACGTGAATTGCCTTTTAAGTTACCTAAATTTACTTTGTTATAAATTAAACAATCCAAAGTAATGTATTTGATTTTAAAACATAGGTAAATATTTAAACTACGGAGCTTGCTAAACAGTTCTGCATACGGAAACTATTTTCAACATCACTCTGAAAACATTGATTGATGACTCAAAGTTTAAATGGAAGCACTCTCAGTTTTGCATGAGGACGTAATTTGAAACGCTTCCCGCTTCAAGTGAACCTTGTCGAGTAGCCGAGTCGAAAAACCTTCGGAGAAAGTTGCTAAAAGTTAGCAAACATTGGCTAAGGACACATTTGAAAGCCCCACTCGCTAGCGGGGAACTAATCTCCACTCGGGATTGCGCATTCGCTCTAATCGAAACCCATATAATTATAGCAATTGCAGGCGAGCCGGCAGCAAAAGGGGAAAGCAATCCACCGCCCGGACGATAACGATTAGATTCCAATTGGATACTTGAACCAAACAGTCATCTAGGATCGGGCTATCCCTTCTCTGGCCCCTTCTGACCACCGGCCCCATGGTTTGACGGAATCTCATTTGGGATGTTTTATCGACTTTCGCATCGAAGCCGGGGCCAAAGTGCACCCATAAAAGACGACTTACAAACTTTGCGCATCTTGGGACCGGAAAAGCGGAAGGGGTATATATAAAAAAAAGAGCAACCGGCAGTTTCAATTACAGACCGAAGACGGAGCTTCGACCGAGTAGCCTCGGGTTATGGGGGTCGGGAAGTTCAAGCGGAATACAGTTCAATTTTCATTCCTCTGGGGTTTGAGAGTATCGGGACCGATTTCAAATGCTCTTTTGGAGTGCTTTACTGCGCGGAGGTTCACTGGAGAGCATGGTTTGCAATCGAAAGGGGGTAATCTTTTTACAATTATCCTCTGTCCGGGTCAATAGTTTCCTTGAGTTTCGTTTGATTAGACTTGATATTTTGATTGGAGATTATGATAAGAATTTTGCTGTGTCCACGACGGTTTAACGGAACGGCTCGTATTAAACTTGTTCGTATTAACTAGTATCAACGGGTGTTTGAATTGACGTTTCATGCTTACTGCTGACAGCAATGTGTACTACGATGAAATTAATTGTATGGTGACAATATACTTTTGAAAGCAGGGCTGCTTAACGGCTTAATTGCTTGGTTCAAAGAACGGGTTATAAAGATAAAAGACGGCAACAAGCAGTTCTATTATCCGCGGCCCGTTTCGGCCACCGTCAGCTTCACGGAGATGAAAGACGCCGCAGTTAAACATCCTAGAGATTATGATTACGATTTTTCCCCGATTCAATGCGCTAATTGTGGCGTGGTGCTAGATGAGGGTAGTTTTTAAGTTGTTTGCAGACTGACAATGCTAACGTTTCCCATCGCCGCAATCCGGTCCATTACCGGGTGGATTTCTGTTTTCCACTTTTTCCTCTGCGTGCGCTAGCCAAAGGATCAGCCTTTAGCAACATCGGTTGCAATTTAAGCACAATTATCCATTCGTTTTCAACGGTTTCGATGGTGGCATTCCATCCCTCGGACGAGAGAAAGTAAAAATTCACTCTTGGTCAGCGATTTTTCCCGCTAGCACGTCGTGGCACGTTGGTTAATTAATTCCTCCCACCCAGTGGAAGATGTGCAGGAAGAAACTAGTTTCACGAGCATGGCCCCGTCTCCGAGGGGAAAGTTCTTTCCTCCACAGGAGTGTGAGGTGATGTCTTGATTGTTTGAGCGCAAAACTCAACAGCGATATTGTAACATGACACGCGGGAAGGTTAATGAGAAGAGTCGGAAGATGAGCTCATTAGTGGTGGAAATGTTTCAGTGATGGCCCGATTGGTTTCTGGTACTTGTTTCTGCTGCTTTGTCAGCACTTCGCGGGAGCCAAGCGATGGTCCGAGAGCTTCCAATAACGGGCAAGGGTCCACTCGATGGGACAACAAAAAATTTCTACCAAAAAACCTACTTCCGAGTTTTTGCGCGAACGTAAACGCGTCCGTTTGTTTGGGTTTCCGTAACCACCTGCGTGTGTCCAAATAGGTCGTGTAACCTGGCGGTGTTGTGCCACGATTAAATGCTGCCCGGTGCAATCGTCCCGAAAGAGGGTCACCCGTGGCTTCACTGGTGGTTCTTTTCCTTTCTGCTTCATCAACAAACAAATGGTATCAAGAACGCGGGGGGAAAAAAATCAACCCTACTTTGCAAAACCGTTGCCACAGACTGACCCGGTTGGCTTGCCCTCCGTTATTGGTATAAATATTGGCTGCCGTCGGAGGAAAGCTTCAGTTTAGTTTGCCGAAAGCCGACCGATCCAAAGCTAACACCATGAAGTTCCTAGTTGCGATTGCAGTCTGCAGCCTGGCCGGAGTCTGCCTGGCAGACAGCTACGGCAAGCCAGCGTACCCCGCCGCGCCCGTTGCGCACGCCTACGCCGCCCACGCCCCGCACGTGAAGTGTGGCTCCCAGCTGCTGGTCGGCTGCGCCCCGAGCGTCGCCCACGTCCCGTGCCATCCGGTGCACGGCGGTGGTCACCACGAGTACCATCACGCTCCTGCCCCGGCATACCACCACGCACCCGCCCCGGCGTACCATCATGCGCCTGCCCCGGCCTACCATGCCGCGCCGGCCAAGAAGGAGTACGGCCACGCACCGGCTCCAGCCTACCACCACGCCCCGGCCGCCCACGGTGGCTACGAGGCACCGAAGAAGGAGTACGGACACGCCGCACCGGCCCACGGTGGCTACGAGGCCCCGAAGAAGGAGTACGGACACGCCGCACCGGCTCACGGTGGCTACGAGGCCCCCAAGAAGGAGCACGCCGCTCCGGCCCATGGATACGGTGGCGGATACGGCAAGCGCTCGAGCGACTTCGAGGCGGAGATGGAGGATTAGACGGTGCCCGCTTGTAGTGTAGAGAAATGATGTCAATAAACATATTATGGTTTTGGTTAGGACCGACACGATACATATTTGGCTGTTTTAAGATTGGGTAAAATAATTGAAAGAAAATTGAACTATGAATTGCATTTGTATCTTTATGGCTCACAGTCATTATGCAGAACACTGACATATTTTTTAGTAACAAAATGCCAGAAGTTATAAATTGTTTCCACTGCAAAGCTCACTCCACCGCTGAAACTTTCCACATATTTTTAGAATCTTTATACGTTTCCGCATGAAATAATAAAAAAATATTTACTCACTTGCTGAATTTTTTCTAGAGACATTTCCTGTACTTCTTCCCCACCGTTGAATAGCTTAAAAACTAAATTTTGTGAATATATTTGTTGTAAATGAAAGACAATTTGAATTTCATTCTTGGAAGAAAAAAGACATCTTAATGGCCCAGTATTTGCGGACACACACAAATGTATTTAGCCACTTGCTAATGGTCAAATATACTTTGCCTTAAGTTTGTATTGCATGAGGCCAATTTTTTGAGCGCATAATACCCTGCACGAAAACAAGCAACCACTCGAAAACTGTTTTAACAAGGCTGGTAAACACCATTGAACAAACGCAAAGTTGTTAAATTTATCGCACAACAACATCAAAAAGCAACTAAAACCGATTCGCTTCGATTCACGCGATTCGGGGGTGGTTTTCTCTTCTCCAAAAATCTTCTTCCCCCAACGCACAAACGAGCACAATTATGCTTGCGGGGAAAAGTGCCCGTGGTAGAGGAAAAATCACATGCGAACAGGGGAAAAGCCCTCAGGATAGCACCAACCATAAGAGCGGGGATGGAGCGGGGGATGCAAGTGGCAAGCGATTGTTGAAATTATCAAATTATCTTTAGTGCCGTTTGCTGCTTTTGAAAAACAATAAACAGCGCGCGTTGCTCATAACTGACAATAAAATTCAATTGTCTTACAGCATTTCGCCAGAAAGTCGGCACGATGTAAATGGGGGGAAAAGTGTGTACATAAAAGTCAACGTTGTTCGCCTGCCGTGTGGGTTTGGTGGGGGTGTCGCGATGGTCGGCGCAATACTAATGTACGCGTTTTACTTAAAGCATAATCTCTGGTTATTATCTTTAGACTTTTTTATATATGTTTCTCACGAGGGAAAACTCTCGCCCCCTGCACCCACCCGGGGTGAAGTGCTTTCGATTAAAAACCCCAGGATGCGGGCAAAGCATTTTTGTCAGATTTCGGTGGTTACACATAGGCTAGGTGGTAACCATTTTAAAGCTGGTTGGTAAGATTCTTCCCCGGTTTTGCTGGGGGGAAGTGTTTTTACGAAAATCTTTTCCTTCCTTGACAACCGACGGTTCTGGCGGAAATCGTAAGAGAAGTAGAAAAAAAAAGCAAAACGTTCCTGGGGACACATTCCAGACGAAAGTGGGCCACCAACAGTTGCCGCTGAGAAATCATATTTTACGAGTGGTTATGCTTAAACTCCCCGATTTTTGCGTCACCCTGGCGGGGTGGGTATGCTGAGTATTAGCTGGAAAACATAATTGAAAAATCGGTGGACTTTATTCACAGCCCGTTTTAATTCCACGTTGCTGGCTTGCGTGGGGAAAACAGGAAGGGGAAACGTTTTCCAGAAGCTTTGCGAACCAGAGGTAACCCTTGTTTGTGTCCTACGAGGGGATTATACAAAAAAAAGTCACCTTTAATGAAGTTACAGGACTGGGATGGAGTATATTAGTTAAAGTTTTAATTTATGTTAATTGCATTGCTAAAGGGGGATTAAAATGTGCCAGTGTACCTCATAGGCTGGCATATTTTTATTTAACAGATAATGAATGTTTTCCATCGGAAGGATGAAAAGCCTTTGAAATTAGTAAAGTCAGTGTAGGTGAATTCTGTCTTCTTATTCTTTTTAAGCTTGAAAAGGTAGCCATTTGGAATTTGTACAATGCATTTTGGGATAAAATAACTCCCCTTTGACGTCAGTTTTGGATACCTTCCGGTTAACCCTGATTTATCACGGTCCCTTTCACGGGATGCATCTGCAAAATATCTCCAGTTTGTGAAGGCACTCGAAACATGGCATCATTTATCGGCAGTCTCACTCGACATTAATTTCCATACTCGTCCCATCGGTGCTTGGGGCGCATTTTGTCACGCTCAATCCGTCGAGAGCACTTCAACCCTGGCCGATACCCTGCGATGGTCACGGTCCATCCCAACCAGTGCATCCCTCCGGAGTGCGGAGGAAGCAGTGGGAAGCGAGTTTAAATGCATTCCAACTAAATTGTAAATGATCCCCAGCCGGTCCCCGAGGCCGGACTCCATCCCGAGAGGATTCCCTGCGATTCACTGTTGCGGTAGGCAAACATGGACGAGCATGAAAAACTCGTTGATGATCGGATGACAGTTGGACAACTGTAGGGGGAACCCGGGAAGAGGAAGAAAACGGGGGGGAAACGAGTGCTGCGTTGGATACAAAATAAACACAGTTTAACAGAGAACAACTGACGGTAACCGATGACAGCCGAGCCCTACTTCCAGGGCAGGTGCAGCCGAAAGGCCAGGGAAAACTGGGAACTGTGCAAATAAATGTCCCTCCCGATTCGGTTGAAAACGGCACCGTGCATCGTATTGTATGAGCCTGCATTTCATTACATTATGCACCGCGCAGGTTGCCATGACATCCCCCGCCTGCCGTGACGTTTCGTTTCGCAAAATCACCGTTTGACGATTTGCCGTAGCGGCGCAGAGAGGGCGACCAAGGGCTGGAACTACTCGAGCCCGGTACATTATTTGGTGACGTTCGTAAAATAGTTTCACTGATAGCATTGACCATTTGAACAACTGCAACCTTTCCCTTTTCCGGCGTCCCATACCGCTGTTACGGTGATCTTTGTTTTTTTTTTTTGGTTTGTTTGTTTTCCGCTTGTCGGTCAGCTGATTTTGCATTCCGTTTCAGCTCGGGTCGGGAAAGCTGATGCCCCAAACAGACCCGGGCATGGCAAATACGATTTAAATTTTCAACGCAACGGCCAGCGGTAAATGCACATTGTGTTTGTGCAAGCTTGCAGGTCTGGCCCGAACCTGAAGCAGGTGAATGCATCGGCATTTCAACTCCGGATGTGAACCAACGACCGAGGCAATGCACACTCGGCCAAAGTGAAGCTTCTGTTGCTGAGACTACTGCCAGGGATTGGGTTGTTGCGCCAACGGGGTTTTGGCCTTTGATCAGTGATCAGTCGTCCGGTCAAAGGCATGGCGACGTTGGCGAATGTTTGTTTATTTATTTTATTGGATTTTTTTTTCTCGAAGAACGGCCCATGCCGTATTTTGTTGGCCAATAGTTGTTTGGCTACGTTTGCTTCTTTAGAGCCATTTGATTTTCCTAACGAAGACCTCTTTTCATCAAAGTTTGTCTTCTTAAAAAAAAAATGTTTTTAAGGAAAAGCTTGTGCGAAATAACAAAAGCATGAAAAGGCATGCAAAAAATTGAAACCTTAATTTGAAAAACTATGGATTTTTCCTAGTGTAAGCCTTAAAATTGATGATTTATTAATTTATCATTTTAAAATGAATATTTATTTTAATGCTTGAAAACTGTGGAAATGGGTCTATTGCGACTTTAGAACATTTAAATGAAGATTTACTCATGGCTGTTAATTTTAAATTAATATCTCAAATCATTCATTTTAGTACGCAACATTTCTGTACTAACTTAACTCATTAATAATGCAATCAATCAATTGATCAATACATTTTTCTAAAGCTTTATCTACCTAGTATTCTCTTACGTTTGTTGTTGGTCTGCAAATAAAGATTGCAATCTGATTGGTGAAAAATTGATCAATCTCAATGTTTACAAACGCCTTGCAACGAGGCTTCATCCGTTTACCTTGGTTCCAGGGACCAAATGTTGTCTGGAAGTGTGAAGTTTCTAAAAAGGAGGGAACCATGTCTTCCCACAACCGCTTAATTGCTCCTGTTTAGTGCAAAATTGGTCATTCAAGTTCTTTGCAATTCCCCATGCTTTTCTTTCTGGTTAATCCCCATGGAAAAATCATAAAACAACGGAAGTTATGTTTTAATTTCAATATTTAATAGGGTTTACTACTTAAAACTAGGTTCCAATTCAACACACTCCTGTTTACTGGTGTCACTCTAATACTTGGCCGCTGCTGGAGCATGGTGCACCGGGGCGTGGTAGGCCGGGGCGGGAGCATGGTGTGCCGGTGCGTGGTAGGCCGGAGCGGGAGCGTGGTAGGCCGGAGCAGGAGCGTGGTGTGCCGGAGCGTGGTAGGCTGGAGCCGGGGCGTGGTGCGCTGGAGCTGCATGGTGGTATCCGCCGCCCTCATGGCCATGGGCTGGGACGCAGGGCACGTGCGCAACGTTCGGGTTGCAGCTGAAGAGCAGGTTGGCACCGCACGGGACGTGTCCTCCGTGACCACCTCCTCCGTAGTGGGGCGCGGGCTTGCCGTAGCCCTTGGCGACGGGGTAGTTTGCCTGCGAGGAACCGATCGCCAACAGGACGGTAGCTGCTACGAGGATGAACTTCATCTTTGGAGTTGAGGACGTAGTGCGAAGATTATCGACGAGCTGGACGAACTTGTTTGCGCGGTTGGCGATTAACTGATGATCTGCTGCTGCGCGGAACGACAATTTATAAGGGCCAAAAAAGTACCGATTCGTTTCGATTTGGCCACGATGCCTAAACCAACAGTCATCAGCATTATTCAATTCAATCAATTTTGGCCAAATTTTGTTTGCACGAAGCCAGCAAGTTTACTCGTCGCACGACGCATGAATGAAAAAAAGAGCACGCTGCAGGTTTTTTTCATTAACGACCATTGCTTTTGGAATCAATAAGTGTGTAAGTGAGTTTTTTTTTGAAAATTTTCAAAACTGGGCTCAGTATTGTTATCTACCTCCAAAAAACTATGCACAATAGAAAACCAATATTTGATATTTTAGTTCATTAACTATTGTGCTTAATTGCTGAGTCCGGGTTACATTGTATAGCCATCATGGCCCGGTTGCATACATTTTGATAACTTTCATGCAAAAATTGATCCACAATCGGGGTTCAGAAATCTTACAAGAGTAGCGTTCCTCCGTGGTGGAGCCTAATGGTAATGGTCGAGCAATTTTTCTTGGTTGAGAAAAAAAAAACGAATCGGTGGGGAGCCCAGCCATTTTATACGAAATAAATTTCATTTTTGAAAGTTTTCCATGTAAAATTGACTGAAAAGTAATAGTTCAGACTGCTGATTAATTATTCATTCATTGACCACCATTCAAAAATGTGTGCTTGAAAAGTGAGCTTCCTTTTTCCTTTTTCCTTTCCCAACGAAAGTTCAAGGAAATATGTAAAATTACGTAGAAAGTAATTTTAGTTGAAATTATTGGAAAAGTACCGTTGCAAAAATTTAAGTTTATAATATTTTGTGTGCAAGCCCATTACTAAAGGTCAAGATTTTTTGTAAGTAATCATGATTTTGGTTCATACAATAATTTAAGGCTTAATTTTAATAACAAGTAAGGTTCCAATAGATGGTTGATTTTTTTTTTCAATTTTTTCATGAAGTATTCAGCCAAACAGGGCACCAGAGATAGATGGAAAAACACAGCGTATTGAAATTTTTTTGACGACGGAAATGGAGCGTCATTTTTCATGGGTGATTTTTTTCAAAAATAGGGTGATCGACGCTTCGTTCGGTAATGCTATGAACGCGTTTTAATTTCAATCGAAAAATTTGAAAATCGAAATCGTAACGAAAAATTATCACCAACCAATATCTGGTCGATGGCACTGGCAAAACCAATAAGCAAGTGTAATGATTTTGCGAAGATAACATTTTGAAAAAGAATCATTTCATCCCACAGAATGATGTTAAAAAATCTCATGCTCATATATGTTCATTGTAAAATTCAAGCAATGGTAGTAGTTCAAATTCTTGATTCAATAAACGCTGTTTTGAAACAAGAATATACGCTTGACAGAAGAGCTTTCCTCTTCTGAACGACAAAAATCACTTACGAAGAGTGAGTAGTTATTCCGTACGAAACCTTAACCCACCTTTCGATAATATGTGATGTTGATTTTTTTTGTGTGGACAAGTACATTTATCGTTATAAACTGTCATAATGATTATCTCATGGTTATATTTGTATCGTTATAAACATATAGATTCACTAACATTGGTAACAATCATTAAGCAACAGATTGCCTAATTATTACACAGCATACATTATTTCTGCTGCTTGCTTGTTTTTCCTGAATTAAATTTAAGAGGACCACCGATAATTTGGTGAGGAAAAATCCAAAACAGGGGCGCCTAAAATTTATACGGCTTTTGTCGCTGAGCTTAAAACAGTCACATTTTTTTTAGAACTGACCAACTTTCCTCAAATCAGCTTTCGTCAACGAGTTCACCGGAAAGGATGGCAACGTTTTTTTTTGTAATTGTTGTTCCACAAAGTTCTAATCATTTTGTTTGTTGATCGCCAGTGTCCAAAAACATAGAAATAAAAAACGGATCTCGCATGGTCATACATGATGGCACATTGTTAAACCACCCAACAATATCCACCAGCTTAAAATTGAATGGGAAGCAATTCGTGCATGAATTTTCTCATCAGTATAGTTTCATAATTAATAAGAACACACATTTTGCCTGATAAACGCGTACGTGTTATGTTTAATGGTCCTAAATAATCGTTTAAAAAAAGTGAAGCTTACATTTTTATGTGCATGAAAATATAACTTATTTTGCGACTAAGTAGATGATTGAAAGTAACATTTCTTTATGATGAAATTATCATACCATAAATGAACGATTGAGGGTGATATGATATTTAAGTAATTATGTTCCTTATAATTTGGTGTTCATATGTTACAAAATCTCTTTTTTCCTTTTTTTTATGCTGATAGTTCTTTGCGAACGGAAATCGAAATTGCAGCGTACGAACGACAAGTTGGTACGTCTTAAAAAAAAAATGCTGAAAATTTGTCTTTCAGTTTAAAGCAGTCGCGACAATTTTTTGGACAAAACGACTGCCTCAACTTTGCTATCGTCAACTAGGTGGTCTGAAAAAAGTCAAGTCTGTTTTTTTCTAGTGCCCACCGAATGCCCGTAGGCAAAACTGGAGTGCAAGGGGAAAAACCAACATGCTTACAAACACTCGCACATGGGCGAACCATTTCCTGCTTACGCTACCGCGTTTTCCACAACCGATAAACAAAGTGCCGCCGTTCAATAAACTGACCGACCGCGGAAAGCGCCGCCGAAAAGTGCTGACCGGAACCCACACACATGTATGGAAAACAAGCAAACGAGTGAACCTTTGCTGGTACCGATAGTTGGGCTAGGCGATTATAAATACTGACCGGCGGCAACCGATCAGCATCAGTCACCGTTTGTTCTCACCCTTCAAACACCGCGTGTTAGCCAGTGTTGCTTTACCAAGTTTCTCTTCAGTCAGAAGAAAATCACCAAAAAACCGCTAGCAAGATGAACTCCATTGTTGCCGCAGTCATCCTGGCCGTCGTCGTTGTCGGAGCCATGGCCGACTACCCAGCGCCCAAGTACGAGGCCCCGAAGGCGTACGGACACGCCGCCCCGGCTCACCACGGAGGATACGCCGCCCCTGCCCCGGCCCACCATGGAGGATACGCCGCCCCGGCCCCGGCCCACCACGGCGGATACGCTCACCACTCGGCCCCGGTCGTCCACGCCTACGCCGCCAAGGCCCCGCATGTCAAGTGCGGCGCTAACCTGCTGGTCGGCTGCGCTCCCAACGTTGCCCACGTGCCCTGCGTGCCCGCCCACGGTGGCCACGGAGGATACGGACACGCCGCCCCTGCCCACCACGGAGGATACGGACACCCCGCCCCGGCCCACCACGGATACCGCTCGTTCTCCGAGGGTGAGCAGGCGTCCTTCGATCTGGAGGAATAAGCGCACCCACGGGACGCTCGATGGGACTGGATGACGCACCGGGGAGCCACACCTGCCCGGAGCCACCGGTCTCGGTACCATCTTCGACCTCGGTCCAGCGCCACCTCACCGGAGGACAGTCGCGGTGGACCAACAGCTTCCAGCTGATGTATCCTACGGCACACTGTTTGACACGCAACATTATTTGAAGGGAAATAAAATCCATTAAAATTACAAAAAAATACTTCCTTAGCTCTGTTCACTTTTGGGTTGTGTGGTGGGAAAACAGGGAGGTTGAAAGAAAACGAAAGAAAAGTTAACAATTGGGAATTGGGTTGGCAAAAGCGTTCATCAAATCTACCTCGAAACACAGCAATTTCAACTCTGTTAAAATGTTCTTCCTCAACATGGTCATTTTCTAGCCTCATCAACTGGCGAAAAATCGTTTTCATTGGAAAACAAAGCCAAAGCACAGCTGCTGATCATATTTGAACAGTATAGAAAATCCTCGGTTCGGTTTCCAGTGACTTCTTCATCGAACCAATAAACCATTCGTTTCCCATCACCTTTTTCACTCAACCAACAAACGGTTTAATTTGGTAGTGATTTTTTTAGTGTACTGTTTCTCGAAGTTTAGTGCACTTTTGCCTTCACCAGGAAAAAAGCTGATGAGATGAATGCAAACACACGATAGGCAGCTGGTGGATAGCAATTTAATTAAAATTAAATGTTTGCTTTTGATCGTGATCATAGGCGGCATCGATGGTAATGGAGACGCTTTCTTGGTGCAGTTCGTCCTACAGTTCCGGTGGAAGTAGAAAAGGTTTTATGGAAAAACTTTCCTAAAAATTGCACGTACAACGATTGAAGCAAAAGGTAAGAGGTGGAAGCAACGAGTGAAAGAGCACAACTGCGAGTTTCAGAATCGGCCATGTGGGAGTTCCTCCGTTCGTGTCGAGCCTTCCATGGCAGGTCTAATCCGTGCAAAGGACGGACAAGTTTCATCCGCTAGCTGACAAATTCTCGTGCATAATGTAAGACATGGAGTTCGGTGGAGTTTTAGTGCTTTCGCAATTCCGAGAAGCCTTCAATATACGACATGAGACGGAATCGATTGAACCGTCGGATTGACAGGATGAAAGGATCGATGTGCTGTGCGGTGAAACTGTCGAAAACTTCAGCCATCTATTTTCGATGATGGTTCACTCAATTTAGAGGCCAGATGGAAAACGGGAAAAGTATCTCAAAAAATCAAGGTACGTATGTATGTTTATTCTGCAAATCACATAACTTTTTTTTTCCTCAATGGAACAAATTTGTTTTTACTTAGAGGATTCGAAAAGGCAATTACATTCATCCTCAATTGTGAACATCATATTTTGAAACAAGCAAATGCATTATTCAATGGAAGTAGTACTGATGACATTTGCTAGGGATGTTGTATTCATTTCTACAAACTATAATGGATTGTCCTCTAGGTAACTTGGTTGCGCAAACAAGAACGATGTCAACTATCAAACAATGAGCTACAGTAAATCCGCCTCCAATCAGGACTCACTCAATTCATCAAAGCATTACCCTCGTCGTGAACTCGCTCGCCCATACAATTGTCGGGAGTAGTTTTACACCGGGAACACAGGTCCAAGGGAGGAAATCCGGGAAATAATTCATTTTAAAAAACAAATTTGTTTAAGCGCTTCGCAAGAAAAAAAAAAAACACGGATTTAAGGGAGCAGACGGCAGGAGTTGCTTTGCGAAAAAGTGACAGAAAACTCCGGCCGTGGAAAACCAACAAACGATCCCGTTCGCGCATTGCCAGCCGGGAGCCGGCCTTTCTGGGGGGAAAATAGAACGGGCAGAGCCACAACCAACCAAGCAGCATCCTTGAGGCACAATAAGCAGTGTGTTTATTTTATGCTGAGAGCTTTCTTTTCTTCATTCATCTTATTTATTTTCCCCTTCGTTTGCTCCGCTTTTCCACCGCCTTTTCCGCCATACCGGTGGCGCCGTTAGTGAGGAGAAGGATTGAAGCCCTGAACAATGTGTAGCCTTTTGTGCCGAGCGTACTCCTATTTCTATATCTTCCTCCACGCTTCCTTTCCCACGTAAATGCTTTTTTTCCGAAGGGCGTTTACTTTTCTCAAGGACTGCAGATTAAACAGTCTGCTCCACTTTCCGAGGGCGTTTGTTTTTCTTCGTAATCGTAAACGTTTTTTTTTTTTTTTTAAGGAATCCTTTCTGTCATTGAAGGGGAAGGAACGAGCAAAATATACATTCCCCACCTTCACTG
This sequence comes from Anopheles atroparvus, assembly GCA_914969975.1. Classification (NCBI taxonomy): domain Eukaryota; kingdom Metazoa; phylum Arthropoda; class Insecta; order Diptera; family Culicidae; genus Anopheles; species Anopheles atroparvus. The sequence goes on along the minus strand of CAJZCY010000003.1, from coordinate 25,328,038 downwards.
ATTCAGCACTTTGAACGATCTGTGTTGAAGAGATGATTTAAAAACATTAAACTCACTCATTTACCGTTGGCATTCCATCAGGGCACACTTCGATGCGATCCATCGCCTGGCGACCGAAAGGCTCAGCCCGCATCAGCCAGCATCGCCAGCGCCATCTGTCCGGTGTCCTGTGAACGAAAGCAAACAGAAGCAACGCATGAGAGGGCACATCCGGGAAGAATAATAACGGGCAGGCCACCGTGGTTTACCGAAATGCTGGTGAAATGCACCAGCTGGGTCAATTATGGATTCAATTTATGATACGGTAGAAAATATATTTCATTAATTAGCATGGACCGGCAGAGAAGGCTGGATGTTTGCTGAATGAATAAAAAATGGAAAATTATAAAGGCACACATAAATTGGACTCAAACGAGGTGTATTTGAAGCGGCAAACGCAGCTCCAGCATCTTGGAGTGAAAATGCGACGAAAGCGACCGCAGCACGTAGCGGTCCTGAAAGATGGATAAGAAATATCCAATTATCATACGGACGGCTACCAACAAAATATACTCGAGCGTTCCATTCCTTTTTGCTGTCGTTTCGTCTGAGAACAGAAACCTGGAACCGTTCTACAGGTGGGAGAGTGCCTTCTTAGAATCGCGATCCTGCAGAACGTTTGCTGCGTTTAGCTTTCATGGTATGCTTTTGAACTTTTTTTCCCCCGGCTCTTTTCAACTCGCTTAAGGAGGAGGAGATGTTATTTAGACATGCTGCGTTCTGGACATTATTTCCCCCCGGGTTTTCTCTTCGGTTATTCTTTCCTCCACAATCACTCGACGCTTAGCGGTGAAGAACATTCCGCTCACGTAATGATATGAAAATTATGATAAACTCTGCGTGAATATTATAAGCAGCGGCAATCATTAAATTCGCATTCGTGAGTTTCTTCTATTCTTTTCTTTCCCGCCATTGAAATCTAGCTCGACCGTAAGCGAAACTTACGCTGGCTGTCGTTGTTGGGGGAAGATAAGCTAAAGTTTTACCCTGATAATAACGGGGAATGATAATGAAGATTCTGTTCAATTTTGTGAGAAACGGAAACAGTTAGCATGAAACCTAAAGTCATGCACTTGTGTTTTGGTCACAAAAGATGAATAAAACTAAAATCCTAACCAAATTAAAAGTGATATCTTGAATCGATATTTACTGTAGTATAATAAAGTAATTGTTAACCGTTGTACAAGGTTACACCTGGTTTTGCATGACATGCATTGCTTTTCAAACTCCGCTTTGAGTAAAAAAGTTTGGATTATGATTACCTATTTATAAGTGTTTGGTTGTACAAACGTAGTATGAATCGATTTTGTCAACATTGAACATGGCACAGGGACTGTGTGTCACAATGTTGCATTACATAGCCACCCTCGAAGAAATACCGAAGTGAATACGTTTTATCGTCGAATGAATAATGCAGATTCCGTTTTCTATGAACGGAACCAACCTACGTCAAGACGAGACGAGAGCATATGTTGCATAACACGACGCTCGATGTCACCACCATTTGGTGCATTATTTGGTGCTATCTTCGAGTTGATAAGATGACGCATCACTCACGGTGTGGCTTGCGGATCGATAAGATTATTCTTGCGCTTTCAAAATCGCGCCCAAGTACGGCTTAGAAGAAACGGTTCGTGTCGTACAGATTCGGGATCTGGTAATGGTTCGCCTTCGGTGGTTCCCGGAGGCGCTACTTTGTAGATGCTATTTTTTTTTTCTCTTCCTAACCATCGTGTTAGTTCCCTCACCAGCCGTCAGGACGATATATCACCCACCCACTCTTTTAAGGGTAAGGAAATCCCAACGTTCCAGTGAAGTCAAATTATCTCACCGTTTCTACCGTCGGCGGAAAGTCTTTTCCACGCACCCCCGGAGAAAAGGGCTTCATGATCCTTGCAAATCATGTTTATTCAGCATCTTTCCTACCCCTGTTGGTGCTTGTTCCTGACGGCGGTTTATGATGGCGCTGCTGGCAGCAGATTACCGAAATCGAAACTTCTCCACGAGGCGGGTTGATCCACCCCGGTAGGAAGAAGAAAAAGAAAGAAAAAAATACGCTAGAAAGAAATCTGCCAGGAGAGTTTCCAATTTCTTCCCTGATACCATCGATATTGTGCACGAAAGGAAACAAAATTATCTTCCGATTCGGTGACTTTCGGTTTCGCTTCGCTTTTCCTCCAAATGCCGGCATACATCATGCCTAATGCCGTCCGCATCAGCAGAACGCGAGGGTTTGGGTTTATCCGTTGCCGGAGATTATACGATGCGACCCGAGAAAGGGACAAACGGGAAGGCAACATAAAAAAAAAAGAAAACCAACCCTCCCCTTCGATATCCTCCGAAAAGCGCCAGATTTGAACAACGTCAAATGAGCTGATATTTATGCATGCGCACACGCATGTAACCTTCACACACCCGGCAGCGGTGCTCCGATACAGACGCAACCATATTTTTATGAATTGTATTTACATATTTTACTCCCTCATGAACTTCGAAACGGTTCCACCGCAGCAGCAGCAGGGTGGCGGAACACCGCGGCGGCGGGTTTTCTCGTGCGTTCCTTTCGCGGGACAATCCAGCCGAACCGAAATTTGATACAACACTTGCCAAGTGGCAGCTCTGATATTCCGGGAAACGATGATGCTGCGTGCGCGTGAAACCCCGGGTACGTTGCCCATAAAGTTTACGAGGTTTTGGGTCAGAAATGGCACTTCGTTCGCTGTGCTTTGCACAAAGATAGAAGGGCGTGAAAATGTGTTCTCGTTTCTGACGCGGCTTTTGCATTTTTGTTTCCGTTTTTGTCCATTTGCTTTCCGTTTCTTTTTTTCCTTGCTGGCTCCTTGCACACGCTGTTGATGTCTTGGAGACATCTTGCGGAGTGGTATCCGCTTTGTCCCCGAAGCAATCTCTCCGGAAGAGTTGGAAATGCACTGTACGGGGGGCGAGTTTCTGTCTTGCTTTTTTTCCACGCTCCATATTAAATGGATGGAAAGAAACACCGAAGCACTCGGTGGCGACATAGTGCGGAAAACTATGCAGTGGCACTATTTTCGCACCGTAAAGGCGATGGACATTTTTATGTCCACATTCCTCGCAGCGCTGTGTGCGCCAGCTGCAACTTATGTTCCTTTATGTGGACGGTTTTCGTGGAAATGGAAATCGCTGCTTAAGGATTCTCTACCAGTTCGGGTTTGCATGTACGATTCGAAAAGAGAGAAAATAGTTTGAATATTTCATTGTCCTGCTTATCACTCGTTTCACAACCGCGTGGGGTTTCGCCCTGGAAACTGATGACATTGTGAAGAGTTATTTTCATACCTTTCGTATCCGAGAACTACGTTAGAAAAAAAAATGAAATGAAAATGAAAGAAAATGGTAAAACAAGTGAAAATTGTGCCATCCTCCTTTTTGTCCCCCAACGGGGATCGGAGCGATGTGGCGAAAGGGATGGAGAAAGTAGACGACGGCCATAATAAGGCGACCATTTTACTACTTTCCACGGCTATTAAATTGCTCTTTACCGATCGCTTACAACGCTCGTTTCGCTGTCAGATTCAATTTTCAACGGGCTCTCGAGTGCTGGTGGCGAATCGTTCTTGGGAAGGGTAGCGCCCTTGCTGGCACACTGCAGGGAAAAGGCATAAACCAAGCGAACGACACGTTACACGAATAAAACACCGGCGGGATGTAGGTGCATGTGAGCCCATGTGCCCGTGGGTTGGAAGATGAAGCAAAGGGCCAGCATGTGAGCAAACAGACTGACTGACGGATGTAAGCAAGCATGGAAAGCAGGATATGAGAACCGCCCGGCACACAATATATCCCTTCGCCATCGTTCCGTCGCGATGGTGATGTATGTGCATCGACCATGACAACGACGACGACGGCGAGGACGAGGACGAGCACGGCGACGCTGACTGTGATGTCGTAAAACTAACACCAATAAAAATTCAATCAAATTTCGATGGGTTTTCGATCGTCTCGAATGATTTCATCCGAACCGAGCGGTTCCATGTGGAAACGTTGAGGTTGCCAAGATATTTCGCGGGATGTGTGTCGGCGGCTTTCTCACTCACACTTTCGATCGTGAAATTTTCATGGGGAGCATCTTGCTTACTTTCACGTGGAGGAGAGAAAAAAGAATGGAGACTATGGTTTGCTTTTACCATCCGACTCTAAAGATGTCCATTACGTGCGGAGTTGAGTGGCCGCTAGAGCTAAATTGCATTTTTACATTTTGCCATGAAATTTACATCTGCATCTAGCTGGCGTGACTGGCGCCATAAAGCATCGGAAAATCATGGTTGCTATAAAATGCACTGGAAAGCAAATTAACACATAAAATAGTCGAGAAAGTATGTGAAAAAATTTCCTTAAATGAATAAATGAATATACAAGAGAGAGTTTTTTTTTCATACACAACGCATATGATCCACGAAATTAATGAACTTTTGCATGTGAAATAATGTAGACGGGGAAATGTTGGCTAAAGGCATCTTCAGCTTTGCCTTTAATGGAAAATCTTTTCAGTCAGTCTCACCAGAGCAAAACGAACAACGTTGTTTCACATTTCCCCAAATCTATAAGATAGGAAGAATCTGGGAAACACGCTATAAAGCACATCAGGATAAATTAGGCTCATCTTCAAGCCGGTCGACATCAGAAGATTGCCTCCTTCAGTAATTCCCTCCGCCTGCCGGATGTATTTCCTCCGTAGCGTCGTCTTAGCCATAACCGTATCTCTTCCCCTGCGTTCCATTTTCCTCTTTCATCGACGAGTCAAACTTCTTAAGCCTCGCAAACATATTGGCAGAAATTAATTTCAACCCACTTCACATTTCACTGCACCCAACATGTTGCGGCGCCCTGGGGGATGGGTAAAAGTTGGCCATCAAATAATTTCGAGTATCGGGAATTTTGATACGATCGCTCGTAGAACGGTTTGAGAAAGATGGTTGATGCACGGGCACGGAAACGGGACGAGGAAGCACCTATTTCGCAAATTGGGGAAAATACTGCTGAGCCTGAGAAAAACTTTCCCGGATAGAACTCGTCCCGAACGCGCGACGGGGGTCGGAGAACGCCTCAGGGTGTCTAGTAAAGTGGGATAAACTTACGGACGAGAGCTGGCAGGGTGAGGGCACGGCGAGACAAATGAGATCCATCGGAAAGTTCGAACGTTGCCGCCTTGCGCCGCGAATCGGTTATCATCCAACGCCTCCTCGGGCTTGATTTTGGGCGCTCAATGGCCCGGGAAACGACGCCGAAGAAAACTACCCTCATTAGGTCCGGCTTCCAAGCGGCAGCCGTCTCTGCTCCGGAAAAACAACAAGCTCTTGAAGAATTGCGCCGACTGTTGAGCGATACTATCAAACTAATGGTAACAGCCGTTAACCTCCGTTGTGTGTTTGCTCGGAAAAGTTCTACAGGCCAACCTGACAATTCGAAGACGCCCTAACATGCCGGGTGCTATAACCGTCTAGCTTCGGCACTTCCGGTTACGGGAAACAATCAAACATAGGCCAATACGCATCCGGTCCGGATTCTGATAACGATCTGCTGTTTTTCAGGATGGAAGAAATCAGAGAAAAAAAAGATCGACAAAGAATGCTTCGCTTAGCAGAATCCTACTGGGAAGATGTCGAGCATTTTCCGGGTTGTCCTTTCCTCAGTCCTCCCTCAACTCCATTTATGCCATCCTCCAGGACGGTTGACGGCCCAAATTTCGCGATAAATAATAAGCGAAACGTTTTCCCACCCCTCGATTCTTTTCCTTCCTTTCCCCCTCACGTTCCGCCTTTTCATTCCGAACGATTTGTTGTCCACGAGTTTTCCGAAAGACGAACCGTACGTACCAACGAGACGCGCAACGATTCCAATCGCATCGCACTCCGCGGCGGAAAGCAAAACTTACATCTATTTTGATTTGTATTTTGAGCGAGCTTTTCCACCGGAAGTGAACCGGAATGAAGAAAAAAACCTTTCAGTCCCGAGTTGGTGTTTGTGATTGTTTGTTTGTTTGTTTGTTTGTTTGTTTTTTCGTAAGATATTCCTGTCGTCTTTTCCTTCAGTGTTTCATTCATTCATCCTGAACTCGTTTCGCGAAGAAAAGAAGACGCGTGTTTGTTTTCTTATCGTCAATTGTATCTAATTTTTTTTTCAGTTTCGTCACACTTTTTGTTCATTTCTTGCCGAGAGTGTCGTGTTGTCGAAAAAGATAGGCACTGCCGAGAGCAAAGCCACGGAAAGGATTCCATTTATTTGCTACACGTTGTGTACACGTTCGCGCTCCGTGAACGTTGTGTTTTCGTTCATGTTTTTCATCACACCTCTGGTTTCTGATCTTATCGGGTTATTTTTCTCCATTGCCAAAAAAACAAAAACAAAAAAAAACCATCCCCCAGTGTGACGCCGTTTTCACTTACGGAATAAGTGTGTTTTGAAAAACAGTTTTCCATGCGCGTGGTGTGTATCACATTTCCTAGAGCCGATAACATCCCCACAGCAAGCGAGTGAAGGAGAAGCGAAGAAAAACAACTGCACGCAAACGGTTCCAATTTCACTTTTTCATCGCAAAAGCGACGCGAAAAACAAGCTCGAGCCGAACGACAATGCGTCTGAAGAAGTAGGCGATGTCAGGAGCGTGCCATTATGAGGGATATGATTTCAATTGGAAAGCATTAATCTAAGGAAGCTTGCGCCGGAGGAGGACTTCAAGAAACGAGCCGAACAGAGAGACGAAGAGTGCGAGGGGTCGGTTGTATTTTGTTTTTCACGCAAGGTTGTTGAACAGATAAGGAGTTGAGCTGGTGAAGCAGAAAGTTGTTTGACTGGATTTGAATGGTTTTGTTTTAGAGCAGTTTTTTGTTTTGCATCTTATGTTTGGTGGAACTGAACTGAGCGGAAAGTCGACCAACGGGAATTGATCGAACGGGTCGAAGTGGAAGATAATCCTTCGCCCACGAATTAGCAGCTGTAGGTAAGGAACGTTTGGAAAAAAGTACAACTCTCAAAAGTGAAAAATATGCATTTCATTCCATCGAGCTGACAATGCCTTTTTTGGCTGTTCACTAGAAATCATAAACAGGACGGATGTATCTTCTTACAAAAAGCAAGAATATTTGCTTGCCAGATGCTGTATCTCTGGGATAGATTAAAATGAAGGCTAAAAACCCAACCCAAAGATCATCAGTGATTGTTTGAAGTTGTCGAATACATTTTTCCAAGCATGCCCTAGTGCACAAAAAAACACTTCCGTGCCATTTATTGCCATTCAATCATCGATTGTGAATCGGAATGCGACGAAATTCTCTGTGCAGCAAATTTTGCAGCCGGTCAGTGGCCGCGATAAACAAATTCATCGCGTTTGGCCAGCGACGGTCACAACGTCGGCGATGGTGTCGAAAGTCATAAATATCGTCTAGCGACTCGTCGCGCCAATGTGGATCGCAAAACCTCAGGTATCAGCATAAATGATGGCGCCCTTCCCGAAACAGTTCACTGAACGTGATATGAAGTGCAAATTAAAAAAAAAAAAAAACAAAGCTGAACTACCCAACAGGAGTGTTGAAATCTGCGCAGTGTGCACATGAGGAGAAAAAAAAAATTGAGCAGACGATAGAATGAGGAAGAAAAACCTATGCTTATCGAAAGCTGTCACCATTTTTTTCTGTGATTCGTTGATCCGACGTACACGTTGATCGCCGGCCAATGAAAAACGCAAGTTGGACCGTTGCGTGGTAACCACAACCGGTGGATCCTAGGATCTAATTTTCCTTTTTTGACACACCGTGTCTCACCGGACTGGGCCTGGTAAGAGCTGTGGCTAGCAGATTTCGTTTGAGTTTGTGCGTGCGCAAAGAAACAAAAAACACAACATAATGCCATGCCATCGTGTCCCAGTTTCTATTGGTTTTTTTTTGTCTAGAAAAATGGGGCTGTGCGCGAGTGCGTAGGAGCAGATTTTTCGTCGACAGTTGGCACATCACCTTGTCCCAGCTTTGAGTAGGCAGTCCATTCCAGCACGGTTGCACTAGATAAGGTATAAATACTCCATTCGGGAGCAGGACGATTTGCAATTGCCATCGAATCCATTCAACGCAGGTGCAATCATCGACCAGACCGGACGGCCCGACAAGATGCAGTCACTCGCCGTATTAGCGTTCGTCCTACTCTGCGCGGTTGTCCTTGGCAGCATGGCCCAGTACGGAGGGTACGCACCGAAGCCGGTCAGCTATCATCAGCACGCTGTGCGGACTCCGGCACCGGCATCAGGGCACGGCTACGGAAAGGCGGATCACTCGTCGTGCGGGGCGCTTCTGCTCTTCGACTGTGCACCGGAAATCGTGCACGCCCCTTGCGTTCCGGCGCATTCCCTTGGCGGCCACGGGCACGCAGGCTATCGGGCGTAAAGCCGAGTCCGTTTGGTGGGAGATCGTGATTTGTGATAATAAATGGCGCACTCTAGAGCCCAACCAAAAACCACAATTCGAGTTCTCCGCGAGCTGATGCTCTCTAGCAAATGGTCCGAAAAAGAGTCCCGATGTTGGTCGATCGTATTATCCGTCGCACGCTGCCGGCCGGGGTAACGGAAGTCGGCAGATGCTTTTGCCATTTTTTGCCATTCAACCGAGTCCTCTTCACCCGCAAAAATAAAGTCAACCCTTGCAGAGCGAGCCATTTTACCCCGGATGAATCTTTCACCAAGAACGTTCCCGGATCCATTATCGGGAAGAAATTGAAACAAAAAAACACACGATCGCATTATGAGTCATGTTCGCCCGTCCGGTGACTCGCATGCCGCGTGTCGGTTCCAGGCAATCAATATGCGGCAGTAATTAATTCGGCGTCAATGTTTGGCAGGGCCGTTCGGGCCATATGGAGCGCACCAAAGGATGTGCTGGTGGGTTTGAATGCATGAGAGGCATGCGAAAAAGAAAACGTGCCGAAGGAAAAATACACTTCCGCATGCACGCCACCCCTCGGTGGCCGGTATGGATGAATAATGCAACGGTATGGAAAAGGATATGACAATCGACCGGTAATGGGATATTGTCACTGATTTCATAATTAGCTCTTCGCGTACGCGTATCGATTCAGGTTCACCCCGGTCACAAACCCCCTGGGTTTTGTTTTCCTCCACCTTAAATTTGGTTTGGTTGGTTTTTGCACGAAGTTGTGCGAAAACGGAGCGCCAACCATTATCGATGGAGGTTTTTGGGAAATTGGGAAATGAATTGCAGAATATGGGCTACAGTGGAAGTTTCACCAAAGGCAAATTTGTTTTTGCAAAGTTATGAAGAGGAGGTGTGTGATGGAAACGGAATTTAACCATCCATCCATTGCACGGTAATAATCATTGCATAATGTTGAATGAACTACATTATGAAACATTATGAATTATTATTCCATTCATATGCCACACGGAAACAGTAAAACTGATTGATGAAGTCATGTCGGAATGTTAAGAAAATTCGTGAGAGAACATTGAGGTATTTGTAAGAAGTTCTAAATGGTCGTTGTTTAAGTTCGAAAAAAAACTTCCCTTGTTTTTTATAAAGAATCTTACTACATTGCTGCATTCTAAGAAACTTTTATGTTTCCAGATTAATAAGCAATAAAAATATTGTTCATTGGATCAGACAAACATCCAGCAACGTCGGATTGCGCAAATTTATTTAAAAAAAAAACGTGAAGAAAGTGAGCATTTTACTATTTTCCGTTGACGTTTATTTTATCTGCCGAGTCAACGACGAGCCGTAAAAATGGTGTCATGCGTAGCTCCAATAATTGGCGAATTAAATGGACAATAAACGTGACGCGGGTCGAGTCTAGCGACGAGTCAGCAATACTGACCGTGAAGCTAACGATCTGGACAAAGCCAGAGAAAAAGATGGTTTAAAGTTCGCCTCAAACAATGTTGAAAAAAAAAAACACACAGACGGGGGGAAAAAAGATTGCGTATGACTTCGGCGGACCAGGTTGCCGTCCCGTGCCGGTAGAATGGCAACAATTTGCAAACGCCAATCTGTGCCATCGTCAGCATTTCCGGGCACGCTGGCGTTTTCCATTGGGTCATCTGTGCGGACGCAACCTGCTCCATCGATGGCGTCAACATTCGCAGTTGGCAGTAAACATGTTTATGCTGACATATATATTTTAACGAGCTCATATTGCACTTGGTTCGTGCTAGGGGACACTCCACCTGCCTGCCACCTTCCTCACCCCGTCTATAGGTCCTCTATTCACCGGCAATTCCATTTCTGGGGGACAAACTGGTCCGTGGTCGAAGTTCAGTCTATATTTTTCGCAAACACCAGCTTTAAACATTCAGAGCTGTATGTGTCGAGAGTGTCGGCAAGCCATACTGTGTTTTTTGTGTTTGGGTGTCTTGTGTTTTTGTGCTTCATAGAGAGAAACAAATTATCATTCAACTTGGCGAACGCATAGAATAAGCATAGCGAATGTGTGAAATGGTTTTTTTTCTTCTTTGCTCCAGCTAAAAATAAGAACCTTCCCTCATGAAGACATCCTCTGGTATAATTCACCACAAGCATCGTGGATGCAGCGGAAAGAGAACAATAAGCCGCGACAACATCCGCGAAATCACCACACAACGGAGGGTAAGATTAAAATATCTGTTTCGTAATGGATTTGTCATGTTTGTTCTGTCGGGGGAATATACATGGTGGTTTTAAAATTATTCAAACACTTCCACGGGATGTTCATGCCCGTCGGAGTGTCCTGTATGTCGTGTGTTGCCAAAAGTAAACGGTCAAACATTAGCCTGCCGTCGGCTTTGCGCTTTTTTTACGCTGAAAGCCTTTGTTCGAAAAAAAACAACACTTATGCTTCACAGTTCTTTTTTTATGTTTCATAAACCAACATTTTCCTTCCTTCCCCTTTTCGCGTGCAGGAGAAGATTGCGTGGTGTAAATCTGCACCGGTCAACCGAGGATACTAACAAGCAACACGTTAGCCTGGTAGTCTCAATGGACCAGTGAGCTTTCGAGCAGACCGGTGACCGGCTGTGCCACTTGTTAACTGTCCTCCGACCAGCTGCTAACGACTGTTCGGAAAGCTTGGGTCGAGCGAGAGAGACACACCGAAAAGAAAAAGCAGCTGGAATGATGGAACATCCTACGACAGAAACCATAACCAACCCCCAACTAACCTCACAACGGGCGAGCTGACGGTCGGCCACTGAGAGGACCTTTTCCCACGAATCCCACCCACCGAGGTTTTGTTTGTCGTCAACATTAACGCTGCTGGTTGGCAGAGTTGTTGGCAAAGGGCTGACGTTCGGTCGGAAGACAAAAAAAGAAAAAGTCCATTCGCACTCACTGAACCGTACGAGATTAGTTTCAATTAGTTTAATGAGTAGGTAAATATGCATGAGCGTTTCATCAAAACTCTACCGCTGCAGCTGAACAACGGAAGAAACCTTGAAGCGTGGTTGTGTGTTTGTCCAATATGTTTGCCAGGAAAAACGGGAGCCTCCCAGCGCGCAACATCCGGTTTCAGCTTTCAGGACGGAATAGTGCAGCCTGTGTGTGGCTGTGCTTTCCCTCGCATTCGCATTCCAGTTTATTGCCAATGGTAATTTATGCCGCTGATAATTGAAGTGCATAAATTAAGTGTATTATTCTTCGCAGGCAGCGTGCCACGCCATGACTCGGCGACAGTTCATCTCCCGGATGTCATCATCAACATCCGGATGGCGCGCATGAGGGACGACGTGCCTGCCGACGTGTGCCCTGTTTCGCCCTTCGATGTCTCACTGGAGCGTGTTCATGTGGCAAGGGTGTGTGTATGAATAAGGTACGTGACTGATGTGCTAAAGAGTGAAGATTCCGGAGAAGATGCGGTCGGAGGAGTGTGTCATGCTGACTTTAATATCAACACCGTGTCATCCAATTCCTTTTGCTTTAGTTTTTCGCTTGTAATGATTTTTTTCTTCAAATGTCTTGAATTTAATTTAATAATAACAACACATTGTTTGTCCCAGAAAATTGCATGACAATCCACCGACAAAGTATCGGATAAGCATTGAGTTTAAGAAGGATGAGAATTGTTTGGAAAAGTCAATGCTATTATTTGTTTTTAAATTACATTCGATGATATATTGTGCAATAAGTTTAATTCAAAGATTGTACAATTTTCACTTATGGATCTCACAGTTATATTTGGTAAATTACGATAACGCAAACTTGATCTGTTTCTTATTTAAGTTAATTGAATGTTTAAACAGCATTATCACGGAGTTCGTACCTACTCGATAAGATCCACTAGAAATAAGGTCCACAACTTATGCTCATCAAACTAATCAATTATTAAAAATTAAATTAACATCAGGATGAAATTCAACCTCATTCCGTACCGCTCAGCTACCGTGGCGCTTGGCCTGGCGTCAGTTGGTGATCTACGGACATGTTTTATTTTCATGGTTTTTAATGAAATTCTCACCCTCTCGGCCCTGGAAGCAAGACAGCTCGATAGGGTAGCTCGATGCATAATTTGTGCAATTTGTACGAAATTAGTTCCCGGAGCAACGGAAGATTGATCCACACTCCGGTCGGTCGTTTCGAGGCACATCTTTCTTTTCGCCCGATCGATAGTGGATCGGATTTCTGTACATGTTTCCCGGTGCAGATGTCGAAGCGGAATGGTGTAAAATGTGGGAATGTTTTTAAGTACAGTCCTCCCCTACAGCGGACCGCCTAAGAGATCCAATCGGTTTTGCGCTTGGATCGTGATTTCGTTGACGACCCCATATCAAGGATCATCCAAAATGCATGGCTGACCACAGTCTCTATCCATCCATTGTTTAATGGCCCTTAAAGTGCCGTCGGTTGCCTCACTTTACCGTAACCTTATTCGTTACCCCTTCAGTTTTTCCTGAGCCGGTGGAAGGAAAGAATGTTATTCGAAACACCACACCAGCACCATTGGCCAGACTCTTCCCGACGATGCAATGATACACAGCTACCGAGGGAACCCGACGGTGATTCGTTTACCGTGCGACCGCATGTTCACCGGGGAAGGAAAACTTTACCTCCGAAGGAGCCGGTATTAAAATTTAACAACACACGGCCAGACGCTGCCCGTGTCTTCTTGTGGCCCGCTTCTTCCTCCCAAGAAAGTCCTCGTTTCGTTCGGCACAAGCGTACCGATTTCCGGCAAGTCCGGTACGCCGAAAGGTGACGGGACGTGTGGCTGATAAGAAGGAATTATGCGCTCTTCATTACCATGAATAATTAATACGGGGAAATGTCTTCCTTCAGCCGCAACCAATTGGTGCCGGGGTCAGCCGGGGGGGTAATGTGTGCCACACGCAAACGACCGCCCTGGGGATACGGGCGAAGGACCGCCCTCGCACTAATAAGGTTTACCAGTTGCTTTTTGCGCTTTGATGGGCTCCGCCTGGCTGCACGTGGTGGGAGGTTGATTGGCAGGGATGGTGTGATTTCTTAGCGAGCGAAATGAGCATACTGAAATCTGATAGTGGTTGTATCTTTTTTTTTGGGAGGAAGGTCTGCTTCTCGAGTAAAAATATAACACATCACTGGTTAATTTGTGAAACGGAAACTTATAATATGATTGATAGTTACTGCTTGATAACTGTTGTGTTTCATATGGTCATGTTTAATGATGATTTTTGTCTTCGAAAGAATGTTAAATCATATGAAATTTAAGGCAATTCTTGCAGACGTTTTGTGAAATTTTATTCTGATGCTCGTCCTGCGTCTTTTCAGAGTAGAATTTATGAACGTATTTTGTTAACATTAAAGCATGGTTTGTGCGTTTGTTCACGCGAATGTGATTTTCTTACATTTCACTTCCCAATTTCCATCACGACGAGAGCTCTCGCCGAATTTTTTAAGAAGGGAAAAAACATTCAAAATATTCAAAAAATGCAAGAGAACAGCCTTTGTTTTCTATAATAAGCCACTCAAACGTTCGCCAACGGGTCGGGTAAGGGGAAAAAAAAAAAACCAAACTCCGCACTCCGTCATCGGTCCTTCAGAGAACCAGCCGGCTACAGTCAGCAGTGCGCCGCAAAAGGGAACAAAAGCGAGAAACAAATAAAATCCCAACAATTTTAATTTCCATCCGAGCAGCAGAACCACTGCAGAGCACGGCCAGCCAAGTGAAAAGCTGTGCGGCCGTTTTTCGGCAAAGACATTCCAGCGCTATTTTTGCGGATCCGAAGCTTATTTCCTGCGACGGTTGGCGTTCGAGTGTTTGTGTTATGTAGGTATTGTTTTTCCCCCCAGTGCTGCTGCCGGGTGCTGTGAAAAGTTTGGACGCTAGCTGGCAACGCCAAGTGGCAAATGGAGCGCTACTTTTGCGGACAGCAAACCCGGGTTTGCTGGCAGCTGGAGCAACAAAAGCGCAATCGCAAGTGGAACGACTCTTGACGGCGTCGCGACGACGACGTTACGAAACGCTGGGCGAAATGCTGGGCTGGAAGTGAAATATCTTGTGCCAAAACATACTACTCAGCGCGGCAGTATTATTTTATTTATTTCTTTTTTCTTTGTGTGTTTCCTTTTCGCACTGGCACGCGCAGGAAAAGCCGGAACGGGTTGGGATTTTATTTTTCCCGTCATGCCTCTCGGCCATATATACTTTCGCTCTCGAATTTGTCACCGAGTCGATATCGTCAATTCGTGCGCGCGGCCGTTCGCACCCGGGGCGTCGTTCGGTGGAAATTGTTTTTGATGCCCACCCGCCCCTCGATGGCGTATACCCGGTCGTTTATTTCACACCCAAAAGTACCACTCGTCCTGCTTTGCCCACCCGAAACTGCACCCTCTCGCTCGGACGAGCATCCAACATTGTTCGGATGTCGCGCTTCGCTCCACACTGAAAAGGGATTAGAAATTTGCTGGCAACGTTATTGTTGTATTTTTTGCTCGTTTTGTTTTCGCTGGAGCGTATTTTAGCGTAACACAAATTTGATTAAAATTCTTCTGCAAAGTCGAACGCCTTCGGTAGCGCTTTTGCCCAATAGCTCGACGGCCGATTGGCTCGTGTTATTGAATTCCTTGCATGATTTTGCCGCCTCACTGGAACGTGGCAAACGAGCGATGACCTCGATTTTCCACACCACGGCTGTGGCTTGCAAGTTTTCAAATACAGAGTACGTATAAAGAGGAATGTGGTACTTAAAGAGCTGAATTGCTGATTACTCACGAACAAAATTGGTGAAAATAATGAAAATATATGTTTTTTTTACAACTATAAACAGGTTTCAAGTCACAATAAAACTAAATAAAATAAGTGCTCAAATTCAATAATGATTAACGGAAATATGATGCTCCTTTTCGCAGAGACATCAAAACCACCCTTTCCAATCGTTACTCCAGTGCAGCCATTTTACACAAAAAAACCATGTTACAACATTCAGACGACAGCTAGAATGTTACCGAATGTACCGTGGAATGAGTTTACCGAGAAGCACTCACTTCCCAACATTGGATCGTCGCCCTTAACTAGAGCATAAAATTAAGGCCTTCGCCCACAACTCGTGTGTTCCACCCGTTGAAAGTTTAATTATATTTTATGTTTCAAACTCTCTCTTCTCTGTGTCTCTTTCTCTCCGTATATCTAATCATGTCTCTTTCGTTCTAGGCAAGTTTCGTTCGTTACATTGGTTAAAGTTCCACAATTGACCGGGTTGAAAAGTTGCCCTGTCCACCGGGGGGGGCGGGAGTGAATAAGGGTGAAAATTATAATTTTCTTCGATTGGGTGAGTAAAATTTCCACCACCTATCAGTTAGCGCGTATCATTATCACGGCGCTGGTAATGGAATGAGTTGCAACGCAGACGAAGTGCATCTACCAGCTGAGTGCATCATGTAGCCGAACCTCCTTTAGCCCATGGGCGTCCGAATGCGCTACTCCCAGGGTACTCCCGGTGCATCTGCATCCAAGTCTGCGTTGACCAACCCATTTCCTTAAACTTTTCCACTTTCTTTCCACTCCTCTGGCGTCGCCAGCCGTGGCTACGATCTTTGTTTTCAGTTGCTTCCGGAAGCCACTCGCTACGACGGTTTCGTCGGGAAAAGGGTTGGTTTCGCTAGCAGCATGGAAAATGGCAGACAGTGCCGGGACTGGTGGTGTGGAAAATCACTTTTCAATTAAAAAAGTTTTTTATTAGTTTTTATTTGCTCAAGTTGTTTTCACTCCCGCCAGCTTCGGCGGCTTCGGGCAACGTTGCCATGGTTGGCATTTCTGGTGCCATTAGCAACGAGCCACAGGCTAAAGGAAGAACACAGCGCTAGGAGCACAAACAAAAAACGAACAGCGAAAGGTTTACGCTTGTAAGTGTTTGTCGGTATGCACTTGTGTAAGTTATTGGAAACACATGCCACCAACGGGTGGGGGGACGGACCGAATGGAGGCGCCTGGTACGCGGGGAGTGCCGGAATGCACTGGAAATGGGAAAACTTTCTTCACTTTTTATCCAGTCTGACACGATCGCACACCACGCCTCCCAGCAACGGCTGCTTTCGTTTATTGCATTTTCTCCCTCTTCCTTTCAGGCCGTTGTTTTTTTTTGTATCTACGAACGCGGGCGATTACATTGTGAGTGATTGCAGTTTGCATGCGATCGCCAACATTCGCGTCGTACTTTCCCCCAATGCATCCAATTACCGTGCGAAAGGATCGAGCCCGCTGAAACAATGCACCGCAGGCAGATGATTATAGGAAACTCATTTTCCAACCATTCCCCATGGAGGGAGGACGATGTTCTTCCCGGGTGGTTCGCAATATGTACACTTTTCCATAGTACAAGGCTGTACGGATGGGAAAAATAATTGCCTCCGAACCTATTTTCACATCTGAATGGCATGATGAATGCCTATATGCCTCTCATGGCTTATGATAGGCTAGAAGAAGTAAAGTGTGGGATTTGAATCGACTGTTAAAGTAGCGCAGCGATTTGGAAATTTAAAGATGTCCGAATCCTCAGATTTAAATCAATTAACAGGTAGCATAAGGTTGAATCATATAGTTCGTTTGTTAATTTTTAATGCTTTAGTACAGGCTGTAACGTAAAGCCAGTATGATATTATCTTTTTGAAAAGTAACTATTCAATGTAAGGTGCAGAAAGATGTTCTAACCTTCTCTTCTCTGATATCCTCAAGGGCAGTGGACTTTCGAAACAAGCTCTTTAATCCATCCATATTTGCACAAACAGCATTACTTTAATGATGCCTCAACATTACGAATGGCTCCACTGTAATATGGAGCTGCAAAAGCTGGCGTTCAATTTTTCTGTTCCTTTCTTGAACTCCCCACCGATTGGACAAATACTTTCATAATCTCCAACGAATTTTCCCAGCGGTATGCTGCCTATTACGATTGATAGGAATGGTCGTATCACATAAAATGGATAAACGAGGGGATGTATACAATTCAAGTTGAAAAACCGCTCCTTTTCCATACCGATGAATGATAACGATGCATTATTCTCTTCTTTTTAGCTTGCTTCACGCCCATCAGTGGTTAAGAAGCGTCAAGCAGAGGAGTATCCCCCACCTTTTTGGAAGATATTTGAGCTACTCTAATCGCTTGGGTTTGATCGTTTTATCGTGTTTGAGGGAAAGAAACGTCTTCATCATTCCTGAAATGAAAAATGATTGGCTAGTGCATCGTCTTCGCCTACTGGCGATGACATATGAATAGCGACGATGACAAGCGAACGCGATATGAGGATAAAGGGGTGGGGGGAAGGGTTGTGCGGAGGTTATCATTGCAAAAACCTCAACTGAAAAAAATCTTTTGAATTGGTTTGTGGCCAAAATTTACGGCTATGCGTGGAAACATCTTTAAGCCTTCAGTCTAGGAGAAGAAAAATTTAAGGTTCAAAGATTTGTTATGTTTGAACCACAACATTTCCGATTTTAATATTATGTATTCTCCATCGGAGATTCGTGAAGATGGTGGGATTGCTTGTGTCATGATCGCTGCCATGAAATATACAAGCTTGTTACGTACATAGCTCGCTGCATACTCCACTGAAAATTGTTAGTTTCCAACACCCAGAACTTTTCTTTTCACTTGTTACACGTCCCACCGTGGCACAGTGGAGGAAACATAGTCCAGTAATATTATCACCCTCATTATCAGCACATTCTGCAACACAAACTTTCCGCCTCAGGGGAAAGTATCTTTTTTCCCTAGGTCTTTTTCTAAAAGCTGAGTTGTGTAGTGTGGTGCGCTATAAAAATGGTAGTAAATGTGTCCCCTTGTTCACGACCGCTAGCGGGGAGATGCTCTTACGAATGCAACTCCGTTCGGGTTGGGTACTTTCCTTGCTTTTGTTTGTAGCGAAGCTCGTTTGCACCGGTACTGAGATAAGTGCATTTCCACCAAAGCGACCGGCACTGGACAGCCGGTCCCTCGGAAAAATGGGAAACTCTGCTGGTGTGGTGACGTTGCACTCACCCAACTAGCTGCGGTTAGCAAGTACCAATGTGGGGCCAGTTAAAAGAAGAAAGATAAAATTCTAACGAGAACACCGATGATCGTGTACTCACACAACCGATGGTGAACTATCAGAGACAGTGCTCCCGGAAATAGTGTAAAAACAGTTGAGTATTCCCCTAGTGGCGAGCCAGGCCGGGTATGAATGCGGGGCACGGACTAGAGCAAAAAGTAAAAAGACCGTGCAAAAGTGGTTGAGATAAATTATTTACAGCACTGCGGTTAGAGAGCGAAACCGACGGAAGCCTCTTTTTGCCTTTTGGCAAACGGAAAAGAATCAGGAAGGAGGACGGTTTCATTGGTGTCCCGGTCCCCTTCATCCTGGTCTTCCAGGTGAGACTGGGAACTGCCGAGCATTTTCCCAGTTACCCAACATCACAGGACTTGCCCCGAAATGCCTCCGGATGAGAACAGTAAAAACAAAGAAAAAAAAAAGGTTGGAAAGGCACAAGGAAGCTCGTCCGGGAAGCAGAGAGAATAAAGTTTGTTGTAAATTACCTTTAATGCGTTGGATGTACGGCGGCTAAATGGCGGAAGGCGCAATGGAGTGAACCATCCGCCCACCGTGGGCAGAAAGCGGACGAGATAATGTATGGGAATGGTCGCTTGAAAAAAAACCGCACTCCTGCAAAAGGGAACTCTATTGCACTAATTTATGGGCCAGCCCGAGGGAGCTCGTGAGATGTACAGGTTTTAGTACCGACAAAAGGCCAGTGGAAGACGCCGTCAGGTTTTCTCTATTTTTCCCGAGTGATTCCTTCGACTACGGTAGCTTAATATTCTTCTCGTGACTTAACAAGGTCTCTGGTGATCCTTTTTTCGTGCTTCTCGGTTATCTACGGTTCGGAGCCTCGAGATTGTGAAGTTGTAAATTTGATTTAAAAATGGAATTAAAGGGTTTTTTGTTACATATTATTTGAGTCTTAAATTACAGCGCCATTTTGTCTTTACTTCAAGGCAATTTTTTGCGATGCAAACATTTTCTAGGATTTTTTTCGAACATAATTTCGAAGTAAACGTAGCTTTCCTAGTTAAACTATGTTAGTGCATGGTTTAATGAACTTTTAAAATAATATATTATTATACTTTAAAGTACCTAGCCGATAACTTATGTTTGTATGGCTTTATAAAATAGATGAGAAATGTTCGATTCAGTAATTCTATGCAATTTTAAATTTTCTTTCTACAGATTGCTGTCGCTTCAGACTAACCAGGCAACTCGGACTAATCTCGTCTTTGCTCCTTCATCATGCCACCAGCAGAGCCGTGTGATCTGCCACTACGAATACCGCCTAAGGGTGTTGGAAATTAGTTTAAACATGAAACAATTACCCTCCGTTTGGCGCAGCCAAGTGGAAGGCGTCAGCAGCAACCGATCCGCTGGAGAACACCCCCTTCATGAGACTCGCACCCTTTGGGTGAATAGAATACTAATGCACTTTTCATCTCAAGACGATCCTGGCCTTCCATTCGTTCTCAATCTTTCTCTACGTCTTCTTCTCATCTTTTGCGCACTTCTGCGCGGACATATTGCCGTGAAGAGGCTAATCGGAATCAGTTTCATAGATCTGATCTAATCACTGCCGACACAGGAGCAAGTGAGCTGCGAAGGACCGTGTTCGAGCGAGAGCAAACCGGAACGTCACGTGGTGTTGGACATGGCAAAATTAAACAAGGAAGATGCATAGATAGTCTGCAGTGCCGAGCAGGCCGGGACTGGGAACTAAAACAAGCAGCTGCTTCTGGTTCTTCGCAACCCCGTAGGGCATGCCGGGAAGCCGACGAAACTCCAAAACGATAACGGGCGCAAACGGATGCACTCGAACAGGTGCACCGGTGTTCCCACAGCCCGGGTTTTCCGTCGGGAAGGAACGGATCGCACAATGCTAATAGCGTCTAAAACAACACTACGCTTCGCAGCGAGTGTAGAGTCGGGTCATGCCGGGCAGGGAACGGGGGTTGGCAGATTTGAGAAGAAATTTAATTTGATTTGTTATCCTTTCAGGGCAGGTGCAGAACGGGAAACGTAACGTCGAACCGAATCACCGAGCCCCGATGATTGAGTTCCCGGTCGACGGCAGCAAAGGAAACGTTCCTCCTCGGGCAAACTATCGTAGACCACTGTTTGCGTGTGACGGCGCACACCGGGGACTGAGGTGATGGGACGTGGAGGACCGAACATCACTATAGCCAGGTGGTGCAATTTGTGGATTATAATGAGACAAGCGAACCGCTCCGGCGCTAGAGCAACCGTTGCCGTCGTCATGCTCGTCGAACGACGCTCAAGTGCCTTTCCGTTCATGATCGTTGAAGCTCGTCTGTCGATAGGGATCGACATTCCTACACTCGAGCTGTCAAGATAGGGCGTATCCATTTCCGCACACCCACCCCTGACGTAAAGATGGAGGGAGGGTGGAAGAGTGATTGTTGGCCCGCGTGAGGAGGAAGAGGGCAAAACCTCACCTGACAATGAAAAGAGCGTCGGTCCTTGACGATGGTAAAATGTTGTTTGAAGAGCGCAGCAAAATGAGCGATCCGAACACGTGCGTTTGTGCTTGTGTTGAACAGGGAAACTTACCTCTTCCCAAAGCGGGGGGTTTTACTCCGCCCATTTTACCCGCCGGGGGCTACAAGTATTTCTACACAATATCGTGCCCAGCTACACAACGCTCAAGCAGTCTGAAGGAGTCGTCTAAGCGTGGTGGCTTCAGGCAGCCTCTTGAAGGTTTTGGGATAACACCACTCTAACCCGCATTCGCTCATCGCGCCCTGCGAAGCTGCTGAACAATTGAATTTCATAATAAAACAATTGAATTAACGAAACGAAACACACACACGCCGTTGCCATCTGGTGGCAACACCCGACACGGTGTTGAAACCGGTCCCCGATCGGCATCTCTTGCCACTTGCCCGGGAAACTAGGAGAGAACATCGCCGAACCTCGTTGGAACTGTTATCCCTTGAAGGTTGAAGCGCCCTGTAGTTGGTGGTGTTGCTTGAGACGTGAAACTATACACCACAAATGTGCCCCGGGGAAGATTAAGACCTTCTCCCGCCACATCTGACAGGTGCCCGACAGACTGTGTGTTCCTTGTGAAAAGGCGACGGAGCCATAAGCAAAGGCAAGATAGAGCAAAAAAAAAACCCCCCTACAGGAAACGCTGGCTGACACTAAAGCGTTTCCTGGTTGGCGCAACATTTGTCTTGAAATTTGAATATTTTTCAACCCCCTTTCCCGACGGAAGGAAGGAAGAAAGGAGAGAATTTTGAGCACTTATGGGGTAGGCAGAACATCACACATATACACACACACACGCACAGTGGATGTGTGGCACACAGAGTGGCTTGCCGCTAGAAGGACGAGGCGTTGAAGTTTCGTGTTTATCTTTCACCGAAACAGCGCCACAGCAATAAAGTCAGCTGGTGGGACACTGTCTGCCAGCAGCTGCTCGTGCCGTGCCACAACTTGCAACTTCGTTTGCCGTCACTTGCTAACCCGGAGCACACAAAAGGAGCGAAGAGTCCCAAACTAGCTTGAGGCAGTTTTCGTTTAAGCTACCGTTTGCAAATCCGATTGTGGCAGCTCGTTCCCCTTTCCAGGGCAAAAGGAGGGGTTGAAAAAAGGTGGGTGAAAAAAAAAACACACACACACATACACCAATATCGGAAAAGCAGTATCAATTCTCGGGAGAAGGAGTGCTTCCCACTTTGACACGAGTTTGGATACAGTTTGTAGTTCATTTTTTTACCGGCAGTGTCCTACAGCGTGTCTCCCGTCCATCCGCTCCGCTCCGTGCGCTTTTCCTCCCACCGGACGTAGGCAGGACCTCTGGAAGACATGCATATTTATTTCCTTCACTGCACGTGTGCGCCTTGAGTCCTGCGGGGTGACGCAAAACTTGGTGCCTTGTTTTTTGGTGTGATGGTTTTCTTTTCTGCGAAAGACGCAAAGATGCGAAAACAGACGCAAAGAAGGGGAAAGAAAAGCGATTATCGCACCGCAAGACAATCAGTTGGAGGGAATTGCGTGGCAAGAGGCGAACAAAACACCAAAGAAAGTTCTCTAAGTTAGACAAAGATGGTACCTTCCCCGGTCTTTACTTGACGAGCGGGAGGTTGTGGGGTTTATCCGGGAAACATTTTTGGCCGTTTTCTTTCACTCTCCGTCTCTCACTCACCATTTCTCTTTCCTGCTCCACCCCATTGGCCACTGTGCAAGACTGATCGAGTCGTAGGAAGGCACGAGCCTGGAAGCCACCTTTCGGGAGGGAAAAAAAAGAAACCAAATGTCCCGGGTGAGAAATGAATAATCAAGACGACAGATTCGGCTGAAAGCTGAAGTGTAAATATTTGCACGTTGCGGCGCACTAGGAGACCGTTCGTGATAGACCGACTCCCCGAAGACACCGCCGAAGAAGGCAGAGGAAACCAGCCAGGCTGTTTTCCAGCCGAAACGGTGGCAACTAGGTGAAATAAATCACAACCATAAATTTTGCAGGAAATTCCTTCAGAGCTGTGGCGCGATGGGAGCGCCTGGGCGATAAAGGGAAGGCCAAACTGCAATCTATTTTACTTTCCCAACACATTAGACCATGTCGTGAGGGAGGTGAGTTTGAGATATGTTGGCTGGGTGGAGATGCTTTGAAGTTTTAAGGAGGTTTTCAACGGTCTAAAAAAGATTTCCCTTTATGGTAGTAAAAGTTGGAAGTTTTGTATGTCCCCGAAATTGATGCCTAAATCACTTCACCTAAAAGCTCGTTAAAATCAAAAACATACTCTTGAAAGACTTGACTTGAAATTTTCCGTCAATAGTAAAATCGTTTTAAGTACAAGTCACTTGCTTGAATACATTGAGTTGACTTGTTTGAGAGTTTTCCAACGTTCTGGCACGATTGTAGTCGTAGCAATTGGAACTGTTACTGAAATGTGGGTCACACTGATTGTCGGGCCTATTTATGTAAGGTTGAACTTTGTCTTACCGTTCTGTAGTGCGCTCTTCTATGCGCTGGTTCCAACAAAGTCGTCGTTCTGTAAAGAAAGTGAAAACGTAAACATGTTAGCATGTTAGTAACGTGCTCCTTGGAATTGCAATTGAAATAAAACATTCACAACATGCTGCTAAACTTTTCCGCGCCTCAAGTTGAGCAGACCGTTCGCACCCAGGGTTGGCGATATGCAAAGCGCTCCTTTGGTGGAAGTTGTACGGTGATGGCGCGCTGTAAACTTTTGCACGATGCACAATGCAAATAAGGAACCTCCGTGGTGTTCTGCTAGCAGCAGTTTCTGCTCATAACATTGCTACAATGCTGCGCACAAGCTAAGGCTAAGTGCCGTTTGCTTCACTTCGTTCGTGCTTATGAACAGCTTATGCATAGCTCAATTTGACAGTTTGACAGCGTTGAGTTTTTGGCAGTTTTCATTGCAAAGTCAGTCTAAGTCGTTTCCACACATGCCGAAGACCCGTTGGTACGTGTGATGGGAAAATTACAAAATGGCAAGAAAAGCGAAGGGACATTTTGCTAAAGTGTAAGTGGCAATCTTTGCATTTTCCTCACGGTGTGGTCAAGAAAGTAGCGACGGTACACAAACGATTTCGGTTGCTGGAAGCTATTCAAAACTAACAAACATACGAAACGAAAAACAAAATTCCCAAAGCTACCAAGCTTGAAAAGAAACAAATTCCACGTGCAAGTTGGATCGGCCGGTCCTCGACTTCGTAAAAACCGAAGAACCTGAACGTTACCAAAATGGAGATTGTGGTTTCGTCGATTTTCCTCTCTCGACACCCCCGGCTCGTACGGGGGATACATAATTCGACCCGATACTGGGAGCAAAAGTTATAATGATGCAATTTAATGCACCCTGTTTCTCGGTGCAACTGTGCTTGAGGTGTGTTCTAACCGTTGCTGTTGCTATGTGGCAGGAAACGGGACTACAGTTTTGAAGCTTTTTCCTTCCATGCTTTGCACTTTCCGACTCTCGGACTTTTTCTCTCGGGAAACTAAAGTGCAACAAAGAGTCTGCAGACACAAAAACACACCGAAACCGGTTGAAGTAAGCGCCCTGAACTCTGCTTACACTAAGTAGATGTATGTACATAAAGTGGAGTAAACTGTAGAGACGGGACCCTGTATGTTGAAATGTGTACCTTAATCCCCAAATCATCTGCACCTGGTCAAACGCGAGGGAAAACCGACAGCCCATTCTACCGTGAGGATACAAAAATGTTTAACTTTTTACCGTATCCCAGATGCTACACCTGAAGGCAAGCATATTTTAGATTTTTTAAAGTAAAGATTCCTTATAACTTTACTTGTTAACCATTTAAGTCGGGAACTAGCTCTTGCTAAAAAAACAAAAACACATTCAAGCTTGCATTTACATGAGATTCCTTTTTCGGAAATACATTTCACCAGCTGCTGCACCTGCATAAATGTGCAAATACTTACATTTCTGGTGCCATGCATACAAGCTGTTTCCCTCGAGCATATTTTGACGAAGGTAAACCGTCTTTGGCGCATTAGCAACCTAGTACCAGGTAGCTGTCTCGTTAAGCTTTCACCCCGAACTGTTTTTAACTTCACGAGTGAAAAAACAAGTCATAAAATACTTTTACACTACATTGGAAATTCGAAATGTTCCGGTGCCAACGACGTCAGGTGGCGTCGTCTTGCTGTGAGTTGTGTGTTTTCTGCAGCTGCAGCGGAATGAGAGGAAAGGAAATTGGCTGAAAACTCAACTGCGATGACGACATGGAGCTTGTTTAGAGTGTAGTAATTTTCTTTGTGCCCGCAGGAGGGTTGTTCTTACGACAGCAGAAAATATGCAACCAGTCTGGCGAGCAACAAAACTGTGTGTATGCGAATGTTTCCTTCTTTTTGACAAAACTAATGAATACTTTGGTATTTCTACTGTTTGCATTGGTAGGTGTTGTTGACAGTTGACCAGTTTTTGCTATTCAATTGAAATCTAAATATGTCTTTGTAAAACATTGCTCAATGCTTTAAACCGAATTTAAACTGTTGTCCACGAGTTTGACATTCCGTGATGCCGTAGAACCAGATTGTGTTCACCATCAAACGATTTCAAGTCTTCCAAAAATCAGCAAAAAACGGTTAAACGCTCAAGCCATTTCAGGTGGCAGCATGTGTTGGCTTTAGCCGTTTTATTCAGTTTTTTTTCCATTTCGAGGCTGAAAACGATCGAAATTGCGTTGGAATGGTTTTTTCTAATGTCATATGCAACTTTTTTTCACACTCATAGCTGAAACTCTATTGCCTTTTGGTTTGTGATGTCCATGTGGAGGATGATATTAGTACGGTTTGTACGGCGCACGGATTTAAATTTGATTTTACTAGATTTTTTGTAACAATTGAAAAGCTGTCCTTGTTGAACGAACATTGCAACGACCTACGCTTAGTGAGGCTAGCTATAAGGTTTTTTTTTCCTCGGGCCCTCGAAAAACTCGTTACGAAAAATGTGAACAGGCTTGCCATGACGTTTTGGCGATGGCGTTCAAATATCCAGAGGAGAGACCAACGCAAGTGAGTAGCAAGCAAGGAGTAAAAAGAATGAAAAGCTCGCACGAAAATAACAGTCTAAACAAAGGTACAACGTTTGAGTGCAGGTCCATTGGAAGTCCGTAAGGATATGTGAAATTTCACTGGCCGAAAACCCGATCGCCCATAATCCATTCGAGAAACGCGAACTCAAATCAAGCTAGGGAGAAAGAAAACAAAAAAACGGTAACAAAAAACTCCTAACCATGTTGAAATCAAGCTGACGGGTACGCACAACCATTTGCGAATGCGGAATGGGGCTCGCATTTGCGGCGTTAAAGGATAAATCCCAAACAAATCTAATTTTACCACCAATAACGTGCTCCACCGAGCCTAAGCAAGGCCCAAAAGGGGCAGCAGGGCGCATCCAACAGGGGCCCTGCCGAAGGGTTTGTGAATCCGATCCAAGGGATTGCCCTTTTTCCTCTCCCGAGGCCGAAGGGACGCGGCCAAAATTTGTACCCATTGTCCGTTTTGGTTGTTCGTCCCCGGACGATGTTGTTTTAGGATGCGCACGGGTCGATGGGAAACAAAGCGAACAAAATACACACACACAAAGCGACAAACCCGACCCTGGCAGCAACTCCACTACCTTAACGGACTCTTCGCGTACGAACGCGAGAGTTGGAAGGGTTTGAGTTGGAAAAGTATCCTGTGGCCAATCGGAAAGGGAGACTAAAGTTCCTCGGGACTCGATTTGCTGGCGTACGAGGTGAATAAAAATATGAATATTATCCTAATCTCCATAATCTTCCCCGATTTGGTCGGGGCTCCATGTGCGAGGTGGGTTATTTTTCATAGAGCGACGAAAAACACGATCGACAAGAAGGTGGAGGGAAAAAGGGGGTGGCGAAATTCGGAAGTAGTGACGGGGGAAAGCGTGAACATTTTTGGGACTGAGTTTTGTAACGCATCATGAAGTCCCTGTGGTAGGTAGTTGGTTCACGCAAGCGACTTTTCGATAAGGCAGAACTTTTCGCGCTGGAACCCATTTTCCAGTTCCAGCTCAAGGAAAAATTTCAAGCAAAGCACAAAACTGGCAGCTTGTTGACAGCAACGGCTCTAAACGATGCGTGGTAGAAGAAAAATAAAACCTCACAAAGAACGAAATACCCGGAACACGTCAAAATGTTGATGGCTGGAAGTTGTTTTACAAATCATTTCATTTCTCATGAAACCATTGTTATGTGCATGAAGAAACACTTTTTTGAAATGTGTCCTTGCCGACAAAATGAAACGAACGAATGGCAGCACTGGCTTTTTTTTTAAACAAAACTTTATTTTCTTCTACAACAATTCTACTTTAGCCTGCAAGAGCCAGGCTTCGATTTCACATTCAATTCATGCACCAATCTCACTAATCCGTCGCCTTACGTTGATCCTATTCACATTGATTGCGAGTTGATCCTTAGCGGAACGGCTTATGCAGTCATTTCCGGAAGCGGACAAAACGGAAACGGGTTAATAACAGAAACCCTAAATAAATACATGCACCACAAGAGGCAAGTCCTTCCGAACGTTGCCTCCAAAAATCTCGCTGGCCTCCTTTTCTCTATTCACTTTTTTTTAAATGTAATTGTCGGTGTGCCGAACCAGCATAACTTCATAAAGGTGTGTATGGACCATTTCAGTTGTTTGAGCGATGAAAGAGGACGTAAAGTGAAAAAAAAAAAAAAAGTGAACGAACAAACGAACCGACTGGTTTTCTTCCGGGAGTAGGCTTTTCCGTCCGTAAGCCGCTTTGCAGCAACTCGTGCCGCAGTGAAAGCGCCTGGCACCGGTTGGCGCTCCACAAAAAAGGGAACAAATCTTATTTACACACATTTTATTTACGCTACCGACTACACACCGACCACCAGTTCAGTTTCTTCACGAGCAGTGAAGGGTGGGACTGGTCCTGTGAGGTCGTGTTCTGAATGCGGACTCAAAGTATGCGAAGGGACCTTCTAAAACTGGAGGGATAAAAGAAATCATGAACAAAAAAAAAGTATAAAGGAGCAGAACTGGCGCACATACAATAGCGTGCAGTGCAGTAAAGAGTCCTTCGAAAGAGCAGCCTAAAGAGCGAACAATAGCTTTGAAAGGGCGATGGGAGGATGTTGCCGGTCGAGACAAACACCTTAGCACACTGGTGGAGATTCTCGTCAGGAGGAAAGCACATCACATCCGAGTTACTAAATAAACGCCTTCCTAAAGAGAGCTGAGGCAGGAGATCCCGATGCCGGTACCTTCTGCCCTTTCCACCAGTGGGGCTTCGGGCCGGATTAGGACTAAATGAAAATAAAGAATAATGTCACATCCATGCGGGAACACTTGCCTTCGGTCCAACACGGTGTGTGTTGTCACAAGAATTTGTCGTACTCCTCCCCCTCCCTCTCTCTCCCAGTAATCCGTGTACTCCTTGGGTTCTCGGTCGTTGCCGGGCCTTGGATGGTGGTCGGTGGTGCACTTACCCCAGCATACTCACACAAATACACGACACAACAGCCGGCGATAAAGCCACCGTTAAGCCGCTTTTCTCGAACTGCGTTCGTTCTCATCTCAATTTCGATCACTCGAACGTTTATCCCTTATCAATTTCTTCCAAGGATTTAGTCAAACGTCCCGGCGTTCCCGTGACTTCCAGGCGTCACCACGCGAAATGTTGCGAGCGCTTCGTACTGCCTCCCGTTTTCTTTTTCGCTTCTTGTTACTCGATGCAAAACCGGGAAAGTATACGTAAGACGTTGATCCCGAGCTCTTCCACTGCTCCTCCGTGACTTCCTGGATCGTGCGCACTTATGTCACCTTACGCTGCACGTGGCCAAGATGCGACAGCCGCGTCACGGACGGACAGGAAGTTGTTAGGAACTTGCAAAAGCGACTTCCCACCTCGGGGTTGGTTTGCTCCCCACCCCCCGCTCCATCCAGGAACACTACGGTTGACTTACCGGAAACATGCTGGATAATTGCGTGCCATTCTGGAGTTTACCGGATGTTCCGGACGGACCGAGTCGGGCGTTCAAACGAAATCGAACGACGAAAGGTCAGAAAGATGCAGACGGAAAGGGGGTCGACGGGTGGGAGATATTGGGATGTGGTGCCGGGTGAAGAAATCTGTCGTAATAGGTTTTTCGACATTGCAGGTGTTTCCTGCACGCCGTGTCAGTTGGCCGGGCCGTGCAAGTGACAAGCATTCTCACACAACTCACCGACTAACGAACCCGGCCAAAACGATCCGCAACGATCCGAAGGAGCGAAATGTAACACACACGGTTTTTGTGGTCTTTCGATTTGACGAAGGAAACACACGCCCACTTGCCGGTAGCACCTCCAGATTTTTCTTGTTCCTGGCAGTGTTCCTTCGATATTATGATGTAACGAGATGTCAAGATGTCGATTTGCTATAATTGTGTGTTCTCCGGTGTCGGCCGACCCGTTCTCTAGAACAGAACTGATTGTCAACTTTGTCAGACCGGTAAAGTAGAATGTATTCCAATTGGTCGGAGCAAAGGTACGAAGGTACGTGTAGTAACTTGGATTTAAGAAAAAGTTGCAAACAAACCAATGACCAAAGGTTGCCTTTACGTGTCTTATTGAACATGTGAAAAGCTGTTCTCAAATCAAGCTGGTCTTAAAATTGTAAAAGATTTAAATGTGCTTCCTGCTTCTTTGGTTTTCATTTAACACAGTTTGGAAGTTTAATCTCAATTTTTGTTCAAAACTTTCATTTGTCAGTAGCAACATGCATCACCTACTTGGCTTTAAAAGAATCAGATCATGCCAACAACCTTTGCCATCAGCTCAGCATTCTTAAAAAACTTGTTATGAAATAAGTCTACATCCACAAGCAAACCTATACGAAAAGGTTCCAAGCAATGGGCAGCCTTTGACCGTGTGTGCGGATTTTTCATCAATTTTGCCACGTTATTACACTTTCAGCGAATCGCGAAACCCTCCAAGCATGCCGTCAAGGTGGTGACCGAAATAGCCCACGGCTTTATCACTGGAGTGACGAAAGATTAGAGCGGTTGAGGGGGAGAAAAAAAAAATGAAACCATCTGCCCCAACCCTTGGGAGAACCGAGACTCCCCTAGGGGAGTTGCCTCTGACTTAATATATTGCCCACCATTCATCACTTGACAATTTAATCCCCTGGGATTAGGCAAACCCCTGGAGGTTGATGAAAGTAAAAAAAAAAAACCGCCCCGAAGAAAGAACACATAACAAAATCTAGCGCAATGTTGAGATATGAACAGCCCGAAAGCTGATGGCCAACCATCCGCCTCTAATCTTTCGCAAAGAAGAAATGTGACTCGATAATATCGGCAGTTTGTCACTAGTGCTGATTTGAAATTGGGCTTTCAAGACCGAAAGAAAAATTCAGAACAATAATTCTTCGCCTCATATGTTTTTAAGTTATTCAACGTAAAACGATTTCACGCCTAGAATATCGTGTATTTTGAAAATTTCTACGATACCAAATATTTTTTTTAGCATATAATTATGCCCAAAGCATAACCTATTTATCATAATGTAGTATGCAGACTATCGGAGTCAAATATTACTCGAAGCTTCCTAGCTGAACGAAAGAAAAATTAGCTTCATGGTATTCCACATAAATTTTTCTCATATTGAACTCACTTTGTAGCACGATGACAGATTGCCTGCAGACTTCTCATCTTACGCGCTGTACCAGATTTTGCTTGGCCTTGGCTTTCTCGGCTCGTCGCTAGGATATACCAAAGCGACAGTGACACTTTCCACCGTGTCCCTGTTGTCTAGACGATGCATGGACGAAGGAGGATAAATTTTCAGGCAAATCGTCACAGTTGGCGGCGGTGGCGGAGAGGAAACAATTTCTCGCTCCTAACCACACCACCTCCCTGTCTACCAACGCATTGCTGCACCGAAATCCATAAATCATCGCACACGCTCACGTCCGAGTGTGTGTGTGTGTGTGGACGGCGTCGTCGGGGCGTGTCTTCCCCAGGCTGGACGTGCCGGGATGGAAAGTCATCCTAAAGGATAGAGAAATTATGGCTGGAAAATAAAACCCAACCGTGGCGGATGTGGCTCATGGCTTTTTCTCCGCTGTCATATCATGTCAGGCCAGAGGAAGATCCGGGAAAAGCTTGGAACGGGGGAAGGTGACCGGAGTGAGATAGAAAAAAGTGGCAGTCCACAATTGGAGTCAACCCGGCATGGCGAAAAATGACTCCACATCGTTCGGTTCCGAGCAAGCACTTACATTCGCGGCGGTGCTCTGCCATGTCGTGCGGGATAAAAGAACTTTCGTGGTGTTGTGGAAGATAAAATGATAAAGACACTAGCGGTGTACAACTGTCTCACGTACCGGGAATACGTATGCACACATGCTTTGACCGGGACTCAACTATACGTCTACCGGGTCGCAAGAGGTTCTGCTACAGATATGTCCTCGGAATGATGATTTCTAGTGGCGGTGGTAGAGAACATAAATCTTACGTCTTCTCTCATTCCGCCCTTTGACCTGGTGATATATTTCCTTGGCATCTGTTTGGTTATGGTACATGTTTTGTAAAAAATTGTTTAACACAACGCAAGGAGGGATTGATTTTAATTCTTCTAAATGTAAAAAAAAAAGATGCAATTTATTTGATGAACACTTAAAAATCGTGGCTTTGTGAATGGGAAATAGTTTTTCCAAAAACATATTTTCTTGGTTTCTCCTCTCAATTGTGTTGTATTATTTCACACATGATACGATCAGTTTTGTTTGGTTCGGTCCATTTTCGACGTGGAAGTAAGAAAACCCATTTAAGCCAGAGCAAGAACAAGATCAAACTCTGCGTTCCCAAGAGAAGCATAAAAGCACCACAAGTTAGAATATTTGGCATCACAATATACTGAATCAGTTTTGTGTATGTTTTTTGGCATGAAAAACTAACATACTGAATAAAGAAACCGTTACATAATGAACATTAACAAAAAAAAAAAAAGAGTCAAACAGCTTCCCAGGGGAAAAACTAGAAGCATAATCAGCAGCGGAAACAACATACGGAAAAGCTGAAGGCAACCATCGGTTGCTCGAATCGGTTGTGTCCTTTTCCCCTGTACTCTGTCTTTCCGATGTTTTTGTGCTACTTCTTGCACATTCTCGGTTCAGTATGAATGTATGCTCTTCTGCCCCCTGCCCTACCGTTTTCCATCCGCCGTGCCATGTTTTGGCCAACCACGGCCACCAAGCTGCGCGCTGCCTATCCCGGGTGGACGGACCACCGAACCAATAATGTGTTGTGGTTTTTGTGGTGGCCGTTGCGCTTCGAATGCGAATGGAAAGGCGTACCGGTCGAGCGGTCGGAGAAAAACCTCAACCGAAACAACAAGACACAACACAACTACGGGCCCAACGCGCCCGGGGTGTGCAGGGGACACAAGGAACCGGGCGAGGAAGGAAATATTGCATCAAAGATATAAATCAACGTGGACCGGCAAATCTTCCTCCTTGCGGTAGGGAAAGATTCCGACAAGAAGAGAGGATTTGGTCCGTAGTCTCTCCCCAGGCCTGCCCTGCTGGATCAATCGATCGATCGAGTGACGTGAACGTGAAGCTAATGACCGCATCCCCCGAAAACCGAAAATCCCTTCGGAATGCGAGTAACGAGTTTGGTATTGTTTTTCGAGTCCGTCTCGGTAGGTGATAACGTTAACCAGATTTATCTTCTGCCGGTCTTTTGCTGCAGGCATTATTATCCCTGTGTTGGTTTCTTGTTGTTTGTTTTTTCTTCTGTGGCATGTGGTATTCTTTATTGGAATTCCCTTACTTCGATTGATTACGCAAGCCTTAGTTTCCCCACGGCGACGGGGGAAAACCGAGCCACACAAAGCTGATTTTGTTTTTTTTTTGTATGGAAAGTGATGGCAGAAGATTTGCTGCCGATTGGCGATTTACGCAGCCAAAATAGTAGGTCAAATTGGGCGGTCAGAAGCGGTTGATGAGTCGTGGTTAGTTCGGTCGCTTTCATTAGTGTTCCAATCAACCAAACCAAGCACCAAACGGCAGTGGATAGATCATGATAAACCACATTTACACCATGTCTACGCGTGTTTCTCCTATTCATTTGGATCGATTTATTTGGTTTCGTTTTTACAAGGATCTGGAACCAATATCAATTTTATTTTATGTGTCCATGCAAACGGCGACGAAAATCAATAGCAATTGCTCTAGTTCCTCATCATTTTGAAAAGATATTATATTAATATAAAATCTGAACAATTTTTTGCATTTTGCGTTGTTAGACAACAAAAACAGACAGGAGTTAAATTAGTTTGGTGTGGGTTTTAAGCACCATGTGTCTCCATGATCCACGAATCTTGCCATTGGGCCTTTTTTACTCACCCTCCGCAAAACAAACGAGCAGTTTTGCTCCGTCTAAAGTAGGTTTTAAAATTTCCAGAAAATAAACAGTCAGAGCCACACGTGCTGAAAGCTGGTTGATTTCAAATCACCTACAACCTATCAGCAGCAATTTATCGCAAATACAAAGAGGCTCTCAGTGCCTCATCATCCCAATTCTGGAACATCTTTTCATTCCCAATTACCCGCACGAAGGACCAAATTCATGATACCGAATGAATATGCTTTAAATAAGACGTCAATCCTGGCCTTCCTCGGGATAGGTTTATCCCGTATCGGGCGACCGTAAACTCTTAACAAAAACAAACCTCATTGGACCAACTTGCTCCCGAGATTAGCGCAGGGCTTTTGTCCCGCAGAGGCCTCCGAACGCTTCAGGCCCAATGTTCTAATCTGTCAATAAAACCTTCGTCCGAAAAGTTTTGATGGGATTTTTGGGGCAGGCCGTCGGATGATAGTACTAAAAACTTTGTCGAGATGAGGCGGCGAGACGTGGAAGCCCGAATGTTTCCGATAAGCGAAGTCAGCCTGGGCCAATCATGTCGCGCGAAATGAGAAGCGTCCGGTGTCCGGTCCATCAGTTTGTTCCATCTATTTGATCGTTTGTTAAAGGTGGATCGGGTAAGCGAACGGCATGCAAACGGAAGCAGATTTCCTCTAAGACAAATTTTAACGACGGTCTTGGGATAAGATAGTTTGTTTGTCGAAAAACGTTCTCCTCGCTCCGGTCGAGGGAACGAATAGAGCCGTTAGGTTTGGCAAACCCCATCTACAGTGATTTTCCGGTCCATCCGGAGCGCTGCCTGCACGAATCGAGTCTGAGCATTCGCCTGTGGGTCTCGGCTAGGATTGACTTCGTAAGCGGGGGCTGGATAAACGGAACTGATTTATTGTTTGCTTTGAAGCGTGGTAGCGTTTCGTGTGTGCTTAAAACTTGCGTCTGCTGCAATTTGCCTACCGAGAGTGTGTGTGTGTGTGTTCAAGAGCTTTTGTAGCGCAGCCGCGCAGGATGAACGCCACAGAAATGGACTCCGCAGGCCACACAGATAAAAACGGCGTGAGCTATGAGTCACTGGCAAAACCCAACCCACCCCTTGGACCGGCGGGTCTGGCGTGGAATCGCGAAATGATCCGTACCGACCAAAAACTTGACCGAACCTTCCGGAACCTGCGGTCATGAGCTGCAACGGTCGGAAGAAGATATTTTCGAGCAGTGTGGTTTTTTTTTCTCTGTCGCTCTTGCCAGTTCAAACCTGCCACCACAATTTTCCTCACGAATAGAGGCCAGGAAACAATTGTACTTTTCAGTTGAGATCTTTATTATTATTGCAGTCCCCAGGGAGGAAGGAAAATGCGGGCGAATCGAATACAACGACCCGAACGCGCGGGAAAGGGATAGAGCAAGCGACCGACAAAAAAGCAGTGAAAGCTCCTAACAGGATAGCGTGGCAACATCACCCAGTGCCAGTGCAAGGGCACCGGGATTCATTGGCCAATGGAGGGCAGGGAAGGTGACATTCCTTTGCCATAATTGTCAGTGGCTCCATTGGCGCGCTGCTCTCCGAGGCCATCGTTCGACGTCATCGGGCCGAACGCCGTGCCGTGGTGCACGGCGGGCCACGAGACAGAGGCAGAAGAAGGAAAGGCCACGCATTCCAAACCCGGCCCGGCCACAACAAAATGGTAGCTGAAGCTGGCAGCTTCTGCCAATGCCGGTTGCCAGTTCGGTCAGGACGACTATGTTTACTCACACGCATCAACGGATTTCGGTTCGTTTAATTGCTTTGGGATTTTTCTTCCGATGCCGCACGGGAATGCCGGAACCCCTTTTCCCAGGGTACGTGTGCGTGGACGGGTTGGAACCGCCCGTACCACCCGGAAATTTTGCTCGGTCACGATGCCAGCACGTCGGTTGTTTTTTTGCTCTCCTTTCCTTTCCCTATAGCTGTGCCTGTTTCGAACCTGCTGTTTCAGTCCGGAATGGATTCGTGAATGAAAATAAAAAAAAGGTATCCCGCACCCCAAAGTCACCATCATCACCATCATCATCAAAGCGCCGCTCAGAAAGGGCGGGTTTGGGGATGATGGGAGGGAGTGGAGTGGAAATATGTTCGTATTTGCCAGCGATGCGATGATGGTGTGTGGTTGCAATCAGAAAATTGAAGCTGTATTTCTTTCCACACGAGTGCTTCGGTAAATGCCATCGACATCGGGCTAGAGGTTTTGCGAAGCCACATTCCCAGCTGGCGCGAGGGTCGGAAACAGCCGGCAAAGGACGGTTGGGGTTAGCGTTTTATGGTACAACAAAGCCTTTAAGAATAGTTTCATGCTGCAGTCGCACGCTGCGGACCCGTGCCAAGCGGGCAAGGGACGAACACTATTGGGGGGAAATAAATTGTATGCAAAACTTCACTGAACAAAAACACTTTGAGCAAACCGCACCGCAATAAA
The DNA here is from genome assembly GCA_914969975.1 of Anopheles atroparvus. Lineage (NCBI taxonomy): Eukaryota > Metazoa > Arthropoda > Insecta > Diptera > Culicidae > Anopheles > Anopheles atroparvus. The sequence continues at coordinate 25,292,112 of CAJZCY010000003.1, read as the reverse complement.
TGTGCGGTGGAGTTTCGAAAAAAGAAGCAAGGAAAACAAAAACTTACAACGGTGACAAATTAGTCCAATGAAGGTTAACTAATAAGCCACTTTTGAATTGCAGGACATTAAATGGACAACCTATTGTAGGTATTTCAGATGTTTTTGATCTTAACCAGACGAAATTGGTATTCTACGAATGTTAGAAATTAAGGTTTTTGTATCGTAGAAGATGAATTCTTATGTTAAAACTTCAACCGTGAACAATATAGCCCGATGCATTTCTAATTTCGAAAACTGAAACACAAACTTTGGAACAAAAAGAACCAGAAAAAATTCTATAAAATTCAGATTACGGTGAAACAAAACCTTCCCAATTCCGGGGTAATGTAAATTACTCTGATTTCCTTCCAATTGATGACCCGTTAAAAGCTTGCCCGATCGATTATAGACGCCCATTAATAGAGCCATCAAAACCGTGCGTTTCCATTTTTTTTTTTTACTTTTGATTTTCCTATAAAAAAGATCTAATTTAATGGATTTACTTTTGGGTTTTATTCGTCTATTTTCCGATGCTTAGTGGTTGGATTTTTTTCAGGCCGTGTAATAGTAATGCGCCCTACCGCGAGTTAAAGAGAGCCACCATTTGTTTTCCACGGGGTTCACAACCTCACGCGTCCAAAGATGTTCCCCCTTCTCACCCGGCTGATACCTTTTTAACGACGTTGCTATTTGTATCCTGCGCCTAGAGGCACCAGTTTTACGACTTTCTTAGCCGTGGGGAGCATTAGTCTTTCATTGGAAATGGATTCCGCTGGAGCACTTTACCGTGAGCGAAGGTAGCCCGGCCCGGAACATAATCATCCGAATCGGCATACGCATTCGCTTTGCTGATACTTCCCGTTTCGTTCAGATTCACTCAGGTCCATGTTGCGTATCTTCCTTTTGCTTCATTCAGTTTACAGCAGCTCTAAAGCTATCGGCACACGCCCGCACCAAGGAAGAAACGCATTGGGTTTACGGCTCCGTGACTAATTTATCCACATCGGCGTACGGTGTGGCGTAGCACAGGTTGGCCGGAAATTTACGGTCATTAATTATGCACGGGATAATTTATCAAAAACCGATACAATAAAAAGGGGCCGCCGGGCAATTTAGCTGAAAAGTCTCGGCATGGAAAGAAGCCGGCCCTTGACGGGTGGCCTTCACTCGCGGGCTCTGGGAGGGAAAAGTCATGCCAAGCCAAGCAACCGATGACAATCTTTTCCCTCCCTGTTGGACTATCCATTTCCGCACAACGACTTCGCTACCTTCCGGGCGACGAAGAGCTTCTCCGGCTGTGGTTTATTTTTAAATTTCCCGTTTGACTTATTGCTTGTCAGATCTTTGAAGGATTGAACGCTTTACTTTCTCTCTCGGAAGCTCTAGCTGGCACACCAATTGGCGCACTCTCATACACACACACACACAGAGGAAACATACAAACCGGTAACAGGGATCACACAATCCAGATGCTGCTTCCGGTGATGGCTGAGGCCATTTACTCTTTGATCTGAGGCACTGTTCGTTCGAACATCGCCAGCGATGGTTTCGACAAATTCGGTCAAACATCAAAATCATCTATAGATCTATGCCTCTGGCAGGTGGTTCTGTAAATTTTAGCGACCCAGGTAGAGAGGGAAGGAGAAAGGAAACAGAGCTAGTTAAGAGATTAAACGGCTCGAATGTCTTTGAGTTGCTCACCAAACAACAGGTTGTCCGTGGAAACGACAAGTTCCAGTGAATGCTAAGATGTAGAATCATTTTTTTTCCAATTTACCTTAATTAAAACGAGTTCAACGAAATGAAGCGGATCTGAAATGAAGCGAGAGAAAGTACAATTATTATCAAAATAATTCAAGTGACATGAAATATGTAGTTTATAAAAATTAAATGAGAACTTAATAAGCTTGTGTTTGAAAATATTGTAACAAAACCGCCTTAAGAATGTAACATCTGAACGTAGTACCGAAAAATAATTTCGCTTTTGTCCTTTTTTTCTAGTTAATGAAATATGAAAACCCTCTTGGACACGGAGGAGAGCAAATTTTGAAAGGAAGTTACTTAGATCCCTCACTTTCTCTTCACTGAACTTTAAACTTCATCTTGGAAGTGGATTTTGTTGAGGATCACGTCCTTTTGTTAAGGTAAGGTTTTTGCCCAATTTACTAGCCTTTCACACGCTTATACTTTTGCTTTTGCTACTAGGTAGGGTGTTGGAATTCGTGGGACGGTTTGACAAGTTTGTTCATTTAATTATAATAGTGAAAAGGCTCCGGCTTGGGCAAACCAAAGGCAAGACAGTCAGAAAGCAGAAGCTTCGCTTGACGAGGGTCTGTTTGGAGTTTGAATTCGAGTACCGAGAGAAGCAACCCTTTACAGCGCAACCGAAGGAAAGTCCAGTCTAGAGCCGGTCCAACTTTTCCTGTGGATGAGCCCCAGCTGCTCTCCGCATCTCCCACCGTGCCCCTCCTCGTCCCGAGTTCGACCGAGAAACCGACCACTTGTCGAACCCTCCACCAGAAAGGCAAAGAAAGCGGACGCGCATTGTGGTAAAGTGTTAAGTCATCACAAAGTTTAGCGCCTTCTGGACTCTTGCCTTTGCCCAGGACAGTGTTCCCGTGTCGCACGGTGCGAACGGACCGTGACGAAGGACCGTGTCGAACTTTTCTGCACCGAAAACACGCCCAAAATAATCGGCCAACCAGCGGCGTCGGTGCGGAAGGGTTTGTCCGGGAAATCCTCATCCGCTGAACGCAGCGCGGCGAGGCCCGAAATTTTGCCTTAGCTGCGGAACTTCTAACGAACTGATGATGAAATAAAATCACGAATTCCGGCGTGAAACGTGACTGTGATTCATAATCGTTGATGCGCCGCTTCGGGACCGGGAAACGTGGAAGTTTCCCGACCTAGTTCCGGGCCCCGACGAGCTCTCGAAACGTGGAAGAAAAAGGCGCAGGCGGGTTGACTGATTGACGACAAGCCATTCTCACTTGTCGCATTTCTTCCTTTGACTTCTGTGTCGGTGTGTGTTTGTGTGGTTTTTATCTTTCTTTGCCTGTGGTTGAAGCGATATGAATAATTTCGCCGACTGCCTGGGTAATCATCGAGGTGGGGCGTCAGGATGGGCCGCGAGAGTGTGTGAAAAAGGATGACAGGGTGATGATCGCGATAAGTTAGGCATTAGACGTGGACGTCACGGTGAGTGACATTTCATCCTAGGGACCGGAACAAATCTACGACGAACCCAACTGGTGGGACAAATTTCAGTACGATGAAAAGTGTGTTATTTACACCGAGGGTTCAGGAACGTTGACAGTAACGCGTGAAAAGGATACTTCATTTTTTAGACGAGCTTTTCTAGCTTGGATAGAATTATTGAATGAAAAAATATTTTCTCATTCAAACGAACGTGCTTCAAGCAGAGCAACAAAAACTCTGAACATTTGGCTTTGATCCAGATTGATGTTTTGCTTTTTATATTCCTCTTCGATATGAAGTCACAGCCTTAAATTTTCTTTAAATATGCTAATTTTATGGTCTTAAAAGTAAAAATTAACAGAAAGTGCATACATTCAGCTCAAGCTCCAATGGTATTCTGGATTCCGGTCGAGTTCTAAGATTTTTTGTGGATAATATGATTGAGCAGTTTTTTCCCATTTGTTATTAAAAAAATACTAAATATTCAAAAGCACAACAGTTTCTCGATAAATACTTTAGACAAGTGCTAGATGAATGAAATGAACCATTTTGAAATGAACACCCACGGAGGAGAGGAAGCTGCTATTCAGCTTTAAGTGAATTAATTTAACAAAATCCTTTGCAAATAACCTCCATCATTGGTAGCGGCGAAAAAAAAAGGGAAAGTTTAACAAAGGAGGGTTAAAGAAGTGCGGAACGCTCTCCATCCCAAACTCTTCGGAGCGTGGCCTTTTTCAAGCGCGTAACCCTAAGCTTTATGTTTGACCATGCCTCCGCTCGTCCGGCCCCCTTGTCGGTCCTTTCCGTCGGTTTGCCATTTTATTGGACCATAAATCAAAAAGAAAGGAAATTATTTACGGCAGTTTAGCGCAAAAGACCCTGTCCCTTCGCCAGGCCGCAGCGACTTCCTTGCTACGTACAGTGCGCGATTTGCTTTGCCAATTTGCCATTCATAAAAGTTTACTTCCCAGAAAAACATTCGGCTGAAGGAGATTGTTCACGCTTCCGAGGAGTTACAACCTGGAAATTGAATGCACGTTCCGCTTCTTGCGCCACCTCGTTCTCGTTTTGCCGCGCGCGGGAAACTGGGGGCCCCCTCGGAGGAAAGCCGGAGGCGACTAATTTCATTGTTTGTGCGCCATCGTTCCCGGCACCCGATCGACCCAAGGCAAGGTAAGCTCCACGAGGATTGACCTTTTATGCCGTGTTATTACACGGTCTGAGATAGGATTACACACAAAGGAACCCAAGCCCAAAGCCCTCGTCTGGTGGCGGATCTTTTTGGGGCGGAAAATCCCAGGCTCGTTAAACCGGCACCGGCTCGTTCGGATCCCCTGCGCGTCACAGGCCCAATGCCAGCTTTAAGGGGTGCTTGGGTGTTTGTGCTGCGCGTATGTGTATTTTATTCGTGCCGTTACTGTGTCCGTTTACGCCATGGGCTCCCAAGGTTTCGGGGCAGCGCGGAAGCTGGAGGGCAAAATAATCACTATTTATCTTAATTTAATTAAATTAAAAGCCCTCCGTAGGCCAGCTCCTGCAAGGCCGGACTTTGGGGAATCCCGAGGTTCGGCTCGAGCGACCGCTTGGTATGGAAGGATTAATCTTTGCTCTTCTTACCACAGTTACCCGCTTTCACGGACATTGCCTATCTCTAACGCCAAACTTGGAGATCGTCCGAGTACAAGAAGAAAGGAAGTCGAGCGAGGTTTTTAATTATGAGAATGCTGTCCGGAAAAGAAAAAAAAAATCAAACAGACCTGCGGTTGAACGTGGTTGCCTCTCTTACCCCTCGGAAAGCTGCTCATCCAGCAGATAAACCCTAAAATTAAAAATCAAACCACACGCCGATGTGGCCCTTCCTCGGACATAATGGACCGGGATTTTTGAGGGAATTTTTGAGCCGAGCAGTGATTGAAAGCAGCACCGGAACCGATTGGCTAGTCAATAGCGCTTTTGTTTCGGAATGTCAGAAAACAGATCAATTTTACTTTCAAAATACCCGAACAATCTCCCGGCTTAATGGGGGATTTGGAAGCATCGTCATAATTAATTTTCCCAACCGATGTAATTTAAAATACCCCAATCAATTATTTGTGAAGAAATTCTGGACAAAGGATTTCCAAGCTGGATCAATTAAAAATAATTGATGTCAGTGCTTTAACTTTCCTTTGTGATGCTTGAGCAGTGGGCTTTTACAATATTAAGAACATAATCTTTCCTCATTGACATGCAGTCAATTCTTTGTGAAATTTTAGGTCCGTTACAACATGTTCAAACTCGGCTCTTTTTCCCAGTAATTACAGGGATACTTTAAAAAATATTTATTTCAAATCTTGGATTGTATTAATCTTAACAACGTGCAGTAGGTATTTCAATAAATGTTGTTATCAAAGCTTTTTTTTAAATTGAGTTTCATAAAAAATGTAAAATTGAATTCAGAATATGTTTTTATGAATTATAAATCGACCTTAAGAAAAAAAGGTACGCTATGTAATGATCATAATAGCAGAAACCTCGCACCTGAAGCAATTTGATCATTACAACATTGTTTCCACCGTGAACCCTGACCACAGGGACGCCTTGTAAGTAACTTTACCTATTAATTGAATCATAAAGTAACAGCTGGTTGGTGTTTTAAGGATCCTTCTCAAAACCACTAGCCATCTACTCATCGCTTTTAGGCGCTTCCACAGTTCCGCTCTCTGTTTCTTTACGTTCCATGTCAAAGGAGCGGCCTTTCCAAAACCGTTGCCTTTCCGCGTGCTTCCTGAAGAGGCGGTTGCCATTAATGGCATAGAAGAGCCGATAGCCGAGCAAAAGGCAGCGAGAGTGAGAGTGAAGCAAACAAACGGAACAAGGGAGAAACACCGGGAAGAGACGGCACAACATCTTGCCCAAACTTTGCGCTCCACCGCACGGCACTTCTCGATGGGTTTAAAAGTATCCCGCCAGCAATGTGATTCAATGAAAAACTCGTTAATGTTATTAAAATATTAAACACAAGTGGTACGCCACGTCCCGGGATGAGGGCGTTAGAACTGAAGGAATACCACCATCACCATCGACCCCCGACTCTCTCAGGCCTTGGAGTTTCCAGCAACCTCAAAAATGCTCCCGGGTGTACCGTACCGCGTGTGCTTTTCCATCCCACTAGGAAGCCCAGTGTGGTTACGGGAAAGTTTTTGATTCATTACGAATTCTGCACCCTGGCCAGAACCAATTCATAAAACGAAATTTTCATGAATCGAGGAAAAACCGCACGTCTTCCGGAAGGATCGGTTTTTCTTTTTCGGATTCACAAGCAACACTTCACCAGCGGGAAAACTTTTCCCTCAGGTGACCATTTTGAGGGCCGTTTGCGAGGAGGCTCTCGAAATGGGATGCTCGATAAGGTGCGACCAGTTTCCTGTCCTGCGTGGTTTTACCCGTGGTTTTCCTCTAGCAGGCATGCTGCCACCCTCCTCCCATTGCACCCATAGCGCTTGTAATCATTCTTCCTCACCAGGACCCCAGTGACGGGCGCCGGCGCTTCGATGGCGTAGGGAAAATGTGTAATTTTGATAATTGTATTTTACGAGGTAATTTATATTCATAACTCTTAAATGATGGAAGGAAAACTTGCGCCATTCGGTCATACGAGGGGGGTCGCAGGGGAACTGGCTCACCGATGCAGCGGTCGCCTCTCGCCGACGGCGATAAACTCCACCGAAAGCACACGTTAAAGATTTTGCCCGGTGCGAAAACTTTACCGTTCACTTCCCTGAAGCCGCGGCTCCATGGGACAGACGTTCAGACGTGGTGGACATGGCACGATGACGAACTCGAGTCCGGGATGGCACGAGAACTTAACGTTTATGAGGACACAAAAACTTGTCGCAACAGTCGTAAAGCAGGCTAAGTTAATGTAGCAGCCAATCTTTTTCCTTTTCTTTCTCGCTGTTTCTCGCAGCTGTATTGAGTTGTGGCTCCAAAGTCGCGAGATGTCGCGAGAAAAGCGTGGATAATCAGCCTGTGACAAGCTTGAGGGAGATCACATTCGCCATGGTCTATTATTCGCTTCTCTTAGCTGGCACTGCACTACCTCGATGCTATAATTTTAATTCAAAGCTGGAAGGCTTGTTAAACTTTATCACACCGTGTCACGATCACGTGGATCATTGTTTATGTTTCTACCGAACGCGATCGCTCGCGAGCAAATGGGAATAGGTTTTAAACCTCGTTCGCAATTGATGTCGTTAACTGTGGGATAGCATTTACAACCAAGCATTTTGGTAATACCTCATGTGAATCACACAAAAGTTTCAGAGCTTTAAAAGTTTTCAACACCACAATGTGCGGTTTTTTTTTACTCTCCCAGCTGGAGGGAATTGCATGGAGCTTGAAATATATACAAAGTATTTAAATTTGGTACAATAATCTTATCCTTTATAATTTCATATTGTTCTATAAAAGTTGAATTACTTATTTATCTCTTTGAAATGTGGTTATGGGAATGTAAAACTTGCATTTAGATTCTGTAAAACCACTGCCTGGAGAATAATTTTAACAAGTCGAAATGACGAGAGCATGAAACAGATGGTTCAAGACGACAGAGATCTAAGATTCCAGACAACATCTGTCCAATTGGATTGTGGATGCCAGTGGGTTCGTTATTCATCTAATTTCAGCATAAATTGAAGATCTTTCGGTCCGTTTGGGGTCACAGAATAAGCCAGCAAATTCGAAAGAGCGTTCTTATTATACTTCGACCACCGAAATTATGGAAAACAGACCAAGCAGGTGGTTTCGAATACACAGTTACCCACTGTTGGGTGGGGATTCGCACAAATTTGTCCGACGAATTTGCCGAAGAGGGTTTCCGAGCGGCCCATAAAGGGAAGGGAGAGGGACAGCCAGTGGTGTGCTGATATGACTATTTATGTGACCTTTGCCCGGTGACAGATGATGTTGCCGAGGATCTCCAAATTCTGCCAGTCGTTTCCTTTTCCGTATGCAGGCTTTCCCCTTCCCAGACATTCCACATTCGTACCAGACATGCCAAAACGAAGTTACCCAGATAACGTTTCGCAGGAAGGAAAATTCTGCAATGCAGCGCATCGAAGGTCCTCCGTTGGAACTATTGGAGCATTGAAGTAAAAATCAAGCAAAAGCATAAAAAGAAGAAAGAGAGTTAGGTCGAAAGAGCATAAGAGCGCTCGATCGAAGTCCCTCTTGGGTGACTCCTGTCTGTATCGTCATCATCTGTCGAGAGCTTCAGTTAAATTATGCACCGACCCTCGTCTTAGGGAGGATGTTTGGTCTTTCTTTCTGGATGTTTGAAATTTCCCAAAAAAAAAAGACTTGCACTCGGATGGTGCAACCAAGCGATCTACTCGGATGCAATGGTACAACATTCCACATTACCATACGGCAGACGCCGTTGAACTGTGTTGCACCACCGTGGAAGAAAGGTTCACCAGTGCAGGAAACGTACCACCGTTTCGTCCGACGGTTGAGAGTTATTTATTTGCCCTCCACCTTATCCGGACATAGCACAGACACGATCGTCGGAAAAGCGGAAGCAATTCGAATAACCTTGTGCCTGCGGGGATGGATTTTATTGCAAGAAAGGCAACATTCTCCAAAACTGTGCACCAGAAATGGAAAGAAACCGAAGGGAGTCGATGAAATTGAGAAATCTAGCGAAATCGAATAGAAATACCTTCAAATGCAGGCAGTGCAAAAAAAAGAAAAAAGAAAAAGGTTTCAAGTTGCTAAGCGAAATTATTTAAGATGCTAAGGTTTCTTTTGCTGTTGTGGTTAGGCAGATTTGCAGGTTAAATGAACACAACTGTTATTCTAAAGGGATGCACCGTTTTAAAAGTCGAGTAACTGTTAAATCGAACACCATTGCATCTTCTTTCGTATTTTTGATCATTCTACAAACAGAACTCGGATTTGTAGCACGAATAGAACCGAGACGACAAACCACATTAACTTGCATATAATTTCTCCAACGCAATAAGCACAATGTGAAGGAAATTACAAATCAAATCATCGATTTCTTTTGATGCAATCCCAGACAAAAAAAAACCGGATGGCTAAAGAGTGAAAAGGAAAAGTCAAATCGGTGGAAAACTATATTGCCTTCATCCTTTTTACTCCCATCGTAGGATCACCAAACCGATCGAGGTATGATAGGATTAGCGAAGGGGGAACCGTGTGTCTTAATTTGACTGCTCATGTTTTCCGACGAGCTGCCGCTGTCGATGCACTTCGCTGCACAGCAATCGGCCAAATGCAGTCTGCTGCATTCTCGGCATCGGAACAACGGTGTCGAGCAGAATCTCGACCGCGAAAAGCAGACCGCCGACGGTCGATTGCAAACAAACATACGGCATCGGCACGTGTGATGCACCGACAGCAATCGAATGGCGGCGAATGCAGCTGGAAGCTCCGATAATCCGATCGGAATTGATTCGACGCGGTGCTTATCCGTGCCGGTGATGGATAGCGACGGGAAAAGATGATGATGGTGGTGAAGCACATAGTGATGATCGTGATGATGATGAGTTGCGGTTTAGGCATCGATATGCCAGATTTGCGGGTGGATTATTGATGCAAACGAAATGCTACGGTGATGCAAAGCAGGGAATAAAGGGAAGGTTGCTTACCACTGACTCATCCAGAAGTCCACTATGCACGCGAATCATTTCATTCGGCTGAGAACGCTAGAACGGGTCCTTGTCTGAAAAAGCAGATAATGAAAACACCATCAGCCGAGTGTGTTTGAAATGCGCCGAGTAATTTATCGCATTGGAGTGTTTGATTTTTCGATGATGCTCAAGTGTTCATTTGCGACTGCAGCGAGCTGCTCACAGCGAATGGATGATACTTTTAATCGAATTGTGCACTGCCTTAGATTCCAATTGAACTCCCCCGTTTCAGCTGTGCCGGATCAAAACCGTATTTATGATTGATTAAAACTGTATTTGTTCAGAAGCTCACTGACTGGATCCAATAAGTCCTTTAACTCCTTTAGCGTCGGATCACAGAAACTCGATACATTTAGAAGAAGTATAAATTGATCATAAAACAAAAAAAAAATACTGGGAAGAAACCTCTTTGTCAAACGCTGCAAATAATGTGTCCAGGGAAACTGTGACCTGTTATTCATAGCATACTTTGTTTTAGCATGGTTTTCCATAAAGCCAACAAATTAAATTTCTAACTAATGGAAGCATTTACGCTGTTCTGATTGCAAAAGAAAATTGAATTTTCCCATCGGACTGATTGCACCTGCCACGGCACGGTGATCTTCTCATCATCTGCGGTGAGCCACAACCCCGGGTAATGTATTCATACTCGGAATCTGCTCCAATTTGAAATGTGCTTGCAAAGACAACCGCACACAATAACATCCCCCGAGCTTTCACCCCCTTGCGGCATCCCATTGGCCTCATTTCCTGTTACATTACATGTTGCACAGCATCACCATAGTAAGCACCGAACCGGGCTGGAATGGTGTGTGTGTGTGTGTGTTGTCTTTTGCCTTGCTGAAAGAAAAACTGTGCTAGTTTTCATTCGAAAACCGTTCCATTATGCAACGGTTCGTGGAAGGTAAATGAAGTAGGAATACGCGAGCGCCGAACCTTATCTTTCCTAGCGTTTCTAACTCTTTTCCTACGCAATGATTATATGCGACCCCTCCAAGCGTTATCGTCAGATGGAGTAAGGAAGCGAAGCAATTTCTTTCAACACCTGTTTGAAAATTACTTTACAAAAGATATCTCTCCCACACGTAAGCTTATACACGTTCCTTTCACTTAGTTCCCTAGTTTCACCCTTTGCACCGGATGTGGAATAGAAAATGCACCCCCCCACACAGACATACTGGCATTCTTACGGTAAGCAATACTGGCGACCATTTCTAGGACAGTTTTTCTTTCTCGCCCTGTTCGCTCCACCCAACGCACTTCTCCAGAATCCCAACGAATTAACTTGGAAAAGAAAATTTTCTTCCGATGCTAATGGAGGATAAACTGACACGGGGGGAAACTTTCAGTGTTTGTTGGACGACACTTTCTCCTTCCATCCGAAGATCTAGCAGTAGAAGCTTCCAGTGCCCGTTTTTGTTTCGTAACTTTATGCTGATGCCTTGTACGGTTGCTTCACTTTATCGGGGTTACTTGTCGAGGTGCGAAAAGGCACGTAAAGGAGAGAAAGAAAGAAGGTTAAGAAAACTTCACATTTGCCTACTAGATGGGACGGTGGGACGATGTGGTTTTTTAGAAAAGAAGAAAAACTCAACGCTTCCCTGGCAACGGGAAGCTTTCCCCGTTACGTAACGGACACCGGCAAGATATTCCCGGGGCTCTATTCATTTTACTTTCTCTTTCATCAACGACAAAGTTCTCTAACTTATGAGACATAATGTTGGCAGGTTGTCGGGAACTTCTTGCCTGCTGCAGTGCTGAAGCAATCTGCCCGCACACTCGCACTCCAGGAACTTGTAAGGCGTGTGCGTTCGGTGCACAGCTTGACAAAAGAAGGAGACACGGAAGACCAAGCTACCAACCACTTCTCACCACCGGTAAAGCACCAGAAATCTGAAACTCATTTGCAACGGATGTGCGGCTTCTGCGCAATCTTCGGTGGTGACTTTTGAACAAGCCCCGCCACCGAGCTGCAGCTCGTGCGAGTTTCTTCTCTTTTTTTGTTGTTGCTGCTATTTGTTCATCTTTTCTCGTTAGTAAGTAGGCCAGGAAAGATCATAGCATATGTGAAAGTGAAAAGTAGTTACCGGTCTAGTATCCGTTGGGTGGAAAATCTCGGTGGAAAATGTCATACTGGGGCTGGCGTTAAGCTGGTATGTTCCCGGCTGTGGGGAAGGTGCATGCAGGCCGGGGAGGTGAACTCAAGTAGAAACTTTTTTCTTCCCATACCTCACACGGTGGATTTCGGCATCACCAGCAAGGCAAGTTCGCCTGCCACTTTTCCGTAAGCCATTCATGCCACCCCATCAAGCCGGCTTCAGGCAAGCAGCTTTTCACTAGACCGTCTGCTGAAGTGCGGGCTTTTTTCCAGCCGATTATCCTTTTCCCGGGCGCGCGTCCATATTGGCAAAAAAGAGGGGCCGGGCCAGCTGTTGCCATGGAGGACCCATACACATACGTGGGCTCTTTTCAGCGGGACAGAATCTTTCAATTTTCATCGCACAACACTCCTCCGGCGTCACCCCTCCAAGCGGCTAGAGTTTTTCCAACTCCCACGCTGCACGGACGGATGTAAGAGTAAGGATTCTTTTGACTTTTGCCTGCACCACTCGGAGGTTTTGATTTTCTTTTCTTTTTTTTTCAGCACATTCGGTGGACATCCTCCGGCAACCACTCAGCACACTTGACTCAGCTGCTCGATGAGGCTCTAGTTCGTCGTCGTTGCATCGTTTCTTTTTTTTCCCTTTCAGATATGTGCAAAAAAAAACATCCCTTTCATGCTCCATTTCAATCCACTCTAGCAGCGGACCATTCAGCCTTGGCCTGCTATTTGAAAGGACTTTCTTTTTCGCTCCTTCTGTCCCACTTTTCGCATCACACTTTCTCACTCGATTGCGCCGACGGTGTCCCCCGGGGCCCCCGGTGGCTCCCAGGAGGCAGCAACTACGGTGATGTAGTTGAGATGTAGTACATTCCACTGAATAATGTTCCCATTTATGGGCGGCCATGCAAGCCGTGTGCATCTGGGCGGAGCAGCCGTCGTGCCGTGAAACGAGGCTAAGCTAGCCGTAACGTCGCCGTCGCCCATTCAAACAGGGATCCGAGCACGTCATTAATATAAATCAGTGCTTATCCGGTCCGCTGGAAATGGGACATATCTTTTCACTCCCGACGGCTGGACAATGGGCTACCGGGCGGTGCGATGCCATCAAGAATGGGATAATGTGCCAAATGATGCTCGACGTATTGTCAAGCAGCCAGCAGCCGGTAAGTTGTGCTCGCATACAAAGGACCCGTGCATAGTCCGTATGTGGCCCATCACTGCGATGTTTAATTGTTGATTTAAAGTAAGCACGTCAATGGAATAAAACTATTTTCGTTTCTTCTTCCGTGGAACCAAACATGCTCCAAACTATGTTCCTTTTGTCAATTCATTTGTTCCATTTTTGTCATTTGATATCATTGTGACTTTTATGAGCATCTTTCCAAAACCCTATATGTAATCATGCAAACAGGAATTCAGGCCACCAAGACTACTGCAACATTTTCTTATCTTTGTGATTTTCATCTCTCTAGCAGATCTACAACTGGAATAATATTTACCGTAAAAAGGAAACATTTTGAATTGCATTCCTATCAGAAACGATAAAACTCAACCTGGGCCAAAAGCCCAGTCTAGCCCAAGGCACACCTTTCATAAGAAGAAATTTATCGCTGTAAATTAAATTTTATCGCGCCCACAACGTCGTTCGTTTAACTTTAAAGTTTAATTTTAAAACCTTTTACTCCCGCGGGGGAGAAGTACTCTGCGCGTGTAAGAGTTCTCGAAAAATACTATTCTTTTTTTTGTTGTTGTCTCCTTCCTTCGTTTCCTCCCCCGGTTCTAACGCAACGAACGAAGCCTGCTGCCCATATATTGGCCATCCCACATTTGTAAACCTGGAATGTCTCCTGGGGGCAGGAGGTACGGGTAGGGAAAATACACGGGCACCATGTGGGGCCGTCTTCAGCGTGCAAATATGACTTGGGCCCTAGTGGATCCTTGAAACCACTTCGAAATGAGAAATGTCCCCGGAGGGCAAGTGGTGAGCGTGCTGGGGGGGGTGCCAGAGTTGGTTTTTTTACTCTTCCTCTGCATCCTTTAAACTCTCCAACCTTTACTTCACCATCTAAACAACCAACACCGCCTAGGGGGCTACACGAGGCCGATACGGGGCAGAACGTTTTTGCCATCCTCCGATCCCTTGCCGACCACACCTTCATCATCATCGTCATCATCACCGCCAGCTTCGTACGTGTGTGTGTGTGTGTGTGTGAGTTGTGTTTGTATGTGTCTCTATGCTCTTTGCCGGAAAATCATAAACATTTCGCTTTTTATCGCGTCGAGATTCCACCCGCGGGCGAAAACATTCCTACAAACTCCGGGAAAACGATGAAACCGGGCCGACGGCGTAACAAAGGGGCAAAGGGTGGCGGCAGGTGAGCGGTGGACTGGAAATGGTCGGCCGGAAAACCGTTTCCCTTAATTGTTAACTGCCCCGAGGAGCAGCGGCCCAGGGCCCGCTCGTCGGTCCCGCACAGGAGAAACAGAAAATGAGGCAAATGGTTGAGATGGTTTCGAGGTAGTAACGCCCAACTTTTGGAGGTTCGAATGTGTGGGAAGTGGAGCGAGGCAGCAAACGACCACCGAGGAGGTTGAACAAGGTGAGCGCAACCATCAAGAATGAAAAATACATTTCCGTCCGACGGGTGGGAGGTAAATTGCTGCGGAAAAAGTAGCAGTGCGGAAGGAGTGGCGCTTTTAAACACGGGAAAGAATGAAAAACCTTACTGTGAAAGTCGGACGGTTTTTTTTTTCATGTTCCTCGCCACGCCATGGTGGTGTCCTTCCCGATCGAGACTAAAACGACTCCAAATGAAGCAAAATTAAAGTGAATGTGTACAGGGAATAAGGTTTCACAATTTTCATGTGCGAAATGTTGCTTCGTAAACTTATTTGAACGTTCCCTAATTTAGCCTAACCCGTCGGGGTAATCAACCCACTGGAGGAAGGAAAAACAATATCAAAAATCAGGGAACCGTTCTGCGTCGGAAGGCTCCGAAAAAGTAATCCATCGTGCAGGCATAATCCATGAATATTCTCCTCCACTTCTCGTGCGAACGTGGGAGACATGTGGTTTGCGTTTGACGAGGTGCACAAGGGCCTAAGAGAATCGTCGTGGCGCAACAACAAACAAAAAAACGGAAAACGTACACGAAATAGACAAAAAGAAGCGAGTTCATTAAGCGTTCCCCGTTGGGTTAAGGTTCTCAGCTGCTAACGAACCGAAGCATTGAGGATGGCAATGCAAAACATAGGCAAAAAACAGTGGCTTCGTTTGCAATCGTCCTGATCGGCAAATTGTAAGCCTCAGAAAGTCCTGGAGCTGTTACAAAACTAAACCTTTCATCGCTAATGAACGAGATGCACTGAAAAGTAACCATTTTGCCTTTGGTTCTGATGGAATAAAAAGAGTTGAGTTATGCTTGCGGAATAAAACAAATTTGAGTTGGTGATCGTAGATCTCTAAACAGTTGGAAAAATTCGGTGGAGAAAATGCAGTGAAAAACTAACTTTCCAAGCATTCACTCTCTTATTGAACCAGGTGAAATCATTCAGAGTTTTTAACAATCACTTGCTTGCCTCAGCACATTCCCTTTTCTGCATGAATCCAAATTTTTACGAAAACCGACACACGAGCTCATGCATTACATTGAAAGTGTTTTAAACAGTCCACGGAAGTCTTGTTTTTTTCTTCCTCAATAAGTTTTAAATTGGTAAAATATAGATATTTTTAATAAAATCTGGTACAATTAAAACATTTCCAAACATGTTAGCCTACAATTCCTATGTAATCAAATAATAAAAGCCCCAAAAATAAGATCTCCATGGCTAGTAAGGCACATTGAGAAGGAACTAAATTTAATTTTATTTAAAATTAAATATGCTCTCTGCTAAAACTCGCATTCAGCTGCATGGGCTGTGAATTACAAAATTGTCTTGAAACTCAAATTACTCGGCCACTTTATGTTAATTGACGTCCCTCATTAACAAAAACCCTAGTGCCATTTAGTTGCTCGATGAGTTTAAACTAAAGCAAAACGCAACCCTTGCTTTACATTCCTCACTCCCTGGAGAGCCCATTACCGGAGATACCTCTACTTTTGCTTGGCAAATTGCTGTCAAATTATAGCCGTCAAGACGCTTTCGCCCTAATGTCGCCGAAAAACTACCTTCAGAACAGTTTAGGGTCAAACGGTGGATTTGGCCCACGGGTCAAACGTTACAACTTTCCATCGCCAAGTCCTCCGGATAGATAGCGTACCGGAAAGCCCATTTTGCGTATCTGGTAGAATCTGCGGGTAGGCAAAGGATTTGCGAGATTTTACCCGGAAGAATGCTGCATCAAGATCACCGTTTCAAATAAGCAAAAATTCTAACATGGGTCGCTTCGGTGAGAGGGAAAAAAAAGGTAACCTGGCCGGGTCACATCTTTAATTAACATAACCAACGGAGCGTTTTAAGGCAAAGAAATCGGTCCCGGAGCTTCTCCGATGATGCCGACGATAATGGACGTCGTAAGGGCAGAGTGGGGGAAAACAAAAAGACGGTTCGCCCTTCATGAATCTCGCTCGCCGAAACTCCTAGCGCCAGAGATCGGCTGGATAAATGATAAGACGAAAGTAACGATTGTCCCGCGTGCCGACTTGAATTGGCAGAACAAGCTGGTCCATCTTGGCGCATCCGGTGGTCTATAGGTGGACTTATTTTCTTATTACTCGGCAAGCAATGCGACGAAGAAAAAAAAAAAAGGTTACGTTTTTATGTCGAAAAGAGGTCAGGCTCGAGCAGAGGAAGCCTCTTTTTGTACGCTACGCTCGTAATGGATGCCTGCAGCACGAACCACCAACAAATTCGTGCTCAAAGAACAGTCGGTGACGCTGAAGGTTTTCCACAGCATTCCTCGTCGTTTCTCTTGTTTTCGGATCCACGGCACGGTGCAATTTTTCATTACGCCTTTGGGGGACAAGATGGTTTTCATCTATGTTAATGAAAAAGCAGCCCGTGGGGATGCTTCTGCTGTCTCACCTTGGATATCTTCATTCGAGAGGTGTCCTCTACTGCCATCGCCTTGCTTGCGTTTTGTTTTTCTTCCTTTTGCCCGCTCTTCCCTCACCGTTACTTGAGGATTGTTAAATATTCATAACGATGAAACGAAGTGACACCGCCAAGGGTTGTCGGTAGTAAACAACCCGCGGCCTGGCAACGAATACGATGGAGTGAGTTTTTATCTTTTCAAATTTTCCCATCAGGTTTTTTTTTTTTTTTTTTTGTGAATCGTTATCCCACATCCAGCTCGAGCCACACGGTTCCGGGCCGGATAATGGGTCTATTCGGCCTCTCTCGACAATCATCCGTATAATGAGCGGGTGTCGTTATCAGTCATTTGACCCTCTGCAGGAGACGAAACGCCCGCCCGGGAACTATCAGAAAGGCAAGGTGAAAAGAGCAATTGGACATCGGTCTAGTTCCTTGCGTTGTTTTGTTTGCGAACGCTTTTTTTTGCTTACGCTGGAAAATTGTCCTCCCGGAGCGCAATCATTAACCTTTGCCACGGGAAAGGTGAACATTTTGTTTACGAGCCCCACCTGACGGGATTTTTCCTCAACCAATTTTTCGTTGGACAATGGATGGTTGCAAAAAAGAAAAAAGAAAAAAGGATGCACAACGGAAAAAGGGTGGCAACTAATGGCACAGATTGCCCAGGGAAAAAGTGAACAAATTTACAAACACTTGTTTCGAGTGTCCCTTCCCTTCATTTGCAAGTGAGAAGTGTTTGCGATGAGTTTCCCTTTTGAACATTTTGTCGGAGGAGAGGCTTCTGTTTTTCAGGCTGCTAGCAACTCTTTAGGTTTAGTCATTTATGTTTACGACGGTTTAATATGAGGTTTAAATAATTCAAGCAGTTTTTTTAGGGGCTTTTTTATGTCTCCTACTCAACTTTAGTTCTTATTTTAAACATTCCATTAAGGTCAAATTTTGCTCACAAATTATGCAACGTTTTCAAATTGAATGAGTAAAGGTAAATCCATTACGAATGATAAATTGTGTTGGTCTTAGCGCAATCAAAAAACGATCAAACCATATAAAAACCATATCCATTTCAATCTTTCAAAATCAGCACCGTTCAACGTTTTGTTAATGATCGCTTCGGAGTCGACTATTTTGACGGAATAATATTGCGGAGTCCTGAGTCCGCAAGAAAGTCAGATGTATAAAGAAGCAATTGAGCACATTGATTATTCACTTCAGACAACAGGACTCGATGACAGGTTTCGCAGCCATCCCAATGGCACGCTGACGCTGAAAAAGGATCATCCCCGTGACCGAGCAGGGAACCAAAGGAGGAAGAAGAAAAAAACAATCAGAACATTATGATGAAGCGTTCTCGCTCTCAATAAATCAATCTCAACGTCAAACCGTTCAAAAAGGGACCGCACCGGTGTCCCTTTTTTCCCAGTGTCCATTTGTTTTCTTCCGACTGTCCATTCCGCAGTCCACTCGCTCGCTATCGATATCATTTTTCATCCCGAGCTCAACAACACAATCATATTCCGCCCCAAACCGGAACGGACGGGGAAACAGAAAAGAAAATGATGGCCCTGGGGACAAAAATGCGGGAAGGGGAAATATTTGCCCAACTTTCCGAACCGAAACCTTCGGCTTCGCTGCAAATGGGGCGACACAAACAACGCACTGACCAGCACCGGTGCCACCAGCAGCCAGCACCAGTTTTCCCGGCCTGACCGTTGCCTGTCCATTAAAATTATTGCCGAAGGAAATAAATGAATTCCGTTCCGGCTTTCGGATTGCTGATGTGCCACGTCTGCCCCATTCACATGTGCCGTTCATCTGGATCGGGGCAGCGGGAAGAAAGCGGGAAGCAGCGGGAACCCAAACGAATCTGATTCAAAATCAGGGTTGAACCTTTTCTTTCGCTTTTCCTCCTCCACTTCCCTACTTTGAAGGCGCGTGTCTATTGCTACCCAAGGGGTAGGGGAAATAGAAAAAAAAGCACGAAGGGAGTACATAAATTTGTTAAGACTCTGGCAGCCTCTCTTTTTGGTTCGGTGCTTCGAAGAATTGATGATTGAAGATGGGGCGCCCAAGTGGGCGGGCAAAAGGGACGCGAAAGAATAAAGAAAAACCCCGTTCGGAAGCGAATGTCCGTGTGGCAACAAATGGAAACGAAGTGGATAAAATCAAACGAGCAAACAAAGCCCTTCCGTATCCTTGCTAATGATATTTTTTTTGTTTTGCGTTATTCGAGGAATTGTAGGATAATGCCGATGAAACATATCTTTGCCGACCAACGACTGAGATAACGGTTTAGAAGCCACAGTTATTCAAATTGTTCAAATATTTGTACAAGAGAACAGGAACTTTTCCAATGACTTCTTTTTTTGAATTAAAGATTGCGAGTATTCATAAATAATCATAAATAACTTCAGTATCAATACTCGGTACCATAAATTGCGATTGTTAGCTGAGTTGAGTTATTTAACAAACCCCATTGTTGCGTTTCTTGCGCATCCTTAATTGTAATGTTAAACACTGTCACTTTGACACTTTGTCCTTTTGATGTTGCGTTATTTGCTCATCCTTAATTGTAATATGAAACCCTGTCATTTTGACAGACTGAAATACCGCATGGAAATAAAGCTAGTAGCAAGAGTAGTAACTTAGCAAACAGACGTGTCGCTCCCGAAATTATTACTCCGTCGCTCAAAGGAAAGAAACCCAAATATACAGTCCACTAGAAACCGAGCGAACACCCATTTTAAACTGGTGTTAAACAAAACCTTTAAAGTTTAAAGTTAATGATTTTGTTAAGGCAAAAACAAGGCCTTTATTGAAAGTAGCAGTTCGTATTAAACATTTGAAACCAAAATTGTAAGACAGCTTACCGTTCTGGCTTGAACTGCACGTTCATTTACGGTTCATTCGCCTAAAGGGCAACACAATGCTAACTATGGCACCCAATCATCGTTTGCAATTGAGGAAAAATCTCATTTAGCCGAGCTATTCGATTACCCAGCCAACGAGTGCTCTCGTCAACTGTCAACACCTGACTCAATCGTTTACTTCCGCTTCGAGCACACGGGGGAAAGCAATTCCGTTTTCCCGGTGTTTCCGTGCCGTTTCCAACGCTCGTCAATGGAGCCGCGCGCGCCCGAAGGTGAAGATAATCAAATTGACAGGTGCTGGAACGGAGAAATGAAGCGCTGAAGCCCCCGAAGACGGGCCGCTTTGAGAATATTGAATATTTACTTTCACTGTCCCGCAGTGTATGCAGCTCCCCCCGGAAGCCTGTCCCCTCGATTCGCTCGTACCGGAAGCTCGCCTGGTGACCCAGTTTTGCTGATCACGCGACGAGAACAGTGTACAATGCTGTGGCAGAAAGAAAAGAAAAAAAACCACCCCAATGAGGAACGCCTCGCCAAAACCCCAAATGGAGGAGCGAAGAGCCTCGTAAATGTGATGCCCGGGAGGGAGCAGAGTCTCGGGAAACCGGATAACCTGCGAAGGCTCGCACCATGTCCTCGTCACCAGTCCCTTGCCGTGGCCGGGAAGCATCATAAATAATCAATTGTTTATCCTCCGGGTGTAACAAATTACCCAGATCATATTCCATTACGCTCACATTTGTAGCGTGCCATGGCTGCCGGGCACCGTAAAGAGAGACGGGATGTGCTTGTTGTGTGCTTTTTTTTTCCTTTGGCCACCGTGCGTAATAAGATGAAAAGGGATCGGCCTTAAAGGACGTTCGTTTACGGGCGAGTAATGTACAGCGGTGAGCATAAATAAAATAAACTTTATGGGAGGCACCCACTTTGGTGGACCTGCCGAGTATTTTGAGGGCGAAAAAAGAACTTCAATTTGAAGAAAACAGTTGAAGTATTTGAGTTTTTGTAACTTTATGTCTTTTCGCAAAAAAATATGACACTTTAAATTGGCAAAAATATTTTCTTCCGATCCGACTACTGTTCTTCAGTTATAACGACAACTGTGGAAATTCACTTCGTCCAGAATACCATCTTCCAACCATGCAGATGATTATCGGAGGAAAAGAAGCGTGGGTGGAAAATAAACTGGGCAGCCAGAGGGCATCCATCACCTTTTTTCTTTTTACTTTCTCTGTTTCAACAACCTAAACATTCCACGGCCACGTCGAGCTGCCGGGAACGTTTTCGGTAGCCAAAAGCTTTCGATGCAAAAAGGCGCACACTGAACGAGCAACGAAACAAGATTTCCCACAACCAACAGGCAGCTTCCATGCTTCCCTCTTTGGGAGGCGCTAGCGTTCGTGCCAACGTTTGTGAATGATGCTTCGAACGGTCCTGTGACTAAAAGCCCATTTTTCTTCGTCAATAATAAATGGTCGGTAGCGGCGTTTCCGGTGACACGGTGTCGCTTTCGGTGGCCAAAGCCTGGGAGCCCGTGCGTCACCATGCGTTGACAAGTGCTGGACGTGTACCGTACGCTGGCCGGGTGTACGACTAACCGCAGCACACCCTCCACACCACATCCGGGAACATGTCTCGGTGCGAACGAGCAGTCTATGGAGGCGCCTGGTGGTTCACTCCACTCCTCCGATGATCATCGCGGTGGCGACGGTGGCGGTGAAAATGGGTCGCACTTTAACGGAACATTACGAAATCGAGTCAAAAGTGATACGGAACGATGCTGGTCGTTCGATGCTGGTCGCAAAAGTTGATAGCGGTACAGCGCAGGGCGTCAGGAAGCCGCTGCTCCTCTCCAACCCAGTCGGCGATCGTCACCCTCGAGCCATTATGTCCCGGTCAATGGCTCACGAACAATGGTACGCGACCCACACGTACCACGGTTGCCATTCAGCACGACCGAACCACCTTTTCATCGTGAGGGTGCAAGCTTTAGCGAACTTTTCTATGCGACGACTTTTGTGGCATTCAATGTGAAGATCCTTTGTTGGAAGGCAGCTTCCCGGGGTTGTAGGCCGTCCCTACTGAGCAGTTCAAAAACAGCTGTATGTGTCTCGGATGAAGCTTGTGTTCGCATTTCGAA
The DNA here is from genome assembly GCA_914969975.1 of Anopheles atroparvus. Classification (NCBI taxonomy): domain Eukaryota; kingdom Metazoa; phylum Arthropoda; class Insecta; order Diptera; family Culicidae; genus Anopheles; species Anopheles atroparvus. Next base: position 25,270,050 of record CAJZCY010000003.1, on the reverse strand, counting down.
CGTGATGCGCCATCGCTAAATTTGTTCCAGGCGAACATGAAAATCTTGCATTCCCGAAGGGAGCTTGAGAGCGAGGAGCCAAAAACACGTCTTTCGCTTTTCGGTCACATGTTGCAAAGTTTCGCACTGCCTGCGTGTCACAAAAACGTTCCTAATTGAGCGTGGCCTAGGATCTGAACCGTGAAACAGGTTCAACGCAACTTTTGTCCACACCGCGAACTTTGGGCTCGAAAAATAGGTCACTTGCATTCAAGCGCGTACAAATTAGCACTGCACTATTCCTAGAGCTGCTCCTTTTCCTTTTTTTTCCACTGCGCATGTAACGGAATGCAGCGGACCGCGCATTGGTTGGAAAATCAAAAATCCTGTGAAGCGAACGGACGCGCGTTACGCATCGCCGGAATCGGACAGGATTAAATAATTCGCCATGCGAGCGCCTGGGAACGTGTTGCGTTAGAAGCTTGTTGTTCCATCCACGGATTGACAGATGAAGCGTGCAAAATAAAAAAAAATTAACGCCTTTTTTCGACGCCATTGCCATGTTCAGTGATGCACATAATGGGTTGCATGAGGAAATATGTCGAACATTTGTTTGCTTTAATCGAACAAATAACACCGGATTGGTTATTGAGCATTTTTTCCCAGGAAAAACTGTTGCTAGCAATCCAAAGGGCGTTGAGTTGGAATGTTTTGCATCATGTTTTGTGAAGAGTTAGTTTAAATACCCTTGTATCATGTTTGGATATGTGCAGCAATTTAATTCATGATAGTGTTGCTTTGTAGAAAGTTATTAGCATTTCGATGGAAATTTAATGCAAAGGAACTGCAAGAGGTATGATCTAACAAGCATAACTTGAATTTTGAAAAATCATAGAGTTACGAATTTTAAGAAAATAATTACTGTTATAAAATAGAAGACCTTCTGCTTACCTGGTTGATTATTCACAGTGCGGAGTTGTTCACTCGAAGAAGCAATACCACATTTTCGCCGTGTGTCTTTCTTTGGAACAATTTCATTTCTAGCAATAAACCCACGGTTCCATCGTTGTAGATTTTCTTTTCCAACCCAGCTCCCGTGTTTAATTTCGACATCTTTTGGAATGCTGTGCGTCGGCTGTGTCAATTTGGATGTGAACTTGAACGCCTTCGGTACGTGGCTTGCAGGTGACAAATATTCAGCTGACGCTTTTTCAGTCTGCTCTCTCTTTCCCTTGGTCTAGCTCCGTTTAAATGTTTTCTACCCTCTCACTTTCACCCTCGTACGGCATCCTTGAGTTGAGCGATCTCGGAACGGTTTGTCGCCTTGCAAGACGGTATCGAATCGTTTCAACACCACGCGTCACAAAAATAGACCTCCTGTTTTTCTTTACGTTTTGCACGAAGAAAGCGGATGATGATGATGATGGTTAACTGGCAACCGGTTGGAATCGCGTCTTTCTCTTGCTCTCGGCCGTCTCCAGTTTGCATCCGACTTTTCCGAAAGTGGGCTATTATTAATTCTCGCGATCTTCCCGTTCTTTTTTTTTCGCTCTGTCTTCCCGTTCGTTCGTTTGCTCCCACGCCGTCTCGCCATGCTTGCTGCCTCGTTTTGACCCGCTTTTGCGCTGCCCGATGACCGATCATGGTCAGGTGAGAAGGCCATTTGCCAACGGTGACGCAGGCGCTGCGCGCGAAAACCGGAAGAACGAGTACACGGAGGGGGCGACGATTGGGGGTGGGGTGGTTTTTTTTTTTTAAATTAAAAATAGCGGCCATTCCGGCGGCTTCGCTGAGTCGGCATTTGTGTTGACGGTGAGTATTGGCTAAAATTAGCCCATGTTTCATGTTTTGCGTCGCTAAAAATAGTCGAATGCGCTTGGGGTTTCGCTTTGCTGTCCTCCTGTTTTTTACTGCTGCCTGCCTGCCTGCCTGCCTGCCTCGTGTCTCACGCTTCGCTTCTAACCTTGACGCTAGTTTTTTGTATGAAGATGTTGTTGGCTAGTAATTTTTAAGACGCTTGTCTTCCATTTATTTTTTATTGCAATAAAAAAACCTTATTGAACATCGACGAGCAATAAAAACGTCACACGAGGATCAAGGGAAACAGAAAAGACGTTCGACTGTGAAATGTTTTGCATCTTTTCTTCTAGAATAAAGCGCATTTCTTTGGTGTAAACGTTCACTGAATCACTTGTGAAAAAAAATATATATCTCACTTACACGACCTCTACGACCCGGACCTGATTGCACTGGATGGAATCGTGTGCGACGCGATCAATTGAACCGTACGATACTTCCGGCTACGGATTGACAAATGTTTAACGTAGTTGGAACCACATATTCAAAAGTTACGTTTACAGAAGGATTGGAACAGCACTAGCACTTCACTAGATAATTTAAAGACGGGGTTTTCCTACTTCTATCTCGCACAAGAGCAACCACTGTTTGAGTTTGGAAAAAATAGTCTATCAAGAACAGAACGAGCCGTAACTCTGCCGCAGCCGTGGATGGAAGGGAATGCTGCTGCCAGCTGGGAAATGGCACGACTGGCCCTGGCATTCCGCGGACTCCGGCTCCGGCGGCATCGAGGACTCCACGGCGAAGACGACGCTGACGCAGAAATGCACGCACCGAACTCCCGCTCGTGACTGGTTACTGGAAGAATTTCACTGCACGACCACACCTCCCGAGTCGCTTCGGTGGCCGAGCTTCGTGCGGCTGCGGACGAGGGTGGTGGTGAAGGGCAGGGGAGGGGGAGGAATGGTGGTCGATTTTCGCTAGCTAGTGCGCCGCACCCTCCACCCGGGTTTCAGATATTCAGATCGGAAGGATGGGGCGCGCTTCCCGAATGCTCCGAAGATGTTCCCCGCAATTCTGGCAGGGAACCCGCCTAGCCTAGGCTAGAAAACAGGTGACAGGCCCTAGGCAACCCTGGCAGCAGCAGCAGCAGCAGCAGCAGAAGCAGCAGCAACAACACCGCTCCCGTCGGTAAACGAACTGGGACTAAGCCCAGAAATCTAGAGCAAATCATTGCCCCCGAACACATCTCGGCTCGGCTCGCTGGACGCCAAGGCGACGACGAGGACCGGATTCCATCGCGTGCGCACGTTACTGTCCTAGGCAACCGCGCGTACGCCTGTGTGTGCGTGTGTGTGTGTGTAGGGGGGTTGCTTGAATGTGTGGGTGTGTGTGTTTGTAGGTGTGAGTGACACGAACAGGGTGGCTCGAGAACCGACAACCAGTTCGGCCAAGCTTGGGAGCGGTTGTCGGTCGGTTTCGTGCTGGTCCGGAATTTCGCCAGGATTCCACGAGACTTTTCCTGCCGACGCGCAGGGGGGAAAACCCCCTTTCATCGGGTGTTCATTTTCCATTCTCGCCCTCAGAGCGTCAGACGTCATCGACCGGCTCGGGATGAACGCACTGCACGAGCATTATGAGGCAGTTCGTGTCGCGTGTGCTCGGGAGGGGAAAATCGGACGAAGCGAGCAAGCGTGTTGTCGTGAACCTGTTTTGCAGTGTGCAGTTCACACTCGAAAGAGGGAGAAGGCAGCAGCTGTATGATTGAAGCGCGTCAGATGGGTTTTCTCGCTCGCGGGGTTGTATGTGTGCGCGAGTTCGCGAAAGTGTGTATAAAACGAAGGCACGCCGTACACGATGACGTTGGGTTGCGAACGATGAGCTTAGCACGAGCTACATTACATCGAAAAAGGATACGTCACGGGTCGATTCGAAAGAGATAGCTTGCCACTCCTCCAACCGCTGCGCACACGCACACCATCGCACAGGGGGGGACCGGAATTTCGACTCCTACATCGTCGTCGGCAGCTTGGGAAGCTGGCGGGCATCGGTTACGAAAAATTACGAATTTCCCACGACCGGGTGGTGTGTGGGAGAAAAATTCGCAGCCAGCTTGTGGAGAGGGCACAGTTCGGGGGTGGGGAGGGACAGGGATGCACTCGAGGTACGCACACACACACACACACACACACACCTGCGGCGATGTAACTGTCGTGACTGTAAAGGAATGTCGGGATGTTGTCGGCTGCATCGCGTCGCCGTAACTTTGTTGCCATGGAGCGTCACCTCGGTTCGTTCGGGTTGTTCGTTTTCGTGTTTTTTTTCCCTTTCATTTCATTTTTTTCTCTTTTCTTCGTTAACGCTTGGGGTGAAGATGGTTCGTTGTTTTTTTTTTTTTTTAATTCCATTCCAAGGCGACAAGACGATATAGCACCGGGGAATCCGTAAATGCTCCTGGTGAGAAACTCATCATCGGTGATTTTCTCACGGTCGTGAGAAAATTTGTTTTTTCCGGTCTACAACGAATGGAAAGTGTCCGCTTCAACTCGTTGCAGGTATGCTTGATGCGGAGGAAAGTTGATGAAAAGCTTGTGAAGCTGAAAAACTCTTTGCATGTGTCAGGTGTGTACAGTTCTTTTCTATAAATCATTTAGTGTTACAAAATTATCAACTTTCTCTTAATGCCAACACATTCGTAAAGCAATATTTGTTTCAATTTCAACTTTTTACTACTATTACGATTTTTTTTTATTGTAATTATTACCAATTTTTTTAACTGAAGAAATTTTTTTGATACATTAGTAATCATTAATCATTTTTTTTGGTGTTACTTTTATCGCTCCAGAAAAGGATATTATACCCGTTAAACACACAATATCGAACTGCTTAGTTTAATTATGAACAATTGACCGAAGAAAATGTACTCGCGCGTGCAGCTTTTCTGTTATGAATGAACATTGGAATAATTTGTCCGGGGTTCAACGTCCTGAGCTTGAATGCGCGGAATCTGGGACCGTACGAGCTCTCAAAGCCATTTTTATCGTAAGCGCAAAGACATCCCGAGAATCCGAGGCGTTTGAAGATTTTTGATTAGTTGACATATTTTTTATTCACAACCTCGTCTTGCCACTTGCTCCACTTCGCATTCCGGACGAATGTCACCGGGCGATGACGACGGACATCGGGGGCCACACTTCGCACACGATCCGCAATTTTACGAGCAATAAACGGTGGTTCACTCCCCGAGCAAGTGGTGGTCCTGTTTCCCTGGAATTGAACGAACTGAGCGGGCGTCAACTGCATCGTTACGTGCCATGTATTGAGGCTGAAGATGACCACAAAGTGGTTCGCTGCGCACCCGGCTCCACCCAGCCAATAAGCCTTCACCAGAAGCCACAACCTGACGTGGTGACGGGCATTTGTGCAAGACAATGACAAGATCCATCCATCGGAGCTGGGCAATTGTTGCGGCTCTTTCCGTTCGCCTAGAGGCGAGGTACGTCCTTATATATTTTTTATGGAAGGCAAATATCAGTCGATTGTCATTTGGTGTGAGGCAATTTACGCACGGTATTGACTTTATATACCGTCCTTATCAACGGTGTATTGCGTTTGAAAGTTGATCGCTAGTTGAAGGGACATTTTAGCATGTAACTAAACAAAATGTTTCAGAGAAAAAAAAATGCAAGCATGTATCTTGCTAACAAGGATAGGTTACTAAAAATTAACTTATGTTTATTTTCACACATGTTTGCTCTTATGTCAATTCTTTATAGTTTCAAATATTTCTATACCAAGTGAATTAGATAAAAATAACCATCAGACAGTTTGACTCAAATTAATGTAATAAGTAAACTTAGATTCAATTAAAATCTAAACCATCTTTTTCTATGCTTTTATCGACGATGCCGGAACACTCAGGAACAATGCCTTAGAAATCATCCAATCAATCATTTCCATCAGCACTAGCAGACGAAGCAAGTTCGTTTCTTCATTACATTCTATACACTAAACCCTCAACAAATCCTTATTGCATGCCGTCCGCTCCAGCCCTCAACGCGAAAAACTGGCAACTCCAATAAGCGCGAACGAACGTCTCGTTTCTTGCGCCAAAGAAAGCAGCTGGGAAACGAAAGTGTCACCTCGACGAAGGGACTGGATTGTGGCCCACGCACCCAATGACCGATGAAATTGATGAGCCGCGTCCCGTCGTTTTCCCGTCCCTTTTTTTATCCCGAAATGGAACCACCTTATTATATTGGCTCGTAAAAAGCGTGCGCGGCGCGACTGAAATTAATAAACTTTCGCCTCTCGCCAGGCGCGCAGTGAAAGGTTGCGGTTTTTACTGCCAGTAATTACTTCCGACGGAGGATTTGGGAGGGTGAATCGAGGGATACTGTTGCCATTCGTCGGGAGGTAATTTGTTTCCCTGCTGCAGGAGGTGCGCTCTAGCATGAGACTTTATTCTCCGGAATTTTAATCGAAGCACATCAATCGCTAGTGATGGAAATTCAAATAAATCTCATTTGGTGATGTCATTTTTTTCGGATGGTGATGCACTTTGTTTTCCAAAAGTTGATGAATTATCCGTTGGGTAGGACATATTTAGAGGACAGAATCTAGATTGCTTAAGGCCATTTTCAAATCAAATTTATAGCTTTTTCCCTTAAATCCCGATCCACTCATTTTACTGTTAAGCAATCCAATTTGCGTGATATAAGATTCTTACTAAAGTACAAACAAACATTTATTACTAGTGAACCATAAGCGAGGAACCGTTTCATCAACATCAATATTCACTTGGGTATTGCACATTGCAAATCGTGAATAAATGTATTTTATTTGCAAAAACATAAGACCTGAGATGTCGATGATGAGATTGCGTGGGTTCGTAAAACAAAAGATTAGTTTATAGAAAAGACGTTTGTGTAATCTGTTTGAAATCTTATCGCTAGTTTCCTGTAACAAACACCTCCAAAGTAAGCTTAAATCTTAACTTAAACGAAACAAGCAAGAACAATTCGTTGATCGAAACTAAGTGCAGTAGCATTAGAAATTATAGTAGAAACATAAACTAGGCAAACTTTAATGTGTTTTCTAACAGCAACACCGCTTCGGTCAAGTGACATTGTTGACCATGTTCTAAATATTATCTCAAGATAACGAAAACTAGGCATAAAAGATTGCTACAAAAAAAACACACACACACACATCTGCAGTACTTGCAGTAGCGAACTTAAACGAGAAAACTAGTAACTCAATATATGTGCACAAAAGGCGACGCATAATTCACGAAACTTTCACCTCTATTGGTATTGCACTACGCCAGCCAGGTTTTCATCCCTGCTCGGTTCGCTTGAAAACGAGCTATTTTTGGCCTAGGAACCAAATGGCCCCCAACAAATGCGCCACCAGTGCTCGGAACGGCCGTTTCGTTAACGATCGAACAATCGATTTGCCGTCGATCGATCCTTCCCGGGGAGAGCAGCGAGAAGTCGAGACCGGAAAAGTTACCAGAGGTATTTCCGAGCCCACAGCTGTGTTCAGGGTATATCCTTCCGAGCGGCCCGTCGAGCCAGACTCTCGACGAACTAGACGATTGATATCGCACCTGCAAAACCCGAACCGTGAACGGAATGCCCTGGGACACACGGTGTGGCATGTGCGTGACCAGTGGCCATTACCACCTACCGTAGGTTTGGTTTTTGGTCGGCACAAGGTTTCCCCAGCGCTCAACTTCCGGCTCCCGGTCGAATCTCGTTCGGCCCACGAAACATCGAAGCACTTTTGCGAACAGGAAGCTTCATATATCAGTGCCTCACCCGGTGGAATCAAAACTCGCCCAACTCCCAGGTGAATCTTTTCTTTTTTTGCCCAATTGCAGAGAATGTGTGGCGTCGGTGTGACCTCCAGTGCACCAGCCAGGTGACTCACCATGCAAGCAGAAACAGAAACGGCCCACTGCCTCGAAATGTGTGTAGGTGCAGAAAGTTGCACGCGCAAAAGTTGGAACATGTGCCAAATGTTCCATCGCACTAATAACCCATTCGGAACGTGACACGCATAGTTTACTGCCTTCGATCAGAAGTTTCGGTTCGCTCCGTGAGCTGACGGGGTAGCCGGTGGTCCACGCGGTGACAGACGGTGCGATTCCGCTTGCCATTCCCTTCCCATTGCACCGGTCTTACGCCGTGTCTCCCGAGAGTACGACTAACTATCGGCGAGGGGTCCATCGACTGCGATGGCATCACCGTTGGCGTGAGGATACCCGGGCGATCCGAGGGAAGGGGTTCATCCACGATGCCAGGCCGCTGGAGATTACAGCTTATTAATCAACCCTGAGCCTTAGCTCGGGCCGGCCTGGGAAAATTAAATAAAGATCTCATCATCGACTTGCGATGGAGCCACACGTAGCAACTCACATCGGCACAGCGCTCCATGGTCTTTTATCACTCCATGCGGTGGCGTGTGTGTGCGTGTGCCTCGAAAGCGTAGGTGTGCGGTGTGCTGCTCTTATGCGAGCGAACCGACTTCCCGTGGACTCCCGAGCCACAAGGAACCCGGAAGCGGGTCCTCGGTGGTAGGTGTGCGGCAGGATGATGAACGAACGTTTAATTGTATGCCGGTGTCCGCCAGCGCCAATCGCTAGCAACGAGACCGGACGGGAGACCCCACGAGAGTTCGCATTCGGAAGACGATCATCCACACGATGGCCGTGTGGGTTTTCCCCGCGATAACGGGGAAATCATTGGACAATTAATGAGGCGTTCAATTACGCTTTCCCCCAATGGGGAATGGGCTGGTTTCGGGACGGTCGTGGGTAAGTGGTGCTGATAGGTTTTCGTGAGAATGCGGGAAGCGCAAGAGGCTCGTGTGACACGTGTTCACATGCAGGGGAGCCTCCGGTCACCACTCCAACTCCAACCCCCCCTCCCCTCGTACTGGATGAGGGATATTTATCGAGGGTATCGAGGTGGAAAAGTGAACGAAAATGAAAGATTGAAGCTACGGAAAGAATCAATTAAATTATCCGACCATCCCCACTTCCGGCGCACGTCATTTGGAATGATTTTGGGGGAGGGGGTGTTTGAGGATTAAGGAAGGAAGAGGCTAGGCGTGGGGTCGTCTCTAGTCGTTGCGCAGTAATTTGTACGAAATGTTGATGTCTCTTTTCTCGCAGGACTCGGCAAGCAATTGGTTGCTCTCTGTCAGCCTCCTCTCTTTCTCCCTCTCTCTCTCTCTCGTTACGATCGATGCCCAAGGATCAGCGCCCAAGGACATTCGGTTTGGCTGCCGGTGATGGCGAGCTGTTGGGATCATTTTCATGGTCAATTAAACTTTCGGGGTCATTTTCGGGCGATGAAGCAATCGCTCGATTGCGGGTCGTCCGTTCGCTGATTCCACTGGCGTCCGATTATTTCGGCGACGCTTTGTACGACAATGTTACTCCCGCTTTCCGGCATCAGCTCCACCAGGTCTGGTTCGTACATCCGGTCTCGGTCCGGTGCGCTGGACCATACCCTTGTGTGCTTCCGAGCGGGTTTGTTCTTATTTTTATCTCAAACACGGATCAATCATCTCATCATCAGCAGCCGAAGGCCCTTTTATGGCAGGCACTAGGAATGTGTTGCAGGTGGTCAAACGGAGATTGAATGGCCGATGAACTGTGATGGGATCACATCTCGAGAGAATCTCTGGCGTTACCTTTTGAGAGGGCGAGTGTTTTTGGGGCTAATTACTTATTTATGATCTCGCTCGCTAGCGAAAACTTGATGACGGCATGGAGAAATAAGTGTACGAAATTGTACACTCGTTCCACGACTACATTTCATGTCACACCTGTATTCGTTCATTGTTTTTCGCTGTTTTGTGCCAATTTTGCCCTTTTATTTGATAGGCTGAATTAAATCTGCAGTGCCTTGAAGGACTGGATATGAATAATACACAAAATTGTGATCATATAGCTCTTTCATACGTTGTTTAAGAGCTTTTGTGTCAATCAGTTCAAATGACAGTTAAGACTTCAAATAAAATGTTTAGTTGATTTCGATCCATAAAATCTGCTTTACTTCCGCTTTGTTTCTATTGAAATATTTTTTTCATCGGGAGCATCACCACGCTCCTTCGAGGTTTCCGATTTTCATGTATTTTCATGAAACGAGCTCTATTTTTTTCATTCTCGATTGAATGGTTTGCCTCAACAGGAGGAAACAGTTTTCAATAATGGTGTTAAACTGTGCGTGACACAAATTGCCTGCCTCTGCGGATCGCCGTGCATCGCTAAACCGATCCATCCATGCAACAGGGCATACAATGGCGTGGGAATTTAAATTTGAATGGAAATTATGAACGCAAAAAAAAGAACGCCTTGCAGCAAACGGAACCATTCGCGTGCGCGTTATCAGAGAGTCAATTATGATGTTAGTTTTAATTCCGATTAGCAGCTCAAGCGCGTATGATAAATATTTATCGGAAATAACTGCTGACGTGAGAAAAAACTAGTTCTCTAAAGGGAGGGGCTGAGCGTGAAGTGAAGCAATGGTTAGGGTTGAATTAATGAGAAGGTAGGTTTTTTTAATCAGCTCAATTACGCACAATTGTTTCAACCAACAAAATTAAATTAAAAAAAAAACGATTGTATAGCTGAAGTATGTTACCTAAAAAAAACTTTTCCGTTTAGTCAATGTTGTTTGATAGTCTGATTAAGACGACAAACAACATTGACAACATCTTAACGTAAATACTTTTATCAATTTTTATATAAAAAAAAGATAAATTGTTTAAATTTAAATTTTGAGTCACTTTGCAGAAGGATCATTTGACTTAACATTCCTTTTTTCAAATTTTGCATCTTGCAGTCTTAATAAACAAATTGATTTGTAATATAATATAGTAACAAAAGCGAAGTTCCGTTTCATAATTATCAATGCAAGATATTCAACATACAAGGCACTCATTAGGTCCATGAAAAAAAAACAGTGTTAACCTTTCAAATCCATTCTACCAACATGCACGCAACCGATCTTTCATGGCTTTGTTTTACATTCAAAATATTCATTAGATTCTCATTAGCTCTATTTTCCTCACTTGCACAGTTCAACCATACTGGGTGGTTAAACGCAGGGTCTCTATGGCCACCTGCTTTGCGTTTTCAGCTTTGATAAGGCAAATTTAATAATCCTGCATCGTTGAATGGGGACACACGAGATGAATTACAATCTCTAGCTGCTGATTACAAAACAACCCACTTACCTCACTTAACGTAACAGCAACGTGTGGGTGTATGTTGCCCGAACCAGCCACACGGGTTCCACAATCGAAGGGGCTGCAACTTGTGAAATAAAATAAAAAAAAGAGGGGATTGTGGACCACTTGCACCAGTTGGCAAGCTACTGAAGCTATTAGCTAAGATAATTTTTTACGCGCTCATACGTATGTGAGCCATTCACATATAGCCACTTTCGTTCCTAGAAGGATGAAAACAACGTCAAATAACAGACAGACGATTCCACACATCCTACCGTACGTGACGTGGTGCAGGGGAAGCAGTTTCAGTCCTTCACAGTTGCTTTCCCTCTCTCTCTCTTCGTCACACCGGGCTTATCCAACGTCTGAGCTTTTGCACACGCGATGAAGGGAGTCAACGTGAACCCACCTTGCGAGCGCAAGTGTGAGACAAGTTATGGATGGGTTTCGCCGTTATTACAGAAAATTACAAAAGAGCAGAAAAAGTCATAAATTACGGCAAGTATGTTGTGTTTTGTTTAATTGCAGATATATGTGCCACTTCCCGGACGAACATGTTCATCTTCCCTGCATCTGCTCTGGGACCAGCGCAAGTGGAAACGGAAATGTAGTTTTGGTTGAGTTTCGCAAGCATTCCCCTTTCGCTTCGTTTTGTCTTGCCGGATGATAATACACACATCGCCGGGCGCACCAGGTTCTTTGGACAGGCTTACTAATTTGTGTGTCCATGGAGACGCCTGGTGGTTCACGATCATGGAGGCGCCCGGTGGTTCGTGATCGTGGAGGCGCCTGGCTTCCCTAATGGAAATGCAATTGCACAGCACGGAATCGGAATCATTTTCCTTCCGCCTAGCCCCCCTTTTTCCCTCCCCTTGTGGGTGCGCTGATGTTCGCTGCTGTTCCCGCCGCTTTGGACCACACGGACACCAATGAATGCATGTTGCATTCGTCGAAACAAAAGCTCCACGCCGAATGCTTAGCACAATGGGGTTGTAATTTTCATCTCCTCGCAGCGCGACGCAAGGCATGGCCGAAAGACGAGAGCGTCGGCGGCGGCACGATGCACGAAGTAATGCTGGGTGTGGATTTGAATTTGCGCCAGCACAGATAAGAAAGCTAAATCTGAGGGGAATGAAGATGATTTACTGATGATGTGTGCCTGTTGCGAGCGAAAATACAACTGCAGAAGCGGGAAGCGCATCGAAACGCAGATGCAACCCATCCCACTGCCATGCACGGAGAGAGGATGTGCTGTGTGCGAAAGCTATTATCGAAACAATCAAACCGAAAGCACTCGCTGGTGCGCCCGGGAAAAATGGGCATAAACGAGCCGGGTTTTGGTGTCGGGGAAATTTTATGTTTCCCGGTTCACCGTCGCGGGCAGGCTGTCATTAACTTGGTGCATCATTACTACATAATTATGGTTCACCCGATTCGCTGGAGCCTAATTTTGCCACCGGGTACTCTCCGTGGTGCACATTATATTTCGTGCCAGCGTGTTTATCGATCGCCTTCCCACCAGGGGGCAATTATGGTTTCCCGGGGCGAGACAAGCGTCCCAGCCCTTGTTTCCAGCCGGATCACTGCTCTTTCCAAGACGTTTGGCTGGTCGGGTGGTTCCGTTCGGCTCGTGTTTCCTCCGTCAATGAAATCAAAGTTTTGCTTTTCCCTCTTGTCAACCAAAGGGCGGGCCGTCTGTGGACCGAAGGTCGCTATTGCGACGTCATGAATTTTGCACTTAACGAGCCATATAATTTCCCTAACGGTGAGGCGTAAAAAAGGAAAACCACGCCGGGCAAGAAATTGTTTTATTGACGGCGTAAGCACTCGTAAACGTGGCGCAGATTGTGCATTGCCCGCGAGTTATTGTAACAGCGGTGAAAAGTGCAACGCAAACGGTTCAGAACATGGCACCGCCGAAGGGCATTGCCGGGGTCATCTATACTTTCCCCTCTTTTAAGCAGTAGTCAAAGAATTTTTTCTAGTTCAGGAGAGCAAGTTATGCATGTCGAATTGACAGTTGTTATATATTTTGTCTGGAGTACAACGCACAACTTGCCTGAAAGCAGCAGAATGTTTTTTACAGAGGTTTGTTAATTTTTAAATAACCAACTACGTATTCATGTGTATTTTTAATTTCTTTCTGTTTCAAACTTTACCTAGCTTAAAATCGATAGCTTCATTTTAATAGCAAGCATCATTAAATGCATTTATTTTTTAACAGGCAAATTGCTTGGAACAGTTTTATCATGGGGGGTTTTTTTTTCTTACAAAACACATCCACAAAATTGGTTCTCATAATTTTTAAATCTTCCTCCTTAAAGCTACCCTTCCCGAAAACAAACAAGCAACCGGCGGCCACAAATCAGAAAATTAACGAACCTGCTCGTCCTTCGTTAGCCTACCTTACTTTAATCTCAGCGATAGTGCGCTTATCGATCCACCAACCAGCTTGGCCCGGGCCCGGGTGTATCTTCCATTTTTATCTTCCCTCTTCTCTGTACTCTGCCACGATGAACCCCCTCCCCCCTCCCCCCCCCCTCCCTGAAAAACCCCTGGCAGTGGCTTCGACCTGTTTTAACCTTCCGCACGTTTTAAAAAGGCGTTTCGCTGGCAAGCACCGAAACGACCACTTCCTGACAAGCGCCTCACTGGGGCGGAGTATTGCAAGAAAAATGCTAAACCAGGCAAGCAACACAAGGCCAAATGGTAATTTAAAGTTCGCCGCCTGCCTAATAAAACTTGACACATGCCCCGGAGCTTCCCTAAGTGGTGTGGTGTGGCATCCTCCTCACGTGCTGTCGGTATTTCTGGTTCTGCTGATCCCTGCTTCCACTCCGGAGTTCGGCGCGTTCGTTTGCGCGGGTGTTAGTTGGACTTTTTTTTTTGTTTCAACCCACCTAACTTCACCACAGCGATAGAGCTCCCACCGTACCGCCTGTGTTGTAATATAAGCAGCCTAGCCTAACACAAGCCCGCTTCCACGCTCCACAACGCCAAACGCCAAAGGCCACCCGGTTGTCTGCGCCCGGTGCGGCTCAACTGTGTTGACCAACTTTCCGATTTTTCCAGCCGGTTGAATATTTTTTAATTTCCGGTACTTTGAGGTGCACTTCATGGGGCCGAACATTATCACCGAGCCAGGCAGCGACCGAGAAACGCGCGGGGTGGCAGGGTGTGCACGTGATCGTGGAGGCGTTCTATCTGGTGTCACTCGGGGAGAAAAATGGCCGAAAACTTTCACTCGCAACACAGCCGGGATGAAGAAAAGTTTCCCCATACATTTGTAACGTGCACAGGAATGCGAAAAAAAAAATGTCTATTCCGAAAGACTGAACAGATGCAAAATTTCGAACATATTTCAAAAAAACGTGGAAACACCATAAAATTGAATCAGAAACATACCCAAATATTACGATGTAAATTTTCAATTACTTTTAAAATTCCAAATTAATTACCTTTGAATTGTATCAAACTTAAAATCAAGCAAGGTAGAATCGGGTAACCAAGCACGAGAAGAAAATTTGTCAGCCCCATAAGCAAGCTCAGGAAAATGTAAAACAGAGGCAGCGACAGGACTACGCCGATTTAAAAGTAAAACTAAACCCACACACATCCCATCTATCGCATCGGAAAAGGGCCTGAGGACGGAAACTAACGGAAAGTTTTCGTACTCCAATGTGCGAGGGAACAGCGTGTCCGGTGGGACGCATCCTTGATGCTCCGTATTGTACCTAGTGCTCTAATAACGATTGTCCTTCCTATGCCATCCTCCATCTTCCTCCGCCATGCTGTTAGAGAACTCCTCGTTTTTTTTTTTGTTTAATGAAAAGTTTTTCCTCATCCTCACAATAGACTCTCCTAAGCTTCACTTTCGTCCACTCATTCGTTGCTAAATTTCGTTCACTCGTTCGAAAAGCCAGCCAAAAGCTGGAGGATAAAAAAGGCAACTTTTCCCCCATTCCATCGTTCCCGACTACAAAGGACAACTCCCTTCCCGGTGGCCATAGGAACGCAAAAGGGCAGTGTGTTGGTACGGACGTGTAAAAGAGACCGATCCTACAGGCGGATGTGGCTGGCACGGGAACGTGTGAAGGACGGCCAGAAAACAAGGGAAAGCCATATTTATGGTGAACCGTTCCACTTCGGCTACTCCCGGGATCGGTCGTGAAGATAAGCAAGATTTATGAGGTTATTTTGAATTTTTAATTTCATTCTAACTCCAATTCCCCCCAGTTCGGAGTGCCCCGGGCTACCCGGTCTGAAGAAGCCGCCAAGTCCTGCTGATGTCCTCGGTCGATCCTTTGAGGGATGCATATTCTCACCGCGAGTGTGTTCCACTGGCCTCAGTTCGGTTCTGGTCTATTCTCCCCTTTCATCCACCCGTCAGCTCCTGGTTTTATTTTCACCTTCGTTTGGGCGCGAGTCATTTTTAAAGCAACTCACCTTTCCTTGACACCCGCTGCTGGCTAGCTTAAAAGTGTCCGGAAAAGTGAAAGGGCATCGGAAGAGTAACCCCAGCCGCATCGTAGCTGAGTCTAGCAGTGCAAAACACTTCGACTTTTAAGGAACCAACCAGCCAAACCGGTCGGTATCGGTTGGCGTTTTTTCGCGCCTGATTGGGACTTGATTCATGGAGTTTATGAATTTAATCGCTCCATGGACCACGGACTGTCTGTGCCATAACCCATGGCTGGTCCTTCCAGTTTAGGGCAGCTGGAACACCGACCGGGTTCATCGCTAATTCTTTCGATAAACCCAACCTGAGCCACATTTCCCCCGTTTAGTTGCCGCTGCGGTTTCGCTGCAAAACCCAAATCCGGTAAAACACGAACAGAACAAAATCAAGTGGAGTGCCAGAGTAGAGTACGTTTAATCGTCTTTGAATGCGAACGGAACGGCGCACCATACTTGTGTGCCATGGTAGAAGGCGTGGGCTTTTCAGTTGATCGAGCTTAATTTCCGGACGCCGGATAGCTTCAGGGTTGCATATTTTCCTTTAGGGCGAGTACTTGTACCTATCTGCGTCGTCAGGAAGGTTGCATTGTTTTGTGGAAATTTCATTTAATTTAACCATAGCTTTGGGGGTCCAGGAGAGCCGGGTGCGTCTGCCGGCACGAACATGACCCACGATCCCAGACCGCACGCGTTTTAAAGGGGAAAAAGTTTGGTAAATCCAAAATGGCCGAAAGACTTGACCACAACACTGAAAGGATATTGCATTTTTTGTCTCCACTGACATCGAATGATGAATTAAAGAAAATAAGCCAAACAATTGTGAGGATGTTTCACTAAAACAAATATGGTTGTGTAGTTTCCTTATAAAACTAACCATCATTTTTGATAAATCGTTGTTTTCAAAGCGGTTTTTTCTATCGTAAAGATCCGTTTGAAAACAGTATGTTTATTATTGAATTTTATTTTTTCAACTGGGCCGTATAGTAAATTCAAATGTTAGAGGATATAAGTTACAAGAAAATTAATTTTCCCACCTATCCATCTGATCCTTTTCGATCGGTGTTTATCCGATTTCATCTACTGATTTCACCGATTTTGAAAACCACCACCATTCAAGCAACAGCTGACGTCAGCCGTTGGTGACGACGTTGGCAATATTGTCAACTCGGGTCAGGAACACTGCAGAGTGGACCGTGTGGCCTCGGCGAGGCAAGCATATTTTTCACCTTACCCACCCGAACGACCAACTTGCACCGGTAACTTATCTGTCGCTGTTTGGCATCGCAAAAGACCGAAGACAAAACTGCACCACATGACGTGGGGATGTGGCTGAAGCTGCTGGGAGTGCTGCTCATCGGTAGAACATTTCTAAACGACATGTGAAAACGGGAAAAGAAATATCCCGGGCGAAGGTGAAACGAATTCCACCGTCAAATGGGTATCATCTTTTATTTGTCGATTCAGCGAAACGCTTCACATCACTTCAGTAAGAGCCCGCAGCACCGCAGCGTAGCGGCAACAGCCGTTTGGGAGTAGGAAAAGCGCAAAACTTTCCACGGCAACTCCCACAGGACAGGCGCCATCCGACGACGCGTCGCGAGGTTCTTCAAGCGTGCTACTCTTACCGTCCCGCACCTCGATGTGGAGGGCGGAGTTTGGCGGAGAACTTCCTAACAGAAGCCCCTGAATCAATTCCAAACGAACCTGCTCTGCGGTCGTATTGGAATACTCAAAACTTTCCGTCCGGGCACTGGGAATGGTTCGGCGATGAAAGAGAGAAGATCACAAAAAATAAATGGCGGTGCAATGGCGGCGGAGGAGGCACGAAAAACATGGCGGTTACGGCTTTGGCGTGCAGCAAAGGTCATAAAGAATGTCACAAATCTTTCCACCATGCAGGAAGACGCGGGATGCTCCGAGATAATCTTCTTTCTTTTTCTTCACGCTACAATTTCGCAAAACTTTTGATTCTGGGTTTTCATCATCAAAGGAAAAATGATTCTTCCTCCTCTCTTTCATAGGCACACAAGCGCACACACACACACATGCGACAACTTGGGTGGCAACTTTTTCCGGCGATAACTTCCCTCCCCTTCGAAGTGTTCCCCTCCTGTCGCTTTCCGAATCGACGAGTACTAGTTAGTGCGAAAACTGAAAACGATTGCAATAAAATAAAAATTAACCATACTCCACCATGCGAACACCATCCCCCGGATGAGCTCCTCGCTTTACGTTTATCGCGGATGCAGGCGAAACTTTCCACCAAAACGGAGAAGGTGATAAATTCTACCGCTGATAAGGTTTCGTCCGGCCTTTTCTTTTTTAGTTTTCCTTGGTTTTCTCTCGTTTGAATTTTGTGTGTGTGTGCTTCACACAAACGCTTCGGGGGCTGCTTGTGTTGATTCAGATTCGCTGCCGTTGGCGATGATGGGGCACCGTTCTGGGGGAGGACGGTAAAACTTTTCCTTTCGATGCACTTTTTCGTCCACCCGTCGTAGTACCCGACAAAATTCGCCCGTATGCGAAGGTATTTGATTTAGATTGAATAAATTTTTAAAATACCGTTGAATGGCGAGGAAAACGATTTTCACTGCAGCTCGCCCCCGTATGAATGCATAGGTTTTTTCCAATCGCATTTGCTGCACAAACTTGTAATCTTCATTCCTTTGTTAGGAACATTAAATCATGTTTAGTGCTATTTTACTTTGTCATGTTGTGATAGTTGTTGCACATATAAGTTTACAAACAAAGGTCAAAGCAATTGTGAAGCGTCAAAGCGAGTGGGAAGTTTTGTCCTCTTGACTAAAAACTAGATGAACATAATTCGTAGCAAATTGTAGATGAAACTATTCAAAATCCACAAAAACTAACAGCAGGTTTCTGATAGGTTTAAAAACTCGGCATGAATCACTTTTTCAACTCAATCCGGAACCTTACGGTACATAAATTTACTTGCGCTTCATTTTTAAAATGATGTCAACTCTAAAACAAGTCACAAATGTCCCCACAGCATAGTCTATCATCAAATCCGTACCGATAGGATAATTCTGAATGCTGCTTCAGTTGAAATGTTTACTCATCGCCATCGTTATTGTCAGCATTAACGTTCGTGCATTTGTTATTTTGCTTTTTTCTTCTTATTTCCACTTGGCAAACAACTAGATTTTCATGATGTTTCAATTGTGTGCACCGACCCTCGCTCCCGTTGTGGCGTGGCGGCGAAAGAATGGCTCGGAACTGGACGTAATTTTTCTCTCCATTCGCGCGAAACGCTTCGAACGCCCGGAACGAGGGCGCTCGGAAAAGCGGTAGGTACAAATTCATCCTCCGCAATTCGTCAGCGTTTATCTGCTCATTACAAATTAATTTCTTCTCGTTTCGCTTCTGCCAACGCGCCCCGTGCCGAGTCTGCCCCACTTTCGCCGTTCCGAGAATGGTTCGCTTCTTAGGCAAACACAATCGACTAAATCGAGTCCGAGGAGGATCCCCCTTGCGCCGGCTGCAAACCAAGGTACGGGAAGGCACCAGCAGAACGAACCAGCAGCAATTACCAATCATTAATATCAATTGAAAATAAATTGTAACATTTGTTGATTTATTCGGCATTCCGCTGTGCCGAAGCCGTGGTACGGTGGAAGCGAGGAACGCAAGGGGAACGATCCGAGGCACCGCTCGAACAAACGTCGACCTCCACGGATCAAGGAATCACAAATCCGGCAGCCAGATCGCCCGTTTAGTAGCCTGCCTTCTCCGGAGCGCGTGTGTATGGTTCCAGTTTTGGATAGAAGCGAAGAAAGAAAAAAAGAACCAAAGAAAAGCGAAATCATTCCTTCGATTGCCGATTTCCAAACCGACCCGTGGATGAAGATGATGAAAACGATGATGTTTGCCCTCAGCTCATCCATTTTCCAGCCGCCGCACGTGCCTGGGCGGGGCGCACTAGTGGCATTCTTTCGCATTGCGTTCGAGGATTCGAATTGGATCAGATTTGTGAGAGATGCCGGCGATGGGAATGGACATGGCACCTCTTCCACTTGCGAGTACATGCTGTGTACGGGAAGGATGAGAACAACACGCAATATGTCTCCTTGCTGGAAGACTACCGGACGCTTAGCTGGGACGGTATACAATTTTCAAATGCTGTCTTTTTGCGATCCTTAAGATCAGGATTTCCATAATCCTCCTAGATGTTCCTTCCTAAGAGTAGTCGAAAGAGAAAAACACTCTATGCATCACATCGTCTTACTCTGATATTTGTTAAGTTTAGCGAGACATAAAGATAATGCAGGGGTGAAATTCTCATCAATAAGATCAATCACTCCATGTGATATTGTTTCATGTGGATGATTGAAAACACGCAATCGATTTCCTTTTTAATGTCTTCTATTTGTAATAACATTTGCTTTTAAAATCCTATACTTGTAATTGTATGTAATTGTAAAGCTCAAGAACGACTCAAAAAGACTTGTGAGAATGCCAGCTTACCAACAACAGTTAGCCAATGTAAAAAAATTTGCCCTACAACCTCAAATAAACAAGACTTGTACCTGACTAGTGCCACGAAGTGCCACTTATTGTTTTTCCACTCTAGCCAACGATGGTGCTGCCGAATGCAGCCAATAACGACCAATTTTGTATCGGCAACTCTCTACTCAGAGCTTTAAAACTCCAACGAGTCGAATCGGCACTTCCCATCAGCTCGAACATTAACGAACACGTGTACAGCGCTCATACGAAGAACACAACAACCGATCTGCAAATGATCCAATCGTTCGCGGGGTAATAAAAATCAATATCCAACCAACTTTAGGGCGCAACTTTCGGCACCTGCACAAGCGTCCGTTTCTCTTCATTTCGTCACGGTTTTTCCTAACGCCTGATGTGTTATGTTTGATCTGTACCTGGCGATGTAGGTGGTGTTGCTTTATTTTCCTTCTTTCACAACCACCGTTTACCCTGCGGGGCACCTGATGGCTTAGAGTGAAGGTCCATTCACCCCGTTCGCGCTTGAACGGTGTAGGCGAAGCTCTTGTTTGCCAGAATTTATACTACACCGTATGATCCGCGGTGTACGGCGTTGAACAACCGTCGGCTCCGTGTCGTTCGCCGGGTTTAGATGAATTTTGTGAGTCCTTTTTATTAACACCTTTTCCCAACCACCTTCCACAACAGCAACGGGCCACGGACGTTTGTTTTGCTTTTCCCGTCCTCAATCTGTCCCGATTGGATTGAAACGGGAGAAAAGGTGCGGAACGGTAGCTTAAAACTCGCCTTCGTCCACCAGCAGCAACCGCACGCGTTAGCTTTGGGGCAAAACGATTCGAGAAAAGTGATGTTTGTTGATGTTGATTTCCGATGGTGTGTGACGGAATCTTCTTTGCCGTGGGGCTGGACTGGTTGATGGTCTTTCTGCTTCATCCTACGCTCTGCGTCAACATGAAGCGGTAATTGGACAGAGTGAACATCGATAAATGGCATGTGTGGGTTCGTTGCTCCGCTTTTTCAAACACCGTTGCCTTACATTCCCTTTTTATTCTCACCTGCAACGAAACACCAGTTGAACCAACCCGGCTGCAAACGCTCCATGGAGGTGATAAACCATTTTAGCAGTGTTGAAGAGCACCGCGTCGGTTGCAAGAAGAAACTAAAAGAAAAACGCTCACATCAGTCCAAGGTTATTGGCACACGAAAAACCAAACCAACCGAAACTTCGAAACTTACACCGATGAATTTGAGGCATGGTGCAAAACCTGTTTCCTTCGTGGCTTCAGGTTCATCAATTACTCATTGGCACACGGTTAGCTCATGGATGGAAGGTGCTGTTGATTAATTTCGTTTTGATAGAGACATGTGAAATTTAATATACTTGTTGTGAAACCGAACACAAGCTAAAAGGATTGGTAGAAAAGCATTGTATTTGTACATCGCGGTCTGTGAGATGTTCTATGTGTTACATGAATTGGTTTCTCACATATTCGTTTACATTCGAAAAGGTTTTCTGCTACAAACTTTCATTGACAATATAATTGAACGCACTTTAATTCGCTTGATTTTATACTAAACCGCATCAAAATATGCAACATCTCATGTTAGGTTCCTAGCATATTTTTCATGTTTTAAACCCACCACACGAGTAACTTTAATTTATGCTTCTGCGCTGGTAATGGTGCAAAGGAAGGCAGCAAAATAGCATCCCTCCGCGCCAGCGGCTTTACACGTACCATATTTTCCACCACCGAGTTCCACAACCGAGAGCGCGAAATTGCGTTTGGCAGGAAATGATCGATTAGGTGCTGAATTTGGGCGAAACTGGATGATGCTGTGGAGTTGAGCACTTTAATCTGCCCGTTGATTGCCGTTCGATTATTATTAGTCCCAGCGGAGGAGCGCCCCGGCGCTTGGGTTGGATACGATTCGATACTGTTATCAGGCTTCAGACTCTTGCTGGCAAAACCCTTCCCACAGGGCGAGAGCGTTTTTTGCGCTCTGATGGGCTTATAGTTTTCCCCGAGCCGAAGTTTTACGGGCTTAATGCAGGAAACTTAATCAACTAATTGAATTACCAGTAAAATATCACTCCGGGGACCGGGTTTTCAAATGAAACCAGTGAGGGTACTGAAATAGCTCCATGGAAAACACGTAGTTAAATAGTATTTGCATCTGATCTAAAATTCAATGAGGCTGGTTTACGTGAAGCGCAAACTGCTCAGCAAACACAGGAGTTGATCGTCCAACGAAGACGGTTATTTTTGTTTCCATCATGTAGACACTGCATACTCTTTAGTATTTATCGCGTGAAGTAAACAAACAGCAGCAACCTTTTCTAAATATAGAGAATTTCAAAAACTGAAAATTATGATTGCCTGTCAAGGATTATCAATCAATTTGGATCGAATGTAGGCTGACAATCATCAGGACATTAAAATCATCTCATTTGCTATCAGGAAAAGAAGAAAATCAAGACAAAATGGGAAACTTCGATTCACATCTGAAGAAGACGAATACTTTTTATGCATGTTGTGCAATGAAGTGCTGTGGTTTACAAATGTTGATTCATGATGTATTTCAGAAAAAAATGTTGAGTTGTAAGTATCAATTGGCCTTGCTGCGACCCGATTTGACCATTGGTTAGTTCTTCGAGTGCCTACCAAGCACAACAAAATCGGCTTCTACTGAGAAATCACCTGCTAGGCGAATACTTTATGCACTCAGTGTAAAAAGTGTCATCGTCAGTTACTTTTCCTTGAACTATTTCCCACTATTTTTAATTTTCTTTCACAAATTTTCATTTCTACATTGGGCGACTCGATCGAACCAGGAACTGGCATTTTCACTGACAATCGAATATGTTTCCACCGTCAAGTGCATGCGGAAGGAAGTCGAGAAAAATTACTACCTCCACTTCTCGACCCAACGGGGTTGTGTAAGTTATTCTACGCTTGAGCGCAGAGGTGTTGGTGTGCCCAGATTCCAATCGAGAAAGAAAAACCGATGCCAAGAACATACTTCGCGCGTTACATGGCGCACAATGCGCGCAATCAAGAGCGGCACCGAACGGAAGTGAAATCAGTTGACGGGAAAAGTGTTTGGTTCATTTCCGTTTCCATTTCATCTGTCCTCACACCCCCCCCCCCCCCGCCCCCCCATAACGCCGGAGGACTTCCCCCTGTCGCATGTGTTCTTTCCGGGTTCCGGTGACAACAATGTGCCCTGCGATGGGACACTGACTGACAGAAAAATGTTACCCAACGTGATAAGAAGGAGAAAAAGAATTGATGTAAATGTTATGGCCCAAAAGATGCCGTACTGCATCATGCCGAATGTCTTTCTGATACTTTTATGCTTCCGTTCACCGTCCCTTACGAACGTACATATGATATGTTGCATGTGCGGTGAATGGAGAGAGGTGTGTTGCGTCTAGACCGGCAATCAAAGATCTCCATTATTATTGCGCCAACTTCGATTGGAAAAGTGCAGCTTGCAGGCGATGTGCTGCAATATGATAGTAAGTACGATTTATTCGCACGTGAAGGAAATGTAATTCATGTTTTATTTATTGATTGTAATATATTGTTGCGTTTACTACCTTGCGTCTTGCTTTAGCAACTTCTGTCTTATTTTGTATCTAGGTGGAATTCATCCTTTTTAGTTTTCCACTCTGTGCGAAGTAATGCCTTTATTTAACGTAACGGAGTTTCTTTTGACGGCCAAACACATCCATAAACAACCATTTATTTAACAAAAAGTCCCAATTAGTCATAACGTAATCTAATTTTACTTCTATACCTGATTTTGAAATGCTCTATGAACGAGCTGATGGGGCCAATTTCCAGTGAAAACATTGTGCACAATTAGTTTCATGCCTGATTTTGAAATGCTCTGTTAACGAGCTGATCTGGCATTTTCCAGTAGAGTCATTGTGCATAATTAGCTTACGCTTACAAGTTGAAACATAATCCAACGACAGCGATCAATTGTCATCATTTGCGATTAAAGCAATATGCCCGTTGTGCCGTGCAAATCCTGCCAATAAGCTTTCGACTGCTCACCAATACCGACCGTCCACTTGGGGCGTGATATTTCACACCAGCAAAAAAAAAAATAGAGGTATTGAGTGAATTTGTGTTCCACTCTTCAGCACTCCCACGTGTTGGGAGCGCCCGCAGGTATTATAACACTATAAACATGGTTTAATCCCATGGTATCAGTTGTAGATTCAGTGGAGTCATTATTGCGATTAAATATTGAAGCAAAGCGTTGCAACGAAGCGGTTATAACTCAGCATACAAGAAAAAGCTTTTCCTAATTTGTTTTTTAAACATTCTTTAAACTACCCTTCATTATGAAACGTTGGAATTGAGTATCGTCAATCGATTCGTTTTATTTTACTTTAGTTAATAGGTAATGTTTTACCAAGCATACATAAAAATCTAATTTACGATGGAGTGGGAAAGCAAAACCATACTCTTATACACAAGTTCGAACTAATTGAACGCTCCACCTGATTGTAATCCATGAAACTACGATCATCATGCAGGAGCGAATATCAACATGCCAGGCAGCAGCGGACAGAGTAACAAACAAACCGGTGCTGCTCTAATGACCCGTATGGAAAATCCATTTTTCTTTCAAGCGCACCCTGCCCCCCGGGTGCTGACTTCCGCCCGGAAATGGAATCGGTCTTAACATTTCTGGGATTGGTCTCTTGGAGCGGGCACCAACGGTGAGTCAAAGGTGTGACGGAAACGAAGCTATTTTATCGCCGCCGGTAGGTTCGGGGTGATTAATCGTCGAGCTTGAGCTTCTGCAGTAGCCACCCCCACCAGCAGCGGGCCGACAGTAGGCTTCACTGTCACATTTGAGTGCCGATTTTCCTACCTTTCCAACCACACTTACTTTGTGCCGTTAATGCACTTTTGTAGCACAGAGGAAAATGTACCGGACGGTTTTTGCCGACGAATTCTTTCGCTTCGAGCACCTCGGGAGTAGGTTAGCGAATACAAAAAAAAAAGAGAGAAAGCTAAGGGTTGGTGCCGCCTTGGGTCAACTTCTAATTAAACTCACCCACAGCTTCAACTCCCTCATTTCCCTTTGGCTTTGCTGTTTTTGGCCCGACTTGGCCTTTTTTCTTACCCATGCCCCGGAAGTCGCAGCGCAGTGGTAATAATTTATTTTTAATGCTCCCTTGGCGCTCAACGTTGCGCGAAGGCGCTGTCCTTAGCTGAACCTGCAGGCTTAAGAACCTGCCGTAGATCCGCTCTCGTTCCCTCACCGCCGGTGGTGGACCCGAACCGAGGACGATCAACCTTAATGAGCTACAAGACAACCATTTCCTGGGATGACATTTGTCCGCGACTGTTGACACGATTCCCGTCCACTCTGCCGCAAACTTTACGACACTTGCTTGCCACCGAGCGGCGAGAAGGACGCTCTCAGTGCGCAGTCGGGCGCATCTTTCTTCTTGTTTCCCCCGGTTGTGTGCGTGTGTGTAGCAGAGCGTAAGAAAGAGAGATAGGTTTGGTGTGACACGCAGACAAAAAATAACCCTCGACAGGCTGACGAACGAGTCAAGCAGTGTGTATCCTTTGCCAGCCCGCGAATCTACACAAAGCCAACTTGCTAATTTTCATCAACTTGAATTTAATCTTTTTATGCAAATTAGCCTCCGCCGTAGACTGACACCCCCGCAGCCACCCGCACCGAGCACCGGCAAGCGGCCGAGGATTCGCATTTTTCGAATCCGTTGTTCACGGACCACGGGCGCGACTTTGCGTAAAACTTTCTTCACCCCGGGTTTGCTGAACTTTGTATTTCCCGGAGCACACAATTCTTCGGCGGCCCCGTGCAGCTCCCCTCCTGCGCCCCGCGTTAGCCGAGCTTCCGGTGTGTCCTTGCAAAGTACCCTTTCCGTTCCGCGCTCTCGTTGCTGGTTGTCGGTTAATCTAAGAAGTGGACCGATACCAACGCTTCAACTTTAAAGCCCGCGGTATAATAAAGAGGTAGAAAGAGAAATACAAGTAATATAGATAGAGTACATAGAGAGAGAGAGAGAGACAGATGGAGAAAGAGGGATAGAGCTAGGGAGAAAACCAGAAATAGAAAGAGAAAGTGAAAATACAGAGATACCAATGGGGAAATCTGCTCCCCCCAACCTTTCGAAAAGGGTGATAAGTTTCGAGTTTGGTATGCTAATTCGTGTCCGATCCCCTTCCTCCCCCCCGGGGGCAAGATCCACAAACCGGCACGCCTGGAAGGACCTTCCGGTTTCGGTTTCAGCTTTCTTCTCCGGGCGCTACGGCCGCGGGAAAACTTATCGCGCAAACTGACTGCGAAAGTGCACGGAAGCGGAATGCTTTCGGAATGATTTCTTGTTGTCTGCCTTTGGCCAACATTCCCTCTGCTACCGCGGCACTCGAATTTTCGGCACTCGGCTGGTAGGATCCGGGTCCGCCTTTTTGGCCTCACCCGTTGGTGGCAGCTGGGCCGCTGGAAGTTCGCGGAATGCGCCACTGCCGGCAATCTAATCGAGCCGCATCGCTCCACGCTCGGGCTCGGGTTGGCCGCTGCCTAATGAAGCAATACATCAATGCCAGGCGGCCGGTGCACCGCTGCGCCACCGCCAGCCGGTGGGCCAATTAAGCGACTTCCGCTTCCACGCGCAGCAATGTCAACATTCCGGCGCACCGCTGTAAAGCCGTCTTCGATTCGAAAAGCTGGGTAAATATTTCCAACTCACCGCTCATCGATTCTGCGAACGGTGTAATTAATTGGTCGGTTGCTAGTTTACGGTTTGCCGAAAATTTTCATGGTATCGAGATGGCTAGAAATATTCGGCAGGCTTTAAAATTATGCCCAACATCTAGGGATGTAAAGCTCACCGAAACACGCTGTTTGAAACACTTGGCACTTGATGAAAAAATGCTGTTGTAATATTCACAATAATTCATAGTAAAGTAAAATTATATTCGATGCAGATTTGTCTATGTTTCATCGGTTCGGTTCAACAAATATGTTGTTTTTTTCGTTGGATATCAACTTGGTTGTTCAACTCATTCGAAATGTCTAGTTCCGTTCCTAACAGTGGTATTTCGTGGCTGGCCACTGTTTTTTTTATTAGTTTCAAGAAAAAGCGGACCAAGCACATCGTTTGCTTGTGGAAGCTTACGGTGAACATTCTCCAAACAGTAAAACAATCGTTTCGACAATTCAACAGTGATGAATTCGATCTGAAGAACAATGGTCATCCTGGTGCAGTAAATCGGCCAAGTGCATGAGAAAAAAAATGTAAGAAACTCTTAATGTGGTTAAAGCTATGAAAAAGACCCAGAATGGCTACGCAACGACGTACACTGCTAAAACCGAGGAGGAGACAGAAACAACCCTTAACTGGGAAACGTGTACGTCTCCGTTGCATTCTTCTGAACCTGACCCTGTTAGATAATCACCGGGTTTCCATCAATGGGACTTGCACTTCCAGAGCAGCGCCTTGCCAAACATAAACAAGTCAAAAAATGGGTCGGCGCACGGTTTTCGTTTGAAACTGAAAAAATTCTAACGGAAACGAATCCAAAATTTGCCTGAAGATGGAAAAATATATTTTAAAACATAAGGGGAAATATTTGCAAGATCCCCTAATTCTTTATGTGTATAAAAAACTGGAAAATTTAATCTTCCGGATCTGGTATTGTCCCTTTCAATTTGTCCCTGTTTAAGGAGCGTTTCGTAAAATCTGCCTTTTTGTTGAAATTCTCAAGTTTAATTCCTGTTTTCACATTTCATATGACATTTCATACTGCCCATTTTAAATTCATTGCTCATTTAAAGTCTTAAAAAGAAGAAGCCAGCCGTACACTTCACCGACAAATGCGTGGCGAATAAAACTGACATATTAATTCCTCGGAAGTACCATTTCACCCATTCATCTCATTGTTCACTACAAACAGCCGAAGCTCAGTTGTTCCTCTTGCCGTATGTGGAGTAAAGGTAAAGATAAATTTGTCCCACACGAGATTAAACCGTTCAAATGCAGCTCACCGTGCTGTGTAATCCATACTGCCACCCCGCCGACCTACGGAAAACGCGGGGGGATGTGACGAGAAGCATCACGGTGTGTACAATTTTCACGTCAATGAAATCATCCCCACGAAACAAGTTTATTTGCTACCGCTTCCCGTGACGTGGTGCGGGCGGGGGAAAATTGTCACTTATATCTCCCCTCGCAGGAAGCGGGCCACCCACCAGTGTGCCCCGCGTTCGTCCGTTGACCCCCGGTTTTTCCTTATGCGTCCTGGGTCCATTTCCTTAGCCGGCAGCATCCAGCAGAGTGGAACCGGTAAGCAGTTGGTATTTAGCCGTGTGTGTGCTTTTTTATGTCTCCGTTTCCATTTTTATAACGGAGGAGCCGTGGCTGCTTTCAACGCGCCATGGAAAGGCCCATTCCTTCGCCATCGACCGTGCATGACAGCTGTTGAAAGGATATTATATTTCATTATTATGTCAACAGACAGACGACCGGCAGGCACTCCAAGTGCCCATCAAGGGGAGCACAAGTACACGCCCTCGGTCGTTTTCGTACGTAGCCAATGTGCCATTCTTTTCTGCGAATGTTCTTGTACTGAACCATCGTGTGTGTGAGTGTGTGTCTGTGCGCTTGTGCAGGGAAGGTGCGCTCGTCCTTGCACGTGCGGCATCTGCCGGGAGTGGAGTAACTGGAACTTATTAAACATTCCCACACACCCACGGCGCTGATTTACAGCGGTACATGTCCTTCCGGGAAGGAAAGGAGCGCGGGTTCAGTGAAGCCGAACGAATGACACGAGCACACCAGACAAAATGTGCTCGCTCCATGCACCGAACGCCGAGCACGAGCAAGTTTGGCCATCCCACATCGGCCAAAGCTGTTGGTCTGCTATCGAGGCTCGCCTTCTCGGTAATCCTTCTGAAAGGCGGCTTCAGGTGGGCGAGCGGGCGCAATAGGTGGAATGAGCCAGGTACCTTCTGATAGGATAATTTATGTGTCTTTATGTCTTGGTGACTATAAAACCCCCTGTACATCAAGCGTTACATGTGCCGGGGGAAAGGGGTTTTCCCGCGCACCCACCTCGAGATGAGGAACATCTCCCCCCCCCCCCCCCCCCCCTCGGCATGACATGGCAGCGACAAGGTGATATTCGGACCGAAAAATGCCTCCCGCCCGGGCAATGGAGTGTGGCAGTACAAAAGGCACAGTGAAGATGAACTACTGACAGGCACGTAACAATAAAACCTATGTGCTGCTAGGGCCTAGCCTCAGCTCAACTCGTGCCGAGCCAATGTTTCTGGGGGATGTGCGGGAGGGTTGACTGTGGGTGTGCTTTCATCGAAGATTTGATCTTTCCCATTGCGATCCATTCGGCTCCTGTCGTCCCAGGTTCCCACAGCCCCGAAAGCTGTGGGACAAAGTCTTGTCAGAAGTCTGATTCAATCAAGTCAACCAGAACCGAAGAAATTTGTTAGCCCAGCTTGTCATTGCCCGCGTCGCTCGATGGAGTTTTCCTTTATTGTTCCTTTATCCTCGCTCTGGTTCATTTTTTTTTTTTGCCGTTCCTGCCGAAAGATTGTACACGTGCAAAGAGTGTTGTAACCGATTGGAAATGAAGAGTGGAAGAATTGTGGGGATGGAGACAAGACAGACTCGCCAGGGACACGCACGGGGACGGGCGTGATGGAAATCCGAAGATCCATAGTAAGCTGTCAACCCGCTGTCGTGGGCAATGAACGACCGCACTCCCCATTCCGGTGAGGCCGTCCGGCGGGAAATTTCGTTCAGCATCGGCCAGGCTGCCGATGAATCAACCGGAAGCGGGAAGGTTGGGAAACGGCGGGACGCACCAGACAACCGCAGGATAGCTCACTCTTTTCTTTTTCTTTTGTTGCCCCCAGCAGGAGATGGCTATACGCAAAAGCTCGGCCACGAGAAGACCGTCTGATAGCAAAGTGCAGGACATCAAGGTAAATTGATTTAATGTCAGAAATAAATCAAACTCATCGGAGCCGCACAGGTTTAGTACCCGCTGGGCCTTGGGCTGGCCGTTTTATTGCGGGAAGCTCCAGGGTAAGATTAGGGGCTCTATTTCTGGTGGTGAACTCCCAAAAAGCACCTTATCTGTCGGTTGCTGGTGATGGTGGCCCCGCCGTTTGGTGCTAGAATTCGGCCCCGACAGGATGTAACACCCGGCCAGTGATGGATGAATGGTCCAACAAATAATGGCAATCAATACGGGGATCTCAATTTGCTCGGTGTCCAAAGGAGCAAGACCATTCGTGCACTACAACGAGCGATCTATGCTCTGGGATATTTTCGGTGCAAAGTAAGAACGAGGCTGCTTTCCGCAGTGTGCGTAAGACTTAGGGATTGGGTTTTAATTCGAACAAATTGTTCCGTTTGTACAACCGTTCATTGGAAGATATAGAATCAAACTAAGCTTTATATTTGGTGGCAAGATGATTAGAGAAGTAATTTATTTATGATCGATTGAGCAGATCTGAGAGATATGCAGTTTGTTGATATGTTTCGAATTAATTAATTATTAGGACATTAAGTTCATTAAGTTAACGATGAATCTAATGTAAAATTAATATTTCAAGTGCAAAACTGCAAATTCCACTCATTCCAAAAGCTAAAATAATTAATTTCAATTGAATAGCTATAATGCTAGATATAGAACTACAAAACCGCCTTTAACATGTTCCTGATTAACCTTGAAACTAGATAGAAAAACCCGCAAATGACTGACTTAGTTTCATCTAGTAAATATTTATTGAGTTACGTTCCATCATGGAAGCTTGAAACAAACAATGCAATACCCAACTAAGCAAATTAATGTTTCAGGCATTATCTGTAGGTTTGAAGTACCTTTTCCCGTTCCGCCTGGAATAAAGTCGGAAGATAGAAGGAGAAAGTGACAGTATCGGTTTAATTGTCGAATTCGAATGCTTCCGGAAATTCCGGTGCTTGAGCATACGAAGGGAACAACTGTTCTACCGCCTGAGTCACCTCAGATGGCAAGCGCCAATGAAAACGTCCTCCCTCCTCGTTCCTTCCCAATCTCATCCACCGCACTCGTGGCAGCCCAACATCCGGCCCTTCCAACAGGCGCAGCAGAAGCAAACTAATTGTGCTTGCCCGAGGAAAAACCGCAGACACTGGTCACCAGCTGATAGGTCGTGTCGATGTGTGACAATATCCCACATCCTGCCGGTGCGTGGCCCCATCAGCTGGACCTTCCCCCGTCGGAACGAGTACCAGCAATAGGAGCAGTGGTGTTTAGTAGCAGTAACCGGTGGCCCAAGGTTCCCAAACCCATCGGTTGTAGGTCCCCTTCCGGGGACAAGCCAAGTGGCGTACGCTTAACCAGCACCTATCAGGCCGGCTAATGTGTTTTGATTTAGGGACTTGATTATGTCTCGCCCCGGCCCAGGCCTGCCCGGGCACGAGGGTCATATTTCACCGGTTCGACGTGTTTTCGACCGTGCGCCATAAACTAGGGCAGCCACATTTCAAACTCATAATCGACCATCGCTGGCAACGGTTCAAGCTCTAGCGTCTACGTGGAAAACTCCTGCAGCTTAGGCCACTTCGCCGAAACCATTTCACTGCCATGTGAATCGATAGCATCATCATCATCATCATCCGGAGCGTGCGACCGTTGCTTTGGCGGGTGGCACCCTCCGGGGGCGGGCCGCAGTTTCGTTGCGTGAAAGTTGGCTCCTTATCGGGGAGAACGTCGTATACGCCGCGCACGATTCGGCGTGGTAAAACACGATCGTAACGACGCCTCTCCCGGCGGGTGTGAAAACCACACGATGCCACGTACCCGATAGCGCCGGTTACCCGTGTTTCTGGGCTGACTCACAAAGCGACCCTCGCCCCTCAAACCGGAAGACGAGCCTGGACCTTGGGGTTTAATTAAGAAACCGCTGGACGCTGGCAAACGGTGAGAACGTTGTTGAAGTTGATTACCATGCGTGATCCACGCAAATCACACCGGTACATTCGTTCGTTCGTTCGATCGTCGGTCCGTTTTGCTTGCTCCATAAGGTTCCTTCCATCCCCCTGGGAGATAAAACCAAATTCCTACCCTAGCCCGCGTTACGAGTGGCATAGAGGAAGTAATCGATTTAATGGTCGCATACGTTCGCAATCGCCCTGAAAGCTGTCCTCGTTCCGGCCTCGAGGACGATTGAACGAATGACCAGCGAGCTGAGAAAGTGCAACAACAAAAGGAAGGGAGGAACCGAAAGCAAGAAATGGGTGTTCCGTGACGGTGGCCAAGACATTTGTTTCGGCGAAGTCAGAAAAAGGGAAAGACGCATACAAAAAGCAAAACCGAGTGGCACTCCGGCTTCCGGTTTCATAATCATTTTGGCAAACGCAACCGACGTTTGAGTTCTGTGTGTGTGTGTTTTTTTTTTGCTTCCACTTCCCATTGCAACTCTCGATGCCACGGTTGCAGCTTCGGGGAGGACGGGGCCGTTCCCATCTGCCGGATCGCTTCACTCAGCCTCTGATCGGCTGCACGGACACGGTCAGACAAACGGCCTCGTGTGGCAGGAGGCCGGAAAATAATGAAATCGAAAATAAAATTCATAAAATTATCATTTACCCAAAAATTAATGGTCTCCGATGTGGACTTTGGCCGGGGATCGCATTATCGCACGGGGTTTTGCGTGTCGGTTTTCTCCTCTTTCCCTTTTTCGCTCGTCGATTCGGTGCGCTATTGGCGCCATGTTCCCATGTGCCTTTCCCGTTGTTTGGGGAAAGAAAACTTGAAGAGAAACTTCAAAATTTCAATTAAAAAAAATAATTTGTATTTGAGTACAAGTTTTTCAGTTTATTAAACGTTTGTTGAATGATTGAAAAATTGCGCTTAGTTTCATTGAAAACAAAAAAAAATGACCTCTAGCCTTAGGAGAAACAGTACAAAACAGAAATACGAAAAAAAATTATTTCTTAAATACAACGTTCAAAATATTTTCTTAAAATTGTGCCGTTTGGTAGAAAGGAATCTCTCTATTCTCCGCTCTAGGTGGATCCGGAACTCACTTGCACCCAATCGACAAACCTTGCCGGCAAACGGTCGGTACCCTTTTTCCTGCAATTTTCTTCACCACTGTTTTCCGAGCTCTTCAGTCCCGCTTTTT
This sequence comes from Anopheles atroparvus, assembly GCA_914969975.1. NCBI lineage: Eukaryota > Metazoa > Arthropoda > Insecta > Diptera > Culicidae > Anopheles > Anopheles atroparvus. The sequence continues at coordinate 25,236,888 of CAJZCY010000003.1, read as the reverse complement.
TGTCCGATTTTCATTCCCTGTTACTAATGATCACCGGCCGGGTCGTAAAGCCTGTCCAGCCAGCTTTTTTTTCCTTTTTTAAAGTGTGCCGTCTCCAAAAGGGGCGGGCTGCGAGCTAGACACACACACATACACACATACAGACAGAAATCGGGCGATGAAAAATGTTCGAAAATACTTAATGGCATGAATAATTTTCTGTTTTAGTCAAACCGAATCGGTGCAGACGGGCGTGGAGCAAAAAAAAAAGCATAAGGGACGAATTTCGGGACCAGGCGAGGGTTAAACGGGGAAGAAAAACGCCCTGGAGAAGAGCGCACCTTCCCGTGGTGGTGGCGAACGATTCTTTTGGTCCTGGCGAACGCAAAACCCGAATGGTCTCCGGTTGCATTGAATGGATCCTTCGGCGTCTGTCTCTCGCGACCGTAAGTGATCTTACCGATTCACAGGACATTCCAGTTCTTCGACAAGGTATGGGCCGAACCCGTGCAGATCCCGCAGCCAGTTTCCCATCAGTTGCTCTCCCGGTTTGGAAATTTCTGCCAGACAGTTTTCTCCAGCATAATAACATCTTTATTTATGAGCACTAGTTTTTTTTCCGTTCCATTCGGTGGCTTCGGTTTTCGCTCATTCGTAGATTGTGTTGGTTTGCTTCGTCTGTTCGAGGAAGCATTGTCTTCATAGACGATCATTCTGGTTAGGATGGCCTTTATTTCACTCATTGCATATTTGATTGGAAAGACGTCATCTGCGGATTTTGAAAACCCAATACCGAAAGCATGGTGGACAATATGTTTCAACCTAAAATTTATATCCATTAAGCATTTAAACTTGCCATGAAATCATTCAACGATGAACTAATCAGCATTATTTCTTACAGAAACTCGAATAAGAACCAGAAACAGGAAAGATGATTGATTAAAACACAGAGGATACATTTTCTTTTTAACACACATAATCTTCCTTCATTCACTTCAGCAACGTGAAGCGGAATGAAGGCGTTTGCTGGCAAATATTATGAACGACGGGAAATGAAATAGAACAGTAGAACAAACCACCTGGAAAAAGTCATTTCATTAATCATTAATCCTACCGACAATAATATTCGCTCAACCTGGACACCAAACGAATTTCAAATTAATGCAGCTCGCCTTTCCGCTACATCACGCTTCCCCCCGACAAAAGGGCCACGCATTGCGATAACGAAACGGGAACGTTAAGGTAGACACATTTCTTCCTTTTTTGCACGCCGTTTCAAGAATACTTCCTACCATTTTTTTTTTTTTTTTTGACCCATTCCGTCTCGCCGTTGCCCAAAAAGTCAAGTCCACCTGTCCGATAAAAGTCAGCAAAAATAATGAGCTCACGGTGTCCTTCCTTCCCTTGATGTTGGTTCATTTGTTATGCACCGTCCCGGGTCTCACCCCCCTCGGGCAAACATCTCTGCTCAACCCATCATCCGAACGACGACGGCCCCGGGGGAAGTCTCGCGAGAGAACCATCCTGCGCCAAGCGTTTAGATCTCATCCCGGGCACGTTTTAGCATAAATCATTTCCGTCCATTGGGCATTACGTGCGGGTCGTGGATGACGCTGGGAAGGGACGCTCAAGAGGCGTGGGAAGCGGGCCCTAGCCAAATCCCTGGTCGAGCGTGAGACGTGGCGAGTAGCGACGTATGTTTTGCATCTTATTGTGGCCGAGTGGACCCCATGGACGGCTGGGGCCTATCAATCAGCAGGCCAATATTTGCCCATCCAAATTGTGCTGATTCATCACATTCAAATTGTAGATTTAACTCTCGTTTCCTCGAAGAAGAAAGGGAAACAGGGACCTTCCGAGGGTCTATCCAGTCGATCCGTGGTGGGAAGAGTATTCGGCCCGATTTTGAATATGCACGACGCGCATGCAGGGACGCTTTTCGCCACTATTAGGAAACCCCCGGTTTAGGGGCGAATGTAGAACCCTTCACGAGTTCCGGAGCCAAACCGACTGCAAACATGCAAAAGAAAACTTAAGAGAAAACTTTTTCGCATTTCGCCAGAGTCGAGAGTGGGTAGAAACGCGACTTACAGAGCAGCGCCGTCGTAAACGTGCCGAATCGGACCCGTTGCAAGAGCAAAACAAAGGAACTGCAACTGCAAAACTCCAAAATAAACGGCATCGCAACTAGTTTCCCCAACTCCTCCGGTTCGTTGCAAATAAGCAACCAGCGAGATACTTGTAAACCACAATCACGATCGTCATGAGATAAATGCGCCACTGGCTAGCGTTGCAGCCCAGTACAAAGTGTGCTGCACGGACTCTTGAACGTGGGTGAAGAATATAGGTTTTTAGCATTGAGAAAAACAAAACAAAAAACAGAAGTTTCTTAAGAAGGCACATGTCTCGAAAGTTACGCCAGTGGCTTTGGACTATGACTCTAGTTTTCTGGAAATCATGTCAAATTTCTTGTACCATCAAGTCGAGTACATACATCTTCTCACAAAACAATGCAATACTTTTAGAATGGTTTATTTAGAAGATATTTTTTAAATAGTGCATTTTTATACCGGAAATATGCCAGCTATGTAGACCATGCCTGAAATTTGCCTTATTGAATTTGATATTTCTAATAGGTTTTTATTTTTCGTCTTGTAATAACATTTTCCAAAAGCTGCTAAACGAAACTCTTACGCTGCGCATCAGCACCCAGCACACATGGCCCAGTGTCGGCGGTGAAAACTCCCGACTCGACCACAACCTTCACGACCCACACCCGACCTCCGAGCTCCCAGGACCACCCACCTGCCTGCCGCACGAGGAATCAGTGTTGGATCAAAACTTTATCCGAAATCCCGTCCTTATGAAGCTTCAGCAAATTGCTTCAGTTGCCAAAATTGTTGTACGGAATCGCCAAAAATACAAAAGCCCCACCGGAGTCGGACGAAACTCGCCAGAGGGTGCGGCCGGTGAAAAAAAAACCGGCCATGGTGAGGCGAGGGGTGAATCAATAGAAAGTTGAATTTCTACAACAAACGGTGGAGCGAACAACAGCAGCAAAAAAATAAGGCACACACCGTAAAGTCACCGCTTAGCGCAACGGAATAACAAACACTACAATCCTGATACTACGACGGTGTACTACGGCGATGATTATGTGCAAACGGACAACCTGTGGGGAATTTTAAACAGTAAGAACAATTTGCCAGCCAAGCTCTGGGCATGGCCGGGGAACAGTGCTTCGAAGCTGCCTTTCCCCGCGCTGAGGCGTTACTCACCCCCCCCCCCTTTGGCCACTCGGGAAAAGGTGAAAGAAGCCTCCCGAGACAGCGACTTTCCGCCAGAAAGGTACGATTCGTGCGCAGAGAACTTGTTCGATTACAGTCCTCGCGAAAGGAAGCGACTAGGTGAGGGTTGAAAAAAAACCCAGAACCTCCCAGAAAACCAACACAAACTGAGCCCACGCAAAGGATTGCACGAAAATGGTAAAACGTGAATAATTTTCGAAATCGCTTCGAAATTACAGCTTGACGATTACCGACGTGCGCTAGAAACGACTCAATTTGCACTTTTCGGAATGGTACGAACTGCAAATACCGCTCGTACTCCGTTGTACCACACCTGTTTATTTGGGATTTTGGCAAAGGTGTGTCGCTTTTTCTTTTTTTTAGTAGAAGAAAGAATCTGAACATTTGGATTTGGATTTCTTTCAATTTCTAAGGGTAATTGTCATATCTGAATCAATAACTGCTTTACCAATCATCTGCCACGGATGCAGTGAGAATTTTAATCTTCTGAGGGTTGCTTATTTATTGCACCAAATTGATTAAAATTTTAACGGCAGTCCCAATTGAAAAAAAGTGTATAAGTTGACCAATATTATGACACAGGAGTACTCCAATACTCCAAGTACCAACTATTTTTAATTTTAACGTGAGAACGTTGAGATGGTACATTAGTTAAATTTAAATTCCTTAAATGAAGTGCAAAGTTGAGCTTTGATGTGGCCTGATGCAACTGGAATTTTTTTTTTTTTTTTTTTTTTGAAAGCTTCAATTTCAACCACGGTCAAACACTTGCTTAAAACTCCGCCTGCAGCATTTTGCTTGTAATTATAATTTATCCATATTATTAAATACAATCTGTTCATTCCTTTAAATTATTTGACTTTTAATTTCTTCGTTCAAAAGCAGACGGTACACTGAACAACTGCATTTTATTGACAGTGTTAAATTAGTCATTCTGATTCGGATTGTATTGTTTTTTGTTTGTGAATGTCATGATCGAAACTACGACTCGTGTTTTTCCGCTCGTGTAATTTAATAAATCCATTGTTATCGTCCTTTTTCTCGTGATGATTAAAACACCCCTTTCGGTCTGCCCCTTCTCGGCTGCATGTGCTCGGCAATCCCATGTGTGGGCTGATCAAGCGTGGGCCTTTCCCTTCCCGGCCGAAGTGGGGATCGGTTTACATCCTGTAAAATTTATCGATCTATTTATGTGCCCGAAACGCAATGAAATGCGTTCTCCCATTAACGCCCCGGTTCCGGTGTCGGCAGGATGGTGCGTTGTTGTTTGCAGCTGAACGGACAGAAACGCTGCTGCCATGGTTCGGCAGAGGCTCGGAAGCGACGAACCGAAAACGGGAGAGCACACAGCAACCATAACCACAAGGAACGAGAGGGGTGGGTGGGGGAAAAAAACCACCCCCCCCAAATGCCCCCACTGGCTCAACTTTCGTAGCATTGTGCAGCTGAAACGTTGATTTATGATTGGCTTTCAGTTAAACAATTGATTTGTACACATCCGTCGGTAGTGTGCCAATAAATCAGTCCGTAACTTATGTAGACAAGCGCTCCAGGGATTCCCGAAACCGGACGGGGGGCCAAAAAAAAGACAACCCTGGTATCGGGGTTTGCATGCTCATGGAAGCAGGGACAAAGTGGTGAGGAGAAATCAGTTTCGTTATATGTTTCTTTAGGGAAACATTTTTGAAGCATTTTACTATAAAAGATGGCTTTCAAACACTCTGTTTAAATCTCTTGTTTGAGCAAAATGGCTTCCCAACTATGTTTGCATCAAATCGTTTTTGGTCTCTCTTAAAAATGAATGATTTTCATCACTTTCTTGCAAGAAATCATGATGAACCCACACATTCGCGTCACAAGCACTTACAATCACGCCGACGGCAGAAACAAAACAATCGAACTCCAAAAGCCATAAATTAGTATCAGTCATCTGAGGTAATTAATCGCGTAACCTTTCCCTTCCTCGCCGGATCCCGTTTTCCCCCGGCGAAACAGTGGACGATGCTCCGGTGCAATAAATGGTCGGGAATTATTTTATTCCGCTAGTACCGTCCCACGCGTTCCAGTTTCTCCGCGTTTAACTCGCACAAGCAGTTTTTGGCAATTCTCCGAATTGGCAATCATTATCATCTGCACGAGGCCCGGGACTTGGGCCATCCGAGACATCGTTCATTTACCGGGGTTGCCAGCTGTCATTAACACCCAGCACCAATGGCAATCGATGCCACCGAGGGCGAAGATAAATATTTATCCACTGGATTCACAAAGCCTTCCACAGCCCACCCATGATCGTAATGATCACGCAGGGATGGCAGCACAATATTTGGCCTCACGAATTCTACTGGTTTCGGAGTAGCACCATGGCGTCCATTTTTGCAGAAAAGGTAGCAGCAACTCGATACGGTGAGAAACGCATAAGGCATTGGTTGCAATCCATTTTCCACTTAGCCTAGGAAGGCAAACACGTGTAGTTACCCGCCAGTTGTGAATGTTTAGAGATCCGTTTCGATTTCGGCTAGATATTAATATCCATTGTTTGATATCAATATCCATTGGTTCCTGCACGGTGTGTGTATTTTCGTTTACAGTAATAACTTAGAATTATTTATTTGTGGAACAATAATTCAGGGAAGGCTTAACTCATTCTATTCCTTCCAGCAGGTGATGTTCTTTATTTGCTTAGTCCAATAAAATCTAATTGATCAAACAATTCATACCAAGCCATAATAATAGATATTTGTCTATAGTTTGAACGAACATAACCTCAATGATTAAAAATAGTCTAAAGCTAGCTATCAGTTTTGGACTTTGAATTTTAATCATTCTTTGGAACTGGTATGAAAAAACACACTTTTTCCAAAATCAGATGTCTAATTAGTTTTCTAGATTCCATATAGTGGAGGGCAAATTTTTCACACATAAACAAAGCCAAACAAAGGCAATCTAATCATTTACGGCTATAACGTAAAGACGATTTTGCACCTGCAATTTTGGGCAGCAAAAATTAGTTTTTCCAAAATGGCTACTAGCGCAAGCCGCAATTTTATACTCCATTAAAAGCAGCACGGTCAAACAAATCGACCGAAGCCACCGAGAGCCTGCTGTGCTTCGCTGGCTCTAGCTTAAAAAAACCTTAACGGTACTAAAAAAGAAACACCTGGCAAAGATAATGAAAATCGATTTTACGTTTATCTAAATATCTCACGATGCTCAAACAACAGATTTCCGCTCGGCCTTCTTCACCGTTTGGGTCACTTCAGCTTCAGCCAATTCGCCAGGGAGCGCCAAGTGCTGCGTCATGCAACGAGAACGCAATGGCGGTGAACTGTGGAAGCTATAAAAAAATCCTGCCCGGGATCTTTGGCGAACCAACACCGTATGCTAATGTTTTTTTTTTCGCGTACACGGTGTTTTACGAGGTGGAATAAATTACGTTTCGGGGAGTTGTGTATTCGTTTTTTGCTATGCAGAAAAACATTCATTTAACTTCTTATATTCCGGAACTGTTTCCTGTTGAGTGAGACGATAGGAAATCTAATAAAGTGTCACACAGCTTTCCGATGAGTTGATTTTGAATCTTTTGTTTTAGTGAAACATGCCAAACTGTTTTAAACCTGGTCCTTTTCCTGGTCAAACTGTAGAAGCTGTAACAGCACGCATGATAAAAAGATCTAACGTTCGTGAAACATGTTTTATCCTATTTTAAAACTATTTTTTTCAAAATTTAACCTAGTTTTTGTGCCATGCCTAACTGTCCGTTTACACGTTGCGAACTCGCTGCGAACTCTTCGTGCGAACTCCATTCCCGCAAGCGATGGAACTTGAGCTGCGAACTCGCTGCGAACTTTTGACAGCTCATTTTGAACCACATGCTTTTTGTAAACAAACATCAATTTTTTTCATTGTATGGTGTGGTTTGGTTTATGAAAAGTAAAGTTATCATTTTGTGCTTAATATTTGTTAAAATGTAAGTACAAATAATAATGTTTACCGTACAGTTAACGGTTTTTGACGCGCACTTGACATGATATGTCAGATAAAGTTAGAAAGAATAAGAAGCAGGGGACGAGCGAACTCATTTTCACGCATCGAACTAGCGAACTTGTCATCTCCATATAGTTCGCACGAAGAGTTCGCAGCAAGTTCGCAGCGAGTTCGCATTGTGTACACGGACAGTAAACGCTATATCCGCATCCTGCTATCTTACTCAATGAACCTTAACTTCAAACGGCGAACTCCTGTCATTTCTTACCAAAAATCTCCACCAGTCTCGTAGCTCGTACTGCACCCGAGGTCATTTACTTATGCGCACCTTAACCCGCAACGATTACGGAAGCTTCCGGAAAGGGCTGTAAAAACAGGAAAGCAGCGACTTATGCTGGGAATGGAATAAATTCAACAAAGGTGAATTCCATTTTCGCTCAGGTGTTACTTCGCATTCGGTTACACGCGATTGGTGATCCTATCCGTTGGCCAAGTGTGCCAACTGTGTCCCGGATGCCGTACGTGTTTTTTTTTTTTTTTGCAAACGATCGTCCACTGCAATTCTATTTTTCGCATTCTCTTTGACTCCACCGGAATCCTTTGCTTTTAGATTCCCTCTCAAGACACTGCTCATTCACATCGTATCCAGCCCGTCTGCTGGGGTTTTATTGTTTTGTCTGGGTTTTAAAATTCAAAAGTTTATCGTCAACCCTCGCCAAAAAACAAAAGAACATGAAGCTGACCAGGGGGAAGCAATGCTCCAGGTGGAAGTAAATCTCTCGCAGTGTATCGGTACCAACTTGCTGGCGCGCGCATCGTCCTCAGTGCCAAACGGGTTTTTGGTACCCAGCCCAAAACTCACATCCGGCCGGGGTCTGGTGATAGAAAAGATGTACCAACGTTTTCCTAGGAGCTAGATAAACACGTTTTACCAGCCCAACTGCATTCATTAAAATACCTTTACCGCCTTTACTTGCCCGAATCCCGATAATGGCCAGCCGAAGACACGAGCCGATGGGTGACACTAGCGTAACATTTCGTAACACCTTTTTACGACCACTGACCCCTTTTCGGTGTAAGGTGACCGTTTCTTCGTAGCGCCGGCCTTATCTTCTACCGGGAAATCCTTCGGATAAAAACCCCATCCCGCACGCAGCGATACTCATTTTCCAGAGATTCATCCCAGACGCAATGCGGTTGTAAAACCGATCCAAAACATTCGGAACGCAGTGACGGCCTAATGCTTTCTTACGTATTGCAGGTGGCAGGATGTTGTTTTTATCCCGGTTGGGTAGAATTGCATCAGTAATTTACCGATGATCCGTTTAATTGATGATCGGTTTTAATGTTGATGGTGCTGTATTGCAGATATCCTAGATGAAAGCCTCATTCTACGTAAGAAAGTTAATGATAACACATTTCAATGAAATTTCATGAAAATGTTCCTAATTTCGAAAGAGTGGGTGTTTCAACAGAGTCGTCCTTAAGAATCTGAAAATCCTACAAAAGGTGGAATTGCTTTAACCCATTGATGACATACATTATATCTTCCAGCTTCCTCCGTCAACCAACATTTCCAATCTCTTTTTTCCCCTTTGTGACGTCACTTTAAGACACAAGGTTACGAAATTGCTTTTCTTGCCCTGGATTGCAATCCCCAACTGTCAACAAACAAACATCCGATGGAAATGCATTCTTCCCCGTAGCTGAAGCCCCGAGGGCAAACCCTTCATCCTGTTGCATCCATAAATCAAAACTCAAGCGTTTCCATTTCGTTATTTATTGCTCCACTAGCGCCCTTTTTGCTCATTTTCTCGTTTCGTACTGAACGTGGAAGTATTGGTTTTCCACACGAAGCATCTACCGACGGAAGACCAGTTGCGTTTTCTTGGCGCCTCGTCCGCTGCACAGCGCCCTCCCTTCCTTTTCTTTAATGCATCCGGTTGGCAATCGACGGTGTGTCGTCAAATTGCGAACTAATAATTCTCTCTTAGCACCGGCAGCATCCGCGCTGGACATTTGCACCTAGAAAGTTACGCTAAGACAGCTGCAAACACCTTTGACCAAAGTTTTGTATTTTTTTTAAGGTGCCTATTATACATCCCTATTTTAAACGGTGTTTAATAAAGCGGTTAAAGGTTGTAAAATAAAATTCCAATTGAAATAATGCTAGAGTGATAATGCATTAAATTTATGGGGTGATAAATACCAATGATTAGTTTAAAATGTATCTTCTATTAACCACAAAAAATATGAAAATTTTTGGAACTGATGGTTCTTCTTGGAACTGATGGACTGAGGACCCAGCAAAACCGGCTCTTCGAGAGCAAGAAGCGTCGCTTCGAGGAGTCGGATGAGCAACTGATGCAGCAGCTTTCTCAGTCGGGAGATTCTCGCCAGTTCTACAGGATGTTGAAGAAGACACGAGGCGGCTACACGCCTAACGTCTCTATGTGTCGAGACGAGGAGGGCAACATTCTGACGGACGAGCGAGAGGTGATCAAAAGGTGGAAGTGCTACTTCGACGGGCACCTGAACGGAGCGGAATCAGGGGAGTCCAGCGACGGCGCAGGCAGAATAGAGCAGCACATTAGCCTGGAGGTAGATGACGATGTGCTCCCACCATCCTTGGACGAAGTCACTAGTTCCATCAAGCAGCTGAAGCAGAACAAAGCAGCTGGTAGCGATGGGCTGGTGGCAGAACTGTTTAAGATGGGTTCGGCAGAGCTTGCTGTCAGTATGCACCAGCTAATTGTGAAAATTTGGGACCAGGAAAGGATACCGGAGGACTGGAAGCTGGGTGTCATCCACCCAGTGTACAAAAAGGGTGACAGGATGGACTGTGCCAACTTTCGAGCCATCACAGTCCTCAATGCTGCCTACAAAATCCTTTCCCAAATTCTCTTCTGCAGACTCGCGCCCCTTGCTACAGATTTCGTCGGAAGCTACCAAGCTGGATTTGTTGGAGGCAAATCCACCACCGACCAGATCTTCACTCTACGGCAGATCCTCCAGAAGTGCCGAGAGCACCAGATCCCGACGCACCACCTCTTCATCGACTTCAAGGCAGCCTACGACACCATAGACAGGAAGGAGCTATGGAGGACCATGCGGCAGTACAGCTTTCCTGAGAAGCTGGTACGGCTGTTAGAGGCTACAATGGAGGGGGTGCTGTGTAAGGTGAGGATTTCGAACTTGCTGTCGGATCCGTTTGAATCTCACCGGGGTCTGAGGCAAGGTGATGGACTCTCCTGCCTTCTATTCAACATCGCTCTGGAAGGTGTCATGAGAAGCGCGGGGTTCGACATCCGTGGCACGATTTTCACCCGTTCACTCCAATTCCTCGGCTTTGCGGACGACATCGACATCATCGGGCGGAACACCAGGACGGTGTGCGAGGCGTACACCCGACTGAAACGCGAGGCCGCAAGGATTGGACTAATGATCAATGCGACGAAAACGAAGTACCTGCTCATCGGTGGCTCTGACAGTGACAGAGTCAGGTTGGGGTGCAGTGTATCAGTGGACGGCGACGAACTCGAGGTTGTGGAGGAGTTTTGCTACCTCGGAACTGTCGTAACTTCGGACAACAACGTGAGCTGCGAAATCCGGAGGCGCATTGTTCAGGGGAATCGTGCCTACTATGGGCTTCACAAACTCCTTAGGTCCAGAAGGCTGCTCCCCCACACGAAGTGTGCAATATACCGCTCGCTGATAAGACCGGTCGTTCTCTATGGGCATGAATCTTGGACTCTGCTCACGGAGGACGCCAACGCGCTCGCAGTCTTCGAGCGGCGCGTATTCCGGTCTATTTTTGGCGGCGTGTGCGAGCAAGGCGTGTGGCGGAGAAGGATGAACAACGAGCTGGCTGAGCTATACGGTGAGCCGGACATCCTGACGGTGGCGAAGGCCGGCAGGATTCGTTGGTTGGGGCATGTCATGAGGATGCCGGACTCATGCCCCACCAAGAAGGTGCTCACCAGCGACCCGCCCGGCACGAGACGACGAGGAGCTCAGCGAGTTCGGTGGATGGACCAAGTGGAGCAGAACCTGCGAGATATCGGATGCGACCGGGGATGGAGAGTTGCAGCCATGGACCGAGTATCCTGGAAAGCGATTGGTGACCAGGCCATGTCAGCAAGACGTGCTCAACCGTGAGCGGGCCAGTTAAGAAGAAGAAGAAGGTTCTTAAAATAGATGAAGGATAAAAGATATTCTGTTGACTAGATTGTACCATTAAACGACAACAAATTAAAATATATAGTTTAGTATTGCATCTTCTTTCTTACAAGGGGTTGATTGCTTTCTGTCCAACAATTCTCATTACTAAGTTGCTTTTCTACGCTCATTTATATCTACCCAATCTGATGATGGTGGGGCGGAAGGGGATGTGCATACCATGCAAGGGGAAACCTGTTGGAAAAACCATCGCAAACTCATCTGTCATGGTCACCGAGATGATGGATCGAAATGGTGGATTGATTTATTTTTATTACGCTCAACTCTATCACTTTCCTATCAGAGTGCTGGAATGTCCGTTTAGGTGGAGGTCGCTGGTCGAATACTTGGAATAACCTAAGAATTGTGGACGACATTTACGCGAATCAGGTATTTTGTTAAGTATGTTAAAAAAAGCACATAGCGCGTATAGACAAGTATTCCATGGATTTACTTTATATTCACTTCGCAATTAAAGGTCCATGCTGCATCATATGCACAACAACCTGAACAAACGAACGTCAGTAGAATGGAACCATCAGGGGACCTGGGAAACCAGTAACGAAAACTAATGGTGCAATTATCAATAATATTATTTTACCATTTTAGCTCACTTGTGATAACAGCTAGATTTACGATCACTGCACCTAAGCAGGTCATCCATCGTTTCCGGGCTGCTTGCTTAAACGACCGAAAAGCCACCGTACTGACACCGTCTTTTCGCTCGGTCTCGCCTTTCCTCCTCCGTATACACCTTAGTTCCGTCGACGCAAACGGTTGATGCAACGGTTCCTAACTCTCATCAGCCTCATCTGAATTCGTCCTTCTTCTCCTGTTCGATTTCCCTCTAGTCCTACTTCGCGATTAATTCTATAGAACGGCAAGCGCCATAGCATTTACGCTGCGGAACCAGCAACAGCAGCTCATTGGTGTCGGTATCGGCCAAGTCGCAGGCCAGTGGACAATGTCACAATCGCATTAGGCATTGAACGCAGGATGCTTGAAGTGAATGCTGCTGCCCGGTTCGATAGTAATCCACTTGTAAATTACCATCCGTTCGTGCAGCAGTCCGACCCCGGCTAGAAAACCTGCCCGGCCAGGCGGAGAAGCAACTTGCGGTAACCGAACCGTGGCTAAGCGAACTTGGACGCTGTGGGGATGGTCGAAGCGATGCCATTAATTGACGACATCAACGCGATAGCCTCCGTGAAAGGTCATTCGACTGATGGGCATGGTGGGAAAATGGCACAACCGAAGGGAAGTGAAGGATGATTGCAGAATTCATCGTGTGCTTACCTGGGTCAACGCGTGGTAAATGATATTACCCAGCGAGAGTCACGTCACTGCAGGCTTTGTTGCGCTGACGGCAATTAAATGGCCACGAGGTAAAAGTGTTTAAGTAATTTTTTCATCCACCTCCCAGGAACGACAGCACCGATGGTCTTTTGCGATGCTTGAGCTGAATAAGCACATGCTGAAAGAATGGTAAATTTGATTATGTATTTCCATAGTTAAACAACCATTCAGCCATTATCTGACGAACAGCAAATTTGATCATGTCGAACAATTGGGATATTGTGTTAAAAAACTTTCAGCATGTCAATTAAAACTAACCAATAAGTATCTTTATTTTAATTGAGTTCGCAAAGGCTTTCAATATAATAAGTTTTTTAATCATTGACATGCAACCGATTATGGTTCAAACAAGAGAGAAAATGCGTCCTCAGGTTGAGTGACTTCCGTTAAACAATGTACGACGTCCCTGTAAGATCCCTGCAATAATTGTGCCGTTAAATGGACACTTCAAGCTAGACAAGGAACTTGCGTTGATAAACACAGTACCACAATCTCGTTAGGGAAAGAACAAATATGTGGTACAATTTCTCGGCCTCTTATTTGGAAAACATTCGCCATTGACTGAGCTGAAAACTTTTTTGCAGCATGAAGCATTTCTACCCAAAAACCACACCAAGCAGAAGTAATGAACCATACGTACGGAGCTCCGAGCATTAATATTACCGCTTTCGATAGTTTTCAAACAGGATTTTCGCTGACACCGACGTATCATTGAAATAGTGCTTGTTAACTAACACGACTGCCACGCACGAAGATGAACGTTGCGCAGTGCACGGGTGGGGAGTTTTTGAATCGTGTGGACATTTTTCGCCAGCGACAGCATATTCCATTAAATGACGCTTCCGAACAGAAGCCTTCCGCCTAAGCATCATTAAAACTTTTGCGATTCTAAAATCCTCCCTGTTGCACGAGCCGTAATATGCTTCGTTCGCCTTTTCTAAGACTTTTTTGACGTTTTGACAGTATCGGGTAGAAATTGAGTTTCGAGCAGCTTGAGTTTGTTATACATGGCAAGGTTTCTCATCATTGCTATATCTCGAACTTGTGAAGTGACCGATAGCTTTTTCGCTTTAATTTATGTGATTTATGTGAGCTTATTGTCAGTTCCAGATGGCCAAGTAATCATAGTTTATGTTGCTCTAAAACAAGAACAGGGAGCTTAATGTGTGGTGAAAGTTCTACTGTTTCTTTATAATAAACATCCTTCAATGTAGTTTTCAAGAGCGGGATTATTTCCGCAAAGCTAGATACAAAATGTAAGTCCAACATCAACGTTTAAGAAAATCAAGAAAAAAAAACGTACAGAATACACTTCAGGGTACAAATCGCGAGTAAGTAAACCATCGGAAAAGTGTTGTCCTTGCTCATGCTCATGCTTTTGTTGAGGATGATGGTGGCAGGCGAGCCCAGGGAGCACCGTGTTGTCGTCCCCGTGGAATATATTAGGATTACACCGGAATACTTCGTATATATTGTATCAGCTACTTTTCCGTCCCTGCCGCAGGTGCGAAATTGTGAAAACATGCAGCTCACTGTTCAGGGAAAAGGCTGAGGGATGCTGGATGTACAAGAGCAGGAAGTGAGGCAAGTGAACATGTGTCGCCTCCGTAGGCCAGAGTGAAACCGTGTTTGTGTACAATGTATTCGGTATCTTCCTGAAGCGGTGAGAAAACGGTGCATAAATTACACACAGCAAACCAATATCAAATATCGCACCGTACCAACTAGCCTGAATCCTGTAGTAAAGATCATGAAGTAAAAGCTGCTCTTTTCCAACATGGAATTGGTTGGATGGTGTGAGGTATCGTTTGCTGGGTGGGACTTTCCAGGACATCAAAACGATCCCGCAGCTTACACAACGGCAATGATCCCAACGGGAATTGTTGTTTTTGCTAGGTTTTTCACCAAAGGTTGTCAACATAAACTTTATTATCCTGCTAAAGACAAGGAAGTGTTATGAAGGTAGTGTTATTAAAAAGCGATAAGGTCCATTCTAAACATTCAGCAGCAGGAAACTCATGTATATATTCGCTTCCTAGGTTTACACAAAATCCCGTACGTGACGTTTTTTGGATAAGCATTTCAATAAAAAATATGTCCTACTCTTACATAGATTCTAACTGTAACACTGAAACATTTAGTGACTGTGCATTGCCGTTTAAACAGATTTTTTTTAAACTTCGACTTTTTTTCAATTGTCTGTACTTCAAATGGAGCAATTTTATTTTTTCGAAAATTGTTTCTCGCGTACATGGCGCACTAAAAGCTTCATGAGAATTTGCACACCAACGCACCATTTGCTCCGCTTCAATCCTTGAGCATCTTGTTCCGCGCGTTCACCGCATATTGCCTAATGCAATTACGGGTGGTTTCTTTTGGCCGCTGATTACCAAACAATCCGTCGTCCTATAGGGCACCATTCAATATGGATGTACTACATGGTTCTGGTTTTAAGCATCGGTCACAGGGATGCTGAGGGTCGACCGGGGCGCAAGTGTAGAGTCTCTCCAGATGCGTGACCGATGGATGCAAACCAGATGATACCGTTTGGAAAAGAAATCCTGTTCGACTTAAAGCGAAGAAAAAATGGCACAAGGGTCGATCATGTTGTGCATTAGAGGTGATCCACGATCTGTTTCACCGACATTCCGATTGGAGCTGGGTTATTGCTAAGGACTGGAACGTTAAAAAAATGTTCCATCCAACATTAATGTCCATTACTTTACCTTCTACGTAGTAGAGTTCTAAGCGTAAAGGACCCTAGAGTGTTAGAAAGAACAATGTGAAACGCAGATTTTTAGCTCTAAGTTTTTTGCAATTTCTGTTTTAAGAAAATATACGTAATGTTTAAAAATTTCATATTATCTACTCGTGATATTTATGAAGAGCTGCTGATCCTGGATGGCTTTCTAGCAATAGTTAGTGGCTTTTTATAAGCATCAATACATCTTCACACATCCATCTCCCCGCACCATCTCGTTTGCATAATGGCGTGGAAACCACCCAACTTTACCGTGCCCTTTTAATTCTTATCTATTCAACTTCTCAGTTCAAGTTTCTGAGTTGGCGAACACGTAGAAGGTACAGGTATGCTTTCCACAATCCTTCTAACCAAGCTTCAAACGGGTGAATTCTGACCCGCTTGATGTCCGAGCTCAGTCCGACGCGTTACAGCGTCATGTGGCCAGCGATGACCGACCGCTGAGGCAATGCCATGTAGCACTCGGGGTTTTTCTTCTTTCAGATTGGAGTGGAGAGCAAAAAACAAAGCGGCCCTAGCCCTGGCTTGAAGGCTGTTCCTGGTGTTCCTTTCGAATCGGCAATCGGAATCAACCATTTGAACAACGATCGCTGCGGGCAAAGCACACACAAGTGCAATAGGATTCTCGATGTGCAAACCTGTGTAGCGTTTTTCTCCGCAGCAGATGTAAAAGGTACATCACGCACTTGGCTGGAGGCAGATTTTTCATCAACGATGATAATGATGAAAGTGGCACTTCTCTGATTGCATTGGTGAAGGTGGGTAGAGCGGAAGGGCACGGGCATAGGTAAAGCTTCACCAGTGGTGCAATCGAATACTCCATAGCTGCCTTGGATTCGTTTCTATGCGTAATGCACTAGCAACGAACAAAATAGTTGGAAAATGTTACTATTTCCTTTTTTTCCTGTTACTAAACCATTTTTTTCTGGACAAGTAAGCTTATAGGATCATATGTATGCAGTGCGTTTTAATCCATGAGGTTTTGAATGCTTTTCATAATTGAATTACGCTCCTTTTATTATATAATACGTTGGAGAATATGTTTTATTTATGCAGTGTTCTTACCAAAAACTAACACCGAAACAACAAATAACTGCAGTTTCAGGCAATAATTTATTTTTAAAAAAATATTCGATTATCCTACACTACACATTGAGCTTATGGAAGTGTTGCGATAAATAATCAAAATAGAAAAATTGATTATAGACTCTATTTAACGTTGAGAAAGTAAAAGCAATACTTGGGAAATTCTTCCGACTTCCCGATTCTTCTCGAGCTAGTTTGACATTGGCTGGTGATCCTTGAAAGCTCCTCCATGTTTCAACCCTGTAGTGTTTGCGTGTAATTTAATTTTTGTTCGTTCTGATTTTTACGCTGTCCCATGATCCAACGTCAACTTCCCTCGTTATGGCATCCTTTCGTAAGCCAACTCTCTTCACGAATAATCATTCATCTACGGCAGCGATACGCGCTTGGTCCCGTCGTAGTTCCCCGGTGATTTGTGTTATTTTGGGTTGGCTTCTCCGCCGAACCGTTTCACTTGCAGCTTCCGGAGAGTAGCAACTGTTCGCCGCTATTCACCGATGTGCATTTTCCCGGTAAATGGACCTCCGAGAAAAACGCCTTCCGTGCATCCGGATGCGTCCTGACAGCGACAAATGCGTGACGTCTGTCTGTGTTCCCCAGAGCTAAAGCTCACCGCAAAGTCTTGAGGGCTTTCATGACAGGCGTAGGGAAAAGTCGCCACTAAATAGCACGACCCGTCTCCGTCCGTCCGCTTCGTCCCACGCCCGGGACCCCCGCCCCGTTCGCCAAAGGTTGACATCGGATCCTTCCACGTCCTTGCGTTTCACATGGTGCGCATGATAGAGTAGACCACATTCATTCATATTACAGTTTATTACAAACATTATGTCATCCCGAGACGGAAACTGCTCGGAACTTCTCCGGCTTCTGGTGGCCAGCCGGTTTGCACGGCTGCCCCGAGTAAAAATGGTCCGGTTCACCCCAATAATCCGTGTGTGTGTGTGTGCGGGCGCGGCCGGCACTCACTCTCTCACACCGCGTGCAGCTAACTGATTCAGTTGGCAGTTTTTCTTCCCTCCCCCTCTGTGTGCGTCGACACTCGGATCCATCCTGGGTTCCATCTTCCCAGCTCCACCGAGCGAGGTGAGACGGTGCACGGATGAAAAGGAATATATCATTTCTCGAAACGCAACGGCAACGACCCATCTGTGCGGCCCAGTTCTTTGCACCGGAAGGTATCTTGCTGGTCTGCAGCTGACAGCATTCCACCATTGTGCGCACTGATCTCTTCGGGTCGTGTGGCAAAAAGAGGGGTGACAGAGTCTGCAGGCGGACGCACTCAGACGACACAGAACTTCCGGCCTCGACGCTTCTGCGGCGGACGTGTGGTAAGATGGTGATTAATCGCTCATTAGGCCGTATGGGAGCTGGCGCCGCGAGGAGTAGGGTTTAGACTTGTGTGCGTTGATGCTCACGACTTTCCGGATTTCTGCAGTGTTTCGGGTTCCCTTTTTTCAGTTTTTCAAAACCATTCACAGCGGAGTTAAGGAAGGTTGTTCAGAAACATCGTGGAAATAGTGGAAGACACTACCAACTGATGCAAGTCTTGTCGATTGATTATTTTCCAGAATCATCTTTGCATAACATAAAAGGGGCCACTAGCACTAGTCCAAAGCTTTGATGCTTGCTAAAGATGACAATGAATTGGGTTTCTTGCGAGGCTAGCCTACCATTAAGGGCTTACGAGACCCTTTAATGTACGTTGTAAGTCAATCCTTCGTATCGGCGGAAGCCCGGTATGGATGGTTGTGTTTGAGCCAACGTACGCGTTCGGCTATCCCGGACCCTTCTTAGAAGGATAGTCAATCTAAAAGAAAAAGGCTTTAGTTTAATTGCAAACTCTTTAGGCTTGTTCCAGCAGAGATCCGAACCCATTTCCATAGCTACAATAGTTAGTCGTGCTTACAACGAATCTGTACTGACTGCCATTGGATTCATTAAAAAAAAAACATGCCACCAAGAGCCTGATTCGATGATCTGATCTGAGTTTCTTATAATACCAATTAGCTGGAAAACCATCGTGTACAGATTATCTCGTTGAGTGGTCTTAAGCCGTGAAGAAAACACTAATTGAATTCAGCTTTGTACCGTCATATGACTACACATACTAAGGCGAAAGGATAAAAAGATGCGCACATGTCCCGCACAACACATAATAACAAATTTTCAATTTTCTTCCGCAAGTTGTAAAAGCTTTTCACTTCAATTCAATTTTCCCAATCAATTACCCGCCGGTTATTCCATCTGCCTCCACTATTCGGTCCAGTGAGGCACGCTGTACCATAAACCAATTGATCTCCAAGCTGTCTTGGCAAAGGCCTACCCACAGGGCAATCTGTCAAGTAACGTAAATTACTTTACCCACAAGCACATCCCCGTCCATCCCGGTACCGCTGCCACCATCAAAGTGAAACGACCACCTAAACAGTACATTCGCTCGAGGGGTGTAAAACTTTCCCCCCCGCTTGATCGGAATCAAGGGGGCCGGCCTGGGCTGGCGGAAAACCCGGAACCGGAGCAATTGAATCCCGAGACCGATGAAAAATTATGCTACCCTGGAAAACGGCGAATCGACAGCGTGCGGGGGTGTGGTGCCCCGAAGGAATGAACTCATCGAAGAAAAGTTCATTATTTGTTGTCTAACGTTAGCCATCGACCATCTCGATGCGCCGTTGGTTGAACATTTCTTGATCATCCTCCAGCGAAATCCTTCGACCGGGTGCGTCGGGTTTTACCTCCTCGGCGGCTCTCGGTGCGGCGAAAACTCGCTACATCAAAACTGTTGCACTGGCCGCAAACCGAGCGCTACGAGCGCTACGACAAGTTTCCATCCGGACGATGCAAGATGTGTGTGGCTTGTCCTGGCGAAGAATTGACCGCTACGATGAGAAGTAAAATTTCCCCCTCCAGACAACAGGCGAACAAGAAAGAAAGATGTGTCCACTTTATCTCCCCATCGGCACACGTCAGGGTCCTGGGATAAGCCCGGCAGATAGTCCGATCGCTTTCGAGAGAAAAATTATGACCAGGGCAGCCGGAGCTGGTGGGATGCTTTGGCTTTCGTGGAAGCCGTTTTCTTAGACAAGTAAACCATGGACCATGGTGCGGACCGGGATGCTATTCATCAGGCTACGGGCGGAAAGCAGCATTCCCGTAGTGGCATGTTTTTCAGATGTTATTGAATTCCGAAACACAATCACATCGTCCATTCTTTGTTCTTACCAACACTCCCCCCCTCCCCCCTCCACTTCCCTCCTCCTTCCCGCACTCCTTTACACCGCCCAAAGGTTTTGCACATTTCGGTCAACAAGTTAAGGGGCATCTTTTATTTTATTTCAAGAACACACGACATTGTTTGGCGCGCGGCCCAGCTCAGAAGATAATGGATCAAAATCGTTTTTGTTGTCGTGAAGAGGCGGCTTCTTGCGGAAATCTGAAGGAAACTGGAACTGGCAAGCGGAAGGCAACGGGAGGGCGCTCGAGATGGTGAACCCACCCGTCTAAAACAAGGCCTCCAGCAGCAAAACCCACCAGTCGTTTGCCAGAATAGAAAATTATTGTGATTACGCTTTCAGGAACATTCGTGCCGTCACATGCGCTGGCGTAGGATGGATGGTGATGGATGGGGCGGGAGAGAGCTTTCGGAGGGTTGTTCCGACTTTTTTTTTCGGTAACATGATGACTGACAAAGTTACCAGTTTTCAAAGAGATTTTTTTTCTGGTACAATTTCAACACTTTTGTACTGAAGTTAAGAGAGATTTAAAGTGATAACAGTTCAATAGCAGATTTAGTTGGTAACTTTAAGTTTAACGCTTGCACGAGACCGTTGCTCATCTAACCGCCGTATAAAAAAACAAGCTTCATGTGATATTTTCTTCATAATAATTTCATAACACTATAAAGGGTTTGTTTATTTGAGTCAAGTTCACAAATTCGTAATTTGGAATTTGGAAAACTTGCTGGATTAAAAAAAAAGAAACTTGTGCTCATGAAAAGGGAAGCAACTACAAAAAAAAAAGATACTCCAATGGCGAAGGATTTGGCAGACTAGCTCCATGATTTTTTGGCCACCCTGACCAAGCATGTAATAGGCCATAAAAGTAATGGAGCGTATAAGAAACGATCATTATCCAATTTAAATAAACTATACACAACTGGTTCCTTTTGTTTCGGGCGCTTTTCGGACCCGTCGGATGGCGGGGCGAATGTCCGAAAAACCGGATCAAATAACACTTTAGACTGTCAGCGTTTAAATTGTAATGAAACCGTACGACTTCCCTTCGACAGTGCTGGCGTGCTGCTGATCCCTTCGTCTTGCGCTCGTGTTATGTGGAACGTTCCGTCGATGCACACCGTACACTGTTGTACCGTTTCCGGTCCCGCAAAAGGGGCGAAGGCGAGCTTTTTACGATGGAAATAAAGCAAATAAAATCTTAAACGATCTACTGATACGACACGAATGTCTCCTAAACATAAAAAAAATAAACGTACCCTATAACCCGTGCACTTCCGGTCAAAAGCCTTCACGGGAAGGAACTGCAGATTTCGGGTGGATTTGTTGCTTCTTTTTTTTTGTGCCGAAGCAATTCTTCGCCACAAGCTGGTGGTCCTTCCCTCCCCAGCTCAGACGCAGTAAAAAAAAGCGTACGATAATTGTAAATTCGTGGCCATAAAAAAACAACCCCCATCAGATGGTATTAGGCTGTGAATCACGCACCGTCTGGAATGATGTCATTTGATTCAGCGAATGTGCGATACACTAGCGAGAAAAGAGGGGGAAAAAAAAGGTGGAGTGGCACTTCTCGTCATTCAACCCCTAACTCCTGCCAAACCTGACTCGAAACGAATAAACAAACTTGGACGAAAGATGTAACGGTGTAGGACCCGGCTTCGGCCTCGTTTCTCCCGCATCCAAAGGCTCTATTTTTCGAGGCCACACTCCTGGATTTACCTCCAACCGGAATAAGGAACCGGGCGCGAACTCGAGCGCAACGAAACGTAAGCATCTTTAACTCTTCTGGCGGGGGTTTTATTTGTTTCTTTTCCGGCCATGTTTTGACATTTCCACCGGAGCCGGAGGGGCATCGGTACGGCGCTCGTTTAAACTGGCCCAACATTTTATGATTATGAGATGAAATCGAAGAAAATCCTCACTCGCCCAAATCGTTGAGAAATAAAATCGGCAGTTTTGCTCACCGGTTTCTTTTCTCTCTTGCCGTTTTTTCTGTAGCCAACGACGATAAAGTCTGTTGGATGTTTTACTTTACGATACACTTAAACGGTTTACGTTGGTTTGTGGAAGTTTTGAAGGCAATTGTTTCGAAGTACTCGTGCGCACCAAATCGAAGGAAAGTAAAGCTTTGTTATTGAAATATAACTTCATAAGTTGTTGCTATTTAAATTTCAAAGCTAGAAAAACAAGGAAGAGCCCCATGTAAGATGGAACAAAGCAGGGCTTTAAATCAATCCACCTTCCAAAATGTGTTTCCCGAGGCAGATAGGACTCCCCTAACTGAACTCAGGTGGAAATAAACCACCGTGGAAAAAGAAGATAAGGGAAGGGTGAAAGTACTGCTCAAAATCTATGCAAAATTTCAACGAAATGAAAAAAAGGGACCCAAATTGATTCGAAAACATGTCTGGAGTAAATGCCAGCGCCAAGCGTCGACCCCGTTGCAGGCGTGCTCTTCGCTTGCGAGCCGAAACGTTGTTCAAAAATTAAAACTATCGGAATGAAAAACTTTCCTCATAAATTGCGCCATTCTGCTCGAGATTGGCTGGGAGCGTGTCTGCCAGGAGGGGAACAAAAAAAAAAAAACTCCCCGAGTCAATGTGTTGCCAATGGCTCTGCAGCATTTCCTAGTTCATCCTTCTGGGGCGGAACGGGTTCGTTCACTGCAGGCCCTGCCAGGCACTTTCGCGAGAGACTTTGACGACGAGCTGCCAAGGAAAGGATGCATGCATGCGGTATGTCGTCGGTGATTGCTGGCAATTTGGACGAAAGATTATACGATTAGTTGTCGTAAATTTCGAACGCCGTCCTGGGTACCATCTGCTCGCGTTCGCTGGCGAATCCAATCCCGGGAGAGGATCCTTGGACAGAAATTGGAGAAGAAAAAAAAACACACGCCCGGTATAATGGATAGTGTGCATGATGAGGTTTTTCCTATCTTTGTAAGGGGCACATTTCTGTTCCTCGAACAGCTTCACCGAAACTCATCGGGTCGTTCCGTCTGGATGTCTCATAATTATCATAGTCGAGGGGAAAGTTTGTCGACACACAGGGTCAACCCGAAATTGGCCGGACCAAATGTTGCTACCGAGAGATGCAAAATGTTGCAATGAACAGGAAAGAAACAGTTTTGGGAACATCCATTTTGGGCGGATCAAAATACAACGGAAAAACCCCCCACTCAACTGTTTCGCATCCTGCGGATGCAGCATTTATTAACTGGCTTGCCACTCATCGTCCCAAAGGTGGGAGGTGCTTGAGGGGCAGGTTTTGGGATGGAATTGGCCCCACATGGAAAACGATCTAATTGGTGATCACATTATGTTTGGCCACATGTGTTGGAAGTTTTACAAACGTGAAGAAGGGACTCCCTTATAACCACATTAAAATTAGTTTAAGCTCAACGTATGCAGGAACAGTATCCGAGCTCAGCATGTATCATGAAGGGACAGTATCAAATGCTGAATAAATTCCCTACACGAGATTTTAATTTGGTATGAGACAAATAATGGAAACTGTGGAAATTTGTAGTCTTCTTGAAACATATAACACGTTACAATTGTTTTGGAAAAACTGACGATGAGCGAATCAAAAAAGTTCTTGGCAATTTCTTCTCGGGTTAAATACATTTAAAAAAAAACTCTCATCACTAGCTCTCAAACGTCCTATCAGTTGCTGCTCTTCGGTCTTAGGTGGACCTGGCAATATAAAAAAAATTAAAGAACAGGAAATCGAAATTCTACCTTGAGGGAGCAATTCCACGCCGAACGTAGTTCAACCCACGGTGAAGACCAAGCACGCCATTTTCCTCCGGGTGTGTGCGTTGGACGTGCAAGTAAATTGCATATGAAAATAGCGATTTCACCATGGAAGCAGAAAGACGCTTTTCCGTAGGGGGAGGGCATATCACCATGGCATAGATTTTAATTTTTTTCAAATTGTATTTTATTTTTTAACCCCAATTGTAAGTCTCGATTGATAGGTTACATTTAAAAAAATATATATAAACAAAATACTATTGCATACGGCAGCAACTTTTGATACTTTCTTTCCGTTTTCAAATGCATCACATTCGAAGCGTAACTGCGATTTAGTGTAATATCCTTAAAAATATTCCAATTATGTTCATCCACTGTGCAATTGGTGCATGTTGACTCGGCCACTCTCTTGCTTCTGCCATGCGCATCGTAGAGAGTCACCACTGGTTACAGTGGTTCCAGATTGAAGAATCGTCTTTGCCAGTGCAGTGCGTCAACCGAATCAGGCATCCCGCTATGCCTGGATGTCCCAACTTACTACTCGTCGCAGCAGGCGACAGCAGTCTCGTCTTCCCGCCTATACCGGACTCCATGAGCACGTTACATTCCAAAGAAGGAACGCCTCGGGCCCGTATGCACAGGCGGCCAGGTGAATTCCGCACTTTATTAGACAGAGTCTGCGGTAGAGACACGCTCGAATAGGTTCAAAAACACCGTAGGCAAATACATTCAAACGTCAAACCAGACGAAAAGTGGTACGGTTTGCTGCGGCCTCCTAGCACCTTCCGCTTGCCGAGACGGAAAACCCCGCGTGTGTCTGCAGATATCCGGCAGGTGAGAGCTGCGAAATAGATTGTCAAGCGTGGGCTAATATCCTTTCCCACAGCATGGCAGGGATGTGCAACCGAATGTTTGTCCATACCGAAACTTGTCCGTCCGTCCTGCCCACCACCGGGAGAAAAAGTCACCATGAGGAAGCGTTTACTATCACGACTGGAAACTGCGTACTTTTCTTTCCCTCGTGGGCACAGCGTGTCCCTCCGGTGTATGTCTCGACGGCAACGTGGGCAACGTTTACACTGCAATTCCACAAGTCCAGTCGCTGGATCCTGCACTGAATCATCGCTCGGTCCAAGGTAAGCCACTTGAGACGATATCATGGGTAACGAAACCGGTGGAACGATCGGTCCAACGACGGAAAGCACAATCGTAGCGTTCAATTATTTTGCAAACACTGCCGGTGCCGGTTGCTTTCGGCAGATGGTCGCAATGCAGCGACAGCCGGATATTGAGTAAGTGGTTATCTAGTAACTGTATATTGCTGGAATCAGGGGGTTCTGGCACGGGTTTTGCTGCGATGATCCATGGTGCAGTTTGGCACCCATAGCCAAACTGTACTGCAATGGCAATTGGTGTAGAGGTGCACCGTTGACGGGGAATGATTATCCACCCGAAGGCAGTTGGGGAAACTGGAATGTAATGGTTAGAATGTAATCAAAATGAACTCACACGATAGTATTTGGTAATGACTGCGTTACATGTGCGTCGATCTGATTGGTTAAGTGATTTGAAAAGATGTGATTTGTATTTCTTGCTTGGGTTCTTTAATCTTTTTTGTTATTAATCTTCTTTTTTATGCTCAACTCAAAACTCAAGCAATCATTACCAAACGTTTAACGCAAACGTTTACATTACCTAGCGAGAAATTTGTCACGAGCGTAAAAAGGTATCTTTCCTCGAATCAATCATGTTCTTCAGCAATTTTTTTTAAAGGACAGAATGTTGACTTACCTGCATCAACATTTTACACCGTCGAAATTGTAACTGATAGTCAAAGATAATGCATCCAACCCCGTCCACACAAAACCAAAAAAAAACCATCCGTTGTTCATTCCTTCACCGAACAATCCCCAGAGCAATCTTTGGCAATTTGAACCGGAAAAGACACGACGGGGGAAAATTCGACACACGGTGAATTGTGAAATTGCACCCTCTGCTGCGAGACCTCTACCCGGGCACCCCTGCCGAAGAGGGGGTGTAACGGCGATAAGGTACCATGAATTGCACCGTCACAGTGTAAACTCGATCGGAATGAAATATATTGAGCAGCGCATGAGATAAATGAAATGCAATATAAGTGGGAAAATTGCAGCAGCATCGCGGTACAGCTTCAGTGCAACGCAAACATTGCAAGTAGATAGAAAACCAAGAGCGACCTAGCACAATCAGCGAAAGTCAAAGAATGTAGGGTGAAAGGCAATCTTTTGGAAAAGTTAAATAACAAAAAAAAATAGAAGCACTTGGGCAACGACAGCTACCAAGGGACGCTTCCGCCCTCGAAGACGGAAACGGCATCTAAGAAATTTATCTCATGGCGATGATTAGACGACAAACGGAAACGGATGGCACGGAATCGGCAAAGATTGAAACTTGCCATTTGCTTCGACGGGGTGAAGAAATTACAAAAGCTTCTTGGAATCTATTGAATCAGTTTCGTGGCACAATGGGCTGTTGCACGATGGTTGTACACGCATACTAAAATCAATTTGTAATGGTTGAAAAAAAAACCTATTAATTTTTAACGATGGTCGAAGCTTTACTTTTGGAAAACATCTTCACGATCTTTGTTTTGAAATCTTTAGATCATTTACTTTTGTATCAGAAATTTAAATCGTTATTATCAAACCACATCTATCTTTTTTTCCCTCGTTCAGGAGTGTATTCGTAAAGAGCTTGTGGATTCCAAGTTCAACACAATAAGATTGTTGTAACAACAGCTTACGTGCAGGAAAGAAAAGCACTGACACTGTCTTGAATTATGTTGTCCTCGTAAGATGCGCCCCACTTGCCCGGACCATTTCGTAAGAATTTATTGACGATTTTGCACCCCTAGGCGAAATCTCTGTCCAAATATACTTTTGCTCGATTGCCAAAGCTCCAACCACTCCACTGTGCACTCCACACTGTCGCCGGGGTGCTTGATCTGTTTTATTATTTCGAGCCACCTCTTGAGCGGAGGAAGAAAGAAAAAAAGGCACGAGGAACAGAAAACCGCCTCCAAAACGGGAAAATGCCATTTTCAAACCGACTGGAGAGCTCTCAGCTAGTCTCCTGTGTTTCTATGCCCGCCCGGGAGCCGTCGATGGCAGTGCGATATCGTCTATCAAGTGCAGCACGGCGCACCGTTGTCGCTTGTTGGAGTGTGTTATCATTTCACCGGAAACGGCACGAACGGCGTAACGGTGAGCCGCGCCCGACGGCTCCGCGAAGCTGGAAAGGAAGAAAATTCCATAAATTGTCCTGGGCCCCGATTGTCATTTTCGGGAGTCGCACCGCACCGAAATTACCGACCGAAACGTGTTGTATGAATCGGTTTCGAGAAGGGCATGGAATGTGGAAACCCACACCCAAGCCGCCTGTGCAAACATACAAACACACACACACAGTCACACTCACACAAAAGCCGTTGAGGGTAAGAAAATCCTGCCCCAACGTTATTGCAATTCGCAATCGAAGCAAAGGATCACTTTCCGACCGGAAGCGCCTAGCTGGTGCTGCCACGGGATCATCTGCGAATCGCTGCAAGACGACACTTCGAGCACTTGCGGGCGCCTTTGTAGTCCCTTTGCCGGCACCGGGCAAGATGGGCTTTCGATTGAATTATGTGACCGGAAAGGCAAGCAAGAACAATTGCTGGCACAGAATTCCTTCCGTACCTGGACACCGGCGCATTGTAAGAATCCGTTTTGCTCGACACCGGCATTCAATCCTCCAATTGCCAGTGCCAGGCGGCCCTTTTCCGATGGATGTGAGCGGCACCTCGAGGAAAAGTCCCTTCGCAAAACCAACATTCACACCTTACAGCCACGCTGCCACCTTCCGGAAGATAACGAAAAATCGGACCCATCCCCAGAAACTTTTGCTCGATAGTTATCACGCATCAAATTTATGTTAGCACTCTCCACACGCAATCGCAGCCACACACCTACACAACAAAACCCGATTGTTAAGCAGTCTTGAATGAATTGACACACGTGACACCTTCCGTGCGGCGCTTGTTATCGGATTTTCCGGGCCTTTTGGGGTTTTCCGGTTGGGATTAACCTAATGACAGTTTTACCACCGGCGTAGGAGTTTAACCATGTGCGGTCGTTCAAGCTAGTTTATGATATAATGATAAGGGCAAGCTAGCTGGCTGGTAATACCTTATCAACGCAGTAAACCCTGCTCGACGAAACTGAGGCATGGGAGAAAAGTTTTCCGTCCCGTACCGAAGGTTGATCGAACATTCCCCTTTAGTTTCACTATGGGTTTTCATACTCCTTAACGAAACGGGGTTTTTTTTTTGGTGCACGATAAATTCCTATCATACTTTACTAATGATTAATTAATTAACTGGCGGGTGACCCAGCTGCAAACAAAGAGTTTTATTCTATGTATTTTTTAACTTCAGAAAACCTATAATATATGGGATAGTACGGTTAGTTCGAAAGTTATCCGAAATCATGTTGCATCATCCAAGTTGTCTGAGACATCACAAACCTCTTGTTACATTAAGATTAAAAAGAAAGTATGAAAGTAGTGTCACAAACTTGCAGATTATTTGTGCCACGGTCGATAACGCCCGTCTATTTTCTCACGTGGAACCGAAGCTGTTTTCGCAACAAGTCAAGCACCATCTTGCGCTTGTAAGCTCCGTGCGCTTCTCGGAATAGAGTTTTCCGGTTTTTCCGTGCCTCTTTTTCTGCCACCTTCAGCACCTCCAACGGGAGCTGATCCAGAACCGAAAGTAAATCCTGCAATCGAAAAAAGAAAAGATACGGCAGACCAAACTGTAGTAGTCGTATTGCGGTTCACTTTGTAGTTAAAAAAAAAAAAAAAAACAAACCCACCATAATGTGCTGGTGTATAGCCGACAGTTTACTCTTGGCGCTGATCTCAACGATCTCCACCTGACGGTGTTGCAGCTTGCGAATGAACAGATACAGCTGACCGATGGCTGACGTGGTGATGCGCATGATTTTACTGTGGGATAGTCATAAAACGGGACGAGATTAGCAAGAGAATTCGTTATCGTTTGTCATAGCGAACTTAAAAATCGACCCACTTGTATACTGAATCTTTAAGCGGTTCACCCAGTAGATCGTAGAACTGTGCCTTCAGCTGGTCGTTCTTGTTCTGAACCGATTCCATCTTTGCGCTGTACAGATTCAACGTGTCGTAGTGGCTGGTGAAGTATTTCGGGAACTGCTCCAGCACGTCCTTGTAGTGGAAGTCGATCTTGCTGAACACCATCAGCTTCTGGTTGTACTTGCTGATCAGGTCGATCGTGCGGAGATTCAGCTGAAACAAGCCACGTTTCAGCAGCTCCACGTCCGGTTCACAGCTTGGCAGACGCTCGAGAGCTGGAAAGGTTTTCCTCACGTAGAACTCTGCTATCTCCGTCGCAATGTTGTTGCCCTCCGTTCGTATGAACAAGGATTTGCAGTTTTGAATACTCTCCGACACCTGAAACGGTGCAATGGTTTTATTCAGCTAACAAAATGTGTACTTATCTCCATAGCCATATCCTACCGAATACAGCGAGCCGTCTTGAGCACGATGGAAGAAATCATTCTGCAATCTCCATTGGGAATCCATCAACAGATAGTAGTAATTCTGCGAAAATAAATGCAAAGCCGAAGTGCAATCATCAAATTTCAACATAGTGTTCGCCATTTGCAATTGTCACCAGTAAATTTGATCACTGATTAAAACTGTAGCAAAATCGATGCTTGATTTAGAAAGAACATGCATACGAACAAAATGAACGAATGAGCGAAGACTCAAGCCTAAGTAAAAAGTTTTCCCAAACTCTTTTAATTCTAACACCATTTTAACGAGATCTTCAAAACTGTTTTCTTAACAAACTTTGCTCCATTTGAGCAAACAATTTATTTCAATTCGAAGCGGTGTGCATACATAACTAGACTTTTCAAACTAGCTGTAGGAAACGGGAAGCTGTAGGAAAAAGGGAGCCCCATAAAAACCAGCAGTCTCCCACGGACCCGTTACCATCTCCGCAGCAAATCAAAATTATTGAGCACATTAACAAAAAACAACTCGAAAACCCTCTGCAAAGTTGCGACAACGAAAACGCCAGGCGTTCCGAAAACATTCACACTTGAAATCATCTCCCCTTTCATCACCTTTCCCTGGTGGAGCCCATGGAAACTCACCCTAATTTGCATAACCTTAGCCCAGCGCTCCTCCAGCAGCAGAATGCGCTCCGTAACCGAATCCATCTTGTTTTGACGAGCTTGCAGAACGCCCTTAAGCCGGGCCGTTTCCTGAGTCGCTTCCTTCTCCTGGTCGGTGGCCGCTACCAGCTTCGAGTACGCCTCTTCCTTCCAAACTTTGAACAGCGGTCTGATGCGCTGGGGTTTGTTTGTTGGGGATTTCGTGTTTTTTTTTTTTCAAATCCAGCCGGACGTAAAAGCGTAAAGTAAAGCAAACCGAGTTTCAAAGTAATAAACAAACCGGGCACTTCTCTTGGCCACGTCGAAGGGATGGATATTTCCCGTCCTCCGAGGTACTTGCTTACCTTGCAAAAGTTTTTAATCCAATTCGCATTCCGACGCTCCAAACTTTGGCGGGCTCGGCGCTGCAGCAGGTTCTCTTCGATGAAGTACTGCAGGAACACCTTGCGCCGCCGTTCGCGCATATTGAGGATGTCCGTCTTCGGGCAGAACTTACGCGTCCGGGGCCGATAGCGTAGCTCGTGGATGTAGTAGTTGTCCCACTCGGTGGCCAGCCGGCTGAAATACTTTTCACCCGGTCCGAGCTGCTCCTCCTCGAACTCCGGTGCGTTCACCTGCAGCCGCTGGCGAATGTCCGGCCGGGAACGCATCAGGCTGGTGTAGTACTTGGAGCGCTGTTTATCTACAAGGTGTTGCTCGAGTGTCAACCGGTCATCCCCTTGACTACGTCCGGCAGTGATGTGGTTACTTACATTTCTTGAAGTCGCGCATCTTGTCGTAAAACTCCGGATCGATGTAGAACGCTCCCTTTCGGGTGTCGCTCTTCGAGAGGCTCTTGAAGCGATTCGGCGGGAAGCGCAGCTCTAACTTCTCCAGTACTGGCTTCGGCTCCTCGATCTGCAAAGCCTGCAGCTTCGCCTTCCTGCGGCTCGTCTCCGACATGCACCCGTCGTCCGAGGCCGTTTCGTTCGCCTTGAAGTCCTGGAAGGTGGTCATCCGCTGCTGCAGGTTTTCGTCATACTTGGCGCGGTATTGGTGTGACTTTTGTTCGATAAAGTTGTAGTACCTCCGTCGTTTCTCACTCAGCGCAACCGTCGATCGGTCCCGCTCGTCCGGTGTGCCGGGGCTTCGCCTTTCGGCGGAACCTTGCGGTGTCCGCTGGTGAACGCTTGCGCTGGAACCACGCGACGAGGCGCCAGGGTTGTGTCCGTGTCGACCAGCCCCACGCTTCTTACGCCTGCCTGCCCGGATGTTTTCCAGCGAGCGATCGTACAGCAGCATCGTGATGCGCTTGAGCCGATTCTTCTGCAGCCAGCGGCTCCGGAGCCGATCCTTGCGCCGCTTCTTCTGCCGCCTTATCGTCGGTATGGGGAAGTAAGGCGTTCGGAGGAAGGTAAGGATCTTGACCTCCTCCATCTGGTCCTCGTCCTCGGACGAGTCGCTGCTTTTCGGACACAGAGGAATGCGCATGTGAGAGAGCCGGGTATCGATTAGGTTTCGCTCACCTTCCTTCTTGGTGTCCATCTCCCGGTAGGAGCGCACGAGCAGGCTCAGCGGGATGCCGAACTTGGTCTCGTTCTCCAGCAGCGGATCGACTATCGGAAGCGGCGTGAACGGCCCGTACATGTGGCCCTCGACGTGCGGGATCTTCGTCGCACGGCGCACCTTCGTCACCCTGCGGCCCTCGTTTGAGATGTACTCGTGCGAGCGCGTGTCCACCGAGGAGCACAGCTCCGATTCGAGCGTCTCCCGCTCGCGCCGCATTAGCTCGATGCTGCTTCGGTTCTTGAAATTATGCCGCTCGCGCACGGCCCAGTCGCGGAACGACACATTCGCGCCGGCTGACGGACGATCGTCCTCGAGCAAGATCCGGTCCAGCCGCTTGATCATCTCCTTGTAGTCGTCGTTGGTAAGCTTCTTGCGTACGGTGTTGCGCAGCACGTCCGACTGATCCGACGGCGTCGAGTGTTCGATGTTCCCGGCCGTCTGCAGTTCGTCCGTCATCTTCTTGATGAACTCGGTCACGTTCCTGGCCTTTCGCTGCTGCTCGCCCCGGTGCCGGCAGAGGTTCACGTTGCGCAGGTCCTCCGTCAGCGTCTCCAGGATCCGGTTGGAGGTCCTCATCCGCATCAGCTTCTGCACGGTGGAAAATCGCTGCGGGTGAAGCTTCGAGCGGAAGTTTGGCTTCTTGCTGCCGAGCCCCCCCATGAAGTTGACCTCGTTCGGTGGTCGGTTGAACGGGATCTCATAGTTGTGGTTGAAGTACGGCAAGTTAGACGACACCTCCTCCCGGTTCCAAACGAAATTTTTCGTACCCTAAAGAAATGAATTGAATTCTGTTTTATAGAATGGCACATACTCGACATCGAACGAAACACACCTGCAGCACCGAACGATGGCTGGATTTGCTGGGATTACTTCCCGGAAGGAGCGAACTGGCACTTTTCCGCGACGACATGTTAACGAATCTGCTGAAACCAACGTCTGCGAGGATGGCCAATTTCACGGAATGTTCGCTTCGCTGATTTGTAGGAATGCAACGTCGGAGAAAAATTCAACACGTTGCTATGCTAAGTGTGATCACTATGGAACATTTCGATGGAAATCATGCGCACCTCCGGTAGTAGGCCATCCGTTGTTTATTCATTTTGCCCGTTGCCAAGAAAACCGGTTGATTTGCAATTCGAACTCCCAAGTTTGAACGTGTTTTGTTCTACATTTCCTATAGGCTTGTTCGATACATTGAAACGTTTCTCTCATTCAGTTCCTTAGGCAAATCAATTCAGTTATTCTGATGCATACATTTCATTCCAAATGTCTCGGAACATGACCCAGCAAAGTCTTCAGAATAGTGTCGAGTCTATGTGTTACATCCAAATCAACGTTACTGCAAAACATGACTTAATTAGAGTTAATTTCTGGATGGCGATTTAACACTCGCTGCGTCTTTCATTCTCTTAGGTTGTGTCAACTTCATCATTATGCTTGGAGAAGATTTCCAAACCGAGTCCAACAGGCCAAGAAACCTCCACCATCCGGCTTCATAATCGAAAGCGTAAACTTTGTTAATTAAGAAGAAGCATCCAACTATTTCACGAACCCGGCGCACGTTTGCGGTTTCGCTTTTCTAGAAGAATAAACACTTTTTAGTAGAGTTTATGGTTTGTTTACCCATCGTATTAAATACACGCACACATACAGGCTCACCAACATTTGGAAGCCTCCGAAGCGCCAGCAACTAGCTCTTTCTGCGTGGACACGCACGTGGAACCACTTTCGCACCAGCACACCAGGGGTGATGCTAGAAACAAACGGGGGAAAACGCTGCTGCATGGGAAGGATAGTAGCAAGGACGAGCCACGACCCTTACATGAGATGCCAGCAAAATTAAGCCATCCGCCTCCATGATGGCCCGGGAAATGGAGACATTCATTACGAGCGTTCATTGCGAAGTCACCACCCTCACCATCAGACATCAGGTGGGTTAGTGTTGCGGTGTATCAACAACAACTATCCGGTTGCGGCACGGAAGCAAAAAACACGAAAACGGCAAGCAAACAAACAAACATCCTCGAATACATATTCCAAGACAAACATTTGCTTACGGCTACACTGCCGACATAAATTGAGACCGCCCCGGTGGTAAATACCCTAAATTTCTGAGCCGCTTTAAACGTTCTGCATCCGGTTTGGATTTAGGCGGCACGGATGCTGGTAGTAAAGGTGTTAATAACAATTTCGAAATGTAATCTACGCCAGGAAACTATTACGTTAAAGAACGTTTAACGTTTTCCAAATCAACACAAATTTCCAAAACGTTCAAGGCATCATCATAGTTTAGCAACACTTTTGATTTAGTCCTCATGAAATTTTAAATTCTAAATAAGGAAATTTTTCTTAAATCTACTCCGATTAAAAGGTCCTGGTGAATAAACCAACTGTATGGCCAATTGTTTAAAGTCAAACCCATTTAATGCACCCGATAGTCCATGGTACATCCTAGGAAACTTGACTTTACTCTCTTGCTTCCGCGTTTGGTTCAATGATGGCCACAACAGTGTTCTGCTCGTCGACGATGGCGACAACTGGATGCCTTAAGCTCGGTTGCTTTTTGAACTGCATCTACTGCACGAACGAGCCCAAGGAATGGCTACCTCTCCACGTCGCGGTTGGACGGTTCGGACTACAGCCGGAATTCGTAAGATATCCTTCCCCATTGCAAAAAGGGTTCAAAGTGTGCAAACAAAGCCTCGATCCACCGTCCCGCAACTCAGTCCCACGGTGTGTCTCACGAGCCATCGCAATGAACTGTCTCGGCTCGGAAGGAATGTCTACCCTACGACAAACGCCGGGCAAAGTACGGAAAACCCAGCCCATCCCAATCACGGAGGGACGCCGAGGATCAACCGAGCTCTTCCACTGGGTTCCCGGCTTGCGAGTAAATGAACTAGAAACGAAACTTTTGCCGAAAAGATAAATTTAAAATTTTCTTCATGATTGTCTTTCGGTTCCCCCGTTCCACCCCGTGGCCAGCGCTCGGGTGGAATGGTTCCCCCTTTCTTCGCACCAAACATGGTGGAAGATAGGAGGGGACGAGCGGAAAGAAAACCCTCGCAAGATTGTAGTGTATGTGCAAACTCTTACATTTCACTTTATATATTTTCTTAGCTCTCCATGCTGGTATTTTACCCTTTTTTGTGTGCGCACACCCATTTACCCCCATTTCCGTCCCAACCGTTGCCACCCTCTTTCGCTGGACCGGCAACGGTTCTTCTGCATGCCAGTCTAGCTTCTATCTTCCAGCTGTCAGCTGCCTGCCAGCGTCGTTGCTGCGCTCCGGGGTTTCCTTTCTCCGTGGGTCGTTGCGTAAAGGGAAGGCGGGATGCCGGCTTTCCAAAAGACCCAATAACTCTGCTGGGCGAAGTACTGCGAGTGACGTACGCCAAAAGTAAAGAAGCGTAACTCCTGGGTGTAAACTCTGCCGTTATCTTTGCCGTTTGGAGAACGGCACGAATTAGGCAGCAAATGCTATCGATTTACGGCAAGTTAGTGCATTTGGCACGATGTGTTGCTCCTGAAGGTTGTGAAAAGTTCTTGTTAAGTTTGTGTTCATGGATTAAACAAAATAGTTGGGTGATACCGAAAAATACAAAAAGACGAATTATATTTGTTAGCGCATTTTCATGCAAACATTTTATCCATAAATAAATTTCAAAAACAACTATAAAGTAAACTTAACAAAATGAAACGAGACTTCTATAGAACCAATCATTTTGACGAGCTCATAAATCCCCATGGGAACTATTTTGTAGAGGTCATTTATTCATGGAACTTCCTTTGGCCGGAAAAAGAACACGTGCTCCGTCGTTTAGTCCGTTCGAAGGGAATTCATCAAACAAACGCTTTCAACGTTCGCCCTAAACATGCATTAGAATCCTTATCCTTCGCACAAGGAAACCTCACCCTTTGAAATACACGGGGGCTCCACCGATCGCAAATGTTACCGCAAATAAGAAAGAACTCAAAAAAAAAACAAACAAACAAACAACATCACCGGAGAAGATGAAAACTCAAATCCCTTTTTTCCGAAACTCCGTTACAAACGCTCTCGTACGGAAATCAAACTGGTGGATTGCGGTTTGGGCAACGCGAAATAGCTACCGTTGGAAAAAAGGCGTACACTTTGAAGGGAAGGAAAGAGCCAAATCCTTTGAAAGCCTCGCTTCACCGACTAGAGAACGTCCAAAATGCCTTTGCCCGGTCAGAAGTTTGCTTTCCCCCTCTTCGTCCGTGCACTTGCAATCACAACTCACCCCTTTCGCACGCTGGTATGAAGTAGCCGTTTTCCGTCAAATAAAAAGTCAATCAACTAATTTGAAATCTATACATCCGAATCGTTTCATCTAATCTGACCGCAAGCGTGACGACAACGGCGATAAAGACCCGAAGTGCCCGACGTCCGTCCGGTGGCGGACCCTTCGCATCCTGAATGGATAAACCGTTTGGTGTGCGTGAACTGAAGGGAAATAAGGCCAAGTAAAGGGAATCAAGGAAACTAACCAAAACCCGCTTCACCATGTGCCATTGCGTGACCAAATGATTGATTCCTTTTTCATACGAATGTGATATGTTTCGTAAATTTATGAATTTATATTTACATACTTAAAAAAATACAATGCGTCCAATACTGAACAGAATAATCGCGAATTCCATAAGGCGCATGATATTAACCAGATTATTTATGTATTATTCTGTATACAAACTGTGAAAAGACCAAATATTCCCACTATTCCTAAATCGGTCTGCTAAATCTGCTACATTCTTCATGGGGTTTGAAAGGCTAATGCTTCCTACGCACAACCGATTCGAAGCGTTCCATTTATATCGTATCAATTGGAATCTCCCCATGACCAGCTTTAATCTTTTTCCAAGCCGCCATTTTCATTTCGTCCCTCGCTCTAGGCATACAGATTCATCACAATACCCGAACGACCTAACTTCAATTGCAAACCCACGAAGTCATTCCAGCGCGGTTCGGTTGGTCTCGCTCGTCAAACCGGAACACGAGAGAAAATCAAAAAAGTCGACCCAAATGACCGCAAAAGCCGTCTCACCATCCCTCCCCGACCGGGAGGGAGGCCTGGTAATGGCTTTACTATGTTTATTGGCCATAGAAGAGGCCCGAGGACCGACGAGGGATCAAACACCGAAAGCGACCGGGAGTCCTTGATTCTTGTGTTTCCCAGCGATTGACTTTCGCTTCCATCTTTTCCTCACACTTTTTTTTTTTTGCTGTCCTACCATTCATTGGGCTTTGTGTCGTTTGCGGTAACGTCGGTTGGTATTGGTGGTCTGTTTTAAGCACGATTAGCATACTTATTGGTTTCTGGCGCTTCGTCCACCCGTGATCCCTTTAATGTTGTGAAATTACCGATCCGATTGGCAGTTTCCGGCGGATCCGCATACCGGCACTGATGGTTACGCGCGGCCGGACGCCCAAGGAAAGAAACCGGAACCGAGGATGACAGAATGGGAAGCAAAATGAACGCACGAATGTTTATGCATGGCTATGTGATCGGAATTCCGCTGTAGGCATTAGGCTTCGGCGATCCTTGCCGGGCTAACCGACAGCTGCTTCCTCAACGCCAAGGGACCGGCAAGTCGATGTAAACGCGAGCGAGCAGATGGGGCCCCAACTGACTGACTTGACTGACACGTCCGTTTGCTTTTGCCTGCAAGTAGCCTGGAAATGGGAGCACGGGAAAGGCGACGGGGACTCCATTTCAGATTAGCTTGACGCTAATTTTTCCCTGCCCTATCTCGCTATCGTGACGTTCGCAGCTCGCACCGCGACATCCGCGGAAGCTCCGGGAGTCAAAGCTAGCGCTAGTTTTTACCTTCCATCGCGATTGGGCTCTAGTTTCGGAAAAGTGTCACTGGGCAAGCAACCAAATCGATTGGTAGAACAAAGCCGTGCCCGGGGAGTATGGCCTTTAGTGCAAGACAAAAAAATTACAGTCACCAAAAGTTATCCCTGTTTTTTTCAAGCATCTTTCTAACCAAGAAAAAACTAAATTCGATTCCGCTCTTAGTTTGAAGTTCAAAAGTCTAAAATTAAATTTAAAGGAAGGAATGTTTATTCTTTGAAATGAAAACCTAAGTCCTTGAATGAAAACCTAAGTCTCACAAAACGCAGAAAATGTTGTATTTATCTTGCCACATCTATTTACTTATGCATATTTTTACTTATATTCCAATTCATCCATAATACCGCAACAAATTGGGAACAAGTACGGCCTCATTTGCATTTTACAAAAAAAAGGCATACAAAAGCCATTTTGATGATAAAAGCGATAATTTTTGCACCTCGCCCTTGTTCCGTTATAATTTGTTGATAGCCCGAATTTCACCGTCCAGAGAGAGGAAAACATTTTTTTATTTATTTTTCATCAAGAGCACCGCCTTAAGGCGTCGGGGTGTATGAGTAGGTGTTTATGAGTATCGCCAGATGGCAGAGAACCCAACCGAACTGGTGCGAAGGTTTAGCGTACCGTCCTCATGTATAACCGGAGGCTTTTCATACTTTTCCTGATTTATTATCCGCTCCTGTTAGCCTCCTGGGTAAAATATATGGATTAAAAAATGAGAAGGGCCCTCTCGGATCATTTCTATTGCAGCACGAGTTAGGATTGGATTGTACCATCGCCGCGCCAAAGCGCGTAATGTCCTATTATGGAAGAAAATAATTGAATACTTCCTCCGTGGTTCTGCCGATTGCAACAACGTGATGAAACGTGAAACCTGCACCACTTTTTCCGCATAAATATTTAATTGACATTTAAGCGAATCACTTGTGCACACCAATTGATGGTCCGGCGGTCGAACGGGCCGCGATTAAAAAAAAAAACGGGCCACGTTGCCCACAGAACATACGAGACAATATTGCATATATTTGACAAAAGACCCCGAGCCGGGATGCGTTTTCGTGGTCAGCAGAATTATGAAAATTATGAAGCCAATGGCATTTTTACGACACATTTCCACACGCTCGGAAACTCCCTTTCCCCACCTTCTTGCCTTCCACCAACGCCAAACGGGAGTGTAGGACCCCGTTGGGGGAGCAATTACAAAATCAGATTGCCCCGGTCCAACCGGTACGCCAAAGCCTTGCGCCACGGGAAAAAGGCAGGCCTGATAAACGGCTGACCACGAAAACCGCGGATTACATAAATTGATAAACTGATTCATTAGCCTCGCCTGGTTAATGCGTCAAAAGTGTGTATCGTGTTGCTGCTGCCGTTTTCTACCGATGGGATGCGGTTGCGAGTCGGTTGCGGATGGTTCCCTGCCTGCAGTTCACCCAAATTGGTTCAAATCGATCGCTATATACAGTATCAATTTGTGGAAAATGCTGTTTATTGATCGAATGGTGTAAAAACAGTCAAACGATATTAGAAAAACACACAATCTACCCTAAACATTGCTATGCCATACATATTTGTCGAAACATTCTTTCTACATCTTTACCAATTTATTTCATTCTGACACATTCTTTTTTCACGTAAAAATGAATTTGGTGTTATTCAATTATTTCCATTCTGGAGCACTTTCCCTTCTGGAGGTTCAATTTCAACACAAAAGTTCAGTTTAACAATCCGAAGATCAAAGCTACATTTACGTCCGACATTTCTTCCTTTCTTCAAATCTCTTTCAGCAAAGTTGCCTTTCCTGAACCAGAAGCAAAAAAAGGTACCCAATGACAATTCTGGTGCGACTGATGAGACAAGATACGATGAAGGGACAAAAAACTTCTAGCTTGTCAAATCTCTCAAAAGATCTGGGCAGCGCACGTTCTGGCTATTCTGTTTGACTTTCCTTTTTTTCTTTGCAAGCGTTAACCGCAACTCGGGGTAAATTTATCGTTAAGCAGCAGAGTCGTAGGTAGCAAAATGTTCGTTCCGCGACAGCTTATTTCCGGTACATTCGGCAGCGTTCTACGGTGGATTTTAATGTAATTTTCCCAAAGTTAAACGAGTGCAGCTCGTTTGTAAGCCTCGCGTTGCTCATTGTGTTGGACATTCCTCTGCTCCGCTCGGTTTCAGTTTCTTTGCTACCGTTTCTTTTTTTTTTTTGCTCCCCCAACGATGTCTTAAAAGAATTCCTTTTTCCGGGCAGCATTGCGCCTAACTGACGTTGACAGAGAGAAAACCCCCGCACGGATGGGGAATCGCGGTGAACAACGCGGAACGCCGCGGGGGGAAAGATATCCTGGAGCAACTATCAAAAAACGAAAGTCAACGTTAAAAAAAAAACTAGATTTCCTAACGTGATTACTAACGACGCAGCAAACAAAAAACTAACGGGAGATTTATTTCTGATAAAATTCATTTTGCACAATTTATGACTGGTGATATTCCCGTTTTACGATTCCCGGGATAGTTCGCTCGCCTTACAACTGCGTACAACCGCCTACGGGCTCGAGTTTAACGTGACAATGCCAAATCTTACACAGTCCGGAAGACTAGGGAGATGATTTTTACGGCAATTCTCTTTTAGTGCCACAACGCTTTGTTCCACTTTTGATTCTTGAACTCCTCACGATAAATTCCGCTGAATAACACTTCTTGGAAGATAGTTTTGCTACAGTCTCTTTGTTTTTAAAGTGCATGAACAGTGGATTTATTGCAGTCAAGTAAGGTAGTTCAAGTTATTGTTCAATAGGATCAAGTTTTGTTTTTTTTTCATGTTATAAAATGTTGATGGAATTTTTGTCCAATTATATTGCTTTATTCCGTTCATCTAGAATTACATCGCACTTGTAAGCTTCGTACTTTAATTTCCTTTCACCCCATGGTTTTTTCGGGTGAATCATGCCTTCCTCAAACAGTTCAAACAAAAAATCTCTCAAGCAGCTCTTGGTGACCGCTGCTGGTATTGCAACTGCAACATTGGCTTGGTTTGGATTTTTTAGCTAACATTCTCCCTGGTGCGACTCTTGCGCTGCATTTCGGCTGCCGTTTGGGTAGGCGAAGCATCGTCGTGCCGGCCGACGACAATTGCACGGCCACCACCGGGGCCATTTTCCATTTCCCTTCACGAACAATGCCCGGATTCCGGCGCATCGCGTTTCTCGTCGATGCAGTTTGCCGGATGCTGGGGATGCAAATGACAAAGTTTTTCGGTTCCAAGTAAACACATTTTACTGTGTTTTTGACATTTATAAATGGGATTTTGTGGAATGTTTCCCGGGCTCGCCCGGACCTAACGGCACCCACCGGGGTTCCTGGCGTGCGGGGATTTCGGGCTTCCCGGTGTCCCTGTCCCCCCGCGCATACTTATGGGTTAGGGAAGGGCAAAGGACAAAAATTCCCAATACCCAGGTTTGTAGCTTCAATATTTTAGTTGTGATCATTTAAAGTAAAGGTGTTGGGTAAGCTAAAAGTCTTATCAAACCATGTTCATTTGGAGAGAGCATCTACATTCGTTACAAAAGGTGACCAACAAAGACAGAACATACGAAAAATCTTGTCCCTAAGTGTGTGTAAAATTTTGTTGAAGTCAATCAAATAAAACAGCTCTTATAACCTTTGATCAAAATAACATAACAGCTATCGTCCACAGCAGAATGTCAAAAACACTTCCTAAGCCGACTGTCCTGCAGACGGCACCACAGCTTTGCCAATAAACAAGCACCTATCTCACGTACCACGACAGTATGTCATCCATTGGAAACTTCTCGTGCATTTAATGCAATATTGCCCTCCCACATCAAACGGACATGGACGAACAGCAGGCCGGAAAGGAAGAACAAAAATAGGAAAAAAGGGCGGGCCCACTGCCCAGACTCACCGATGTAAATGGAGAATTTGTTTTCCCTGTTGTTCGCTCCGTTTCGGAAGGCGCCCCTTCTTCCGGTTCCACTCTGGTTGGCGCCGTTTCAACCGGTGCTTCCGCGGAAACATTCGAAATCTTCGCCGAGAGACGGCGTAAATCGCGCCCGTACTGTATCGTTGCCAACTAAAACGACCCCGCACGTCCCCTGCCCTGCCCGAGCTCCTCCTTTATAGCCAGCGCACCGAATCACTCCCGATAGGTTTTCGCAAATTTTTGGAAAGAATTCGAAATATTTATGTTTACAACGGGGCAAACCTTTGCCAACTCAACCCATCTGAAATAGACACTGGTGCGCTTTGGTGGACAACCGTTGTGACACACACAAACACACACACACACACACACAGTTTCCCGAAGGCAAGTAACAACACGCATGTTAAAAACCACATAGAAACTAAGGCACAAACAGGAAAACAATCCCGGATGGGTTGTGAAAAAATCAGAATTTAAAACAGCATCGACTAGTTTACATATTAAGGGGAAAAACATCTAGTTACAATGTATCATGAGTGTCCATATTTGTAATCGCGGTAAAAAAAAAGTCAGCAGCAGCGTGTTACCAAATATACTCATTTCTCTGGTTTCCAATTCTTTGATTGATTACTTTAAATTAACTGAAGAGGATCAAAACAGCCAAATTCAAAGTACCTTCAGTGATGACAAAACAAGTCATTCGTAAAAGATCGCAATGATATGAAGGCCTCAAAACGGCACTTTCGAAACCGTTTAGCCATTATCGTACCTGTCTCACCCTGGAACGCAAGCTGCGAAGAAGAGGAGTTGATCCTCATCCTGGTTCCCGTTGCCAGGATCTATTGTTGCTTGCCATTTTTGCACACCGCAACGCTAGCCCCATACAACTCTAGCCCACCACTTGCAACG
Source organism: Anopheles atroparvus (assembly GCA_914969975.1). NCBI lineage: Eukaryota > Metazoa > Arthropoda > Insecta > Diptera > Culicidae > Anopheles > Anopheles atroparvus. Next base: position 25,194,690 of record CAJZCY010000003.1, on the reverse strand, counting down.
CCGGTGAGCATGAAAAGTTGCTAGTTTAAAGTAATTTGTTGCTCCGCTGTTAGTGCTTTTGAGTTATGGCCATGTTGTCGGTGCGCTGCAGTGAAGTTTGTGGGTTGCTCTTTTTTGTTAACCATCCCGGCAGCTCCCTTCCTGTTTTGCTTCGGATTGTTTTTTAACTCCACTCAATCCGCGGACACTTTCTGTTTCCTCTCCGTGTTGTCTGAAAAGTCGTCTGATTTTATTTTTTTCTTCTCCTTAGGAGACCATTCTATCTTTAAGCAGATTCTTCTTTTTCCGTACAAAGCTTTCTCCCTTGCTCGCTCGCACTTTCCCCGCACGTCTCGCGGCTTCCGACAGCTTTTATGCAATGTCTGTGGTTTTACGCTTACTTCCGAACCGAACCCTTAACCACCATTGTTCAGGAAGAATGGTTTTGATAAAGGTTTATGGCTTTTATTGCTTTTATTTATGCCACGGTTATAGATCAATACTACCACATCCGAATCGTCAAGTCGTGTGTATGTGCTGGCTTGGTGTGTGTGTGTGTGTTTATGCCTGTATCTGGTTGCTTGCCTGCACAGGACGTTCTATTTTCTTTTTGTCAGCGCTCAAGCTGTTTTTCACTTGTTGTCGTTGTTTTTTTTTTCCTCTCTCTCTGCTCCTCCCTTTTCAATGATGTTGTTATCCGTTCCCAGCCACTCAAAATATGGCAAATTTTTCCCCCGCTTCGGTTCGATTTGCGCCCGCAACCCCCGTCGAGTTTCGTGGCGGCCTTCACTCGGTCTATGATATATGCTTCGCGTGAGTCTGACACTCCGGTTGGCGCCTGGAGATTGTCGTCATTTCCGAAGTCGGCGAACAGTCAAGCAAAAAATACTCTGCCCCCCGATTTCGTTTCCTCCCTTCCGCCGGACACGCATCTTCGATCGGGTGGCGCTCTTCGCAAGCTTGCACAACCGGCCGGAAGTGCGAAGTTGGAATCCGTGGCGCGATCGTGGGTGCGGCAAACGTGTTTTATTGTTTTTACATTTTATTTTCTACTTCGATTGTTTCGTCGTGGGGGGGGGGGGGGAGTGGAATGGAGAATTACGGCCACTTAGCATTGATTGGATAAAACATTCAATTTTTCACGTTTAACTTGAGACTGTGCAATTTTCCGTTAAGCATTTCGTGGCGAGGCAGCGTTGTTCAGTCGCTTGTGTGCACCAACAAGAATAAATTGGCATTTTCCGTCGTTTCCATTAAAGCTGCTAGAAAGTTCGTTTCCGTCCTGATCCGAAAAATTCATCGAATGTATTCCTTTATTAAAACATTCCACTGTTTTGCTTTAGCAACAGTGCAGGAACAAATATAGCTTCACATAGTGCAAACTTAGTGTGGTGTATAGCATATTTTGAGAAATGGGACTCATGTGAATAAATTTAACGTCAGTGAATTTTTGTTTTTGATTTTATCTTATTCTACGAAAATAATAAGTTTAAATAGAAATTCCATTTACTTTAGCTAAGCTTTAGTAAGTTTTGTGATCGGATTTTTTTTTTAAATCCACAAATACTTTAAAGTTTCAGGTTTCAACCTCCCCCGCATGGACCAATAAAATGCAAATTACTCTTATCGCGGGCTCAAACCCGTTCGTACTAAAAAATCGGTCCGTCACACAATTCCCAATATCCGCAATGCATACTTTTTGGCACGTCGAAAACTTTCGCCCCAAAAACACATCTGGTAACCGTCGGCGCTGAATCACGTGTGTACTTGTTTGTAAAAAATCGCTTTGACGTAAGATTCCATCATCGTCCGGAGGCAAGCGCACGGCATGATGGAAGAAACCGCAGCAACAGCACCATTCTGATTCCAATTTTTTTGTATGGATGCGATAAAAGATTTTTTTAAAATACACACTCACACACAAATCCAAAAATTGAGAACAGCGCAAACTTTTGCATCAGAGAATGTAATAAATCTGTCGAATCGACTTTTTCTTGCTTCGAAGCAAACGGTATCCCAACTACACGAACGCTATTTCATAAATTGTTATCCACTGTCATAAGTTTTTCGTTTCGACTTCGGTGGACAACGAATTTTGTATGAATAGTGCTTTAAGAACCAAAACGGGTGCCAAAAAGTGAACAGTGTCTATCAATTTATTGGTGAGCCTTCGAACAAGAAGCAGACAGCAAACTGTTTCACATTGGAAGTTGTAGATGCAATTGGGCTAGATTTAAAAAATTCTAAAGCAAAAGCATTCAAAATAATTGATCTTTTTTTTAAATTGGTGCAAATATTGTGCGATTTTGATTTCGCAACCTCAAAATCTCCATATGCGCGCCATACCAAGCCGGCCCTAGTTCATAAGTCAGGTTCATGGCAAATTACGTCTGCGAAGCTACACTTTATCAGCCAAACCCCCTCGCGCTTGCTGAAAGCTCCAAAGACGCAGATAAGGTGAGCATAAATTCACCGGTTCCACTCCAAAAAGGGCAAACCGAAATCAAAATGAAAGCGGCCGAACTTTTCCAACAAATCACAGTGGATAAGTCCACAGAAAATCCACGTCCTACAGCCACCGGCAACCGGTGGGCACAAGCCATCATCACCAGCCAAGAAGTACAGGTGCACGGTTTTTTTGCAGCTTCCACAGATATCCGTTGAGTTTCTTTTTCCCCACCGGCAAGATGCATGGGATATTCGTCACTCAACTCGACAGAATATGTGGTAGAATTACTTTTCCACGTTCGGGCTTTCACGCTGTCTGCCATGTAGTACGCAACGCAGCGTCTCAGGACATGATATGGAATTATCGTGATAGCTACAGACGACGCAATTTACAGTGTTACGTAAAACACCTTCGGAGAGTGAGTACATTTAACTCCACAGTCACTAGATTCTACCAACCTTAGTCAGAGTCTTTATGCTCCATTGCAATGCATGTGACTCTCAATTAATCCGTGCAAGCATTTGAAGTTTTGTTCTTCAATACTCATCTTGATTCTTTTCATTACTTTGCTAAGAAGTGAAACACATTTAACATGTCTGCTTGAAGCTTTGCATGAAAACATTTTGAAACTTCCAACCAACGAATTATTTCATGGTTTTATTTTGAACTATTTTGAAAACTTATATAATTTAATACAGATAAAACAAGCTATACAAGTGACACCTTGTAGTTCACGAAAAAATTATCATCATTAACTCATGCATGTCTATCGAAGTGCAGACACACACTTCCCAGAGAGTATTTCATAGTTCCATCCAATTTCAATCTTCGCAGTTGATGGACTTTTTTGATCGCAAAGAACTTGGCCTACGAAAAGAGGGGTGCGGAAATACAATTTTGCTTATTGGATCATTCAACCATACCATTAACCGTTCAGCCTATGAGTATAGGAGCCCTTGAGGGTGGACAAAAAAAATAGACTCCAACAACACTGCAACCGTTGGGATGAATTCAATTTCATCAACCAAAAACGAAACATGCAACCATTTGGGAAATGAGAACGGACGCCCTCAGCCTACCACCCACCTGGTTCCGCCTGGGGTCCACCGTGCAGAAAGGAAAGCCTATCTAACCGTAATAGGGTTTTGATGCAACAAAACGTTTGTAGAACAGATTCTGGGAACCAACCTAGGACATACATGGCAGGGCCGCATTGAATGCGCCAACCATCGTCATGCGACTGATCTGCATACAAAACCTGCGGCACAAACGTGTGGGCAAGGCGGAAACGAAGCTGCATTTGGTAAAAATTGAATTCACAAAGCCTATGAAACTGAAAATGTAATAAAGATGCATCAACATCACCATCATCATCATCATCGTTGCCGTCAATTCATAGTGATACACCGTCAACAGCAGAACAAATCGCAGACGAATCTGCATATCCGGTCACGACGATTCAGTTATCCCACCGACGACATGGGATAGTCGCGCACATGAAAGGGGCTTTTCAGGCGGCACGAGATGCGATCATCAAAAAAAAAAGGGAACTTCCATCAACTGCAAATATCGTTGCACCACGCCAATGTACTGCAGAGTTAGTAATGGTTTCTTTGTAAATAAAAAATAACTACACTTCTTGTTCGCTGTGATGTTAAAATACCACATGTGCAGGGTAAAAGTTCATCCAATGCGCATCCTTTTCACCTCTTTTTACCGGGCTACTTTCTTGAACTGCACGTACCCCAAGTCCCAGCCCAAGTGTGTCCCGATGGTGGTGCCCGTTTGTCCTTTTTGTAGCAGCACAAATGGGCTGCTCAACCATTCTCTGCAACCACGGACGGAAATCGTGAACGCTTCACATAGTTAGAGACGCGGGCACGAAGCTCCGTGGAAAATTGATGAAAAGAAAGGGGGGGAAAAAAATCTAGAAGTAAAAAGTTAGACCTTCCTCTAATCCGGGCAAATGCTTCTGCTTTGAAGTGTACCACTCGATCCCCGTGAAAAGAGATGTGATGCATTTCTTGCGTCCGTCGTAGGGGGCTCCAAGTTGAAATTTCGGCTGGAGAAGTGATGCTACGGAGCGCCGGCCACGAGCTACGTTAATAAACCCGAACGTGATCAAGGATCGCAAGTCCACCGATGCGCCGTAAGGGTTGTGCGAGTGCTGACTACATTCACGCGAGGACCTGCACGCTCAGGACCTTCAGGACGTTTTGGGGAAGCGAACGTCAGGACGAGTGTCAGAAATGATGGATCATCACGTACATTCGTTACTTTCGCGTACTGCAGCGCTTCGGAAGGGCCAAATTCAACCGAACCGAAGCTGCTGCTGCTGTGGTAGAATCATTTGCAACCAGATCTAATTATGATCATTAGGGCTGGCTCTTATGCAAATTGATATTTTACTTTTTCATTTATTTTTTCACACAGCCAACCAACATTACGGTTTCGTTTTTTTCCGATTGAAAAAGTGAATGAACAAATGGGATTCTTTTCCCGAACAGAAAACGATCAATCAACGACGAGGTGGTGTAAGCATTTGCGTTAACATACGCCTTGTAATGGCATTAAAATAGAATTAAGCATCGGCTGTGCTCCTTTCAAGCTTACTAACGCTCTTCGGTTTCACTTCCAAATTCGGTAAAGTGGTGTAAAATATGAAGAGGTTGTACCTTTTAAATCTATAGCGAATCTACAAATACAAACTCCTGATATTGGTCACACGAATGAAGTTAATTACTAAGGTTAATATTTCTTATCTTTAACTTGTTTGAGAAATTAGTTAGAGAATTTTCTGATAGAATATAATAGAATATTGCACTGTTTCACTAGGGTATTTTCATACTATTTCATGTTGATGGCAATTTGAAATTAACCTTCATCGCAATATTCGTTACCGAACCATTCTTTACTAAACATTATAACCACTACCGGCAATCCCATTTCCGAACTAAAACTGATCGTCCCCTTGGCAGCCATCGCCCACCGTTAAGATCTCTGTTGTACCCTTTCGGCCAATCCTTTTTCGATTATGAAAATTTAACCCGCGGGAAACACTCGCATCGCTGTTTTAGATTATGCTGTCTTGACCCTCGGAAAGATCACTCTAGGTGGGACGGGGTTCCAAAAGCGGTTGCTATACATACCATTGATAGCCGTTGGCGATGGTGTGTTTTCCTGTGTCTACCATCTGCTCCGCTACTGGCGCCGTCTCGTAAAGCATAAAACTGTAAACAGCGCTGGCATCATCGTTGGATTGGAGTTTCTCACTGTGCGGCAAAGCTCAATCCTCATTCGGCAGCATTTTCCCAATTGGCCAGCCATTATTATAATCATCATTAGCCTGCCCAGGACCGGCTTGTGAAGATTTGCCGACGGACGAGAGTGCGGTTTCGGGGCAAAGTGCTCCGCAAAAAGTAATATCCAAAACAAACGAACTCTGGAAGATAATTCCCTTAAGGAAGCACTGCTGCCGCTGCAGACGTGGAATCCCTGGGACGATGAAATTCCGAAACATGCCAGCACTAACGGACCGGAAAAGCGTCGAAGAACAGAAACCTACCGGTAACGAGCCGTTGCAGTCGGATTTTATTCGCCGCCGAAGCCCTTTTCCCACGCAAAGCGAAACACAATTACGATCCCATTGGCAGGAAAGAAAGTCGTTGCCGAGACTAGCACTGCTGTCAATTAGGAAGTGCAGGGCATGCATTTTATAGAGACCACATTTTCTATTGTGCGCACTTGGGTCATGTTGAGCGAGATTTTTATGTTGATAACCCTCTCAGCTCTCTTATTGTAAGAATAGGGGTGGTTGTTTTAGATGCGAAATCGTAAACCGGCAACAGGGTAAATGGCTATACAAATATACCGGAATGACGTTAAAATCAGGATGTGAATGAAAAGAAATGCAGGTTTTCTTCATGCATGAAAATCTTGATAAATGTTAAAAGCTTCTTATGTTTTGTTATGTTCTTATGTTGTTTGTTTGAAGTGAAAGGAGAAGTTTTTCAGAAGCATCCTGAAATAGTTGAACAACTTAGCAATATGGGAAAAATGCATACAAACCGCAAAAAAAAAAATACTTCAGACTACCGACAACTTCTCTTGGAAATCACACGAAAAATAATCAATCGTTATCCCAATTCAGAACCAATTTTCGGCCAAAAAGCCTTCAAGAGTGCATCGTTGTAAAAAAAAAATACAACAAATAAAGCACTTTTTATCCTCCATTCGCATTCAAATCCTGAAGCGTTTCCAGTTGTTACGACAACAAAGAAGAGTGAAAACTCCTTCTCCTAGGATTTACCTTCTTTCATCCATTCCCTGAAAGCCCCTGGACGAGATCCCTCCACCTTCTCTCGCATCCAGCTCGATCGCTTCCCTATACTTGGCTCTAAATCGAAACGCTATTATCCCTAGAATCGACAAGAAATTCCCTCTACCGCACTGCTGGAAGCTTAAAGTGGAACAAATGTCACCCAAAAAGTTGAGAGCTGCGACGTTTTTCTCCGGTGCGGCAAATTGTTTACTGCCGCTGGATGGATCTGTCGTTGGAAAAGATTTTACTCAAAATCTCCAGACCTATACAACAGCCACTCGTGCACCCGGGAGAATGTTTTTAAACGATCCTTTCCGACCTTAAAAATCGCAAGAAAATCCCAGAAGGAGCCGACGAAAGTAATGCCTAGCGATAAGAACTGTCACTGGCCTGCTTTGGGCTAGAATGGCCTTTCTTCCCGGGAAAAGATAACGAGAAGCTTTACCTTACCTTATCAACCGAAGCGGAAGGAGCAGAGCAGTAGACAAGCCCGTTCCCGGACGATGAAATTGTTTTCCAATTGAGGGATCCCTTCTCAGTTTAACGTTTGTCTTCGGCACGGAAAGAAACACATGCTACAAGCGGAAAACACTCTCCTACCTGCAACCCGACCGACAATCTAATCATCTTCATCCTCCCAGCGGAGACGCACTGGTGGGTCAACTCTTCAGCGGAGAGAAGCTTGGCTAACCGTAATCCCAAACCTCCCCGGAGGAACGTAATCAGCTGTAAATAATGGAAGGAAAACTATTCGCACAACTTTCCCCGAATGGCCAGGACAGCCCATCCTCTGGCGATGTCAACGGGCACATGTTTGAGAAAACATGGTTCTAGTGGATGTGCCAGTGGGCCCGAGTTCCTTGCTTTATGTTTGTTTCTTCGTTTTTTTTTCTTCTTTTTATAATGATAAATTATTCAACCTTTCGTTCTCGACCTCAAAGGACACAAGAATTAGAGGGACCACAGAACAAATAGGATCAATCGAGGATAAAACCCTTTTGAATAATCCGGATTATGTGTGTATCGTTTGTAGAACTCCTCAAGTCGACCGTCCCCCAGAAAGCTCTGTGGCAATATCATCGTAATCATCCATTGATGAAGCCAATAAGAATGACATCGTGTGTGCTAGAGTGGGTCCATCGGTGCACGAAAGAGGTGATCCTTTTGCTATATAAATATGGTCCTCTTATCGGACATTCGGGAAAGGAATTGCATTCCTTTTTCGAGTCGATCCGAATATTGGATTGTTTGAAGTTTAAAGTTCTTGAAGTGAAAGAGCAATCATTTGTGAAGCAAGCTAGACTATGTTTTGGATATTTGACAATAATAAAAGGCTTTAACTTGCAATAGTATAGTCTTGCTTGTGAAGCTTGTCCAGCAATTACACCTAACGGGTCGTTATGAAATAAACAGACCAACTTCTAAGATAAAGTTTAAATGACAACCAAGGAAAACAGCTGTAAAGCGTGGGAGGGACAAATGTAGATGAAATATGTACGTCGAAAAGAAAAAAAAAACCGAAATCTCGACCCGACAATTTTATATTCCAATGACCACCTTTTGGGATCCGTAAAAAAAACCACGTCGTAAAGCGTACCTGTTTGTAGGACGGAGGATTTTATTTTTCTTCACTCGCGCTCTGTCATATTAGCATAAAAAACAATCCCAATTCCTGCGGCCAAACGGACCTAAAACCTATCAACCATGCATCTCCTCCGTGATCCACCCTTCCCGTTTCCGACCGAAATAGCCAACGCATACATTACGACCGTTCCTGTAGATCTTTTCTGCCCTGGCAATGCCTGTGTGCAAAGACCATGAAGCGATACCCTAAGCAAATGCTACGGACTAAGATTTTTGTTGCATTGTTTTTTCTCCGTCTCTCTCCTTCTCTTTCTATTTCGTTAGTCCTATGTCTGTTTCCTTGTCTGATCAACAATCACGACTGAAAACCGGAAACCCACGAATTCGCAAAGCGTTCCCGCCGTGGTTTGATTAACAATAATTTTGATTTAAACATCATTGGCCCAGATAAATTGCGTACCATAAAAATAAAACACCGCTCCCGTGGGGGTCGTGAGTTGCTGGCCGGGCCTTTATTATGCTGGGGATGGTTTTTCCCACCCTTTTTCAGACCTTTTCGCTCGTGTGCTGGAATTTTATTTCAACACATTCGCTCCGTACTCTTCTACTTGCCATTAGCTTTATGTTCTTGCTAGCCGGCCTTCACAGCCATTAGAACCATTTGTTTGCCTTGGTGTATTTATAAGAATAAAAGTAAACGTTTAAATTACCGACTATTTTTGTTAATCAAACAAATTTTCCAAAAGTCAAACCAACGTTTCAAATCAACTAAACGTTATGGATAAACTTGCCTGCTGGTTGTTAACCATCCGTTTATTAAATTAAATTATTACACACGCATACATCGAGCCAAACCTGGTTCATGAATGCTGATGCTATATGCAAATATCAATGTCTATCAATTAAAATAAACGGAAAATGCCCATAGTTTTTGCTGAAAATCCTAGCCTAGCGACTATTATTATTACAGTGGACTTTATTTTTTCAATGGTACAACAATAAATCATCCTAATTACGGTGGACTCGTTATGATCACGAGACCTCGCTAATTTTGTCTGTGATTTCAGCACGCTCTTACCACCCATTATGAGTGAGGAATAATCCTGTGGTCGGGCGTCAGTTTTTCCTCACCCCAACACCTACCTTTTGGACTGGGCGAATGTTTTAAAACCGCACGCCTACTCAAACCCCATTACGCAAACCGGTTAAACCGCAAACAAACCGAAGACGTTCGAAGCAATCTATCACCGATAATGTGCATTCAACGCCTTTACCAATTCCTGGCCAGGATCGTCGATGACCAGAATGAGAGGGAAAAGCATCCAATCATCATCATGAGCATCATTACCGATAGGTTTGTTGCGTTCTTACGTATGATCACCGTGCATCGTGACGTTTTACCACAAGTCTGAAGAAGACGACCACACGGGACCTCGCACGACGCATCCTAAGACGACTTGTAAACGGCCTACACTGACTACAATTCATCATGTGATGAGAATGAATTACGAAGAGCATACATTTTAAATGGATAAAAACATAAATTTCTCTGTTGAAATATTTATGTTGTTTACTAATGCCCAATGCCCATGCCGCACGCAACGCTCTGGTACGTTCCTGTTCCCGGTGCAAAGCCGGTTTCCATTCTGCGAGCTGAGCTTGTGGTATGTTGATGATGCCCCAATCCCCCGGATGCAGCGGAAAGTGAAGAACCGTCGCGGACGGAGCTTAGGGGATCTCAACACATTTCCATACAAAGAAGAAGTGTCCGACCTCGCATCACTCCCTCGGAAAAGGGATGTCTCTGCACCACAACACAGCATTTTCCCCGGAGCTTTTCCGTTCTTGCCAGGATGCCCGTTTTGAAGGGTTTCGTTCGGAACAAACCACAGGATTACCGATACACACATTCCCATTTTCCAAGTGTGTATGTTTGTTCAATTCCATGCCTCTTCCAAGCCGTGTGCGTACGGTTCCACACGAGGATGTGTATCCTTACAGCATGCCGAGGAGAATGCTTCCCGTTTGTCGTCCAACGAGGCTAGATCAACCCGTTACCTACGGGAGTACTGCTCTCCCAAGCGTGAATTTCGAAGACTCCTCCCTTCGGGGAGGAAGATATAAATATTTTAAATTAAATGAAATATAGTCACCAGCCGAGTGCAAGTGAGCGACCGCAACGGCCAGGACACTACCACTCTGGGTTTTCGGACCTCATGACGGACTGGCGCTGTAACTGAGGAGCAGAGCCTAGCAGTTGCGTTACCCTGGACTAGACCCGGGTGTTTGTGGCTGTGAATCGAAACCTATTACGAAAGGAGCCAAAGCCGCCTGGTGAAGGCGGGCGGTCTTGTGCGTGGCTGCTACGAACGATAAGTGTCATTGGGACGAAAAACCTTCTGACACTTTTCGCCGCACCAGCTCCGTTTGGAGTCGAATGGCGCATACCCGTTTTCCACACGACGACCGTCCGAGGCGCAGAAGAATCCATTGCTGGATGCTGGATGTGCGCTTCATGTTCGCCTAGAGCCGCCCAGAGTCCCAGGCAACAGCAGACCGAGTTTTACGAGCGCACAACATGTGCTTTTCAATGTATGGCCCCGTGCCATTGGCGTGACGGCAACCGAGGAGAAGCTACCCGTCTGCATATGTTACGACGTGCGAGCGTCATCTTCATCGGGGTCGGCCCGGTATAATAGGGCGTGCTGGAATTGTGCTCCGGCGTTGGAATCAAACTGACACTAATTACTGGGTCTTAGGGTTCCACTGCGTCCGGGTTCCAAATGAAAGGAAAATTGTTGTTCGAGGTCTAAAACTATATGACAGACGGGTTGTACTTGTTGAGCTTAGTGTTGCTTTCTTGCTTGGGAGTTGAGTGGAAAATTTGACTAAAGCTTGACGTGCACGGCTTCAGCTTTGTTTGAAATTGAATGTTTCCTTCCATTTATCCTTTGTTGTGTTTCGATCGTCAAAATTTTTGTTTTATCCAAACATCAAATTTCTTGTTTAAAAAAAAAGACATGAGAAACGCTTAAAGATTAGATTCCAAAAAAATTCCTGTTACTGTAACCACAAATGTACACAGATTTATTGCAGCAATAAGTATACATTAACGATCCAACGTTCAGCATGTCTGAAGAGAAATGCTAAGAGCCAGATCGTCGGATGCACAGATTGCCCAACTTGTGGTTATTCCAAATATGTTAAATTTATTTTTGATACACTTTTGAAATTCAAACCGCTCAAATGGGCAGAATTGCTTAACCGAGCGTATATTTTAAACCTTCTCACGGGCGGCGGAAGTACGATCCACGCTTTCGCGTTGCCAGCAACTGCTGCTGTCGTCTTGTGCACTCGACGAAGATTGATGTCGTTGTAGAGGACGCGTTGTTTTTAGCTTTTCCGAGATAACATCGTCGTGTCCTCATGATGTCCTTCTATGCCGGGCAGGATTCGGTGGAGCACCACCGAAAGTACGTTCCACGGAGGCGGATGGTAGGAAGTATACAAACAGCGCCGGCCGTGCATGCAGAATAAGGTAAGTCCCACGATAATAGCGCCATCTTCCACCAAGAGGCACATTGTGTTTGCAGCGCGGTTAGTTGAGATGCAAAAAGGCCACTATCATTACGATGGCCTATCCTTCACAGCGGCAGCAGCTGAGCCTGTGGCAACTTTCATTTATGATATGGGATTTTTATTCAAATAAGGGCGAGCCCGGCCCCTCCGAGGGAATAACAACCTTCTTGATAGTCAAGCGACTACAAACAGAGTAATATAATTTTGAATTACCATACACTTAATTTGTAAACTTCCTTTAAAGTATTACAATTAAATGGTAGTAAATTCGGTGGTGGAATTTTTCAAAAGTATTATAATTTATTATTTGCAGGCCTCAACCCATGCGTAGGAACCTGTTTTTTCTCAACCTCATCACTTTATTGACCCGGAATGACCAATATAGCGCATTTACGCTAAGCTGCTACAGCGTCATCCGTTTTCGCACGGGATCCAATTCCGACAAGCCGGGTTCGAAAAAGAAAATAAACCACATATTGATTCGTCAACAGTTTTCCTTGCCCACATGTCCATTACCGAGTGCACGTAGAAACGAGCAAAAAACGGCCCCCGGCACACAAAGCATACGTGTGAGCAACCGGTCCCAAAAAAAAACGGACAGGTCCCGAAATCAATCATTATCTTCTTAAATCCTTTGAAATGAAAAACGGGTCGCCAAATGAAGGCGCTCGCCAAACCCGGACAACCATTTTGACCGCAAGATGAATGGACAGTGGATAATTTTTATCCCCTTTGCCTGCGCGCGGGTGGAAAAAGGAGGGGTGGAATCCCGCAACCTGGGAAAAGCTCCCCGGGTTCGTCATGAACTGCAACGGTATGGTCGCTGATTGGTACGGTTCGGTACGACGCCGCCCAGGTTTTTCCGTGTACAGCAACATCTCGGGCAACAATCGTGGGCAGAGAAATGCGAGAATGGTTCCGGGAGCAACCACGAGCGAAAGGAAAAACGAAATCAAACCGTTCGGTAACCGGAACCGGAAGCACCCGGAAACAGCGTCAGTAGATTTGCCAACTAGCCCCGGCCAAACCAAACCCTCCGGATCGACGATGGGTCTGGTGGGGCTGGGGAACGTCGACGAAAGCAAAGCAAGACGCTGCGGAACTGCCTTCTAAGACGAACCGGGGAAAAAAACAACCCTGGACAGTTCGCCAAAGCCCGGCGAACAGATTGAACATCGGGACAGCGCCGGAGGGCAGGAGGATGGTGCCAACAACCAAAAAAAGAAGAAAAACTAAGAAGAAAAAACTTAAACTGCTTCAAGATGATGTATGGATTTAATATTCTGCTCCTTGGGCAGTCCCATCCCGTCGGTATTAGGAAAACAGCTAACTCATACTTTATGGTCGCCACTCTTCCACCATGGTCGGGGGCCGTAGGGGAGGGGGTGGGTGGGTTAGGTTGTTGTTGGGTGGAGACGGAAGATAGTCGAAAGAGCGATCCATATGATGCAGTGGTGGAATGAGCAGGGTTCTCCTTTCGAGCTAGAAAATAAATAAATAGGTTGAAACTGCTGACACTTGCGTGCTTGATGTGTACTTTGTATCAGATGTCCTCGTTTTAGTCTCTATTTTTTCGTCCTGGTTCGTCCCTTTCGCCTTATCCTTTATAGATCGTTTTTCCTGCTAGTCGTTGGAGCGATTGATGTTTTTCTTTCTTTTCGCTGTCCAACATAAAGAACAAGCGGTAGTGTTATGGAATGACATAGGAAGTCGGATCGCTTCCAGCACGTCGACCACGTATGAGTATGGAGAGTTTTTTTTTTTTTAAGAATCTTCTTCCCATCGCTTCGACACGGTATCGATAATACCTAATGGAAGCCGAAAGCTAGGTCTTGGATGTTCAAAAATAAAAACGTTATACAAGACGTGAGAGCACAGCTAAGTATGTGTATGGGATAAAAAAATACTAGTCATAATGAAATCAACGGAGATACGTTTTTCAAAAAACAGAGTTATAGATTTTTTCAAACCTACATCGAACTCAACAACATGGCACAATTAACCTCGAATTTATAGCAATCAGTAAGCAGAGATAACTGTACAGTCCGTAACCTAACCTTTCACACGTATTGCCATGTTGATGATTCGCAGGAATAATTAATGGCATGTATTAATCTTCCCAGCCTGACATGATTCAATCAGTAACAGTCGCTCACACATTGAAAACATTGATCTCCACGAATCTTTAAAAAAAACCTTAATGCCGTAATTGGTTTATTAATAGATCCTTGTCAATAAGATTCGAATTACAATTCAACGGAACGATGCATCGAGAGCTTTATTTTAAAAAAATAATTAATAGAAATTAATAATATTTTTCCTCCGTTTCTCCATCTTGCAACAATCCAGTTTGAACTCTGGTGTAAATATCCAGATAATAACATTTATAAATAATTGAACTATTGTAAAACAACGTGTCACTCCGGAGGTAAAATATACATTTTTCAATTGGAGTTAACTGGCGCTAGATTACTCCAGACAGAAGTAATGAAACCCTAGGTGTCCGAAACACTCCAAGACACCTTTGTGATAGATTGTGTGCCCATTATTCGCAGAACACTCGGGAGCCTATCCTGTCACAGATCCAGGCACGGAGTGTCGAAACCTATTCCGCACCGGTGCGCCATCGGTACGAACACTTACACCCACTGCTCTTGGCAAGTGTAATCAAATAACTCAAAAGCCGGTAGGTGGTAAGAATTTATACAAGTGCTTTCCCAGCGCCTTCCCCTCCTGCTTGGCAGGGAGGCGCACAACTTTTGCCATCGATTCGACTTTTCTTCGCCGAAGAACTGATCTCCTTCTCCTTGCCCGCTGTGCTGCCCGGTGAAGTAGAAATTTATTTCGCTGACTTTTATCATCGCCCCGTGCGCCTGCAAGTGATCTCCGTACGTAGTTTTAATTGTATCCCATTACCGAGATAATATCGCTCCATTTATCAATATTATTACACTTTTGTCTATAATTTTATCCCGCACCGTCGGGTACTTTAATGCATCCTCAAGGGGGGGGGGGGGGGGGGGGGGGCTGCATCCCGACCCGCTGTGACCTCAGAATATCTTCCCTTTCTTACACGTTCGAGGGACTCGGGTTTCGATGGGTTTCGTGGAAGAAAATGTCCTCTTGATTGGGAAAATGGGACAACTCTTGCGCCCGACAGTGGGGCTCTGTCCCATCGCGATCCTCGCCCTATCGATGTCTTCGATCGGCTGAAAATTGGAAGGAAGCGCACCGACCGGGACGTGGATGGTTTTCCTTCTTCCAGAGTGTTTCCAGCTTTCTGCAACCACTTTGTAGCGTCGTTCGTTTAATGAACGTTTTACCACTCGTTGTGATTCTCGGTGGCGAGGTCCCGGCCCAGTTCAAAACTTCCACTTTGCACATGCTCCTCAAACATTCCCAATAGGACGCTAGGCGAGAAAAAGAGTTCCCGGTGGAAGGTAATGGAAAAGTAATCTTAATCTAAATCTAAATTGTGCTCCATTGCAACTTCATCGCCGGAAAACTGCAATTGCATACTACAACGTTGCCAAGACAAACGCGTCCCGGCCTTCTACGCCCCCAGTGCCTCGGCTACCGATGATCCACCCAAAGGGAAGACTTCTGGCAGCCTTTCTTGCGGACTCCATCAATGTTGGAGCTTTCCGCCGAACACACGCACACGCTTCCGAGGCGAAGTGCTCGTACGTGGGAGATAATTAAGAAGAATGACTTAAATTCTACCACCCCCGTGCAATTGAAAATGAACTCAACGAAACGTGTGTAATGCCCTTATTCTCGCACACACAAAGAGGGCCACCTAGGTGCACCCCCTCCAGGGCAACCACCAGGACGCCTTCCTTTCTTCAAGTCTGTTGTCTGAAGGTGCAGCTAAAGGGTTCCACATACTGTCGAGTCTAGCAATAATCGTGATGCCCTGCAGTCACATGACTGAAACGTGTATGAGCTATGCTAAGGATGGGTTACTCGGTGGCGGTAGCAGAAGATCAGAACAAAGTTTTAATCCAGCTAGATAAAATTGCGGAATGCACAAAATGAGAATCCCCGGATCGCGAGACGTCATTGTTGGTCGGAGAGAAACGGGAGGCATAAAAAATGGTCGATAGAAAAGTGCTCAGTGCTGTACTCATTTGACGAGAAAAGCAATGCGCATTTTAATTACCATTCAGCATATAATAGCAATTTACAAGATGCGCAGATGAAAGCCTCACCATAAAACCGCATCTAATTAGATTAAGATTCAACATTTAAAATTGTATTGTGTTTGAAAAATGTGAAAGAAAGCAATCAAATTGATAATTTATACACACAGAAAAAAACCTTTTCTAACCCAATTTCCAATCAAACCAAAGTGTGTTATACAGCATAACCATTATGCTGTGAAATGTGTTCTTGTAATAAAGAAAAAAGCTCTTTCCATTAAATGTAATCAAATCTTGTTGAAAATTCGCGACATATTCCAGTTGGGAAAACCAACGGTTAAGACTTTGCCAAAATCTTCGAAATTGATGGTCTCACGAACGAGGATAAAACGACTTGCTGCAACGTGCTCATACGTTACTCATAAAAAAGTTTCCACCGTTCCCGAGTTTTCTTCAGGCGATGAAGATGCTCTCTTCCCAGCGGAAAATCGATAGCAAACGCATCAGCCCATTCGCTTTAATCAGGTCGCTGTTAATTATGTACCGGTTGCACCCGCACACATCCTACCGTAGCGAATTTGGTTGGCTTGGGCGAAGGAGCACGACTACGTGCACGTGTGAATCGTAACTTCACAATTTGCGACACTCACGTGTTCCTGCGGGGACAATTATGTTCCCCAGTGCGCTAGGAATAATGAAGAACCAGTTCAGATACTCGAAGAAATTGCAATAAATATTTGTATGGCATTTTTTTGTTTAAGTGCATGAGAAAAGCCAATGATGAATGTTAAAATAACTTCCTTCCTTTTTCACATTCTTTAAAAATGTTACATTCAATTTGTTGTGAATGAAAATTGCCATTTGTTGTGTTACAATTTTAAATGCTTTTAATTATAAATCGATTTATGAAATTTACTTTTGTTGAGTTGAACTAAACAATCACGTATTATCGAGACACTTGTATTGATCCTTCTGTTTCTTAATACCTTAAGCATCATTCAAGCGATCTGATCCGATGATGCCATATTAAACATATAGCCCGTACTCTCGCAAAGGGCCACTTCCATGTACTCCAACACTAAGATGCAATCTCGTTATTTATCGTTTACATTACCTCATTCAATGTTCATCCTGCCGAACACGGCAACGCGGTCGCTGCAAGTCAAACTAAATCACCTGGTAATGAGAAGTGCTTCACACATTCCGAGAAGGTCAAATAATTTACTCCAGAGCTCGCATCCCGGCATCGGCCTCCCTCACGACGCGCTGCCAACCGCACCCGGACCCCTGAGGGAAGGAGGGGGAGGAAGGAGATCTCATTCAAAAGCTCGTAATGCCACTAATTATGTGGTGGAAACCGCACCCAGCACCAAATTCGGTGGAACCAACATCCTTCCGGGCTTAAAACACCTGCCGTCCGGAAGCGGATGTACTTAGCCCGGGTTGGTGCGGTTGGAGCGCAACAGCCACAGCTTCTGCCGGTCGACGGTGTGGAGTAAAGCTCCCAGCACATCACCTACGCTTATGTCGGTAGCAAAAAGATGTCATACAACTTCAATCGAAAAGTGAGAAGAGTAATTCAAGCAGGAGTGTGTGTTTTCTGTTCAATGTGGCTCATTTTTTATCAATATCGTAAATGTCAGGTTTAGTAACTCAGCTTTCTAGCATCTATGAAACGATAGAAAACATCACGAGAGCTGATGCAATGAATAACACATCTTTCACATAACACTAAAAATGTTTAATGGATATGAAGCATTGCATTTTACATTGCCGTTCGTATTTGATTTCCTTTTATGAGAAATACACAGACTTACAATAATTTATACACTGTTAAACATACATTTCACTTTAAACAAATAGTCAACAGTGTATAAAATAGTCGATGATACACTTTACTAGTTATTCCTCAACTGTACGTGCCATCCGAGACTGAACATAAATAATCGACACAAAACATAACATAATTAATGCTTTAGCTCTACTGCAGCACTTTCGTAGCGGAATCGGTCGGTCCTACTACCTCACGTGTTAAAACTGTTCGAAAAGAGTTTAATTTCTTTTCGTACCCTTCCTTTGCGTCTCGGCTCCTGAGAAACGGAGAAACGTAGGGCGCCGAGAAACCCGAGTGAAAGACAAGAAAATAACAACAGTTCCAAGACAATAATTAAATTAAACAACAATAAACGGCGAACCGGCAAAAAAAACCTCGAAGGCTGAAGCTGTACGAAACCTGCCTGCCCGAACGGAAGCCGCGAAAATGCTGCATCGAGCACACCGAACCGGAAGTACCGAAAGTATCCGGAAGTGCTTCCCCGGGACCGAAGCACTTGTTTGGGACGCTGGGTGGAAGGCAGGGGGCGTCGAATCCGTCTCCCCATGCACGTCCCACGCTATTCCGTTGGGTAAACAAATAAGCCGTCAGCTGGTCTGCATAGCTTTGAACTAATTAAGCTGTATTTTTCTCCGGGAAAAAAAGGAACAGCGGTAAAAGAACCCCATGTCGAGGAAAACCTGAAAAAGCACGTCCCGCAAGGCTGCCCGCGTGCAGGACAGCCTGAAGAAGTGCAGCGCGCCTCAAGTACGGACGTTTTGCGGAAATTTATTGCAGATGTTGGCCACCGGGAATTGATGCCGACAATGGCCACAATGCGAACACGGAGTGGACTTCCCCGACCTCGAGCTGCAGGGCGGAGGCATCAGAGTATTGCAGAAAACGAGAAAGAAACTCAATTTCGATATTCCACACCGTCCACGGTAAGTCTCTTTCTTTTATTCCCGCACTACCAGTCGTTTTCATTTATACTTGTTTGTCCTTCTGATTGAAGACTTTCCACCAAACAAAATCTTTACACTATCAGTATTTGACAGCGTGAAAAAATAATTATCACAGCTTTTTCCCCTCGTGCGTCCGGCAGCCGACGATGGACGGTCTGAGCCGTTCTACAGCGTAAAATTGCCACGGAGAGAATCTTTCCGCATTTCTTTTGCCTGTTTTATTTCCACCATTTTTCCATTCAAATGTCAACGGCGGAAAACGCATTTAAGGTTCGTTGTTTAGAGCTGCACGGTAAAAGTAAGACTCTGCTTTCGGCGTGGGGTTGGAAAGCATTTGAAAAATCGCCTAGTCCACTGGCAGGACAGAGCAAAGTTTTCCTGATTGCGTCTAATGCCAGCACATAATTATAAGATCCATCACCACGGCCATTGTGCCCAGTGACCAGGGAGCTCGGTAAATGTAAACGCCGCACTGCTTGCCGGGCGCAGTCAGCTGGAGATGCCAAGAGGAAAAACTAAAGCTGGCAGCCGGGGTATTAGCGGCTAAAGGGATGCCAGTGCGTTATCACACGCAGCTCCCCGAACGATCGTTAGGGATCGACGAGCGGAGCAATACATCACCGCCTGGGCGAGGTGGATTTAAGGAGCTAACAATTGCCTTCGTCGTTGAAGTGAAAGTTCCATTTTTGACTAGGATTACCGCTAAGCTTCACCGTTCGCTGAAGGTCAGTAATCGATTCGGGAGCGAAGCAAATCCAGTCCACCCAATCGGCCGTTCGGTCTATCCTAAGAATTTTGTCTTGGTTTGTTTTCACTTTTTCAACCCCCAACGTCACAAATGAACGCTTAATCTCTGTGTATTTTTCTCTTATCGTCTGCCAACCGGGTTTGGCTTTGCGATTTCCCCAGCACCTTATTCGTTGTGCTTCTCTTCCACTGGACTAGTTTTTTTTTTCGCTTCCCATTATCTTATTTATTGTATTTTTGGGTATTAACCACAAAGAACAGGAAATAAAGCGCAACGAGACGGCGAGCGAGTCAGATAAATAACGAAAGCGAAAAAATAAAATTACATTACGTCGCACCGATGGCAAGGATGGAAAGCCGGCTCTCGCTACAGGAACGTCAACCAACGGTTTTTGCTTGGCCCGAATTGGATCGGGCCAGGGATTGCCCAATTTGACGAATTTTCCAAACGAATGCCCTTTCTTGCTACGTTCGCCGGGAATGTGGTACGCGCTCCTTTCACACGAGGCCCAAATTTCGATGCTCGAGAAAATACGACAAAACATACCTTGGACGCTGAAGGGCAGGATGTGTACATTCTACATCAAGTTCTTTGGACCAAACATCATCTCTCGACGCTGCGTGTACATTCTAAATCCAGTTCTTTGGACCCAACATCATCTCGCGCCGCTTGTACTAAAGTTTCATCAATCCTCCAGACGGTATCGCCATTAATGATTCATGTGCCACTTTCATTCTCTAACACTTACTGTACTCTTAAAGAAGCTTCTATGTAATACTATAACTTTCTTCAAATTCCTGCCTCGCGAAAATCGATCACAATTCGACATCTGAACCATTCAGACCAATCACAAGTACCTAAACTCATCTGTCAAACGAGAACGAGAAAGGATTATCTAAGTAGACAACGAAATGTTTGGTGTTTGAGATTTGACGTTTTAGTCCACGATAAATTCCGTCGAAGAAGTTTTGCACTAAAAATATTAAATTCTTACCGTTAGTCACCAATCAAATACTTCGGCCACCAAACCGCTGGAGAGCCTAGCAGGGTAAGCAGACATCTACAGTGTTACATTTTGTGGCCGCTTCGGGCAATTTCCACCAACAACCCGGGCAACGAGACGAACCTCCTACACGTACCGCCATGTCGGCGGTACCCGAACGCAGTAATTCAATACATTTATTTGCGTGCCAATTCGTTAGCCAGCACGTTTCTTCCCACTCCAAAAAAAAAAAAAAAATGCGTGACAGTTCAGTTTGCGAGCTAGCTACGGTACATTTAACTTTTGGTTTATATGTTTCAGTTTCGTTTTTTTTTTTTATTCTCCTTCCTGCCCCAAATCTGCCGCACGTTTTTGGCGTCCATCCCGTGGGATATGAGCATTCCATGAAATCTTCCAAAAGTGGAATGCAATCAATACCCACCAACGGAGCAATACACATCGCGTTTCCTCCTCGTGATGTACCCTTGGCTCGGTGTTTATGGCCGCGCCCCGAATCCCGTACGGATATAAATTAAAATGTGCACACGCAGATCGAGCGGAAAACAATATTTTCGGGAAACAGCATTCAATAACATTGCGAGGGGAAAACCATGTGTAGCCATGTGCCAGGATGGGTCGGCCACCACCAGCCTTATGTGTTTATCATTCACGCCAAAAGTGTCGATTGGTTGTTTTTTTTTTCAATCATTAGGTTTTTTTAAACTTTTTTACTTAAAATGGAATCCTGGATGGCAAAAATACTAAAATTTTGAGGATTTTAAAACCTCTTGGAAGAACCGGAAAGTAGTGTTCAAAACTGTTATAAAACGTGTGGAGTAACATTCGTACTTTTTACCTTCGCAAGGAACAATGTAAATGGTAACAAATTACGGTGCATTTTATTAAATGCTTTTCTTTTTCATGCTGCCGTATATTTGCATCCTATCATTTACCACTACCGGTTGATTCACGCGATCCGGAAGTAGAAATTAACTTTGCGAATGTGCACGGCTCACGAAGGGGTAAGGCGTAAAAAAAGCACCCCCCTTCCAACGGGTCAATTTTCCCAATTCATCTCTGCTCCTGTGCTGTGAATTTCCGATTCTCATTTCGATAAAATGCAACGAACTCACCCGACGCAATTGCAGTGCTGGAGAACAATGGCAATAAGTGATTGGCGCGGTTGTTTTACTGTATCGTTGGTTTCGGTTCCACCACAAGTGAAAAAAAAATTATATTCGTTTCGTATTCATCCTATGGGGTAACCGCATCGTTCGCCCTTTCCCTTCCGCGATTGGTTTGGGGCTCTTGGTGGTTCTTTTTTCCTCCCAACTTTCTGCTCCATTTGCGATATTCCAAATGGCATCGCAAGCATCCTCCCCCTCCCCCCTCCTTTGCGCGGTTGCATAAATTTAAATTCAATTTCATTTTCATTTCCAGCGCTGATCGGGAAATTAAGATAATTTCCATTTTTTTGACACTCAATAAAGGACATTTGGTTGCGCGTCGCTGGTGTCGTCAGTCAGGAAAACCCGCCTTGTCTCGGGCTCGCTCGCATCTTCACACAAACACACAGCCGACGTGGGCCGCCGGCTAATGGAGCACGACATTGTGCGCAAGTATACGGACGATCGGGTCAAAGTGTCCGGCTGGTCCGAGCGTGTCCAGCAGTATCCATACGACTGCCCCCGGAGCACCGTCGGGGTAAGTGACCCGTGGCTGTGTCGGAAGGTGAAATTGCATTTAATCTTGCACACGCTTTTTCTACCGTGCCTTTTTCTTTCCCCCGCTCCACTTCTACGCGCACTTGCAACACACACCTGCCCGACCATACCTCCAGCGGGCCGCCTACAGGACCTTCGGATATACCACCAAACACTTCCTGCCCCGGACGACCGCGCAGGAAATGGGCGATGCGGTGTGGAAACGTTATCTGGAAAAGCGTCAGCGTCAGCAGGCGTCGTCCCCGGGCGAAGGAAGCCGCCACCCGCTGGCGACGGGCGAGAAACGTTCCACTCGACCCGAGGTCAACCAGTGCCCATACATCACCAGCTACCAGCGTGACTACTTCGATCGGTTTCCGGCGTTTCGAAAGGTGCGTCCCCCATGGGGAGAGAGGGAGTAAAATGCTGCATAGGGAATCTGTAGAGAATCTTCTGGTGCAATCTTCGCAAGCACCTTACGACACGTCGCACCCGTCGAGTCGATGCAGTCGCTTTCGGGGGCAAAACTCTTTCGCCACGCAGGCAAGTAATGTGTTTTCTCTAATTTTCAGTTGATGATGATAAATGCGATGCGGGCGGGTGGGAAGTGAAAGAGCCCTCACACGGGCGTAAGGAATCCGGGACGATCGGAGTCTGCGTTTGCTCTGGTGCTCAGCGAAATCCTCCAAATTGAAAGATGATGATTATTTATATCTGGTCCCGTTTGTTTAACCGGGTTGTCGAATGTTTTCAATCCGGCAGTGTGTGCCTCTAGCTGCAGAGTCAGAGGGAAGTGACTTGCCCTTAAAGCAAATGGCAAATGGAAATACATTTGCGGCAATTGTTCCACTATCCAGCTGTGTATCGAATTACCTGAGCATGAACATTGAAATTCTACCAGAAACCCGGTGAAGATCCGGGCAAGTTGGATAAACAATTTATGTGTAAATTTGGTTTACAACATTGATAATCCCTGTAATTGATTTTCGCCTTTTGTAATATTTGAATGACACGCTAGCTAGTTCAGTAAATGCAGCATTTGTCAAACCTAAAATATCAGCACAAACAAAAGGAAATTTCCTTATACTGTTTAGCGATGGTTTTGGTCGAGCGAAATTATTCATTCCAATTCAACAACTACAAATATTTCTAAACATGATAAACGTGACAACGTGGTTCTAAAATAAAATTACAGTGCAGAAAGAAATTCAAATTGAAAATGGTGCGTGAAAACGAGGCCTTTTTATTGCCACAGCGCATATTTAAATGCTTATTAATGACATTCAATCACATTTCCATTGAGGCTAGGCTCGCTCTTTTGCGAGTAAATATTGAAGCACAAAATGGTTAACAGGTTTCTTAGAAAACCCTACCCCGGAGAAAGGTACGAGACCATCGGTTTTTCCCGTGAAGTGCTTTCGCTTTGTGAAACTTCCGAAACCCTCTTGGAATAAAATGGGCAACCACATTAGCTGCCGTGCTGTTAAAAGCATTAGTTTGACCGTCCGGGTCCATTCTGCGAACACTGATGATACCTTTCGTGCACCGATGATTCAAATTTTGAGCCAAACTGACCGTCCCACCATTTTTCATCGTTTCAAACAGTCCCAGCCTACCCAAGAGGGTTCCGGCGATCCATTTCGCCTTCATCCAATTTATGTTGGTCCCCTCTCTGGTGCTGATGCTTTTCCTCAGTGGAAAATCGTTTACCCACGGTTTTTAAATACCACGAAAACACCCCAACAGATCGTCCTGTTAAGCATGCCCCCGGTTTTGCATCGGAGGCGATATAAACTTTACAAAACCCGGTGGTCTGATAGTGGCTGAGCGAAAAGAAGGAAAAAAAACTCATCTCGGGAGGCGAAAACCATCTTCCTTTCCAAACACACAGACAGAAAGATGGTATTGCTTTGCCATCGTTGCATATTTTCCGCCCATTCCTCCGCTTGTCCAACCGCGGTGCATTCGAGGCTGTCCCGAGGCGCCACGCTGAAGACGGGCAGGAAAATCTGTTTGTTTTCCTTGGGACGCTTGCGTCTACGGCAGCCGGTGGGAAACCGTTCGAAAAACTACCACGATTTGCTAGCGCCCTTCCGCCCCAATACTTCATGCGCTGAAAATGGAAGCCATTTTTCATATTTCACGATTTGGGTTTGTTCATTTACAACCAACCAAATGGGGATCCGCCTGACTCCACCCAGCCGCTTCCGATGGGATTTGCTGTCAGTGTCGGAACCACATTTCTTGCACCGGACGAAAGAAGACCCATATGCATAAAGAAGAGTGAGGGAGAGAGATGCGGGGGAAAAAAACCAAACAAACCACACAGCACAAAGCCACTGAAGGAAAACTACCAAACGGGGCTCTTGTTCTGGGGACCGCCGAAGGATAATGGTAAATTGGTCTCTTGGGATTTCTTTTTTTTTTCTTGTTGATGCTACTACTTTCTGCTTTCTTTTCGGGAGTTGGTTCTGGCGCGCACTAAGGCCGCCTGTCGCACCGCATTTTGGCAACTTGTGTGTCGATGACGACTTTGTTTATCACTTCGCCGGTGCTGTTTTCACAGCTTTTCACGGTAGCTTTCAGCCCGACGGAGGAAAGTTTTGTCCAGCCACTGGCAGCCTCAAGAAAAGAGGCAAGCCAGCGGCCAGCTCGAGCAGGGACTAAGTTGAACAGCAGCGATTGGCCAATAGGGGTTTAAACTTGCGTACTCGATTTACCAACGTAAAGATAAGTTCAAAATTTTACCTTTTCTAATATTATCGGTTTTGAGGTCTATTGACATAAACAGTTTCCTAAAAACTTTGAGCTGTTATTTAATGAATAAAATTTAAAGTTTTACAATAACAAACTTTCATTTTCTTGGAACTTTCAATGATTATCAAGTAGTTAGTCACGAAAAACTGACAAGAAATGAACCTTCTTGAGAAACTAAGAAAAGCTTGTTAAATAAGCACCCAAAAAAATTAGCTCAAGCGCTAGTTCCACTCATACAAACTAATGTAATTGTCACCCGCGGCGCTGATTGAGCCTCGTGCTGGGCTTTTCCGGGCTAATTCGCTTGTAGAACGAGCCCCCACCCTGAAGAACGATTGTCATATACAATCAAGTCCGCCCCATGTAAACGTGTGTATTTGCAAAGCACAAAAAGAAGTACCGCGGCTACAACGAGAAAAGTAAAAACTGTATTTGCGAAGGATTGACTAAAACCGACAACGAACTCGACATGAAAAAAGGGATAGAAGAAAAACGAGCAACAACACACCAAGCCAAACGAAACAACAAAACTTTCAATCCACTGATAATCCTCGGTGAATCCTTCTTTTCAGTTCTTTTTTTTTCCTGCCCTCTTTCCTCTCTCTCTCTCTCTCTTTCCGTGGACTGTTTTCTATCTTTCAAATTATCTTAATTGCAACAGTATGGAAAATTGAATTATGTTTACGGGAAGAAAAGAAAAGTTACACTCGCTTTCCACGGGCGCAAACTCTTCGGCCCTCTGGGGATTGGGATTTTGGCTTCCTGTGCAGTCTCGTTATCCTTTCGTGTTTTTTTTTTTCCTCGTATCTTTTCTCTTTCTTGCGCGGTTGTTTTTCCTCTGAAGTTTGTTCTTTCGTTCACACAAACACACATACTTCGTGTAACCGAGGGACACGTGCCATCGGAAAAGCGCAGTGAAGTAATGGAAGCTGCGCGGAAAGCGGAGGAGAAGCGACTCGGCTTAACTAGCAGCTGACCAAACGAATCGAACGAGGCGCAATCCGGTTAGCCGGGAAGTTTGTTTGGCCGTTCGGAAGCCGGTCCCGGTGTACGGTAGGCAGATTTCCGGCCCGACATTGCCCCCAGCCGTCCCTTTACCGGCAATCTCCGAGGGTACGAGTTCCTTGTACACGGCTTTCGGGCAGCCTTTGAGAAAGTAGCTGATTGCTACTGAATTGTCCAATCGAACTACAACAAATTCCATCGGGAGGTGCAGAGATGCTGGAGTTTTCCGAACAACAAACACACAACCACATAGAAACGTTCACAAGACACCGCCGCACTAATGAAGCGAAGCATCTGCTGGAAGGAATTCATCCATCATGCGTTTGATTGAGAGAAACTGTTGTTGGCAGTCCGGCCGTAATTAGTTCGGCAACCCCAGCAACTGCTGATTAGCGCAATGGCGTCTGCAAGCGTTTCGCACTCGGGAAACTCGAAGTGTTAGGTGTAGCGTTCGGCGATGGAGAGCCGTAGGTACAGAATGTAACTGTTCGATTTGGTCGTTCAGCTAATTTACTCATCTTTAAAATCCACCTACCATAGTTTAAATTAATTGATCTCTTAATTGGCCGGTTCGATGGACAGAAAGCCTGATTTAACCCTTCAAAGTACGATAACTGTGTACTCACTTTTAGTGATAATTAAAAGCAGAAACAACAACCAGTTATCACTGTAACACAAATGCGTCATTAGTTTATCTAAACAAAAGTATCCCTCACAATAATATTGAAAAATTTTCGCAATTTCTTCAAAAAGGTGTTACAGAAGATGTATCGTATTCTTACATAAGGCTCGCTTATTTGAAAAATTACAAGCTTTTACAATGAAGCATGTCTATAAAAGTTGCTATTGTAAACACAACTGCCAAAGTAAACGTATATCTTTGGATGAAAACGCAAAAACTTTTTAATTCAGACGTATTCAGACGTAATTTGTCAACATGGTCTTTGATTATGGTGATGATAAGAAAAAAATGAATAGGGATTTTTTAATTTAACTTAATTAAATGAAAGAGTCTACATAGCTTTGAGACACGCGCGCGTTAATGAGGACAATTGGTGGACATGGCTGTACGAAAAGAACTAGTAGTATCAACTCGCAGTAGTTGGGTCCCTTTTGGTTCTTTATGGTGGCACCACATTATCAACCAATGGTAACTGTGGGTGTGAACTTCTAACAGAGCAAAAATACCCTTTTACACTCCGGAGAGTGGTGCCTCGTTAACCTTGGGGGGCTCGGCGATTCACCTTCCGCGGTGATTGTTCGGGACCGTTGTATGCAAGGAACAGGATCAGGTCCCTTAAGTAGTGCTGCCTAGTTTCACCACATTATCATCCATTGATAACTGGCGGTGTAAACGGAAACAGTACGAAAATACCTACCTTACTCCGGAAAGTGGTCCCCTTTTGCTAGATGGGAAATCTAAGATGTACCTCTTTGTGCAATTGATGGCGACCGTTGTACGAATGGAACAGAGTTTAATGCGAACGTTCTTGAGAGTAATGCCCCAACGCCCCCTCTCGTTTGGTGATATACATTTAATATCTTAAGATACCTTCGTCCTTCTCAAACCTGTGTAGGGGTAAGTGGTGGGACTTATCATCATCATCCCAATTAAGTTTATTGCACAGTTCTGCAACTGCAGCCAGCATTTCCGGAGACATTCCACTCTGTAGCCGTGAAAGAATGCTGTTAGTTTAATTATTTTACGCCCTTTCTTATTAAAAAACAAGTCAGAAAATCATTGCAATGCTTCAGATCGTCTCACGTCACGCTGTTTTGCAGTTCGTATCGGCCGACAAACGACCACCAAGAATGGATGCAGCAGACAATATAAACTGTTGTTGCTAAAAGTGTAGTTTCCCCGTTACATCGGCGAAATTTCTTAACGAAACTGAAGAAAATTTCGCCATTTGACAAACAACGTTTGACAGTTGGATCAACAAACACAAAGGCGAAATGGAAAGTTTGTTAGGGGAAACGTTTCCTTGTGCAATTTTTTTTTTTTTTTTCATTCCCGTTCTAGAAGCCGGACTCGAGTGAAAACAATTAACCGTAAACAAAAAGTGTAATTAAACTCACCGACCGGTAAGTTTCTTCGCTGGGCTGGTGGAAGTGAAAGATGAAGGCACGCAAAATGGGGATACAACAGTTCGGTCTGCTGGCACCCCGACACTCCTACCCCATTCCCCACCCCAAAGTGTGATACGGATTCGCCTTCGCTGATTTGAGATTTGCAGTTTGGGGGGAGTACATAATTTGCTTGTACAAAATCATCGTCTCCCGCAATTAACTTTTTTTTTTGTGTTGCACGGAAAAGAAAAATGTCCAACGCTCCAAATGACCAGGGATGTGACTTTGGGTTGGTTTTTTTTTCCTTTTTCTTCCGCAAAGCCTAACGCTTGAATTGTTTCAACTTACTACATCCAATTTAGCGGGGTGGAAAAATGGGTCCACTTTTCCATGCGACGCAATTTGCTCACGGCGTTTTTTACGACTATACGTTAGAACTAATAGTATTTTGTAACAGACGACAGTTTTAACGGAGTAAAAATTTCTTTCGATTTTTGGGTCCATAGAAACTCAAAACACTACATGGTTTTTTTTTTACTAATTTTTATTATTTTTATACAAAGAAAATACACAAATGATGAGATAAAACCGAGACGTAAAAAGTGTGTCTGTAAAATACGTTTGCACACATCTTCTATTGCATTCAAAATGGAAGAACCGTTCACTTTAAAAATGTAAATTCAAAACTCGCTTAGCTTTAACGTTCGTTTTCAATCGATTTATCTGATTTTGGAATTTTTGTGATTTTGAAATTTTGTTAAAGTGTGGCCTAATTACGCTTCCATCTCCATCGAACCTTTCTTCCATTTAAATAATTCCATTAGAAGATGTGTGTCTTCGCGTTCCTCGCTTTTTGTGTGTGTGTGTTCATTTTTTTTTTATCCTTGTAGGTTGACACTATAAACTGGCCTGTCGATATTTTACTCATCTCCTGCTTCACTGCTACATCATTTCAACGGGAAAAAGGGAAAATGTGCTACCGATCGTTGACGAGATGTCTTTAGGTCATTTTAAACTCGTTGCGTGCCGTTTGTGGCTGTGGCAATCTCTCTGAAGGATTTTCGTTAGGGAAGGAATTACAATTTATGTCCATACGACGTCACCGTAAACGATTCAGCAAGCAGCGCCGGCTCGGAAATTGACCAAACTTGTTAGATGTTTTTTATATTTTATAGATAGTATTTATGCCTCTTTTTTACCTTCTCTTATACTGACGATTCGAACAAATCGCTTGTCCTCCATAGACTAATACTAAAACGTACTACATTTATTCGAGATTGTATTCAATTTTTTTAGTTTTTGTTAAAGTATAATAGTTTTCTTACGTTTTCGTTTTCCTTAAAGTTAGCCAAATATTATATTTTGAGTCCATAAGCGCCATTCCCTTGCTTTGCCATATTATGTTCCGTAAACTTTTGGTGTCTAAATGGCTCCAACATTAGATCGCATAGATTTTTGATTCTCCTATATATGCTTGATTCACTTCGCTCGTCCTCGATATTTTTTTTTCTTCTTTTCGTTTGTTTTCTTGCCTGGATACTACCTTTGATTTTGATTATATTGATATTTGTGACCATTAAATGAAAGAAAGTTCAAAGACGATCTGTTATTGTTTCCTTTACATTCGTTACTCTTTGGAGAGGAAAATTGTATTCTGCCGAAAACTGTTTCATCATCTTCATCATTCAAGCTCGTTAAACGCTGTTATTCTGCTTTGGTTTTGGTGTATCGGTACAAACAATTTATTGCGATAAACATCACCAGCTTTGCAGGCTGGAAGCAGATGATAAAAGTTTTCACATCATTAAAGTTAAATAGTTCTTCTTTCATGTGGTTCGGTGCCTCTGTTACCTATGGAAGGAATGTCGTATGCTGAATTATTGTAAAATTATCATGGCCAGTCTATTGTATGCAGTTTTCCTGCAGGTGTCGCTGTAACAGTCCGACAGGGGGCTGTTCAAAGAATGTCTTTTTTACACACGAACTGAAATGCTTCAAATGTGATGAAATTTACAGTGTACAACAAAGATAAAATAAACCTTATTTAGTAATTAACAGAAATCACTGGTTTTCACATCTGGTTTGTTTTTAAACTGAATGAAAATAAATCTTCTCCTCTGGTAGCCACTTTTTGTATAAATATAAGATGCGATGAAGTTTCCTCTGTTTCTGATTTGAGTTTGGTTTGCGGTTCTATTTTGATTTATTAGTTTTTTTTAATTTTATAAATTTTTTGTTCCTTTTGTGTCACTTGGTTATTTAAAAAATTAATTTAAGTTTCATTTTATCTTATTAATGTGTATAATCGAAGGCAATATCAAGGTAATAATCATCTCCTTTATTCTTCCCTTTAACATGCACACCTCCCTTCATAATATGTTTTCCCTCTGATCTCCTGTGCTTGTATCATACTAGTAGTTTATTTATGCACTGAACTCTTCATTGTTTATACAAGTTTCTTTTTAATATACCAGCTGTTGAAAACCGATTAGTTTGATAACATAATCACCAACAAGATCACGTGTGAACATAAAAATCGTTTCTTAAGATTCGCCGGAGCATTGTGTGTGCAGCTTCAAAGCTACATGCTTTCTTACTTCTGTTTGGCAACATTTTCGTTTCTTAGTCGAATTGAGTGTCTCGGAACTTACATAGAGTGAGATAAGGTTCTTATTTTGCTGGGGAAATCATTGGTGTTCATGTTATCAACACCCTTTCGATCAGAACTGTAAACCGTTTTCTCGTCTTTCGATTAACTTACTATTTTCACAATATTTTTTATCGCCTTGGCTTTGTTGTTTCAAAAAAACTAATCGTTACAAATATTCTCCATTGGTTAGTTTTCCTTTAAATCCACTGTTTTGTTTAAGCTCTCTTTCACATACTTTACTTTCATTTAATTCACCATCTTTTAAACTTACATATATTCCATCATCGATGATGGAGTTCATTCCATCATTATATATTTTCCAATCGGCGTACATGGCCGTTTTGGCCAATACGAAAGTTAAATGGAACTTATAATCGGTTAGCTTTATCTAAGATTCCTTCAGTGTTATGCAAATTGATAATCTTACGTGTCTATAAATTTTGAATTTTGATTTTAATGTTTTTAGAACTCGGTTATGCGTTGTTTCTTGCCTGTCCTACGATTAAATCAGCCATTCGATTATTTGAATTTTGTTCAAATTAATTTAGATTATTCCATTCAACTACAAATTATAGAATACTTGGTTTCTGTTTTTCCTTCACACAAACTCCCAGACTGTTTCAAACTGTTATACGATACCTAGAAATTCATAGTTATGCCTAAAGCCAAACATGTGTGCGAAATTTGAAAGAAAAAATTGCTGTGTTTCCATTTATTCTGCTGGTTTGTTTGGTTTTTCTTTACGCTTATCGTTTACTAATCTCAGAGCTGGTTAGTTCCAAAATTATGGTCCGAAAACCTTCCCTTGCATGAAACTGTAGCATCGTCTGCGCAATCAAATACCGATTATCTATCCCATTTTTACTCTCTAAGTGAACGGTAATCCGCTCGAATCCGTTTTTCTTTTCTCATGTTTTGATCCTTGTGGTAACTGTTCTGCTGTAACAATTTAACAAAAATTGCAAAACACTTGCAACTGCATTTTAAACTGTGCAAATAAATTGAGCGCACCTAATACCGCCTGTTCTAGTTAAACGAAGTTGCGGAGTAGTTGTTAAGAACCGAAAAAAAAAACCAAAATTGCAATCGCTTATATTCGAATTGCATACATTGTACCAAATGGTTCAAATCAGTCGTTTCAAAACTAGTTTTTTAAACTAACACCTGTCGATAGTGCGTCATTTAAATTCAGAGCATAAAATAATGCAACCGACATTCAATTTATGAATGCATCATTGCATCGTCTATACCGCATCAGGAACGATTGTTCACACCTTTTATGTAACGAACCATTTGTAAAAAAAAAAAAAAAAAACACTGCGACACGAAACACATCAGTCCTATAATTAAAAACGCATTATGATTAATTTTATTTGAATATGTTATCACTTCAAAACGAGATAATGCATTCATCGACCCTTCACTCCGGTGGTAGGCTGACCATTTTAAATGGGAGATATCTTATAACCACTCGCAAACCCATCACCCGTCGAAACCCTTCGTACGTGCAGGGTGAATTTGAATCACGAATCGTTATCGCGTGCCAATCGGTACAAGTTATGCTACGGAGGCAGTGGTTTAAATGATTATCCAGCAATGTAATCATGTGCGAAGGTAATTACAACATGGTACAATGTCCCGGGCCTACGGGAGAGAGGGAACAGTTACTAGTGTTTGAATTGAGGAAATTTACAGTAAAGGTCAGAGGTTTACTTTAAACCATTTTTGTTTGATTGATGCAACAACGAGTGCAAGATTGAAACGTCATAGATTCAAAATGCCTGCTGGAACCCCTTTATAAAATTAATTATTGTAATTAGCTATACAACCAATTAACCCTTCTGTCAATTACAGTACCTTCCATGAAACAAAAACTAAACTTGATTGGGTGAAGCAAGCACTTTCACAGCATTTTGCACCGATCGTTATCCAATGAAGTCGGTCATGCGGCCATTTGGCGCAGGTTTTGTGGAAAATCTGTCTTTTTTGCTGTTCCAATGCAGGAGGAAAGTTTATCAAATCTCATCAATTCTAAACAGCCGAAACCATTAACGCATTTCAGCGCTGCGCCCTACAAACTGTCCAGAAAGTCCCTTCTCATTATCCGAAAAGATATACATTTTGCTTATTTGTTTGTTTTCAATCCCCGTTTTGCTTCCCGGTCCCATTTGGAGTGTCGCGAACCCGAGATTTCATCCGCCTTTCCTTTCCGCCCGAAAAATATACACCAAATTCATAAGCGCCTGGAAAGCAAGCAGAAAAAAAAAAGAATCCTTCAATAATGTCTCGGTGCAGGGCGGCATAATTCACTCACTAATCAAGTTTCAACTCAATCAAGCGGACGTTAAGCGAAAATTATCCTTCATTTCTGCTATCACCGCGTCATGGTCCGGGATGGGGACGAGCGCCGGGTGACCTCCAATCCTATTTTCCACCCATTTTCCGTAACGACCGCCAGAGGATCCTTTTGTCGTTTTTTGGTTTTTTTTTTTATTGGATTTCAATAGCGGTGAGGGGTTTTCCACCGTTTTGGGATCTCATTTTGGTCATTTTTTTTTTCGGCTGCTTTTTGTTTGCTAGTTGTCCGTTATTATTCGCGATTCGTAGGGGAAAATCACAAGTGCGCGATCCCCGGGGCAGAGGTAGTCCGTGCGGAACGAATGCTCCGCATTCGATTTGATAAATTAAAAATTCAATATTCATCTTTACTATTTTCCCGCTTCGTGATAACGGTTAGGGAGCGTTTTGGTTCTTCCCTCTCAGGCGGGAAAATTCCGACCGGTCAATGGGGACCTCCCACCCCGGCAGGCAACCAGTCGACCATATCGGTATCCGGATTCACACTGTCACGGTTCATTTGACAAACCTTCGCTGATTAACGCCCGACCCGGCGAAGCCAATCGGGCAGTGAATTTGTTAAATGCAGGTCTCGTGCATTTAATTTAAAAAAAAAACTACCAGTCTGGTTTTCTCGCCCTTTTTGCTTCCTTTTTTTCCATAAACCTACTGATACAGGAAAAAACGCACCGCTCAGGGTCGATGGAACGGTATGCCATTGAGATTGTACCATTCAGTAGTATCCGTCGAATGATTCTACATTGTATGAAAATTTCACATTTACCCTTGTATCAAGCCACACCGAACAAAAAAAACGCTCCCAATGGAATGGCACAACCGTTGACACCCTTATAGTCCGCCATTCGGATTGAAAACCGCACCGAATTATCCATCCTAACGAGGAGGCGGAATCGCGCGCCATCGAACACGTGGATGAAGTATTTCATGCCCGGTTCAAAAATTTGCATTCTATAGATAATTATAACTTACAATTGTGCGTCCGATGCGATTCGTGGGCTGTGATTTTTTATTTGTTTTGCTTTTCAAATGCCATTGTGATTATAAATCGTGCGATTCGAACAGTTTTCCTGACAGGAACTATTTCGTTTAACCTCAATCAAGCACTACCACCGCAGGAAGGTCTCAAAATTCCGCATGGACCAAACAAAATTATTTTGATAAAATTTGTAAGTTTTTTTTATATAATCGAGAAGAAAAAAATATTAACTACACAATTCGTTCCTTTTTTGAACATTGCTCGATAAACTCAGGCACACAATCACAGTCTCGCCGTTTCAAAAAAAAGCTTTCAGTTCTGTTTCGAAAGCGAGCGCGCAAGTTGTTTTGCGCAAGTTCATCGAGTAACGTCCCGTGAAGGATCGAACTGCGTAAACGCCCATTACATGTTTGTTTTCTAAAACGTCTCTACACGCAAACCGTTAAGAAATTTAGTTAAATTTAATTTTAAGTAATCGCTTTTCATAATGCGCTAATTTATATTATTTTATGCCTTAATTTTAACCTATGTAAAACATCCTCAAAAAAGGAGCCTAAACGCTAATCCAAGACAAACACAATAAAGCAAAATCAAAAACGGTTATGTTTGAGATATACTCAACAAATCGAAAGGGTTTGGTAATTTTGAAGCATTTAGCGTTCCGTGTACGGGTTTCTCTTTCCGGTGAACTAACTTGGAAAGTCTGTTTCGCTCGCCGTGCGCAAATTTTGAATTTTTACATCATCCTTCCAGTGCCGGTCGTGTTCCGGGGTTGCAATCGATCGTTGAGCATTATGTGCAGTTCTGACATAGCATTTACAAAAACACTACGAACTTTAATCTTCGAGCATTCTGTATTGCATATCCCTGTCAAAGTCTGCTTCATACCAGTCCTTTCCTCTTCTCTGCTATACAATCGCACACCTGGAACCGTTACCGTGAAAGTTTATTATTTTCAATTTTGGGTTAATTTTGGATCTCAAACAATTTTGAGGCATTCATTGGTCCACTTAAAATTTAGTCTAAACGTTAATCTAAATGCAAAACTTTGCTTTCGAAACGAAATAGGAGCCTTCACGTCGTTTAGTTGTTCTTCTCCGCTCAGCATCACCATGTCACACTGGCGAAACTTGTTTAATTTTCGGTGTTTTTTTGTTGTTCTCATTTCGTAACCAATGGCCGATGACACCGGGTGTTCCCTTATCATTCATCATCTCACCGTTCATGCCATCTCGGCAGAACGAAAGGAAACGGGGAGGGCACGGGGCACACCGCCACCACAGGTGTGTGTGCTTTAAATTATAATTATTAATTGCTTGCTGTTGCATCAATATTAATCAGATCATTGCGCTTGTAATCCGTTGGAATGGAAAATTTATTCATGGATTTTATCCATTCCGTAGTGATCAATTTGTGAACCTGTGAAACGTTTGCCGTATCTTTGCCACGGCCACTCCGCAAATGCGACTGCTGATTGTAACGTGTGTCTTGTTTGCACCTTGCATTTTTTTCCCCCTTTTTTTATGTTCATTCCCATCGTGGTCATCGCGGTCCGTAATGTACAAATCGTAATGTTTTCATTGTTGCTGCTGCATGTGGCATAATCATGAAGATTATTTCACCATCGATTATTTCACACCACTTATAGTCCAATTGGACCACCCATTGGGTTCAATTGGAGGGGGCGCAGGTTGTTAAAAGGATTTTATCTTCCTCGATTACAGGGTATATTTAATCGCCAGGCCAGGAATCATTCGGTAAATTGACCAACATGGTGAAACGTACACTGTGCTTTAAACAAGCAAAATCAAAAAACCAAACTGAGGATTAAATAAAAAAGCTGGCGTCCAGCAGAAAACGACCAAATCCGTTCTAGGATTTAACGATTTTCGAGCTCTTTCTCTCTCACGCTCTCGATTTCTGGGTACAACATAATGATAAATTGATTGAACGCACCTAACGGCCGTAATGGAAGCTGAGAAAATGCATATTAAACCACCGAGCAACGTTCTGACCTTGCTGCGTTGAAATGAGTTGCAGCCGCACTCAAAACTTATCGGTCATAAAAACACATCATCCCGATGAAAAGTCAGCGAGCCCAATCGCGAATGGAAACATCCATGGCAGCATAAATAAGCGCAATTGCAGATCTGTTTGATTGCCAGGTTGCATGGTTGCGGGGCCCGGTGGGGAAGAGGAAAATCCCATATTGATGCACGCAATAAAAATGAGATGGTTTTTTTGTTGTTGCATTTGTTCCATTATTACTTTATCTTGGTTTTTATAATTTGCTTTCAATTGCTTCCCGTTCGCTTCCGCTATGGCAACCTTCTGCCGAGTGATATGTTTGCATGTAATCATTTATTAATTAATTTAATTAATGAATATGCCCTTCGCTTCTCCCATACGTTGCGGATAGCAACGCCATATGGCACGCAATGACAACGTGCAAAAGCGCAGTGAATGCACCTCCATTGTAATCATCATCATCATCATCAGCACACGTGCACAGTCACTAAATGATCCTTCATAACGCCGAGTCCGAGTGCGGGCGGATGCACGATAAGTTTAATCGAACGAAAACGAAGGCAAATTAAATTATCCGCAAGCGAGCGGACGAACATCATCTATTGATGCTAATTTTCTGTCATTAAACGAAAACAGAAAATTTTATTTTTTAAATTCCAAGCTTGGAAACGATATTGCAATGAAAAAGCGATAATTGCGTTATAAAAACAAAAATAAACGATCCAGAAAAGAAAAACAGAATGTAAAACTCAAGTACAAATCCTAACTGCACAATTTGAGTTTTGGCTTTTGATGATATAAAATATGCTGGAAAAACAATTAAGATTGAAATGAACCATAACTAAAATCAAAACAAATGACATTTAAACATAAAAATTTATTCATAATAATAATAATAAGAAAATATGGGATATATTGACAATCAACTCAATTTATAAACTTGATTAATTAAAAATATACGCTTCTTCTATAAAACATACATGAAACATTAACCTAAACTTTACGAAACGTGCAAACAAGAAGCAAAATAAAACAAAACCACCAACATCGTTTGGTTGCAGGGGAAACCGTTCCTTTCCTGTCCTCGTAATCTCAATAACCCAAATCCTTTTGCTCAAAATGTTCTACGATTACATTGAAAATTATCTTTTAAACTGAAACATTTCTCTCTAAATCTGATCAAACCAATCATGATGATGAAAACAAATAAAACTAAAACATAATTTGCAGTTGCTAGTTAATTAATACATGTGCCGAATTCCTAATCTTACGTCGTACGTAGGTGTAACTCTTGAGGAGCAAGTGTTCATTAAACACCTTTTTTTTAGTACGTGTGATCCGTTCCACTTGCATTTCTCTTATTTGCCTTCATTGTTCTTCAATAGTTTGGTTGGATACACTTCCAACAATTTGTACGCCAAGACTTTTACAAAATAATATTAGTTTAAAGTGTTGCTTGCATCATAGTTTCTCCTAAACGCACCTTCCTCGAGAAATTGTGCATTCAACATAGTACAACTGTTTCGTCTTTGCTTCCCTTTTTCTCAACCTCTTCTATATTTCTATCTGTATCGCGTTGATTGTTTCCTTCATCCGGGCGTTCGGTTCGTGTTCTGGTTTCTCTCTGAGGTTTGATGAGTATGGTTGTGGATCTGTCAATTACGTGGACGCCTCGTAAGTGCCACCCTGCGACTATGGAAGTACCTGTGTACCTATTTTCCATCGTACGCGTTACAGAGTTAACTTAGTGTAAAACATCGAAACAAAAATTAACCTCTTTGAACAGTTAGTATACACGATTCGCGGGGAGGAGGGTTTAGCTCGATAAAAAATTGTATACATGTGCCACTAGCGCGAACACTAGCCTGTACTAAACGTTTCTCTATGCTTTCCCCGCTTCAGTTGCATCAGTGTTACACCCATACGCCCATACTCTTATAAGAAATCTCTTCCTTTACGTACAGCTATAGAAAAAGGCAACAATATGGTTAATCATCTTATCTTACTAGCTCCACGGGTTTGCTCCTAGTTTCCTCCACTGTAACGGCCCCCACTCCGCGCTCAACCTCCTATTTATTATCACCCCGATTCACGCGCCCCCTCCCGGTCTCCTCTTGGTACTCTCTTTCCCTTCCCCAACAACTTTGTCGTTGCGCTGATGCATATTGCGCTGCTGTGCTTGTGCATCGCAGAATTGCTTGTATTCCGTAATATAAAAATAACATAATGATTTCATTGCGTATTATAGCTACGTTCCGTTTTGCTTGCTGTTTGGTTTCCCTTTAGTTATGTTACATGGTTAGTTCTATTTCCATTGTGTTCTGTTTACCATTATGATAACTATTATTTGTATATCGTCTCGAAAACGAACGCCCAACGAAGGAAAAAAACAACGACCGCAAATTAAATCACGTAGACCCATACTTAAATCTCTGCCTAATATATTGCGCATACAGTGTAGCGTAGGTTGATTCTCGCTAGTTGAATTTAACGATTCGTGGGTGTGTGTGTGTGTATGTGTTTGGCTCTTCTCCGATTTCTATTTCTGATTTCCGTAGTTTTGGTTTGTAGTCTCATTGAAAACGGGAAAATATTCTCATATAAATATATTATAAAGGCTTCTGTTGTAACGTTGTCATTTTGTTTTTATAACGTTTTCTGTGAATCTGTTTTTTTACGTTTAGCTTTTGCTGCTTACTCTTTCCACATGTTCCGTTCATCGTTATTGATTCCTGTTCAATATTAGCATCAAACGCAATCGGTTCACGCTACCTGTTAGTTTGTGTTTGTATATTGCCTGATATTTCAATCTTAAATGCCTATAGTTTACAATGAATAACATTAAAAGATAAACACGAACCGAAATAATAGAACAAACATTTAACGAAAGAAGTTTAACTATTGCTGCTGAAGTGATGCGCCTAAACTAAAGAATATTTCAAACTATCCCATAAATAAAACAAAACATAACTAATGTACTAAACACAACACAGCATGTAACCAAGCATACCATATGTACTAAAACCGATTGAACTGATGTGGGAATCCGTTTGGATGCTTTTATTTCATGTTACTCATGTTAAGCTTTTCGAGCGAAGAAAGTTGCTGACTTGTTGTTGGCAAATGTTTGCTGATTTTTTAAACTATTCTCGGAAAGCTTCCTTCGCTGTTTTGCTCCTGCTTGGGCGTGCCGATCGGGTCCTCTCTCATTTAACGGTAACGACGCTTCTTACCTGACTTCTTGTTCACTTTCGCTGCTTTACGCTTTTTGCCACCACGTCCTGCCGACGTGGAAGCATAGTCTTCGTTCAGTACGCTCAAATCCGTGAAGCTCGTCAATTCGTCACCCAGAGTAGCTGAAAAATAGAAACGGTTAGTAAGCACCTTTTCGGAGATGAAGCTCATTTGAGATACGAGTAGCATCCGAGGACATCCGTTATACACCACCATAATTTACTAGTGGAAATGAAATCGAAAGCTCTGCTCTGAAAGCTCTGCTGTATAACACATTTGAAACATGCGCAACAAATGAATCGGTTGTCGCGCAACCGCCGGATCTCCTGATTTAAAAAAAAAAACAGGAGCAACGCGCTGACACACAGTTGTATCGCTTCATTATCCTTTAGAGTACCAGTTTCTGAAGCTAGGAGTATCAAATGTGAAAAAAACACAACGATACAATTCAAGATGTATGTTCAAAACAAAACATTTTCAAATGACTTAAATCATAATAACAGTAAAATAAATGAGACGGATAAAACCAATTTCATCCGACAGAAAACTTTCACCCAAAACTCAGGCAGAAAATCCATGCAATGTAAAGTCCAGAGTAAGCGTGCTTACTACTGTTACAGTGGCCTTGCCTGCACTTGTATCTCTCACGTCACGTTCTGCTGGTAGAAGCAAAGCAGTACTTACCAAGTGTCGTCAGCTTCCGGCTGCGGTGTTTGTCCGCCTTCGTGACCGGCAAGCGCGTAAGATATGCCTCTTCGTACTCCTCCCGCTCTCGCTCGCGGCGCGATAGTATCTGTTGCGCGCGTGAGCTGCTGGATAGCTCGACCGGCGTATCCAGATACTCGTCCTTCAGATCCTGCATCAGGGACGACCCGAGCGCATGCTTCCTCGCCCGCTCAAGCTGCCTCTGGGCCCGTTCGGCTTTCGTGTCTTCCTCGTAAGGCATCGATGTCAGTTTGGGTGGTACGTACACATCCGGCTTGCCTCGCCGGCCCATCGCACTGCCACCAGCAGCACCTTCTCCAACGTCATCGTCAGCCTTAGCAACGGCCACGCCGTCCGGCGCGGCAGCCTTCTTGCGGGCCGCTTCCTTCGCGCGTTTCAGCTTCAGCATCACCTTGGCGGAACTGTCCGAGTCGGCACCGTCGTCCGAGCCACCACCGGCGACGTCATCGTCGTCGTCGTCGTCGCCCGCTGTTTCACCTGGTTCCGGCATCTGGGACATCAGGTTTGCCGGGTTCGCTCGGAACGAGGTCGGATCGGTCGTGCCCGTACTGCTTCCGGTGACGGCCGTCTTTACCAGCTTATCAATCTGATAGCGCAGCTTGTAGTCGATGGGTCGAATCTTTTCCAGCACGGTTCGTATTTCTATCAGCCGATCAATCGATGGATCTTTTTCGATTCGATGCCCTGGGGAGAGAGAGACAGAGAGAAACGATGCAGAAAATTATGGCAATTCAATCAACAACAGGTTTAAAAATTGGAAAGCAACAGATTATTTAAAATTTTTAGAATACTTCAATTATGTCTCTTTAGACTAGGCTCATGTGTTCATAGACAACGTACAACACAAAAATGGAACTCTACGAAAAGAGTTTCTAAGAGTTTAAATAAAAGACAATTGTACAGACATTTTTGTGCAATCCTTAGAGTGGCAGCAAATTAAAAAAAAAAAAAGGTTTAAAACAAAGCTACCAAAATCGAACTGCACTAAGGAAACATAAAAAATTCTCTTTTATAAATATTGGATATATCTGGACTTACCGGAGCATTTCCGCAGCACGACGTACGTCAGATTGATGAGATAGTTCAGCAGCATGTGGTACTTGATTTCCAAAAAGTTCAACCCGTACTCAGTGGATAGTTCGCCGGTTTTCACCCGCTGGAGCATGTTGCCCACCAGGTCGGACACCTGCTTGAAGTTATTGTTCATCTCGTCCAGCAGTCGCAGCGCCTGCGGCAGGTCCGGCTGGATATCGTTCTCGTCTAACGCCTGCGAACGATAGGATGAGAAACGCGGCACAATCGTTAGCATACAGCAACGGTGGCATTTTATTTCAGTTTTCCCTAGTTTGCCTTTAATTTTTTTTGTAATCTCAATTCCCGCCCGTGCTCCTGTGCATTCTTTCGCCGCATCCGTATGTATTCGATATGGCTGGTGAAAAATCAAAATTTCTATGAATTCTTCATCCACCGAGTGTGTACCACCCGACTCGTTCGTCAACCGTCGATGGTGCACGATGTACTGGCGGAATGTGCACGATGCAAAAAAGGCCTCCCACTTGCCATCGCCCCGTGGGCGGAAATAGCTGCAAAACATTCGCAAACTCGAGTCCCGATCGAGCTCGAGGAATCTAGCAAAAACGAAAAGGAAGAAAGACCACGCGCACCGCGTTTTCGATATTAATATCAATATCAATCAAACACGCCGACCAGAACGCCGGGAACGCTCTGGCCGGTGCTCTCTTTCTCTTCGCGGAGCCGTACGGCGGTCAATCATGCAGACGCCCGGCGCTGGCACATCGATATGTTATCCTGAATTCTTTTTTCTTCACCGTGCTGCGAAAAAAAAAAATGACTCTGAGGTTTCGATTGGCTCAGCCTCTGTCCGCGGACGATCTCGCCGGTCCGATGCATATTTTAGCTCGCTTCGCTCCGGAACCGTTTTCTCGTCATCGACCCACCTCAGGGAAGGATTGATGCTCGCCAGGAAGGAATTGGAACCACGAGCGAATGTGCGCTACGAATAAATGTGTTTCCAATGTTCATCTTTTTTTTTCGTAGTGGTAGATAGCGCACAAGGTTTCAGTTGGAATAGGCGCCCAAACGCAAAGTGCGTAGTGAAAAAATAATTCGGCACAAACTTATATGCAAATACATTTAAGGTTGGGGGTTTAATACGATGTTTAATTTCCGTCAGACAACTTAATTTAAAAAGGAAACATTGCCACTAGAAGATTAAAAATAAATCATCTTTGTGAATTGATGTAAAACATAGTTCTTGGTTAAAATTTAATAACTTTTATTTAAACCAAAAGCTTTTGTCCTTAGG
This sequence comes from Anopheles atroparvus, assembly GCA_914969975.1. Lineage (NCBI taxonomy): Eukaryota > Metazoa > Arthropoda > Insecta > Diptera > Culicidae > Anopheles > Anopheles atroparvus. Next base: position 25,152,295 of record CAJZCY010000003.1, on the reverse strand, counting down.
CATACCACATAATCCTTAAGAATTTCTAGTAAACGCGACTCTCGATAGGTTTGTCCGTTTCACGCTAGCCTTTGATCATCGCCGGAGCGCGCTGGGAAATATTTTCGCGAGTATGAAATTGGCTCAGCCGGTTCCGTCTAGCAGCATTTCCTTCCATGCAACCTACGGTGGAAAATAAAATCTCGCGAATAATACCGAAAAATACTGCACAGACGCCCATTCCCGTGGTACATCGCGAACAAAACCATCGAAGCGGCATCAATATAAGGGGTGGTTTAGGAGCAGGACACGTTCCGTTCGGGAAGCGTGGACTAAGTTTTTTCATTAAGAAAAAAAAGACACGCAACCATACACACACGCTGTGCGCTTGTGAACATAGTGGACCCGCAAACATGATGGACATTTTTGTATTCGCAACCCAAAAAAAAAAAAAAATACAACTGTAGAAAAAACAGGTAAGGTCCCGTCCGCAAAAATTTGTATACATCCTCCAGCCACCAAATATATAATATATTGCTTTTCTTAAATAAAAAGCAACGAACGAGCGAGGCGATGCTGTTATTGCGCGGATAAAAGTAAAAATATTACGATTCCAATTTTAAAATATTAATTTTGCCATCCAAGGCTTACCGGTGAAGCCGGACGACCGAGACGAGGGGCACACGTGTGGCTATCGAAGAACAAAAACCGAAACGAATTGAACCAAAGAAAAAAAAATCACACACAGCAGTAGCGTCAGCCGGTTTTTGAAATAAACGAAACTACCCCATGCAGGACTATGGGCTAGAAGAAAAAAAAAATAAACATAACCGATATTGGGGCCAGGTGCACACAGGAATTGAAGTCGGACATCGCCGCGCACGCACACCAGCGCGACTGAAAGCGCGGAACCCGGTGCGAGTCTCCACGACTGATCGTACATAAGAGGAACCCGGAGCAACCCCCGGGTACACAACAGCAGCCGACTCGACTAGGACGACGAGGACTGGTCAGGGCAACTACCACCACCACCACCACCACCACCACCACCGCACAGGGATGAACCGGCCAGGTTCGATTTTTCGCCACGCCGAAACGGGCACACACCACCGGGTCGTCCGTCGGGTTGTGCGCGGTATTATTGATTTATTTCCATTCATTTCGGGATATCGTCGACACTCGGACCGGGTTTTTCCTGCAGGGGAGCGGGGTTGAGTTGGTCGCTACAAGCCGGCGAAATTCGGAGGCCACTGATCGGATTTTTTGTCTTCCTTAACTCCGGTACAGTACTCCTCAGTGACTTTGATATCGTGGGGGGAAGTGGAAGAGAGAGAGCTTAGCCGCTTTTCCAATTATCCCCAAACATATATTCACTTCCAGCGGGAAGCTGCTGCCGTGTATGATGAAAGGGAGCGCGCGAGAGAGAGAGAGAGCGACAGACACATGCAAACGTCTCCCAGAGATGACCGCAAAATGGAACGTGTCGGAAACGGCCAGAGCGGGCCGAAGGTTGCGGTGCGGACAAAATGAAACGTCCTGCCACCGACCGTTCACCGCGCGAATCCGCTAGATTCGGTGGTTTCGGTTCACCGTGTTCCGAAAATATTGAAACATCGAAACGAAATGGAACAACTCGTCCCCACTTGCAAGATGAATCCTCTTAAAAATATATTGGCCAGCAAATCTTTTCTCTCTCTCTCTCTCGTAGGTGGCACAAGCTAGCTCTGAGGAATTGTTGGCGGTTTCCTGGTCATAAGGATCAACCCGAAAGTAGTGCGCAACCCTCGCGCGATATTGGCTTGCGTAAGTGCGTGCGTGCCTTCTTCGGTTCGGTTGGCCATCAACGTTGTCCGAAATCGAACGACGAGACACGCCGGAACGCCGGTGGTCCTTGTTGTGTAAAACCACTCTCTCTCTCTCTCTCTCTCACTCTTCTTCTCTTTCCACAGCCTCTGTCCCACTTCGGACGATGCACGTTTCCGGGAACCAGCGGATGCACACGCACCGTGGGCGAAAGTGCTACCGCCGCACGTTTTATTAATTAACGCGAGGCGGAGTGATGACGGCTTCGTTTATTTAAAAACAAAAAAATAAACCATCAAATAGCGGAGAAAAAATGCAGACACAGCACTTTATTTTCGATTTCCATTCGACTCATAAATATAAATTGTGTTTACCATTATTCGTTGAATTAAGGAAGGCTTTTGCATTTTAAAAAGATTTTTAGATGGATAGAAATAATCCAACCAAGCAGAATAATATATTTAAAAAAAAGAAAATATATTTTTTTAAATGAAATGAAAATATTATACATAGCACTTTAAATTACTAACGAAATTCCAACACAACCTACTAGCTTAACAGTGAATATTTTTTATATATGTTTGGAATTGTCTTACTTGCTATCCCCTTCAAGAGCTGACCAGATCTTAAAGATGCATTCGCACAGCCTGACACACATTCGTCCTGTCAAGGGGCGAGTAACACACACTGCTAGAAGGACATTATCATTCCCTGTGGGAGTTGCACGAAAGATGCACAGAAATTCCCATGACGTTTTAGTGTGTGTGTGTGTGTCTTTTTCCCTTTTGTTTCTTCTCCTCCTGTTCGACTGCCGCAGAATTGCTAATTGTGAATCGATTAAATCAATTAAATCTTCTTTCGACCCATTTCGAGCTTGAGCTGGTTTTAATTTAGTTGAACAAAGAAACAAGAAGCGCTGAACGAGGTAGGAGAAAATACACGCCACCGGTAAAGAAGACGACGATGATGACGACGGCCAGTAGTAGCTCTGGTAAAGCTGTCGGAAGGTGGATGAATGATACGCCACGTCACGATCCTTCCATTCTGTAGCCCGTTGAATCGCTGTGCAACCATCAACACTCAAACTCCTGGAGTCAGCCAATTCATCCCATTCAACACAACTTCCGGGATGGAGGTTGCGTGGAACGATCCACCAGGCGTCTCCATTTCCGCTACACATTTGCCGAAAAAACAAGATGATCGCGAAAAGGAAGGTGGAGAAAAGAATGTCCGATTTCTGCGCTATGATATGGTGCAGGATGAAGGAAAAGAGGCTGTTTTCAGCATTTTCTTACGTTCACTAGAGAAACCATACGTATGAAGTGATTCATCGTACGGATTCTGCACATTGCGGTCCCCTCACTGCAACTTCCCGGGGCGCCAGGACTACACATATTTCATTCCATCACTCGGCGTTCAGGAACTGGCGCAAAAAAATCCCCCCCCCCCCCCCTTCATCGTACCAGCAGCTCGTTGTACGTTCGAAACCCCCTTCCTGTTTCCCGGGACTCCCTCCGACTCAGCTCTATGCTGCTTCCGTTCTAGTTTTTCCCTCTTTTTTTTCTCTCCCCATTTTGTCCACCATCACCTTCTATTGCTAGGTGAAAAAAGAAAAGAAATAAACACACATAGACAAACACACGCGTACACATGCAAGGCTGCACTCAGCCTTTAACTTTGCGCCAATCCTTTCTCCCGTTCGTTAGATTTGCAGCTAACGCGAACCGATTGGCGTGTGTGAGCGAGTGGGTGAATGGGATCGAAACAAACGCTGTCGACAAAAAAAAAACACAGCAAACAGAAAATAGCAACCCCACCGGGAATCATGGAATGCCGGGAAAATCGACAGCCGAACGCGACGTCCCGATGATGATGGAGGAGTTTCCATTCAGTGGATCAGGCCATCCAGGAGATCGGTTCGGGAATGCCACCCCTCTCCGCTGACGTCCCGACACACACACACAAACACACACACACTCACACAGTGTGTGAGCTGGAAGTCCGAAAATTCGCGTTTTGAATTGAACACACCCAAAGACACAACAACAAAAATTCCTCCCCTTTTAGATGCCACTCGAACGGCAATGCGCTAAAAAAGTACGTATAGAAAAACATCCTCCCCGCGTATACTTGGAAATCGGGGGGTTTTTTTTACTTGTCATACTTTTTCCTCCGTTCGCAGGCCAGCAGCTGCGCGTGGACACAGAGGACAACCCCAGTTTTCCAGGTTCCACACACGGGCGGCTCAGGATCGCGGCACACAAACTCAATCGAACCCCTAAAAGTGGAAGCAGAGAATCGGACTAACATAAGGGAGCTCTGGCACCTCAAGGCAATATCCCAGATATCCTGTGGACCACAGTCTCCAGTCTTCCCAAGGTCCTCTAAGCCTCGGTCAGTATTATACCTCGGTCTCGGGCGAAATTCAGGCAGGTGACGGTCCAACTCGAGGTACTGCAAAGTAGAATCCAGTTGGAGTGGAACGAGAAGAACTCGACCAGTTCTACCCCCGCAGGGAGGGAAGCAGGTATGCAACAAAACGGAAAGAAGGCCGAAGCTGTCAATCCGTCTGGGTTCCGTCGTCGCGCAACCTGGACACATACGCACCCAGAAACGCGCACCTTCGGCTGGACGCATAAAAGCAACAACCGCGAGCCGGGCAGGCGGCAGCTTACCCACGGAAAAGCTCTCCCGGGCTAAGGGATTCGAAAAAAAGGCCCTCCCTGGGGTCCATCCTCCGTCCATCGCACCACCGATCCGTCATGCATCCGGATGCAAAAATTGACGATGCAACGGTGCTGGTGGTGATATTGACAGTGGACCAAAAAAAAAAATGTAAACCCACCGGGTAAGCCGGCTGATCAAGCCCGGTGGGGTGATGGAAGACGATGGGGAAAGAGAACAAAGCATACACAAAATCGTGGAAAAACTAAGGGAACCGGCAGATCGCTGCCCGCTTCCTCTCTTTTCCTTGGAGTAGACAAGCTTTCGAACCTGAGCAAAAAAAAAAACAGGATATGGATGAGGAAATGGTAAGCCAAAAATGCGAGATTCTCCCCAAGCATGCACTCCGCGGGAAGGAAAGTACGGCGGAAGCCGGGGAAATATACATCAACGAGAAACAAAGGCGAAAAAACGGTCCTGAACAAATACCAGAAAGAGGAGCGCACAAAGCTGAACCGTATCGACGAAAAAACCGGTTAAGGATGTGATGCGGAAAAGGCACGGAACAATATAAAAAAAAACGATGACTGAATTGAAGCCATAGGTTTTTCCTGCCATTGATTCCAACCGTCTTTTCTTTTTTTTTTTTTTGCTCTCGTTTTGATTCGCTTTGCTTTGCCACCCGTTGCGCGTTTTCGTTTCGCTTGCCCGTTTTCCTCCTGACCGCTTCCTTTTTCTCGCCCGTTTTTTTTTATTGGTCTGCATCCACTCCGCCACAATAATGCAGCACACACACACACATGCACAGTCCGGGACCCCGTGAAGCGATACACGAAACACATCATACATCGGAAGGACACGGGACAGAGTCCAGTTTGGGGGGTTCATGTCTCCGCTGTGCGACAGTTGAGCCGTCCCGGGAGTCCCCCATCGTGTGGAGCGCATCACCATCACCATCACAATCATCATCATCATCGTGATCGTCATCATCAGCAGCACCAGTAGCACATATCATCGGCCGGCGTTGTCCAGATGCGCCTCGCGTTCGATGCTGCCGTGCACAGACACAACTGCACTGCTCCTTGGAAAAGGGGAAGCGAGTGTAGGCTTTACCTCCCGACAACCTCCCGGAACCAGTATCTGTGTGTGTGCGATTGTGTGTATGCTCGCGTGCGAATGCATCGAACGGACCATCGACGAAACCCGCGGTCCCGCGGCTCGTCATGTATTGCACATATTGCAGGCTGCTCTCAGACGCGATGCGTGGGGGGCCGCTATAGGTTTTATGTGCACCCACACGCGCGAAACTGCCCGACACAAATCAGTAGCAGCAACTGACCAGCCGGGAAATTGAGGGCGGGGGGAGGCTTAGAGGACCGGGACGGCCGAACCAGCGAATCAGCGAGAGAGATCGATCGAAGGCTCCGGCACCGATGCGAAAATGAAAAGCTCTCCATGATGCGCATCTCGGCGGCTGCGGACGAAATTAATTCATTTTCATTTGCACAATGAGTGTGTGTGTTTGAAAAGGGCTTTCGGAGTGCTGCAGGTTTTTTTTTCCATTTTGGTGCTGCTAATTACTGTTCATTCCGTTGGCCCCAAAAAAGCTGAAATCGTTCGAATACTTTCATGTTGTTAAAATACCTTTTTCGTTTTAACATGGGGAAACCCAGGAACCTAAAAAAAAACTGGTAATTTGTGTACACATTAGAAATTTGAAAGGTAATTTAAATTAAATTATAGGCTATAGCGGATTATAAAACTGACTGATGAAGTATTAAATAAGGGAAAGCGATAGGAATTGGTAGGGAAACTGTTTTGTCTGTTTATAAATTAAATTTTAAATCCTATCAAGTACAGTAACAGTGCCATATTTAAAATGCAACCAAAGTGAAACCTAACTCCATGACCAAACCGTTTTATCGACAAATAATTGTACGTGATTTCGACTGTTGAAAATGTGCATTGCATCCGCGTATCGATTTCCCGGGCAGCAAGAAAATAATCCACAACAACAGCCTCAGCTTCGTCCAAGGACAAATTTTCTCCGAAACTGAACGAAACGCATGATGATGACCGACGAACCTGCGAACAGCGACGACGACGACCAGCCTCACCATGAAACGGTGGGAAAAGATCCACCGTAACGAGATGGAAGCTACTGGCGTACTACGGGCGAGACATTTCTCGTGAACTAGCATTCTTCAAACTCCCGTTCTGTCCACGAACCGCCCCAACGTTCGATGACTTTCATCGGCCGGTTGTGCCAATCCAATTTGCCTCTTCGCCACTGGGAGGTGCAAATGGTGAAGCGGCAAGAACCCAAAAGGGGTTCCGTCCTTGATGGTCGTCGGACGTCGCTACCAGGAGACATCCGACGAGCAAAACTCGCGCACGCGATGTTTACTTTATCACGTCGCACGGTAAAATTCGCGAACATTGTCGAACTGATTAGGCCTGCCGGGACGACGACTCTCGCCGGTTGGGTGTTGTTCTAGATCTGAGTTTGTCTCTCCGATTCGGGAGATTCCGGTCCTATTTCGCATGTCTCTCTGGTACATGTGTTTAGGAGATTTCTGCCAACCCCACAACACCCATAGCTACCTGCAGCACAAATTTACACAGAAATGGTCAACGATGGGAAGATTTTTTGACACTAAACATACCGCGAATCGTTATATGCCTTAAATTTTCCAAGAGGAGTCCAAGAATAGTTCGAACCTACATATGGGAGCTGAAAGGGAATTTCAAGTACTAAGACGTTCTTACTTTCGTTCAAGTTATGGTAAACTAGCTAAAGCTGATTCCAAATGATGGTTTATTCAAATCTTTGTCTTTGACTTAGAAAAAAATTATCATTTACTTAAATCATCATTTCATGGAAACAAAAATTAAATAAAACTTAACGAACTCACGGAGTTCGTAAAACGGAGTTCATACAAAAATATTGGTACCATTTAAAAAAAGTTCCTCTCCAGTATTCGAAAAGAAGCCAACAATATGTCCAGTGCTCAAGGGAACAGCGATTGAATCGTTCAGGTGCATACTAACACATATGAAAGAAAAAGAGTCGAAGGGTCAGGTCCGACGGAATCGATTTGCGTTGGACATCAGCGTCGAACCGGAGGCAAGCTTCGGGTTGGCATCCATCAGTCGAATAACATTTAATTTAACGGCCATGGCAGGGTATGAGGTTTGGTCCGTTAGGGAAAATGCTTTTTCCCTCCCCCACCCGATGGACTGCTGGATCAGATCTGTGCCCATCTCGATTCAACCCAGCCGTGCACGTAGAGTCCTTTTTTTTGCATCCGAATTCGAACTCTCGCTTTAGAAAACGCGAACACCAACCATTACTCCATCCATTCTGCTCTTTCATCAAAAAAGGGCGCACTGCATTGGAAGAGAAGGCTTTCCGCGGGCTGTCCTAAAAACGGACCAACGGACTTTCCTCCAAGCTCTCTGCAAATGGCCACGTCGCTTGTAACGTTTCGGGTTTTCGCGCACTGCTCGCAATCAATAATCGAACAGACGATTTGATCGACGGGTTCGCGCACACCGCGAACCAAAAAAAACCAGAACCACACGGGCATGCACAGAAATGTGCGTTCGTTCGTGCGTTATTATAGTGGCAGATAGTTTTCGCATTTATCTGGGGTTTTTTTTTGCCTCCCTCCTGTTTTGTATTGTTTTCCACAACTTGGAAAAGGATTGGCGAATGGCAATTGAAAAATGTATTCGCGCAACGAACTAACACAACGTTTGTTTGTTGCTATTGCGGCGCTCGCAAATGTGCAGTTGAGAGGAAAATGGAAATTGTGTGTTTGCGATTTTTCCGGCGGACCAATCGGGCGGTAGCAGCAGGTTGGCAGCGCGAGAGCGCACCTCCGCCGCACCCCATCACAGGTGACCCTAGCTTGGCTCGGTGTACACAATATTTGGATGAATAATATTTTCATCAACCAGCGCGAAAACGAGCCATCATTTCGGACGACGGTGGAAAACGAGATATTGGAAATTTGAAACCCGCGAGGAGGATGTGTTCCCTCCAGCGACAGCATTCGCATTCTTCACTTATTGATTGTGAATTTTGAGATAAATAACGAACGAAAGTTATTTTAATGAATCCTGGCTGAACGTCTGGAATTTCGTTTTGCCGAAGGTACGTTGGAAACAGCAGCATATTTTTTTGATATTCAATAGCGCAAAAAATTCCAGCTAGAAAGAATCAAACAACCAACTTCAAAAGTCAGAAAAAAGCCAACAATTCCAATGCAATTTTACTGAAAATATTTTTTAAATATTTACCCAGGAGAGTAAGAAATAAAATGTAGGATCCAAGAAAAGGTAACCGAGTCCCGTATTACCAGCTATGAAACAAATGGCTAACGAAATTATGATCGACGAAATACATGTTCCATATACCTTGGATTATTATTGCAAGTACCTTTTTAATGCTGAGGTTATTATTAATAAACTGCAAACCTCTCGACTACGTTCACATGCACCAATGACGGACAAAATGAATGATGATGTATTTTTTAACGCATTAAAATGCACAAAAATATGACTTAATAGGCAAAAGAATTGTTTGGACTACAAGGGTTTGCAAAGGGGTTTTGAAAGCAATAACAGTTGCTGCAAATAATTGACGTTCATAAGAGGAATGCGTCGAAAAAGCATTCAACCCTCACACAAAGCTCATAAAACCCCCAAGCCCCCGTTCAGTTTTTTCCTCAACACTTCCGGGAGGTGGTTATTTATTATGCACCAAAAAAATTAAATTATCGGAACGGCAAAGGGGAGAAATGAAATGACATTAATCGCCATGTCGCTCACTTATGTTTCCTTTCGGTTTGTCGGTACATACCCTTAAAAATCCTGTTTTTGCGTATAAAACAAAAATTACGCACGTCTTTTTTAATCCGGTTACCGGGTTTTTGTTTTGTTTTCCTTCGTTCACAATTTGAATACATTTGCCGCTGTTAATGATATATATTATTTACCGAAGCAATTTATTCCACTTGCCAAATAATGAACCGGCGCCGACGCATTTCCATTTAAACTGAAATAATAATGATAAGCACCTTTCGCGACGCACATTCGCGCCCTCCCTCAGCATAAATTCTTCTTCTGTCCCGCGCAAAGGGCACCGATAAGGGGCGATTGCATGCACACACCCACACACTCGACGATAAGTATGACGATGTTGTGAAAAAATATACAATGTTTTCCCTTGCACCAACCCACCCACTTGCCCTGCAATGCAGCGAATATGCAAAACATTTTTAATCATTTTCCGAAACCAATATATCGTTAAACCGATCTCGCAACGGAATATTTTAGCAACACACAGGGAAACGACTCAAAAAAAAATGGCATTTTATGTACATGCAAAATGCATCCGGTTGGCATCGTTCGGGAGGAAATGGCAGCACGGAGGGTCGGATTTCGCTTCTTTGGAATACACAGCATCGCTGCTGCAGTTAGCGTTCGGGAACAAAGCGACCAAATTCAGGAATGAGTCCAACCAACGCAACAAACAAAAAAAAAGGGTGGTCCGCGTACCAGGACTGCGCATTCGATATTATAATCTGCACACTCAAAATTCCCAACCAAACATACCAAGCATAAAAGCTACGCGAATAGCGCGAGTTCGGAAATGGAAATGCCTTGCATTTGCTGTTATGAAAAATATTGTTATGATGCATTCGATTTTCTCGCTGAAGCGTTCCCGGCACATCAGCAAAACCGCCCACAACGTCCATCCACTACCCCCCCCCCCCCCCCCATTCCCACCCCTACTCCTAGTTCCGCACCTTTCCCTCTGTGGACCGAAATGTGCATTATATTTTCACCATATATACATATATTCCGAAACGCACCCATCCATATTTGGCGATCAGCGAAACGGGTGCCTCTTGTTTGCTTGCATATTGGGTTCGACTCAAGCTGCGCCTCCTACAACTCCCCCCACCCCCCCCCCCCCCCCCCTTCACCCAAGGGTGGGTGCATATCCGGGATAAATGCGAGCGCAACGCACATCAACTCCGGCCGCAACGATACCCACACCACTTTTCCCACTCCGTGAAAAACACGCATCACCCACTTTATCGCAGCGTTATTTGCGTTCACTGGTGTCTTTGTGTGTGTGTGTGGGTTCGTTGAAAGGCGCATTTAATTTCGGCTGCCGAATTAAAATCGAATGCATTTTCGCAAAAATAAGCAGCAAGCAGGCAACAAGAACGGCGGGGGGAGGATGCTTAAAAATAAAGCATGTCAATGGAAAGCTGCGCTGCGGAATGGAGCCTTTTTCCCGAACCGCACACGACGCAACGTTGCGTTCCCTTTTTCTTTTTTTTTGTAAATAAACGGGGGGGTTTGAAAGAGTTTTCCGGACGGGCGACTTTGGGTCCACACTATCGATTCCACAGTTAACACAACCGTACGCCGCCCGATTCGGCCGCGGAAGTCTGTTAGCAACAAATAAAAAATAATAAAAAGCCAGCAGTCTCCAAAATAAAAATATATAAATTTATTTATATAGTTTTTCCAACCGTTTTTCGCTCCGTCGCAGCCAACATATCCCATGCGAGGCAACTAGCGAGATGATGTGCAGTTGAGTTGGGGAGAACTGGAGCGAAAAAGTGAAATATAAAAATACAAACACCCCGTTCGACTGTTTTCCCCCCGGTGTTTTCCCCCCATTCCTTCCTCCCCAAAGGACGCACATCGGACGTTCCCGTTGCATACCGAAAGGCGAATACGAAATGTAATCAGCGAGCGAAAAGCGTGCAATCCAAACACTCGGTGGGTGGGTTGTGGCGTTTCCGCCCCAAAGGATTCGGGGTGGGTTGGCGAGAGTGTGAGCGTGGGCGAAAGAGTAAAACCGGTCGGGAAAAGGGAGGAAGATATGGAGTAGCAGTAGCAGTAACAGGACAAAGGATTGGATGGGTGAAAAAAATAGTTTGTCGGACGACCGGGCCAAACCTGTACGTGTGTGGTGTGCGTTTTTCGCGGTGAAAAATTGCATTGACGATGACGTACGGCGGGATGCAGGAAGGCATCGAGGAAAACCCTCCTCCCATTGGGGCTCTAAAAAAAAAAAAAGAAAAAGGGAAAAAAGCTCCCCGGCAAGCAGCCTTATGCATCACGCGCAAGTGGCATCGAGTGGTAGGAACACACACATACGCACACACACACAGGCAGACACCCTGCATAAATATTGATTGCATAATGAAACAAAAAACAAACGCGGGAATTTCAAATGAATAAAGGGAAAACGATAACTGGGCATTCGGGACCCCCGCACCTCACTTCGGGGCGAAGGAACGGGAGGGTCGGGCAGGAAGCAGGAGACGTACCGGGCATGAATATTCGCGCACCGCGTTTGTACCTTTGCCTGCCTACGTACGTACTTTTGCAAAGTACTTTATCCAATTCCATCCATCCATACAGCCATAAGGCCACTCCGCACCGTCGGAACGCTTTTCCACCCAATCTGTCGATGCGGCGGGATTTGGGTGGAGGGGGGATGAGTTGGGAGGGGGATGGCGTCCGTATCCTTACTACGATGGGTCGAAGTCCCCGGGACGAAATCCTGTTTGACCGCCGCGGGAATGCGAGCAATGGAAGCGCATAAACTTACGTCGCCGATCAACGCCCATTTTCCACCTCCCCGGCTCACACACCCTCAAACACACACACGGACACACGGACACCGACAAAAAGGGGACGTAACCATCAGCCGTTGAATCAATGGAGGGTTGTATTGATTTGTTTGCAACTCTCGACGGCAAACAGAGTTGCATTGTTGTCGTGATGAAACATGACATGTTTTCTGCCCTGGCCCGATCCGGCGTGCCTTCGAACTCGCGACCGACTCCCGTCTCCGGTTTGGGAAATATTTTATACATGCAGTTTTTTGTTGTTGTTACTTTTCTTCTTTTGCACCGTTCTTTGTTTAACAAATTTTTATTTTTTTAGCTAAACAAGTTTTTCGAATATGAATTGAAGAAAGTAGTTCGTACTGGTAGGACTAAACTAAGAGCAGCATGAAAGAATATATCAGAAAACGGTGTAAACTGTTTTAATTTAGAACAACATGAACGATTTACGATTTTAAAGTATTATTGCAATGGTTGAAATTCAGAAAAGAAAAGAAAAATATAGGCAATAAACAGCAATCTATTTAAAAATCTACTGTGTAAAAAATAACTCCGATGAAATCATGTCTTTGATGTTTTACATGTAATAAAATACACATAATTATCAAAAGATCTTTAAAAATATAGTGACGTACAGAACAAAACGTTAATTCAACGACGGCAAAAAGGTTAAAAACATTCCTATTATGCTACACGGTGGCAAGAGAAAACTGTAGAGGAAATAGAGAAAAAAAAATGCAAGACATGGAAAATAATCTCATCCGTAGAAGTTTGATCCGCGAACTTGACCCACAAAGCTGCGCTTCGCTGCACAATCGATAGGCAAACACGACGGGTGAAACTTTCCCCCCGTCTTGTAGACATCCCTCCTCCCCTCCCCCTAAACCATCCGCCCATTTTCGCTTTGAAAATCTAGCACGAAGGCGGACGGTAAGAAAAGGAGCGACCACCACGGTAAAGAAAAGGACTTTCCCGGCGAGGTCAGTCTGCCAAGGTTCTCCCGGGGCCGATTTCATTCACCACACACGAATCCACTACACCAGCGAGTAATAGTAATAGTACCAGCGGAGTGTGTTCTAGTTGTGTGGGCAAGAAAGAAAAAAAGAAGCTTGAGATGATAAGAGCGAGCGTATGCTGCCGTATGCAAAAGATCTGTCCGGCTGCAATCGTCCGGCTGCGCCAGGGAAAGGTTGGAGCAGCAGTCTATGGGAAAAACTTGCACCGCGAGCTAACCTTCCACCGGCAGCTTCCAACTAATGCGCTGTCTTGCGAGTTGCTTCGGGTGCTTTTCGCGCGCTGCGCACGATGGAAAGAAAAGTTTGCACAACGGCCAAACATCGCACCGGGAGGTACGAGCACGATGCTGTTTGATTTTGATCACAGTCTTTTCCCTCTACACGCGGCTCGAGTACGGCATACGAAAAAAAAAGAAGAAAACAAGAAAAGACGGACAGGGACAGGAGGTTGGAAAGAGAAATATGGTGCTCGAATCATCATTGCTGATGCATGCGTAAACATTCATCTATGATTTCCTGCCACTGTTCTGTTCATTCTTTCCTTTTTTTCCAAAAACACGTTTCGCATTTCTTTTTCCGGGGCATTGTTAGAACTTTTTCTCTTGAATGTTAAAAAAAAACAAACACCTGGAGAAACTAATTCATGGAATCAACAATCAATATCAAGCAAAAATTACTCATCTTTTTTTTTGTATGGAGTTTTATGTACACCTAAAGGGCACGGGACACGAAGAGTAATCGCCTCTGTAATCTTGAAACATTTCACACAATCTGCCAAAAAGATTATTGGCTCTCTAGCGGTGTAATTTGGGCTCTGGGCGCGTAATTTTTTTTTGACAGATCGGAAAGAGCCGGTCAATAAAAAGTAAACAAACCAAGCGGTGAGTACGTGTATTCAAGTTTTGATGATTGATGATACACGGTAAATTGAAATATTTCAAGATTACAGAGGCGATTACTCTTCGTGTCCCGTGCCCTTAAAACTCGATCAATACTGCACCGTCGCTTCTGAAACTTTCCACAGGTTAAGTTTAAGCACTGCAGATGTTGTTGAAGGTTTGTTTGATTGCTATTTTTTAATAAAATCCTTTAAATTTTACATTTGAAACTCAGTTTTACTAATACAATCAAAACGAGCATATACGCTCTCTACAGTTCTTGACAAAAAAAACAGCACATCATAAAAATGCACAAAATCGTTATTTTTGTTGTATAAACCAAATATTGTTTTCAATTTCCTGTAGTTTTTAAGGTTAAACAATTACCATTCGTACCAATTTTTAAAAAAATCGTTGCCATTAAACTTAATTTAGAGTCAAAAATGACTCTAATAAAATGAACTATTACTCCACGAATGTATACAGCGCTGGCCACTGCTGTAATCCAATGACAGTGGCATATCTGTCAAGGTGTATACATCAAAGCAGAGAAAGGTGAATACAGCAAATAGGAATCGATGAAATATCAATCACAAACGGGGAATCTATGAAATTGCACAAGAAGTTTTTTGTATTGGATAACTAACTGAAATCTTTTTTTCGAGTGTGTGTGTTGCAATATGTTAAGAAATAGTTTTTGGAGTGAATAAATAAAGCAACAAACTAATAAATAAGCTCTAAAAAAATCGAATATTTTCAGCAACATACATCTTAGGGTAAAACTAGGTTTACCGGGCCTGCTAGTCATAAATAAAGGATCCTTAATAGTCTGTTAGGAATTGGGGGAATGTTCAAACTTGTTTGCATCACATTAAAAAAAAAAAGGAATAAGCTCAAAGGCAAAATGATAAATAAGCATGTGGTGCGAATTATTATGGACTGGTTAGAACTTTCGAGTTGCCAGTCCAAAAATGATTGTAGCCCTATTGAAGAGTTAAAAAGCTTTTGAAATAAATTCGTACTACTATACGAATAGATTAGGAAATAGTACTTAATTGGATAGATTACTTATTAGGTTAGGAAATAGTAATCACCACGTAGTTACAAATAATGGAGATCTTTTTGTGAGATAAATATTTGTTGCCATTATGGAACCTTATTTTAAAAATGCAGCCAGCAAAGGTAGTTTTGCTCAAATGTTACTCACATCTATGCAAGACTTTTGCATTCTACATTTTTTACAACAGCTGAGTTTAGAAAGGCTGTTAATGAATAGACAAACGTTTAATTGCATTAGCATGAAACAAAACATCACATTCTACTGAGGAGAGGCTTGTTTTCAACTCCGTTTCAACAAAACATCAAACCCCTTAACGGAAATCATCGCCAAACACTCCCTTCATCCTCCCTCCTACCCCATTAGCCAGTGGCGAAACCCATAAACTTTTCATTTGTTTCCAAAAGTGCAATGAACGCGACAACCTAGCCGTAGCACGTGTGCATTTGTTCGTAACTAGCGGTTGCTGATTAAACTGCAACACCCATTCGTCCATGTTCGAGCTAGTTACATCGGGTGACGTCCTCATATCCGCCACACGTCGGCAGCCACCCCTTGGCAGCGGTTGTGCCGTCCGATATTGCTGTGCCCTCGCGGGAAATTCAATTTTCCCTGCAAAACCCGCGCACAACAGCAGGGGGGTGGCGATATATTAGTAGTATTGGTAATAGTGCATCGAAAGCAAACCAGGGCAGGGGTGACCGGTCGCCGCGAGCCAGCAGGGAACCCTCCCGATATTCCAATAGCGGACCGTCGTTTGTTCAACTCTGGTTCATCCCGTTGTTGGACGGTTCCTCGGCGTGGCTGGCACCGGGCGGGTTCGTCGTCCGCTCGAGGAGGAAATTGTTTCCAAATTAGGATCGTTCCCGTCATACCGGCAAACAATTTTATGGCGTACGTGAAATCTTTCGCAAAGACTTAAAGCGCGGAGCGCGGAAATGATACCCTAAAATATTATTTCCATTTGACATCTAAACACAAATCGGGTTGGAAATTAATTGTTTTAGATGTAGTCAACTTTTTTTCTCATCTTACGAGCTGTCCAAACCCCAATTCATCAAATTTCTGGACGAAGCTTCGTCACAATCAATTTATTCTTAATCCGTTATCCATAACTGCCGAAATATGACTGTAAAAAACCCCAACAGATGTATAGTGCACAATATTTTCCATCCTTCTTCCAAGGTACTCTAGACAAATCGAGATCTAGCCTTTCCAGGGAACTGCCGTTCGTCCCAGTGGACTCCAAATCATCACCAGATGTGCACAAACTCCACACCAACACCCGGACGGTGAAGGTGCGTGCGAATGTGCGTACCACCCGGACACAGACGTTGCGTATCGTTGCGTGGGCCAATCGCGATTGTCTGTGTGCCTGCCAGTCCAGTCGACGGGGATGAATCCCCCGAACAACACGAAGCAAGCCCCGGACACTCCGTCAAACCAGCAGCCCATCCGGCAGCGTGTATATGACATTTTCCAATCTTTTACGGTCGTTTTCCCGACCGTCCTCTCCTCCTTCCGTTCCGAGCCCCGTTCCAGACGCACACACACACACACCAGTGCTGCTGTGTGCCGTTCGTACCATTTTGGGACAATATTCTGGGCCAGCGTCCGGGCACGTTGCGTCCGCCTTCTCATCGGCACCCGTTTGACGTTGGCAGAAAATCGACAAAACACCGACTGTAACCGTGTGGCGCGAACGGGGGCGCGGGACGGTCCCTACTGTCCCCGCCAACTGCCGCCCCGCTTCACATCCGGCCGCACAAGGGCTAGCCAATTTATTTCCACGGCCACGTGAGGCTCCTTCCTGAGGCAAGCCGAATGAATGAGGTCCGAGCTTTGCGCTCGATTCTGCAGCAGAGTACAACGGGTGCCGGAGAAAGCGAGGCTTTGATGGCGCAGGTTAGGACTCGAACGCGCTCGAACATCCCGCAGCATCGACGGTCGACGCAACGCCGAAGGAAGCTAGGATACTCTAGCAGCACGGAGAAAAGCGAGAAGTGGCTGCATTCGCCAATGAAAAACCCAGGCCGGGTCGGGAAGAATCTCCTCGGGGGAGGAGAGAAAGGGAGCCAAGGGATACGCGCTATGCTCGGTGCGTAGTGTGTGCGTAACCCTCCATTCTGCTCGCTTGTACTTTCTTCGCTGCTGCGACCATAACGAAGGGAAGTAAAACCAAAAAAAAAAAAACACGCACACAGCAAATCCGTTTGCATCTGCGAGACCGAATCCCTGCAGCAAGGACGAAGTTTAATAAACATTCTATCACACTGCTTCCACAGCATGTGTGCGATACCGATGTGGACGATGATGGTTGGCCGCTTCTCTCCGTAGTCTGCCTCCAGAACCCGTTCAATCCTTGCTCCTAGCGTTTTGTTTTTTTTTTCCTTCTTCAATCTCGACTCCAGGAGCTCAAGAGCGTTGGATAAGCAAGAAAGAATGCCACAAGAAGGGTGTGAGTATATGCGTATGTATTAATGTTGGCATTCCTACCCGTTTTCCCGGAACCTTTCCACACACAAAAAGAAACTTGTTTTTCTGCGTTTCAATCCGGGTGCGTTTTCGTGCCGCGTATGATGCTTCCCGGTCGAGAGGTCCAGGAAACGGTGCTACAATTGCACACAAGTTTCACAGCATTCCATCAAAGTAACAGCGGCAGCAGGAGCGTTACAACGATTCAATCAATCAGAAAGCAGGACTCGCTATGGGGATTGCGACATTTTGCCAGATCAGATGAAATGAGAAATTCGCACAGCGCAAGTTGATTACTACTGAGAAAAACCTTTACCTGAAAAGTGCCATGCATGCAGCGAAATGCAACTTTTAACTTAAATCTGCAGAATTCGCTCGCTTTAAACAAAGCCCTGCAATGTCGACAATGAACCTCATTTCAACCCTCGAATGTAAAAACCGTCTATCGGTAAAGTTTGGGGAGGTTTGTTTGGTAAAAAACAAAAATCTGTAACTATTATTTCCATGCCTAAGAACATTAGATTTCAAATTTAATTAAAATAAAAACGCTTTTAATTTTAAATTTTTAAAATTTAAAACACATAACCTCCCTGCTGTGTGTTTACATCGCACGTTTAGTTCCCAAGAATATGGAGTGGCTACATGAAACGAAAAAAATGAAAGTTTTCGGAGGTTTTTTTCGCTTAGCCTTATTTAAACCAACCTTATTAGCAACTTTGCCCTATTTCTTTGCACGATAAACGTTTATGTCAGGTTGTCTTCTATTGAAAAATGTATTTTCCAACAGATGGTTGGTGGCATTAACTTCCACCTTCCTTCTGGTGATTGGTGGCATTAACTTGTAACGTTACACGTAAACGTGTAACGAGCAGAAGAATGAACTTCCCAGGGAATGAACAGGCGAATCAGAACTCGTCTTAACAAATAATATTGATTCCTAGCTTTTTTCAAAGAATAAGAATTCTGTTCTTAATCTTCAGAGCTATCGTGAACAACGAGTTTGTTAAGCAACCTGCTTATACCAAACCATGATAACACCTTAGTCACACATAAAGAAATGTCCGAAAACATGAAGCGAACTACACAAAACTCCAGCATGTGCAGGCGACTCGAGGCGACTTGCCAGTAAGTTACAACTGCCCAGAACGAAAAACTGCGCCGGAAAAACGTAAATCTCTCAGTCCATAAGGTCCCATCAGGTTTGCATCGCAGCAGGCCCAAATGTCGCCATACGTTACCAAAAATTTTGGAAATGAAAACACAGTCTACTTTGGTCCCGAACGAGCGACGAATGGGTGAATTTTTGATTTGAGAATGTCCGTGCTGCAACAACAAAAAAAAGAACCGAATCCCTTCGAAAATAAAAACCAGGATTCTAATAAGATAGGACGGAATGCTCTTAATCAGGCCGGGACAGAGCGGGTCGGCCGCGGACAAGATGCATCACAGCCCTTCGATATCTCATGCTCGTCGTCGTCGTCGTCGTCGTCCTCGTCGTCGTCGTCGGTCTCAATGCCACTGAGGGATTAATGGCCAACGGAGAACAGGACGGAAACGGACCGGGCTAGGAAGTTCGCGCGGCACGAACAGATACGGCGAGTCTACCGAATGATGCATGGAAAAAAGGTTTTACTTTTCCATTAACCGACTTGGAGGGGAAAGGCAAACAAAAAAAATTCCCCGGGTTTGCCATCCCGCAATTCCAGGTTTGGATGGTCGACGACGGAACTCGCTGCCTTTCGCACCCCAAAGGCCTTCCCTGCCGGGTCCAGGTTTGAACCCCTCCGGAAATATTCTTCCCGTCCCTGGCACGGGACCGTCCCCTTCGCGTTACCCAGGACACCGGCAGGCACTCGCCTACCATTACACTGGCAGACAATACACCGGGACGCGCCGTGTTCGAGTATGATGCAAGGCAAATAAGATATGATGTATGGAACCGTGGCAGAGGCCACGCTGTTGCAAAGGAACAATATAAGGAGTCCGCCATCCCGAACCTAACCTATGCTGCCGTTCATTTACCTGCACCATTTTTTAACCGCTTATGTGTGTGTCTGTGCGTTGTTGGGAAATGGCCTCGTTCCCTTCCGTTTCGCCCCGCTTCCGTGCGCCGCCCGTTCGCTGGATTCCCTCCGTTTGTGAATGTTGTTTCTTCGTGCGTACTCTAAGGACACTTTCAGTCCTCGGCTGCACCCGGCACTGTAGAGCACCCTCCCGCTCACACTCTTTCTTGCTGCTTCCTTCACGGACACAAACATACAAGCACAAGGACACCAGTGCGGTTTCTTTGCGGCGGTTATTTATGTTTACTTTCGCTAAACTCGTAACCAGGCAAAGTGTGACGGGCCTGCTTACTTGGATGCAGTGGCGAAAGGTTGTTATGGGGAGCGTTCTTCTTAACGTTGCACTACGATTGTTGAGTTTCCATTTGGTCCAACTTTTTCGACACTTGAAGGACCGTGGCTGGAAAATCAAAACAAATCACAAATCCACCTAGTTATCCACGGCTCACTCGACTGGAGAAATGTTGCGTTCACTGATCGCTTTTCTTCGGCGAGGGTACGATTGATGAGGGAAAATGCGGGACGTACAAGCATGCCATAAGTTTGGCTAAAATCTATCCTAATTTACAATCGACACGCACCGCCTGCACGTCGCAAACACACGGGAGTAGAACAGGAAGTTAGCGATATTTTATTTTATTTTTCTTCCTCCCCCCAAAACAGACAGCACACAAAAACAGCAGCCGCAATAGCAGCAACAGCGGCAACCCGGAAAGAGAGTCACCGTTTCGCACGTCAACCTTCAACTTCAACTTCGCTGCGATTGATCCGCGTACGGTGGTCGCGACCGATGAAAAGGATCCCTTCTTTCCAATCACAAAACGCCAAAGGACACACTCGGCGAACGCGGTGAAATACACCGACAATCGCCAGGGATAGGGAGAGAGAGAGTGAGAGAGAGAGAGAGAGCGAAAGAATGGGAGGGCGCGCGCCCAGTTGTTTGTAGCGTGAAAGAGAACGCGAGTTCGGATTTACGCGCACCAACACAGGCGCGATTTGGTCGCGAAGTCCCGGTGTTTTTTTCCGCGGTAGCTCGTCGCGTTCGTTCTCCGTTTGTTCCTTGCGCCTCCTTGCGCTGCCGTTCGTCCTTTCGGAAGCGTGCACACGACGCACACTGCTGCGTAGCTTCGCAAACGCAACTGGGCCTACCTACATACGCACACCGGGTGGAAGGATCTCGGCGCCGCGAATCGACGGATGGCTTAGCGGGACGGTGAATCCTTCTCGTGCTGGCGGGTTCCGTCGTTACCAAGGATGGCGGGGGAAGTAGTGTTGGGCAAGGATACGGCACGAGCAGGACGAAACCGATGTGGAACCGACTGGATGGGCGCGTGTGTGGTAGTATAAACAAATCAACCGAATAGAAACAATGTGCTCGGAAACTGTCATACTTGACAGCAATGACCAAGTGGTATTCAAAAGAAGCAAGGTAAACGCATACTGTATAATTCATACATAGACAATTACTTCCAATTGAACGTAACATCATAATTCCTTGAAAGGACGATTTTAGATTTATAACTTAATTGTGTCTAATCAATGTACGCACATAATTTTAATATTTACTCATGCCATGTTGGGACGAAACTGCCTTTAAACTATCATAAATACAACCACCAACTCGTGTTGATCGGCAAAAAACGCATTTCTCCGTTCACCTACGCAAAGGCTTTTACTCTTAAGCAGTAACAGCGCTTCTTGAATTTGTCCAAAAATACGCAGGAGAAATGACTTCTCTTGCCGGTTCTCGCGTAGCGTACAGCGTTGCACCGTGTACCAAGGCCTACAGCAAACAATCTGTCAGTCAACGCATGTCAAAATAGTTTTCCTTTTTTTCTTTTTCTTTTTTTCTTTTTTTTTGAACAGGTATTGTAAAAATCCCAAGAATACCTGTCGGTGGACAGATCTTGCATCGCCGGACGACGGAGCGCACGTACGAACGGGGGAAGTAAACATAGAATTTTTCTCCACGGCAGGCTGCCCCGCGGAAAACGGCCAAGTAACACCAACTATCCAGCCTGTTCGATCCAAAAAGTGCCTATCCTGCGAAAGCCTTGCTTCGCTAAATCCAGTAACTGCTTAACAACATCAAACAAACAAACACCCCATCCACAAATCTCCCCCCGTTTGTGCAAATGTGCGTCTTTCCTAAGCCATGAGTTCATTACAGTAAGTATTCCTATTTTGGAACAAATGTGATCCCCGCGTAGGAGCAGAAACCGAAATGCGCATAGCGGAATGCATTTATATTAATATTGTTTTCCTGTCGTTTCCTTCATTCCATGTGCAATGTTGCCTTCCGTGGATCCCGTGTTCCGATGGCGTAGTGCAAAAATAGAAAACATTTGCAGGCTCTGTTTGTCCGGCGATGGCACTTTGGAATCTATTTTTGGTGATAGTGGAAGCGATGCGCTTCAGACGATAATCTACGACTGTACTTCGATTAGGGTGAGTGATCGGGCTGGACATATATGCGATCGAGTTGGAACCATGGTTGCTGCTGGAAAGGGGCGATGCATGGCGTGTGCTTGTGTTGTGTGTGTGTGTGAGCGTCGTTTTTCCTCTCAGTATCTATATTTAGTTCCGAGAATCTGATCAAATTATGCTCTTGGATTCGTAGATTCAACCAAACATGGGCTTTCCGTCGTCAATATGTAGTACGTGTAAGACGAAAATCGACAGCTTCCATCAGTTCCGCGAGCGCTGCATAAACAACGATGAGTACCTACGATCAACGCTGCTACTGGCAGTGGATACACAGGATGAAAACGATGCCGACGAGGACGAGGACGAAGTGGTCATAAAGATGGAGCCCGAGGTGCTGCTGGACGAGGAACGGAGCGATGTTGACCAGAAGGAGATCGATGAGAAGGGCGACGCAATGATTGTCGATCGTAACGACAACGAAATCCACCGGCCAGCGCTGCAGATGACGAAACGGAACGGGAAGCAAACGCCCGACCGAGAAATGGACGAGTGGGACGAATCCCGTTCCAACGATCTGGATTCGATCGGCAACTCGTCCGAATCGCTCAGTATTCAGCAGGATTTGTACCTTTCCCCGGAGCTGACGTACGGTGCGCTGCTGAAGTGTGAGTTTTGTTCGCTGGAGTTTACCGTGCTGGAGCAGCTTAAGCGCCACATCACGAGTCACAAGGAGGAACGAATATTTCAGTGCTACTACTGCCCGAAGACGTTTCATTTTGCCAAAAATCTTAACATGCACGTCGAGTATATCCACTCGAAAGCGAAGTATGCACAGGCGCAGCCGTCAAAGTTGATCGCCAGGCAACAGTTTCACGTCCATAGCAGTAGCAGTAACAATAGTAGCGTCAGCCTGAGCACGAACGGTGGCCTGAGTCCGGTTTCTCCAAAGCTGGACAGTACCGACTGCCTGAACAATAATACCATCCCGAGCGGCGCTGGCGTAGATGTCGGTGCGGGCTTAAGCCTTGATATAAACCTTAACGGTAACGCCAACGGCAACGGGACGCGTTTGGGGGGCAACATTACCGCAATACGATTGCCTCTCGCGCGCTCAACGTCCACGAGTGAGTCGCGCCGGGCTAGCGCAACGCAGCCGCTCGATCGGTCCGTCGGACAGCACGAATGCCACGTGTGCCACAAGAGCTTCCCCGATACAGCCGCTCTGCGGCAACACATGTTGCTGCATGCTGGCGAAAAACCGTACAAATGTGATATCTGCTCAAAATCGTTCTTCAACGCCAGCACGCTGAAAACGCACCAGCGCATCCACAGCGATCAGAACCCGTACCGGTGCGGTACGTGTACGAAAATGTTCGACAATGCGCGCAGCCTGGAGCTGCACCATCGGACGCATACGGGCGAAAAGCCGTACGCGTGCGACGTGTGCCTGAAGAAGTTCTCCTGCTCATCGAACCTGAAGCGCCACCGGAAACTGCACGACCGCGACTGAGAGCATGGTGCGGAACGATTCAAACGAGCAAACAACGAAATCAAAACTAAACGAACTTGCCGTGCCATTGCACTTCAAAGCGCAGCGGGGAAAAGATCGATATAAGAATGTGTTATTCGCCAGCATATGAGCTTAATGTACCCGTAATGGTGCTGAGTCGAACTAGGTGGGACCTAGTCCCCGGCGGGAAAGGATGTAAATAGTTCGCTTTCGCAGACGCACCGCGGTGCTTCCGGAAGGGATTAGGAGGGAATCTCAGCATATCCTATCGCGAATGTGTCCGCTGTAAAATTGACTGTGCATTTACATTTAAAACAAAAAAGTAACTATTCTTTTAGCAAACAGCAAAACGCCTCACATAACGAAACGCTTTCCGGTTCCTGCTCGCCTGCGGCCCCAGCGACGTCGAACGATGTTTCGGGGCCACCGTGGGTAATACACGATATACCGTCGTTTCGTTTATGCACTGTTAATCTGGATGTTGTTAAAAGGTGGATCAACTCGGATCTCCATATATTCCCTTCGAGAGGATCAAGTGACGATCCTCTTTGGGTGCAACTTGCGTTCTTCCAGCTTCTAGTACATAACAGAATATTTAAAACTCTCACGCAAAGTCCAAACGACTGCATAGCGCATAACCCAAATGCCGCCAGAGTCAGTGAACCCCCTAGTGGATGCATTAATTATTTATATATATATATATACCATTTGCAACGGATTGCAACACCGATAGGTTGTTTAAAACCGAGCTAAGCGGGGCGTGTTTGTGCAGAAAAGAAGCCAATGATAAAACTAACGAATGCTAAAAAACAAACCAACAAAAACCATACTAATCGCGAAAGTTCCTGCGCTGCCAAACGAACCCGAAGATCCTGGAAGCTAGTGGAAGTGGAACTGAAATGGCAGCTTTAAAACGTACGACGCCAATTTGTATTTGAGCTTTATGTTCATTGTTTGTGATTATGATTAATTTTAGTTTAATTAATATATTATTTTGGTTCCTAGCGAAAGAGAGAGAGAGAGAGCAAACAACAGAAAATAGAAAGTTTCGAAAACGGATTGGTACAAAAAAAAACAAAAAAAACGATGAAAAAACAAAATTGTGAACACGAAAACGAACGCCGCGAACTTTACAACACTCTGTGTAAAGCTGTGGTTCTAGTCAATTGTGAAAATCGATCGGCGAAAAAAGGGGGAAAAACGTGCAACCAGTGCAAAGGCCACTGTACCAGCAAAGTCATTTATCGATGTCAGTCAAGTAACTTTTTTTATTGTTAAATATTTTGTGTTTTTTTTAAATTAATTTTTGTTTGTAATTTTATTTAATCTCTAACTGTCCGCTCGCAGTTGCGTAAATTTAACCAGTAATAAATCGTCAACACCTGATGGCTGCTGAAGAGCCAGCGGTTTTTTCTTCTTTTTAATGATGCATCTTCAATAAACGAAAACGATAAAGTGAAACCAAACTTCCGTAAACTTCTCATTTGATGCTTATTTCATTTAAATCTACCAGTATTCTTAGCTTGCTCTTTATAATTCATATAATTAGATTTCACCAACATGGCTAAGAATTTATGAAAGATGACAAAAATCTAAGATATAGAATGGAGCCACAGCCGGTAAACCCCCGAGTTACTTCCATGATTCACACGTACAGGAGCCCCTTGCCCTTTTATCAGTGCTGGTTAAAAGTTCACGTAATCATGTTCTCATCTGCAATGCATCCATGGATTGTCCTTTCATGCTTTTGCCCAGTGCCCGATTTTGTTTCAATGGGAATCACCGGCAATCACTATAGTCCCTTAGTTCTGGTAGGGTTCCGTTATAGAATTATTACCAAGATGAATCAACATGCTCCCGTTTATGCGAAAGGGTGGATTTTATGCACGATGACACCCAGTGATGCGATTGGAATCACACACATGCGTTGGAGGCGTCCGGAGGTCAGCATTGGAGTCGACGGTCTTGCTGTGTAGGTTGTTGGCTAGAAACAAACAAAAAATCACCGGAAACATATGCATATATCCCAAGGAGGGGATTTTTGTTGTTTTAAGTTGTCCGCTCTCAGCCGACCACTTGAAACGTTGGTACGATACCGCGTGGTCGGAGGCACTACACTCGTGCGAACCGCTACATGTTTTTACAGTTTCGTTCAAGCATTCCGATCAATCGGACTATATTCTGTTTCGGTCAGTTCACGTTTGTTGCAAGCGGCCGCGTACGTCATAGATTGTTGAACGGTTCGTTTAAAATGGAACACAAGACACTCCCTCGTGAGATAAAAAGTGCGAATCCGGCGGCTACTCGGGCCGCATGTGTTGTGGTCGGTTAAAATCGGTTATTGTATGTTAATTGCAATTAATTACCGGTGACCCGCTGTTTGCTGCAGTGCCCTGTGTTGAGGCGGTCTCACGTGTAAGATCGTAACCTATTGGCGCCTCTGTTGCTCGACGCGGCGTTTTGTTTTTTAATCCTACGCAAACCTAGCTACGCAACGGTTGTTCCCTGTCAGGTTGATCTCGTCTCGTTGTTCAGGCTGTTTAATTTTTTTTTTCGAGCGTCAAATTGTTTGTCAGTAAAAGTAAGGACAACGTGTTTGATAAATAAAGTGACCTCATCGGCTCTCTATTCCGTTCTTGTGCTGAACACGCGTGCAATCGAAGGTCAGGCGGATTTTTCAAACAAACCAAAGACGAAGGTTATAGTGGTGACAATTCGAGTCCGATTCGCCTAAAACAAGGGTCCGATCGGTTAACGTTAACGGCTGGATTTAACAACATCTACAGTGCATGTTCTAAATTTGACTACCGTGCAGTGAAGTCATTTTATAGTGAAACCATTTTTAAACCCATCCTATATAGCTCAAGTGTGCCGATCTTTTTTAGAGAAGCGCGATGGGATCCAAGTTGAGCACCTTTTGGCGCACGATTTGTCGTGACTGTTGGGGCGGGTCAGCTGCAGAAAAATCGGACAGTAACGTGTCGGGGGTGAACAGTGGCGGTACCACAGCGTCGAGGCGAAATCCGTTGGTGAACCATCCCATCATCTCCTGGAGAATGGCGGATAAAATCGGTGAGTTGATTGAGTGATATGGAATGAAACGATCGTGTTTAATTTACGAGCTGTAGTGCAGTGTCGATCATAAATTAAACTTTACACAATTCTCGATTAACAAGGTGACGGGTGGTTGGTGTGTGCAATCATGAAAATTGTGACCAATTGTGGCTTGGGGAACGTTAAGTTGCTGCAATAAAAGTCCATCGGAGGTTTTTGAAAGGATTTTACATAACAATATTATTGTAGACCCAACAGTATGATTGTAATAATACGGCTCTCCTATAATGGGGTGAGTCAGTTCGATTTCTCATTCCCAGGGTCGATGAAACTCTTGTCAACGAACAAATTTAACCCAAGCTGACGATTTGATTGATTTGATCCATGCTTATCGAATCAAATAAGCAGCCTTGAATAACGAATCAAGTATCTTAAATCAACCCCTGGTATCATAGCACGACATTTGTTTTCACAATCCTCACGTTGTTCCAAACATTTCACATCGTTGAGTTTCCGATCATGTTTTTATTTTGGTTCATTTTGTTTTTCTGTTTAATTTAAATGTACTTCAAAATTCTACTGCTAATTCTTAAATTTCATAGATCAAGAACTAAAATAGAGACGGTTTTTTAGCGAATCGGTTTGCACTGGTGCTGAAACTTCGAAGGTAAGCGATCCTTCAATGTCACTGAGCTCGTTCGAATTAAATTTGGCTGTAAGTTGAGTATTGCCCACCGTCGAAGGAACCATCATAAAAACCACATCACAACTGTCCCGGGCGTTGAAAAAACCAACCTGGAAAAGAACAAAACGATCGGTTAACAAACTGCTGTTCATAAAGCATCCTGCGTTGCATCGTCCAAAACTCACCGGAATGGACACAGTTTTGCAAATGCCCGAACACTCGATTTGGAACGTTCCATCGGTGATGGGAATCGGCAGTGGATTGTAAAACGCGGCGGTAACCTTCAACGACGCTCGAAGGATAGGTTCACCACCAAGCACCAGCTGTACGGCTGGCTTCCGCAGACAGTAATCCTTTTGCGCAAAGAGTCCATTGTCAGCGCCCTCAATTGTTGCGAAGCTGGACACCTTGAAGATGGCCTCATCCATTCCCGGCTCATAGTAGTCGTCGAAGTGGATCGGAACTTCCACCATTTCCTGCCCATTCGGTCCGACGGTCACCGAAAATGGGAGGTTGGTGATGGATTTTATGTTCTTGCCGGTGTAAAGTATGTGATCCAGGAGGACCCTGCCGTTGACGAAGTGCTCGCGATCGTCGGAAACGTTCCTGATCCGCAGCACAATGGTAAACGATTCGCCTACAAAGACTTGATCGTTCAATTCGAGCTCAAACTCGATGTCATTGCCCTGGTTCGCGATCGAGGACGGATCGTTGGCGCGTAGAATCTTGAGGTAGTGCTTGGTAAGATCGCATTGGCCGAGTTTCAGCGCACGCATCATGCTGCGTTTTGCTTCGTACGACTGCTCCTCACACTTGTAGTTCAGCGTGATGTCCTCCCTCTCATCCAAACCAACCGCTTTGGTGCTGATAAACTTCCCAATGGCGGTAGTGTTCTTGCTGACGAGTTCGAGCAACTTGCCCGGCCCTTGGAACCGCCAGAGCACCTTATCCGCATTCACCTCCGAGAAGACAAAGTGGCAGTCGTGCTGCATGTGCACCCGGCCGTTCTTAACGGCCGCTACTGGAGCTGGCCCGAGCTTGTACATTCCGTCGGAAAATTCCTGAGGCGTCCCATCGATCACCTGCCAGCCGTCGTACCCGTCCGTGCCGATATCGGGGCGCCTCATCCACACCTCGTTCCACACATGAAAGTTCCAGACGCTGTCGCGGGAAAAGTCTCGCTTCGGTTTTCCCTCCTCATCCAGGTACTCGTCGATGGTAAGCGAGCCCTCGGTGTCGTGCGCCGAGTTGAAATTCGTTACGATCCGGCAGGGTATACCGAGGGCCCGGCAGAGCGTTCCCAACACGCCCGCAAACACCCAACACTGACCGTACCGTACGGGATCTCTGGTACCGAGGTCCTTTTGCTGGTAATACTCTTGCAGAATCTTCACCGAGCCCGTCCACGTACTCGGTGCCGTCCCGTCTCGGTAGTTGCCACTCCAGTTGCCGGCCACGACTCCATAGTCGTCGTTGCTGTTCACGACGCCCGACAGCGCCCGGCACACTTTGATCTGGTTGCCACGGAAGGTGGCGGGGAGTCGGGCCACTGCACCGAGCAACCAAAGGCTACATTCGAGGACGTTCTCTTCGTACTGGCCAAGCTTCCACTTACGTGGCGAGAAGCTGCGCTCGTTTCCCTTCCATATCATGGTGATATCTTCGAGGACGTACTCGCGTCGCTGCGCTTCATCTGCGGATGGAACATTTAAATTTGCATAGCTGAAAGTTTGCACAGTACCTAAAAAAGGATTCCTCGCGCACTCACCATCCAGATAAACGGGGTCCTTGGTACACCACGGATTGAATAGCAGGAAAAAGGGCTGGTCCAGCTTGTAGTGAGCCTCTTCGAATCCTCTCGATATGACTTTAACCGTCAGGTTCCACTGCGAAACCGACGCAAACGGAGATGTTTTGATCAGCACAGCGAGCTCCGTGCTTCCGTGCTCGGTCTCATTGACCGCTTGCAAAGTGGCGGTCCAATCGTACTCCTCATCCTCTTCGCTCACGGTGGCATCGGTCTGGAGCAGCACATACTGAACGGTACCATGGCCGTGGCTAATCCACTCGCCCGCGATACGATCCACGGCAAGCTCCAGCCAAAGCGTGTCCACGTCCGTGTTGATCGGTCGATTGCAGATGAGCTTCAGGAGGAACTCCTGGCCACGGCGCACGACCAACTGCGACGGCTTTCCGTTAGCCCGAGGGGTACCCATCAGCTCAAACTTGTCCGTATGATGATTGGCACCATTTTCCTCCACACACGTGTCGAGTTTGTGGATCCTCAACTCGCCCTCACTGCTTTCGATCTCGTTGTCCTGGTCTGTGGAAAGTGATCACCCAATCGGCTCGTTACACTCAGGACCGAGAGTAGTTGAAACACTCCCCCCGGCCCACCCGGACGCTCTAACGACTTACCATTGTTCTTGGGGAAAAGGGCAAACGGGAGCATATGCGGCACGGTCACTTCCATGTTTAACGTCTAGCACTTTTGAAGGTAAATCGACACCTTAGGGGGAGAGTCCGTCCAAATTCTCGACACGATCGTCAATCACTGGCCACGCCTGGCTTGAAACTGAACGGTCGAACGCCGGCGATAGCCACATTTATACGCCAAACGTGAGTCACGCGGCGCACATCTGTCGTCCGGTTATTATTAAATCAAACGCCGTTTCGGGCGAACCGGCCCGAGGAAGCGTCTCATCCATTTCTTCTGGCGGGATGGGCGAAGAGACGCTGTCAAGCGCGGGCAGTTCGTCATCGTGGTGACGTTGTTGTGGACCTTCTTCGAATACTTAACGATCGCAAGACGAAGGAATTCCCTGCAGAAGCGTTTGCATCTGGTCCGCTCTACCGCTAACCATTGATAACAGTATTAATCAGTTTGTGGAAAAAAAGAAAGAAACACATCATTTCCTCTCGGACTTGCGCTATTTTTAAGCGAGCAGAGAGGGAAGTGTGTCACGGGTCACGCTTCGTGTTTATAAACACCTTTCGATTCAAGGGCATTTTGTGCTCTTAGTTTGATTACAGCATCTTCTACATAATAGAATTCATTATAAGAATGATTAAAAAAAACCATAAGAAGATTATACGCAACAATGTCGCAAGTCTTCGCACGTCGTACGCGAAGTACTGAGGCCACATGGTAGCCATGTAATTAGATGGACATGATGATTTTGATATTTGCAAAATGTTTCTTGGTTTAACTTTCTTTTTTTTTTTTGCGAATGTTTTATGCTCCATGTTGCATGTTTTGAAAAATTTAAATAAATACGCTGGCCATCTTACAGTTTTCAACTGGTCTTGACCGTGAATGTGAAATTTCTAGTTTATCTGACTTGCTCGTATTGCAGCGAAGCAGGCTCGACGCAGTTTTATTCTTCTGTGAATACCGGTAAAGGTGAACCACATAACGTATTAGGGAAGCAATCGCTTATCGCAGTCAGTCTTTGACCAATCGACCAATTGGACCGTGCAATAAGAAACAAGTACGCCAATTCGATAAGCTATATTTCGACGCGTTCAGCGTACAAACGCTATAATAGGGTTGAGCGCTATAAAAAGGGCTCCCCGTCGACTTCCACGACTTGCGCAAGTGTTTAGTGCAGTGTGGACTAGTGACGAAAAAAAAAAACCGATGCCTCCAAAAGTCAACCGAATATGGCCAACGCGGAAAGGTAAGCCAGTGGGTGTTCTTTTTGTGATCTTTGTGGTAAAACGATCGTTCTATCCCAAATCTCTGCTGTGGCAGTGGCTCCCAACAGTACGATCAAGAATGTGCTCGAGGTGTCGGCGGTCGATATGTGCATCGCGGAGAATGGCCGGGCGTTCCATACGGATCGGTACGAGATGATGGGCAACCCGCGACCGTCCAAACTTCCGACGCAGTTGGTCGTACGGCGAGGCGCTCCCTTCACCGTGAAGTTGCAGTGCAATCGTTCGTACGACCCGGCCGTTGATACGATGGTGCTGATCCTCGCGGTCGATGCGTTCGGCTCGGAGAAAATCAACTTTGGCAATGGGACGGAGGTGTGCATTTTGGTGCAGCCGCAGGGCTCCAGTGGTCGAGGGGAGACCGTACCCGATGAGTGGAGTGCAACGCTGAGCGAGACGGGCAAGGAGGCGAATGGTAAGGTAACTCACACGGTGACAATTTTTACCCACGCCAAGGCATCGGTAGGGAAGTACAACATGAAGATCCACTGCCGTTTGGACACGATGGACACCAAGTCGTCGTTTGAAAAAGCCCCTCCGTTGTACTTGCTGTTTAATGCATGGTGCGAACGAGACGACGTGTACATGAAAGGTATAATCTCGAGCAACGGCTGGCGATTTTATTCCAGAATCCAAACGATCTGAGCTTCTGTTCGGTTGCTTGCAGACGAGAAGGCGCGCCAGGAGTACGTGCTGAATGACACCACCATGCTGTGGCGGCAAATGCCGACTAAGGAGGGCATGGTGAGCTGGAACGTGGGCCAGTACGAGAAGGACGTGCTGGACTGCGCCCTGTGGGTGATTGCGGTGACCGGCCGCGTATCACCCACGTACCGCGGCAATCCGGTTCGGGTTGTTCGGGCGCTTACCGGCGCGCTGAACATCAACAACGGCCCCGGCGTGCTGGAGGGCCGATGGAACGGCGACTACGCCGACGGAGTGTCGCCCCTGGCCTGGAGTGGCTCCGTGAAGATCCTGCAGCAGTTCTTCAACGAAGGCATGCAGGCGGTCAAGTACGGTCAGTGTTTTGTGTACAGCGGACTCTTCACGACCGTGTGCCGTGCGGTCGGTATACCGATCCGCATCGTGACTAACTTCAGCTCGGCCCACGATACCGAGGCCTCGCTGACAGTTGACTACTTCGTCGATCCGAGCGGGAACACGGCCGACGACATGTCGAGCGACTCCATCTGGAACTACCACGTGTGGAACGAGGTGTGGATGGCGCGGCCCGACCTTACCGATGGCAAGTATGACGGCTGGCAGGTGGTGGACGCGACGCCACAGGAACTGTCCGACGGAATGTTCAAGCTCGGGCCGGCCCCTGTGGTGGCGGTGAAAAACGGCGAGGTGAACGTAGCGTTCGACACGGAGTTCGTGTTCGCGGAGGTGAACGCCGATAAGATGTACTGGGCGATCCGGGGCGAAAACGGTGTGCCCAAGCTGCTCCAAACCAACACGGCTGACATCGGCAAAGACATCAGCACCAAAGCTATCGGTGTGAACGACCGGGAAGATCTCACCAGCGCGTACAAACACCCGGAAGGTACTCCCGAGGAGCGACAGGTGATGGCCGCCGCCCTGAAGCTCGGTTCGCAGCGGTACTCCAGCTGCGGGGTGGCCAAGAGACTCCTAGTGCCACAAGCATCGAGCTACACGGGGGAAGGTTCGGCCGAATGGGTGAAGCTGCAACTGAACGCGCGCGGTAACCACGTGCTGGGCCAGCCGTTCGGCATAGAGCTGATCGTATCCAGCACTCG
Organism: Anopheles atroparvus; assembly: GCA_914969975.1. Taxonomy (NCBI): domain Eukaryota; kingdom Metazoa; phylum Arthropoda; class Insecta; order Diptera; family Culicidae; genus Anopheles; species Anopheles atroparvus. Next base: position 25,119,543 of record CAJZCY010000003.1, on the reverse strand, counting down.
CGAGGGTGAAGACGTGCAGGTGGTTGGAACGCTCTGGCTCAAGCACACCGACTACACCGGCAAGCACTCGGAGGAGATCAGGAAGGTCCCGGTCGATCTGACGCTCCGTCCACTGCAGTCGGCCTCTGTCCCGGTGGAGATACCGTTCAACGAGTACAACAATCCCGCGTTCGACCAGTCGCACATCAAGGCACTGAGCGTGTTGGAGGTGCCCGGCACCGAGCAGACCTACTTCACCCAGAAAACGTTCGTCCTAGCAATGCCGAAGATCGCAATGAGTCTCGTAGACGATCGGCCGCAGACGGGTGGGTTCACCGTGCGTGGCACACTTACGAATCCCCTGCCGGTCCCACTGACCGGTGGACGGTTCGTCATCGAAGGATCGCGTCTCACGCAACCATCCGAGCAAGCGGTAAGCTGCGGCGATTCCCTTCTAGAATCGACATCACGAATCGCGGGTTGAGCCTTTTTCTTTCTTCTTTGCAGCATGGCGTTGTCGCAGCAGGAGCGACTGCATCTTTCCAATATCCTATAAACATGGCCTATAAAGGACCCACGGTCGTTTCCGCTCGGTTCATCGCGAAGGAGTTAAGAAATGTTGATGGCCATTTGGAGTTCGAGCTTGCCAAAATACTACAGGGATGAGTGGATGATGAGGAGAGGTCCGACGTCCGCGTAGTTAAGCCTGCCAACCTTTGCCGTTTGCCATGCTTTCTTAGCTAAGTCAACTTTGTAAAATTTCATATAAATTCTTTTCAACTCTTTAACCTTCATCTATTAATAATTTGTTTAAGTTTTTTTCCATACGAACGCATTCTTTGGCTTAAACATGTTTTATTAAATCTAAATGATGTGTTACAAAGTTGAAATAGTATGCTTAAATGATTTAAAAGATAGAAAATACAAAAAATATATATAATATAGCAAAAAACTACTTGTTGTCCAGGACATGCATAAGACCACTCTCAGCACAACGACACTCAATATTTTAGGTTGCCTTTACTTCCAAAAGAAATGCGACCCAAGCAGTAACATGGGGGATAGAGCTTGAGGGATAGCGAACATTGATGACGTACGAAGACGTGAGACGAATCGCGCGCTCGTACTGGAAGAGAACGACCCAACGTTATGACATCATCGCGCTCGGCCGAACAATTCACTCCAATATGTTTGCCTTCGCGCCTCAATTCTTCTTCTTCGACGCCCTTTCAATCAACGGCTTCAATGGTCAACTGCCTTCGCCACCCCAAACGGCGTGATTCATGAACATGCTGACTTGACAAATGGTCTTATGCTGCCTCGAGGGCATTCCTCTCGCGCAGGGATCGGGGAGCGCTTAGTGAATGAAACATCGGGAAACATTCCGGATCCCTAGCTTCGCCCGTGCCGACACGCGAGAATCACCTTACGATCGGAGCATCCGTGTGTGGAGATCGTGCCGGAGATCGCGTCACAAAACACAACACAAAGTGTGGAGCGTGTCAGGGGCAGCGTGGGCAACGAGACTTGACTGGTGCAAAGCAAGGGGTTTCGCAAAAGGAGGCTGAACAAAACGGGGTGGCCCGTCTAAGCATCGGGGCACCGGTTCGCAGATGTTTCCATCTCTTCGACGCGCGCGGTTCACGATCGGTTCGTCTTTGCTCGCGGATCAGTGCGGTGGTGTACCTTTTAGAAACGAGCTTCAAACGGAAAGGTGTAATAAGTTTTTGCTTATATACGCACTTCCCCAAAATCAGTGACAATGAGCTACCTGTACGAATACGTGGAGAAGTATCTGCCATTCTCGTGGCGTAGGAAACGTATCCGTCGACCGATGATTTGGTCCTCCCCGGAGTGTAAGTAGCACGAGGATAAGATTCATCGATACACAATTTAACAAAGCAGATCGAGTTCATTGTGTGATAAGTGAGAACGTGCTTAAAGTATCAAATGAATAACGTAACTCATAAAATCGTTTAAACAAACAGACTTCGTTGGAGCTGAAAGGGCAATTTAAATTTATCGGTTTAGATAAATACCATCTCGCTTTAAAGTTCGAGCTAATTCGCGTATCCAACTTCAACTTTCAAATTTTCTTTTTTTGTTGGAACTCGTTGAAAAACTCTGGATAAAGTTCTAAACTACTCACGGCCAACAGTGGCTCATTATCCACGAGAGGCCAAATTATCCACGTACGTGATCGGACATCTGATTGCCGCGCGCGGTGGTCAGTCCGTCAGTCATTATCGATTCCCTGCAGCTTCCATGCACTTAGTCAACGGATTCTCGGGCGCAGTGATCAGATGCTAAAAATATACCTCCAGCAAACGAGGCACCCCTACGGCACCCTCTTGAACTGGGTAAAACTGGGTGCAACGGAAACCTGCGTGTTGTGCGCGTGGCGAACCTTATAGTCTGCTGTTGAGCTGGATCGATTTAATTATACAACACAAACGGCGACAAGATTGACATCCTGTGGTCGATGGTCAGGAGTGGTCGAGGAACGATCGTTACGTGTACACCTGCACTCGGTAATATGTAAATTTTTGTGTATTTGTATTCCACTACCGAAGAGATGCAGCCTGACAAAATCCATTGGCAAGACATCCGTTGGCAGGCAGCTCAACGGTGGGGCCAGAAGAAACCCACCCCCTTGAATTCAGAGTGATGATTTCATAATCGAAACGATCTACAACACCTCGAAAACCCGCTCCACCATGACCCTGGCATTGAATGCACACGGCAAGTGTACAAGCGGCCCGGTCAATTTGCACCCTGCACCTTGGACGGACTTCAGTTGTTTATTCTAGGCGAATGTTTATCTAAAGTTTTGGTAAATATTACCCGAACGGTCTCTGGCTCGGTGCTAAAGCAAAACCAATGGCGCGTGTCGTACGAGCTCGTACGGATAAAGTGTTTACGCTTGTTTGGGTTTGTAAATTCGCGAACGGCAGACGTCAGCACTTCATTTTTCGCGGTTGCATTACGCTGATTTTTCCTTCTTTTTTTAATGTGGTTCCATTTATTTGGTTTGACCATCTATTGATGAATATCGTTGCTAAGGTCAGCAAAACACGGACAAATTAATAGACAATAGACCTACACTGGGTGCCCTGGCGCCGACCGTTATGTAGGCGTCGTGCCGCGGAAACTGACCATAACCGGAGCACTGGATGCTGACTTGAAAAGTCATCCACGGACAGGCCGCAAAAATTGTGTCATTCAAATAAGCGCTTCCCTGATTTATCTTTGGAGGACCCGCACAACCTTGATGGGTGAAGTCTGAAGAACACCTCTAGCTGGAGAGTGTTTAAGCGTTGAACGTAGGTGGCGGAACCGATTAACCCGCGCGGGAGCGGCATTTGAATGCGTTTTCGTATTAATGATGGACGGTGGAGGGTTACAGGCAACGTGGCCATGTACGCCAACCGGAGCAGGTCGCTGAAGGTCCAAATTAAGCGTTTCATTTAGAACAAATGCCGCATTGTTGAGGGGGGGGGGGGGGGTGGGCGTGTCGTTAGATTGCTTTAGGCACGTGCTGGAATAGCGACGTTAATATCTAATAAACAAACAACGGGACAAAATATCAATGTACTGTAAATTATAGATTATCCGTGCTCGATTTATCCGACGCGCTCATACGCGGTCAAATTTTGTCATTGAATGGTCAATCTGGACCCGTAGATAACCTACATTGAGCGCAGTTAAGTTTGTTTAATAAAGTCTGATCAATAGTTAACCTAGTTTAAACACATGCTCCAGTCATCCAAAATTATTGAGAAAAAAAACTTTGTAAAAAGCACCAATGAGACGAATTTAATAATTTTGGAAAGAATAAAATTTAAAAAAAAATAGCGAGCTAGAGCTGTTCGAATGCCTCTTCGAACAAATATGATCTTCAAACCAATGTGCGTATGAAAATATTATTAAATCATATATTTTACCATGTACAACAAGTAAGCATTTACCGAATCATCGATAATGTTTCTATTACCGGTACCAAAGGCATTGTTTAACACGAGCCACTGTTCATCGCTAATAAGTCGACAGCAGCTGGAGTGCAACAGGGAATTCCACTTCACCCAAAGGCGCTTGAGAGTAAAGCAGCAATCACGCCGATGTCCCTGAATTTTATTGTATGCTAATGTGGCGTTGGACGCCACACTCGAGCCGCGTCACCGCGTGTTAAGCGCACGCTGTCAACCTAAGATCGTTTCGTTGCGCCAATAAATCGCTCCTGCCACTTCGCCGTAGCCGCACATCCAAGCGTCTCCCACGGCAATACGGCAATTCATAACGCTCGGCCATCGCCTACGGGCGTCGCGTGTGCGGAAGAAAGTGAAGGTGCCGCCATGTGCCGATGGATTCGAGCGCGGTTACGCTTAACCGTTGACTTGCGGTGTTTTTGGTTTATTCATTCACACCGTAAAAAAACCCGCGTAAGGGTTATTCGTCGCCAGCGAAAAGCGGAAGCAACCAGGTTTGTTTTCATAGCATAATCCTGTTCGTGAGCGGCAAATAAAAAAATTAAAAAACACAGTACAAAATGAGACACGGCAAAGTCTCGCGAACAAAGTTGAATGACGGCGCGCTGGCGCTCGTGCCACAGTGGTGATTATCGATCTCCTTGGGGAGGTAGCATCTGATAAACAAGCAAAGGATGAACAAAACGATTCCAACATCCGCCGGGAGCGTTAGATCTGGCCGCTGGTAGCTTTACGAATAAAAAAAGGAGAAGCAATTTCTATAATTAATTGCACCCTCTTTGATGGCGCCCGATGGGAATACAATTAACCAGCGTGGGAATTTAGTAGCGAGGATACTTTTTTCAAAGTCGCGGTTTTCAGTCTCTCCGCTTAAGCTTTACCGCCCGTTTATCATTTTCCAATCGCCCGAAGCGCACTGTTATTATCCACGCCCAGCCTATTGGTTTTTTTAAAACTCAATCATCACGTTGCGAACGCTTCAAAAATACTAGAATTCCTCTCTCGAAGCAGCACCAGCATGTCTGCCGTTAACCGTCGCCCGATTGGTCACGTACTGCAAAATTAAAGACCAATAGTAATTTATGAAAGATTTATCTATTCAGTTCAGTTCAGTTTTACGTCTACATTTTACAAGCGATGCAGCGGTGTACGCTTTTCAACGTTGGTGTTTCTCGTGAAGCGTGTTGCAAATCAAATCCGTCTGAGTATCTTCATCTTCATCTGAGTGCACACACCATTTTGTTTGTATGCAAACTTTTCAATTCTACTCAACAACTCCGGTTGCTGAGAAATTCCACCCGGTTTCGGTGTCATTGCAACCGTCGCGAAGCGGGTTCAAAATCAAAGCAAGCTGGGACAGTTGTTCGATCCATTCGGCCTTGCGTACGAAAGAGGGTCCTTTGATCCAACGAGATGGACCTAAATGAATGAAATTGGTTTGATGCATCCTGATAAGTTATTGTCAATCGTAAATTTTGAAAGGCAGGAAGCAATAGTTTTGCGTTGATATTACATTGCATTCGTATTATCTTTTTCTGTAAAAGATCGAACATGGCGAACCACATTCAGTGCCACTGCAATAATTGTGATGAAGTACAAGTACAAAAAATAACATTTAACTAGAATATACATAATAGCTTCATTGCGAGGAAAAATGATTAGTTTTATTTTATCAATTGAGCATAATAGATTTTTCATGAGGTGCGTAGTAGGATCAGCGCGCAGTCCGGAATAATTTGTTATTCATTAACCTTTTTTTTTTATTAATGTCATCAAATGTTTACGGCTAAAGAAAATGGTTGCAGAAACTCTGTCGGTACGGTATACTAGAAGCAAACCTAACGTATTTTCATGTGTTTAACTCGTACGTGCTTCTCTCGATCACCACGCTGGCGGAACTTTCGATCACAGACATGGCAAGCGAAAGGCTTCTCCCCGGTGTGTATACGTTGGTGGTTCTTCAGCGCATCGGTTCGGTAGAAGCGTCTGTCGCAGTCCGGGCAAGCGTAACGTCGCTCGCCGCGATGAATCAGCCGGTGCTGGTAGTAGACCGATCCGGTCAGGAACCGTTTGCCGCATTCCTCGCACTTGAACGGTCGTTCTCCGGTGTGGCACTTGCGGATGTGGTCCTTCAAATCCGGTCCAATAGTGAAGCTGCGTTCGCACGGTTTGTTCGGGCACGCGAACGGACGAACGCCATTGTGGAAGCGCAGGTGCTGAAACAGGTGGCTCGATTGAGTGTACGTTTTTCCGCACTGTTCGCACAGGTACGGACGTGACAGTTTGCTACTTGCTTCCTGGTTGATTACCGATGTCCTGCGCGAACCGTTTGCAGTGTTGTTCGTCGCGTTGGTACTCTTGCCATGGTTTTCGTTAAGATGCAACTCTAGCTCAGCGGCGCTGTTGCTAAGGTAACCACAGATTGCACAATGCTCTATCAGGCCTCGCATTTGTTGCTCCTTTTGAGTTTTGCGTGGAAAGAAATGCTTCATCTCGTACCGATGATTGTACAGCTCCTGCAGCGAACGGTAACAGCCCTTGCAAATATTGCAGCAGTACTCGTTCGGCACGTTTGGAATCGCTCCATCGTGCACCTTCGTGATGGCTTCTGGTTTGCCGACGCGATGCGCTAACATTCCTTCGATAGTTGGGACATTGAGCTGGCAAAAATTGCACCTAAAACCGTCGGCCGGATCGTGCAGAGATTCGTGATGAAACAGGGACGGCAGGTCGGAAAAGCGCGTATCACAGAATTCGCACATGAACGCCGCGCCAGTTGCAAAGATGCACCCCGGACTATACAAAATGGCGCTTGTCTGATCCTCACCACCCGACAAATACGAGGACGTCAATGATTCCGAATGGTGCCGTATGATGTGGTCCACGTACTGGTCGACGTTGGCGAAGACGGCTTGACAATAGACGCATTGAATGACCGAGGCAAAGTACCACACCTTTTCCGGCGGTGCGGCCCCGGCGTCATCTGCGTGGAACTTTGACTTATGCCTCTCTAACCCAGACAAAAGAACGAACTTATTCTTGCACCGGTTGCATTCGAACTGCTTATTCGAAGAGCGAACAGCTGCAAGACTTGGTTTTTTTTTCAAGCGCAATAAAATGCTCTGCCAACGATTAACGTTATACTTCAGCAAACTCTGGTGTACATTATTATCCTGGCCTTTCGCCATTCTGCACCTCGTTGCCTCGTTGCCGTTGCGTCGCCTATGCAATTAAGAAGTAAATTTTAAACCGTGGAATACTCTGCGTCAAGAAGCCGTTGGAACAAGCTGCTTGCTTTGCACTTACCTGAAATGGCCGTTTGTCCTCAAATAGCTCTAGTGATTTTCGAAGAAAGCACGGATCACGCGCTAACACTTTGTATAACGACAAAGATTAGTTACCGAATGTAGAATTAATCTGCTGGATCCATTTAATCTGTCTCGCAAGGCATACATGACGGTTGTCATGAAAACCTTTACCATTTTTTTTTCATTTTTGACTTGACAACTGGCAAGAACACTGCTGATAGGCTGCGTACGTTATTGTTCGCCGGAATGGTTGCGTGCACGTGCGATAGATAGCGCTAAATCCAGGAAGGAAACAGCAGACAGGACATCGCATTTCCGTAGGACTGAGATCGATCCGCGAGCGTGCTTAACGGTTCATTCCAATTTGAACCGCAGCAAGAGCCGACTAACCTATCAGCGCCGTTTGCATTGATATAAATTTAAATAAAGAGGTTTGCTACAGAAAAAACACTAGTTCAATTATTTGATGCTGTTGAAAAATAGTTCTCAACAACCAGCAGTCTCAGTTTTGTAGCCAGGAAGCTTAAAGTTTGAAGAATGACAAAAATGCACATTCTGACCAAAGTCCCTTGATCAAAAGCTGTGTTTATAGCAAAAATCCTTACTTTCCCCGAGCAAAGTCGGGCAAAAATGCTAAACCATAATAAAAAAAAAAAGATATGTTTAGATACCTCGAGGCGAGACGTGAACGTATGTAAATTACCTTCATTTGATCGCTTTGTCCATTTGACGCTGACCCATCGGTGTTGACACTGACCGCCCCTCAAAGGAGGGAGGAATGTTAACGATGGGTCAGCAATTGATTGTGAGAAGTTTGCGGATCTTGTTAGGTGATTGAACACCCTACAAAAAAAAAAAAAAACCCCGATGAGAATGTCACACTGATGGACGAGATGAGATGGGGAATCGTTTTCCAATGAAGCCTTTCCAGCACTGTTTCCATGCTGTTTGTGACTCAAGGCATCCACATGGGGGAGTCCAGAAGAATGATTTACCGGTTGTAGGAAAAGGGAGCTGTTCATGATTCACCTGCCATGAGGCGTCAATGGGCAGAGCTGCCCGTTTCAAACGCATTCTAGCTGGATAATATTCTATGCCGCATTTGCTTTGAGAAACAATTGACTCTCTGCCAGTCCTAGAGCCTGCAGGGGGTTCGCAACCGAAACAAATTGCCCTAACGGTAGTTATGGTAGGAATTTGTTCCCATCAATCAATGGTGTAATTTAAAGAATGCCTAGATAGATTTATTGAATGATTGTTTGATGGGCTGGACCGATGTTATTAGAAGAAAAAAAAAATGGTGTAGGTTTTATAAATGGTTTGATGAGAAAAAAGTAGTCTTTCATCCTTGGTAGGAAGCTTAATCGTGTGTTTAAAGAATACCATGTACTGCTCGCACATCGTTATACTGTTCTCACGGTCTTTCTCCCGCTTATCTCTTCCCCAGATTCACCATCTTCGGAAGTGCTAACGGTAAAATCCGTCGACCTTTGCATCGAAGAGAATGGCAAGGATCACCACACCAAGCGCTTCGAGCTGATGAATCGCGACGAGTACAGTGGCACAATCCCGAAGCTTGTCGTACGGCGCGGGGAACCGTTCCGGCTGCGGTTGATCTGCGATCGTCCGTACGATCGGAGCCGCGATGCGTTGAGTTTGATTTTCAGTGTCGCGGACGAGGATCAGCCAACGCACGGGCACGCGACGCTGGTGGGCATTCCGGTCAATCAGTTCCCGAACCAGCTGGGCGAGCCGCAGGAGTGGGGCGCCGCGATCGAGACCATCCACGGCGATCTGCTGGAGATCCTGGTGAAACCCGCCGCAACGGCTCCGGTTGGCCAGTGGAAGCTGGACATCGACACGAAGTTGCTGAGTGACGCTTTCGGCCGCAGCTATTCGCTTCCGCAGGCGTTCTACGTGCTGTTCAACCCCTGGTGCCCTGATGATCAGGTTTACCTGGAAGGTCTGTACCGAGTTCGCTTCTAACCAAGGTTCCACCCAATGTTTTTCACATCGCCAATATATTTTCCCACGGTACAGAAAAGGCCCATCGCCACGAGTACATCATGGCCGATACGACACTCATCTATCGCGGATCGTACAACCGGTTGCGCCCGTCGGTGTGGAAGTTTGGCCAGTTCGAGAAGCACATCCTCGACAGCTCCCTGCTGCTGATCGCCAAGATTGGCAAGGTCAGTGCGACGCACCGGGGCGATCCGGTGCGGGTGTGTCGTGCCATTTCCGCCGCCGTCAACTCTCCGGACGACGATGGGGCTCTGCTGGGAAACTGGAGCGGCGACTTTTCTGGCGGCACGCCACCGACGAAGTGGGTCGGCTCGGTGGAGATTCTGCAGCAGTACTACAAGAAGCAGAAACCGGTCAAGTACGCCCAGTGCTGGGTGTTTGCGGGCGTTGTTTCCACGAGTGAGTACTGGGATGCGGATTAATGCTTTCCATCGGAACAATCTCAAACGGTGCACTATGTTTTGCTTCTAGTCGCTCGAGCCATCGGTATCCCGTCGCGGGTGGTTACGAACTACTCCTCGGCGCACGATACGCAAGCGTCACTAACGGTGGACTACTTCGTGGACAAGGGTGGCAAAATCATGGAAGAAATGAATGCCGACTCCATCTGGAACTACCACGTGTGGAACGAGGTGTGGATGCAGCGGCCCGACCTCGGCATCGGCTCCGACGGCGACTACGGTGGGTGGCAGGCGATCGATGCCACCCCGCAGGAAACTTCCGACGGAATGTTCCGCTGCGGTCCGGCCTCGGTGCTCGCCGTCAAGCTTGGCGAGGTGCTGAAACCGTACGACAACAATTTCCTCTTCGCGGAGGTGAACGCGGACAAGGTGTTCTGGAGGTACACGGGCCCCCATCATCCGCTGAAGCTGCTCCGGAAGGACGTGCTGGGCATTGGGCTGTTCATCAGCACCAAGGCTGTGGGTCGCTGGGAGCGAGAGGACATCACGGCCAGTTACAAGTTTGCGGAGAAATCGGTGGAAGAGCGAGCGACAATGCTGAAGGCGCTGAAGCAGGCCAACAGCTACTTCAGCCGGTACTACTTGAACGAGGAGTTCAACGAGGTGTACTTCAACTTCGAGCTGCGCGATGACATTAAAATCGGAGAGCCGTTCAGCGTGGTAAGGACCAACTAGCGATAAGATACGACGGGAGGCCCCGTTATTCATGCCCGTTTTTCTTTCGGTAGATACTGCTGATAAAAAATCGATCATCGGAAAATCGCCACACAGTGGAGGGCTCGCTGCACGTCGACACCGTCCTGTACACGGGCAAGAACCGGGACAGCGTAAAGGTGGACACGTTCTCGATCGCACTCGAGCCGGGCACGGAGGAATCCGTCCGCATGATGGTCGACTTCCACGAGTACTATGGGAAGCTGCGCGATCAGGCCGCGTTCAACATTTCCTGCATGGCCACGGTGCAGGACACGGAGTTCGAGTTTTACGCCCAGGACGATTTCCGGGTGCGCAAGCCGGACATCAAAATAGCCCTTCTAGGCACGCCAGTTTCGCAGGCACCGGTGGAGGTGCAGTTTACGCTCGAAAACCCGTTGCCGATTCCACTGCGGAAGGGGCTGTTCCACGTCGAAGGATCCGGTATCGGCAAGCCGCTGCTCTTTAAGGTACAGAGTCCTAGAAAGTGGAGAATTTTCTTTCACTTGAGCTCAATGAAGATGGAATTATGGAACTTTTGTTTTTCTCTCTGCTCCGGCAGCACCCTGAAATAGCCCCAGGGGAGAAGGTGCTGAACACCTTCACCATGATACCGCCCTACTCCGGTCGGTTGACCATCGCGGCCAAGTTCACGTCCAAGGAGTTAGATGATGTCGACGGCTTCCTGGCATTCTTGGCCAACCCACGGCCGGAAGACGTCATCATGGAGACGGAAGATAACGAAATCATCGCCCGCACGGACGTCATAGACTAAGGAGAACTGCCAAAGATAACCTGCCACAATCTTCCCTGGTCTTGCGCATCTAATCTACTGCCGCCCAACATCCAGCCCATGACATTTTAACTCCCTTTCAATTTAATGTATTTAACAACAAAGTATTATATAAAGAATAAACAACACAATTCAACCAAACACTGACCACGACGGACAGTTTCGAGCGGGCGCGGAATTCAGTCTTCGGTTAGTTCAAGCAAGAACGCACGGGGCTAGAAGAGGCGAAGTTTCGTTACGCGGGGCACACACACTAGAAAAGGGCCTTCACGAAAAACCCTTTCCGTACACGGGCTCGTCGTTCGTTTCGAGAAAAAGGTTTCCCCGGGCCGTCGTCGGCGTGGCATCACCCATCGGTACTGGAGCCGTGCGGCACTTTCCATCATGAAACGCGTCCGCACTCTTGCAGGGGTACGCCTCGAAAGCCGTGGGAAACAGGACCGACTCCGCGTAGTACTCGTACGACCGTCCGTGGCTGCAGGCGCCCACGAAATCCTCTATAACGCCACAGCCAGGTTGATTCACATGGCCCCCGTTCGGCCAGAAGTCCACGTGGCCGAGGGTCTTATCCGTGCCCAACATCCCAGCGCAGGTGTGAATGATATCGACGAACTGCGCATCGCTTGGATCGAGCAGCTTTTCCGGCTGTGGATTGGTGAACCCGGGCAGCGCTGGATCGAGTCCGGTGATGCGGGCCACCTTTCCCTTCTTGATGGACGATCCGGCGAATCCGGACGTGTGCGCACCCAGACTGTGGCCTATGATGTGTACGTTGTTCAGGTCCGTTCCACGCTCGGCTGCCATTCGATCAATAAGCCCTCCGACGTGTCCACCGACGTCCTCGGTGTTGGATGCCGCGAAAAAATACAGGGAGTCCGATGCCAGCGGGGCCCAATCGACCACTGTGCTCAAGGACAAAAGTGGACAAAAAAAAAACACACACACACACACACACACGCAGAATCACCAATAGAGGACCAACTTTTCATGATCTACCACATTCGCTCCCTTACCGATCACGTTCAGGTCTTCCCGTTGGAGGTAGCTGTTCTTGATCTTCTGTGCCACGGGACTATCGACCGAGTTCTTCCATCCGTGTATGACGAACTTTGTGGGCAGCGTCGGATCGTAGGATTCGTTCAGTTCCAGCGGGGTGGCCGGATCGTTCACGAACCGGAACGAGCTCGGTGAGTCGATCGTTGACCTATCGATCGGCAAAGGAAAAGAAAACGAATCCATCGTCGTGCGTTTTGATCACCACGTGTGAAGGACACTCCTGCGCCTGCAACGAACGAACTTACTGCCGGTAGTAGTAGAAGTTAACGTCATCCTGCATCTTCCCTCTTCTGCCCGTGTACGACGTGATGTTCGGTTCGGTGAGGTCCACGATGTGCGGGGTGCCCTTATCGTCGGGCATGAACATCCAGGTGACGCCATAGTTCGGATCGATCGCCCTCAGCTTCTCGATGTCACAGTTCACTGAAAAGAGTCAGTATCGAAATCGAACCACACCGGTGAGCGCTCAGCCAACGCACGCGTTCATGTGTTGTCCTTTCGGGGACGGGGGCTTCCCACTAACATTGTAACAGTTCCCGCAGGAATACATATTGGCACATTAACTGAAAAAGGTACTCGAACATGCTGCCGTACGGCGCGGTTTATGCACACAAACTGATCGGTGGTCGATCGCGGTGCCCGATCCGGTCGCACGGTACACCGATCAGCCATTAGACGTGAGTACATTACCGTTAATTAGAGTCCCACACGGGTGTGCGTAGGGGGAGTGATGCCCCGCCGAAAAAAAGATTCCATTTCCCTCCCCCAAGCCAAATGGAGTTCGTTGCAAATAAAACGTCCATAGTCGAACTCGAATTGTGTGTCGTGGTAATGCAGAGATCATCCAGCAACGACCGAACCAAGATCACAATCATCACAATCCGCTTCGCTCCAAGGTCCGTGCGGTGACACTACTGTACTAATAAACCGTAACATAGGGCATCAGCGAGCGACATTATCAGCTGGGTAAGTTGCAGATAAACGTTCAACGGGGAGGGGGTCGCCAAATGTAGGTGTGATTAACAAAATTGGGATCATTTACAGCGAGTGCACACAGGCGTACGGAAGGGAGTGGTGGATAGGGAGATAGGGAAGGCTGCGTGCCCCTGTTGAGGGTCACGTTCCATCAGCGGATTTTTGGATCCCAGGACGCCACCTAGCTGGTCAGTGACGTCGAGCTGAACTCACTGAAGGCCAGCGTTTTGTGTGGGATGGATTATGTAGCCAACACGTTGCTTGGAACCACCTTGGTGACATTGGCGAGGCGCCGTTCCACACGACACTTTAGTCGAAAAGGAAAGTGAAATTAACGTGAAGCTCTGCGCGATTTGCAGATCGATTGGTTTTATTTGTGCAACAAATGGAATGTAAACTGAAAACGAATTTAAAGCATGTTTACTCCTCTTTTAATTGAAAGGTTTTTTTTTTCGTTTAAACTTTTCCAGATTTAGTTAACCGTCCTCACGAAGAGATACACATCTTAAGTTAAATTATCAAACTGTTGTTGCCACTACTTTAAAACTAAACAACACAAATGTAACACAACAATAGTCACAATTTAAACGGAATCTTAACTTAGATCAAACAACTGTACTAAAACTAACAAAGTCAGTTGACCAACCGAGCTTCAGCATAACGATAAGCGTCCAAAGTTTCCAGAGCGCCATGGTTTAACCGGTTCACTTAAAGACAAGCCTAAAACTGAAATCATCGTCCGCGTGCGCGGCCGGTTTATAAGGGCAGGAGTTTTTCCCTTTACTGACCTCGACGACGGCGAGCTGGCAAAAATTTACGATAAACACCCGCTTCCCCACGATCCGTGCCGTCGCCGGGCTAGCTTTTCCTTGCCTTGCCTTGGTAATTGTGTTTTCTTCTTTTTAAATTAAGTTTTACAATACCCAGCATATAGCCACTCTTCTAAGCGCACCGATTAAAGCGAGCAGGTGATTGAAAACGAATTTGCTTTTCCGCCTGGTTAGGGGAAACCAAACTGTCTTATCGGACATGTGTAACGCTAGAACTTGAGCGAACGAACAACTAAACCGCGCGATAGCTCATGCGGCGGAACGTGAAATCGTCGATTTGCGCGAAGAGAATGAACACAAGCATGAGTGACATGCGGTTGTGCTTAATTGTGTTTCCTGTTCTGTATCCGCAGGTGGAACCGGTTTGTTTCTCCTGTGATATTTTCAGAACGCTGTTCCTCGTTCACTCCTTTCCGTTCTAGCGGCCCTTTCCTTGCGTCCGAGCTATGATTCCCCCGGGGCTCTATGTTGCTTTGCCATAGTGTCTGCAGGAAACACGCAAAAGTATGGATCGACTATCATTAATTAGATAAAGATGACGTGTTACGCCGAAAGCAACAATGAAGTAACACTTGGTTGGATAATATGCAACGGGTTTCGCTGAAATGCAACGGCCAGACGCGCTGGCGACAGCTTGGGCACTAGTGTGCGTTGTACATCGGCATGGCGTAGTGCTGCATTACGCTGGCCTCCTTCTGCTGCAGTCGGCGCCGTAGGTCCTGCAGGTGGAACGCCTCGTCGACTTCGTGATCGTACGGCGATTGCTGCGTGGGACTACTGACCGTGGCCAACGTGCTCGCCACCGGCAGCCGATCGTCGCCGTTAAAACGGGACCTGTCCTGCTCCAGGATCTTCTTGATGTGCACTTTGGTGAGCTGTTTGGTGCCGACATGGTTGAAGTACGGCCACTCGTCGTCGTCCGCCGGGTTTGGATCCTGCGAGTATGGCGTCGGGAACTGGTCCGCGTTGTTGAACGAACCGTCCAGCTTGCCCCACTGGTCGATGTCGCTGATGAACGGGTCCCGGTTGAGACCGTGCTTGTGCAGCACCGAGTCCTTCTTCTGCGGAATGCTGAAGCCGGACCAGCGCCCGATTGCGAACGGTGCGGCCGGGTTGGTCGTGATCAGAAACATGCCTTCCGTCCCGGGCTGGCAGTCCTCCCCTGCGACCACCTGTAGATTGTTCTGCGGGCAGAACCCGAGCAGGTAGTAGATGTAGCTCTGGCAACTCCAGCCCCAAAATCCGGTGAGGCTTCGGATCGATTCGGCGTAGTAATCCGGTGCACGGTGATGGCTGCAAGCCATCGGATCTGAAAAGAACCAAAAAGACTCTCGTTAGCTCACGCCAGCGCCAAATTGAAAGGAAAACCTTACTTTGACCGGAACTCCAACAGCCTGGCTGCATGATACCACCGTTGACGTAGAAATCGACGTGTCCGCACCGCTCGATCTTCCCCTGCACCAGGGCGTTGGTGTGTATGACATCCACAAACTCGGCATCGGACGGATCGAGCTTGTCGTCCGCGGCGGCCGTGATGAACAGGGGCATGGCCGGATCCAGCCCCGTGATGCGCTTCAACCGGAAGGGCCGCACCGTCGTGGAAGCGTAGTTGGTCACCTGGGCTCCGAGGGAAAACCCTACCAGATGGATGTTATCCGTTCCGGCGTCGATGATCCGTTGCACCAGCTGGCCAATGCACTTTCCGACGTGGCGCGTGTTATGCACCGCCGATGGGTAGCATGGCCCATGGGCGAGCTCACTCCAGTCGACGTAAATAAGATTATAGTTTGCCCGTTGAAGATACTCTAAAAAAACAATAGGAAACCGAAATAAGCTTCTTCACCGAACGCCAGAGGTTATGCATCAGAAAGTATCCTCACACATACCTCCTTTCATGTTGATCAACGGCGTCAGGAACATGTCGGCATTGTAGCCGTGAATGATCACCTTCACCGGATGGGCCGGGTTGAAGTAAGACGAGCTGATGTTCGACGCTTCCCAGCTCTCGTCGATGTGTATGTACTGACGATCGTCCGGATTCGATCGGGTGAAGAGATAAAAGCGTATCTCACTGTCCGGGCAGGGCCGGTCGACGACCCAGACACAGTTTCCGATGGTGAAACTGCTTCGTCCTTTTCTAACCGAAACGGGAACAGAACGGACACTGAGCGGCAGAAGCAGCAACGCTGTAATCGATTGGCGTACATGAGCAAGTTGAATATCGGACGAAGTTTTTGTAACGCCTTTCGTTAGGCAATCTGCATTACACACATCATTATGGCAGGCGCATAATTTGTTGGAGTAGTTTAGGAAATGTTAAAAATTTTCAGCATGTTTTAAATATGAAATATCATAAGCAAAAAAGACAAAGCATTATTGACGGTCAAAAATTCTTTGTTGCACTAAAACATACAGGCATTTTTTTTGATTCAAACGAAACGAGCACGAACCGAACAAAGGTACACCTTATTCTTACATTTTAAAATACATTTTTACATTTTTAAGCACGTGTTCATCAGCTTAAACAAACACGTTCCATTCCATAAATACGCTTCGCAGTCTATTGACAATAGATAAGCAAACACATCTATGATGTTTGAAGAAAAGAAACAAGCAACTGTTGAATTGATAAAGATGATAACGTGCACTTGAAATGATGATGTTTTTTTTCTTCATTCTGATTTTGAAGGCCCTCCATATTTTTCTTTCTTACCTGTAAATACATATTTTTGTAGACTCCAATATTTGCATAAATGCTGTATACTGTTGCTAGTTCTTTTCGCCATCATAGATAAATACCTATGCTCATGGAAACCAACCTACAGCCTTAGTTTACGACACCGACGCGAGGAACGGTGGTTAGCGGATACGCTTGAATCGCTTATCACTCCCGACTTTTATCGTATTCTTCCACATGAACCCCCAAACGCAGTCTCATAATGCACTACACGATGTCACACGTCTGCGTTACAGTATCATTGGCCATTATGGCCAAAATCATCCACCTCAAACAGGAAATGGATCAAATTAAAGCCGAATGCGGCCAACACACATTAGGCACGCACCCCACACCGTGTCACTCACTTATGCACAGCGTGTGAGAAAACCACACCTGGACACGCTTTTCTCACCGCAGCCAGACCAACCGCGATTGACGCATCCGCAATCCTTTGACGCACCGGAGCAACTAAAACCTAACGAGCTAATGGGTGGGCCGGACCAAAGTTTCACCGATCCATTCGTTTTCTGGCACGCGGCTGGTTAAGTATTCTTTATGCGTTCCGAATGCGTTGGCGCGAAAGTGTTTTCGCGAGTTTTCCTTCCCCCCGCAGCCGGCTTCTCGGTGGGGCTGGTTCTATCACCGAACCGATCGACCACGATTTGCTTTAATGGCCCAAACGGAGCAGGGTTTTTTTTTGTGTGTTTCTGTTTTAAACAATGCAAGAATCCGGTTCACTATGCCATCGTCGCGCTCCCGGTTCTCGTTAATGATTCACACAAATGCCTCCTCCAATGGAGCATAGACTCGACAATGACACTTCACAGTCGCTATCGATTTTCTCGAACTACCGCACCACACAAATCGATGCCACCGCCACCGAGGGGCAACCTAAAATCGATCCGACCGAACCGACCGACCACTTGCTACTTTGGCTGACCATTTACGTGTACGCCCGAAGGAATTGGAACCGCGTCTAGCCGCTAGGGAAAGTCGTTCCGTGGGCTACTAAGCGACGGGCACATTGGTCGTGTATGCTTCGCTTCCTCGCACCATATCCGCGGTGAAAGAAGGAAGTGATAGCTTTCGTCTTCGTCTCCGCTGGGCAAATGAAGGTTACCGGTGATAAGAACGAGGGCAAACACGCCGTAACCCGCCGCGAACAGAGCTCAGAATTTGCCGCACAAGTTAGATCGCACGAGCGAAGACGGCGACCGTGAAGCGACTATAGACCGCTTGCCAATCGACCGATGGGTTGGTTTGTTTATCGCGGCATCGTGGTGTTTGAATGTGCTCGTGTAAGTTGGTTGCATGTTTGGCGTGCACTT
Source organism: Anopheles atroparvus (assembly GCA_914969975.1). Lineage (NCBI taxonomy): Eukaryota > Metazoa > Arthropoda > Insecta > Diptera > Culicidae > Anopheles > Anopheles atroparvus. The sequence goes on along the minus strand of CAJZCY010000003.1, from coordinate 25,101,390 downwards.
CATAATCAAACACACAGATAAAACGGTTGGAAAAGCGCAGTTGATTCGTGATATCGAACGTAAACAATTTTTAAATCTTGATAACATCGACTTTCCGCTACCATCACACAATTGAGAATGTGTTAAACATATCTTTTATTTAAAATTATTTTTTGTCCCCTTTTACAATCCAACTAATTTACACACGTTATACTAAAAAATCTACAATGGTGAAAAATGCTAATAATTACAGATTGTCGCACACCTTTAAGTAAATCGTTTTTCTTAATGTTTGACATAAATACAAAAACGTTAATTTTAAAAATAGTAATTCAAATTGTAACAAACAGTTAATTGTCAATAAAACTACATGCTTTTTTTAGCCTTAACCACATCATTCGTCCTGTAATACGCTTCGCATTACTTCGTTAAAAATACATTTACTTGTTACACTGCATGTATAATTATTAAACGCAACCGCCTGTTACTTTTCCACATTTTTTTTTGTGCGGTTTGTTAATGAGACTTTTGGTATTAGCTTTTCGATCCTTTCCGATTTCCTCACGGCTGGCAACGCCTCCCGGTGCCTCGGGTTTTCCACGAGTCCTGCAACGCGCCGATGGCGAAGGTCGTGCTCGAAGATGATGGCGTACTTAACCTACCGATTAAATGGCCCCAGGCAAATTACCATCAATCTTTCCGGATGAGGCAACCGCACAAATGCCGTACGCACGCGGCTGGACGGCTCTTGGGACAGATCCGATACATCACTCCTAATTCGCCACATTTGCTCAGCATTCGGCACTGGTTTGTGGCATTATTGTGGGCCCATTCGCTTGCTTGCTCCCCCACCGGCCACGGGAGGCTATGATCCCGCAATGAAACATTTAATGAGGACTGGTCCCCGTGGTGGCCACTGGTTTTTACTTATTCTTAAGCGCATGTGCTTTTTTTTTGTTTTTGTTTGAGCGAGTTTGTGCGAGTCTATTTACAGTCAGTGGTGGCAGTGTGTGTACGTACTGGATTAACTAACTTCGAGACGTTGGTTGGCGATAGTCAACCATGGAGGTTGGTGAAATCTTCCTTCCTTCCTTCCAACCAGGGACCTGTGTGACGATTCCGTGCACTTCTCAATTGCATGATTTCAGTTGAATTAATTTTGCGCCACCGCTGGTTCCAGTCTGCCTGGTTCTGCTGGATGCTATCCGGTTTTTTCGATTCGATTGCGCCACCGATCTTGAACACCAGCAGCGGTCCACGATCAACGATCAAAGCCAACGGTTACGGCATCAAACACGTTTGCCAACGCCAGCCAGTTGCATTCGCACCCGTTTTGGGTGAGCGACAATTTGGCAAGTGCGACCTATGAGTGCGCCATGCCAATGCAACTTGCGCTGATCTTGATGCAGCTCCTTCCATGCAAAGGGACATTCTCACGCAATTTGATGGCAGCAATGGTTAAAAAAAGTCGCACATCCGGTCGAGACGACGTGCTATTGTCGGTGTCTCGTCTGTTCCTCAAAAGCCCATGGCAAACGGAGGTTCTCGGTTCGTCTGCACAAAGTACACACCCTCGACGCTGTGGAATGGAAAAAAGCGGAAAGGAAGAAAGCGATGAATGGAAACCACTCGAAGTGAAAACCCCCGTCGGCAGCCAGTAGGTCGTTGTTCGCCCCCAAAAAGCGGGAGGGATTTTTTGGGAGGGTGTCCCCAAATTTTGTTTAGGGCTGCAGGAAAAGTTCACATATGTGCGAAACCCCGATGGACTCCGCGATTGGTCGTATGATTGATTGATGCGCTACTCACGTATTCGAACAGTACTCGCCCATCAGTATGCGATTGCTATCGTGCTCATTGTTGTGGTGGTCGCCAAAGGCCACCTCCACCGCGTTGTTCGGCTGTTCCTCTTCCTGGCTGTTGCTGCTGCTGCTACTGCTGCTGCTGTTGGAGTCGTCTGCCAGCTGGGACTGTTGGGCCTGCAGCTGCCGCTGTTGCTCCTGCTGCTCGACGCGATACTTACAGAACCCGAAAAAGTACGAAAAGTAGCTCGAGCAGCGCGTTGCCCAGAAGCCGTGCTTACTGTTGATCGACTCGGCGAAGAAGGCGGCCGACATTTTGTGGCTGCACAGGGGTTGATCTGTATCGCAAGTGATCGCGCATTGGGACGGTGAAATTCGCCACGGTAGGCAACAGTTAGGCTTCGGTGCTGTTCGCAACACTGATCTTGAACTTACTTGGATGATTCTCGCAGCCCGGCTGACTCTGGCCGCCGTTCATGTAGAAGTCTACGTGGCCGCACGTCTCAATCTTCCCATAGACGCCCGCGTTCGTGTGGATCACGTCGACAAAGTCCGCGTCCCCCTGGTCCAGCTTCCAGTGAGGCCGGGCCGTGGCAAAGAAGGGTAGCGCCGGATCGAGCCCTGCAGGTGGATGTGTAACATTGAGGAAACAAATTAAAGCGATACCTTAAGCCTTCCCTTTTTACCCTAGCCGCTTGTTCTCGTAATTGCTTGAACCGTTTTGGACTGGACCTAACCTCTTCCTCGAACGCCGTGCGGAAGGATGATTGCTCGAATGGAATGGACAAACACTATAAGCGAGTAAATGACAGCAAAAACGATGCCCGCTACGATGATGCTTTCTTTTTTTATCCTCACTCGGAAACACGAGTTCCGAGGTTTTGGGGTTGTGAACTTGACAAGGGAGCGCCGCATGGGGCATTTTGTACATCGCTGACATTGACATTAGAGCACGCCGGCGGAGATGAAGATGACGGAAACGTGGGCTGCATCCGAGAGAGCAACCGCCGAGGTTATGCAATATGACCGAAGCCGACAAGCGCTCGAGGTGTGTGGGGAACGTTAAAAATTCATGCTAAAAAAACGGAAATGTACACGTGTATTTTTTGTTGTTGCTCCAACTCGAGGATAAACAACAATTGTCGAACAATCTGCCGGGCATTAGGGGCTCAATTAGCGCCGGCGCTATCGGGTTTGTTTGCGCACGCTTCTCCGTACATCTTTTATTGATCGTGGGTCATAATTAATGTGCGACCGTTTGCCGAACGCCGGAGGCGATGCCCCGATGTTCGTGCAGTTGGAAGGGAAGAACTCATATGCAAAAACGACATAATTCTCACGTGTCGGCAAGAGACAATCGATCGAATGAGTATTTGAGCCATGAACGACACAGTTTACACTACACTGCACCTCCAACAATGGCTAATAAAATGTGTTACGTGTAACTATGCGGTCATATATTCGGTTCTGCATGCAAAATAAGAGATGCACTTCGGATAATTTAACCAACGAAATCATTATGTTTGAATGCACAACCAACAGTTGCAGTGTTAAGAAAATATGTTATCTATAATGTACTTAAAATGTATTGCTATTGTTAATGTCCAAGTTATGAACATGTTTTGCTAAAAGGGCTTTGCTCGTGATTAACGCCTAATCAACACTTAATCATCTACTTAGCAGCGGAACAAAACGATTGTTTCCAGCTATAGTGAATGGTAACGATCGTTCGATCGAATTTGATCTTGAACGTAGATATCTTCTCTTGAAGGCGGGTCGGGCGGGTTAACCGGATCATATGAAAGGAACTCCTGAACATTGTCGCGTTTAGAATTAATGGACCATCGCTAATTCCAGTTTATGTGCTATGAAAACGGATTAAGTGGCTCCTCCTGAAAGCTTCTTAACACCGCCGTCTCATGTGGCAAATCGAGCAGAAAAAGAGGTTGCATATGTTGCCCATACAGGTTAACCGGTTACCCGAGAACGACTACCATATGCTTGGCATCTAATTGCATTCAGTTTGCTCACGGTTTGGGCTCAAATGCACTCTCCCTTGAATCTGGTAGAATGTGAACCGAAAGACACATTTTCCGAGAGGGAAAAAAAATGTTTTGCAGAAGTCTTGTAAAACGGGTTCTTAAAGCACTAGCCTATGACCGACCCGACGCGTTGGCTTCTAGTGAAATGTTGTAACCCGGTTTGGCACACTCCACGCAGGGACCGGCTGTCACGCGGTCAATGTGAGCAACTTCTCCAGGCCCGGCGGGAGACGGCAGGAAAATGTGTGAAAAACATTACATTCGAAGTATCGCCGCTCGTCGGTCACCGAGGGCAGTCGCGGTGCCAAGGTGTACGCACCTGTGATCCGCCGGAACTTGACGCCAATCGATTGCTCCAGCGCGTTGCTGGTGAAGCTGAGCACGTGCGCCCCGAGACTGAAGCCGATGGCGTGCAGGTCGCGGGTGCTAAACTCCGGATGGTTCGCCTGCAGGCCGATCAGGAAGGTGGCCGTGCACTCGCCCGCCTGCTTGGTGTTGAAGGCGGCCGTCGGGTAGCAGGGCAGCCGGGCCAGCTTCCCCCAGTCGACGATGAACACGTTCGTGTGCGGCTTCCGCAGATATGCTGCAAAACAGGAGGCGCCGGAGCGGAAACGGGAAAGAAACGGGAAGCATTAGCAGCGCACCTCACGTCAACACAGAACCTTTGCATTTGGTGGGACATTTCTCGTCTTTCTTCACACACCTTTGCGAATCATTTTCGTCGCGTTGAAGTCAATGCTGCCACCGTAGCCGTGCACGATCAGCTTGTTCGTTCGGTTGAGCGAAATGTGCGGCGGCACGTGCGGATCGATCGGGTCGAGCAGCACCGGCCCATCTTTCGGGTGCTCGCTGGAGAAAATGTAGAACGCTATCGTTTTCGAGCTGCACGGTTCCATATACTGAAACTGGCACGGCCCAATGCTGAACTCGTGGGCCCACGCACTGCCCCGAATACCGATGATGGCGGGAACCAGGGCGAGCAGCAGTGGCAGCAGGCCCATCCCTGGGAAGGGACTACACATTTGCCAGAGGCGCAACATTAACGGTGACAGTTTTTGCCGGTGGTTGTTTCGATGATTATGGCACATTTTATTCCCCCGCACCGTGCGTTGTGCGCACCCCAACGTCACCAGGTTGGGTCGATTACTGTCGATGCCCCAAAGTATTCCAACCCACTGTATCGATCCGACGGCTCGAGCCGATCGCTTCATGCGTACGCGTACGATGATGGTAGGTGAAATTAGGGGCGAGTTTTTATTGGTTTCATTTGAAGGAATTTCTGCAACCGATCCGATGGTCAATCTTGGTAATTCACTTCACTTTGTGTGTGACCTACATCGGTGGCCGGGTGCAAGTTACACTTCGGTTTGGTGCTTGTTAATTTCATTTCCATTTTCTCAAATCTTTTCTGTCTCTTAATGATCGCAACACCCGGATGCATGGACGGCACACTGCTCGAACACTCGATTAAATCACACTCCGAGCAAGATGGCTCGTCGACGCGTTGCTCAACAGTTGCTGGTAAACGATCGACGACAAATTCGATTTGTCAGTGGCCGATGGCTTGGCTGCGACGGCAACAACCTCACCCCGGTGGCGGTGGCTTCTGCGTACGAATCGTCCCGATGGAGGCGCACGGCGCAGGACGCGGAGTGTGCACGTTTTGGGCGCCAGCTTCACACTGAATCTTGACTGCCTGCGATCAAACAGGGAGCACCAAAACCCAGCCCCAAGCCACACGGTTGGTAGAAATCTGCGTCGTCCGCACGAATGAACGAACGAACGAACGAACAGTTTGGGCTCCGCTGGCCACTCACTGGTAGTAGTAGTTTGGTCCCTCTAGGGTTGGCAACACTGCCGCCATGGTTTGGCGCTAGTGGGGTTTACGAGTTAAGTTAACATTGTACGTAGTATCCCGTGCCGTGCGCGTATGTGGTGCCGATGGGAGGCAGCGGCAGGTAGCGAAGTAGCGAAGCGTTCTATTTCCCACTCACTTTCGATCTCAACTGCGGCTGTTTGGCGTTTTTACGCTGGCGATCTGTTAGGCCCGGTTCCCTCGCTTCTTCGCCGCTATGCGTAAGCAATGCTGAAGCCGCGTGCCACGCTGGTGGGGAGGATTAATAACGCAGAAGATAACACCGCGACGGAGTGGGAAATACGGGTTTTGTGATGATCCGCTCGTGTCACGATCCGGCCGGATAGTGGTGAGAAGATGTGAGATAGAATTCGTTTTTATACGCTCCCACCATGTGCGTCCGGAGGGGAGATGTTCCGTTCTAACGCGGTTTGGTGCACAGTGGGTTTAGAGCATGCTGCAAAAGGTGAAAATGGTATGCTCCAAAAAGAACTAAGAGCGGCCGGGGGCTCTGATGATCGGTTGATCGCTAATGGCAGCAAATAAAACTAAACTTAGAATGTGTATTTTTGGTATTAAAAATTATGAATTTTCATTACACTGGACTTTATGAAACGGAAGAAAATTTAAGAAAGTGGGAGTAATGGGAGATAATCGCTCAATAGAGCTCCATATTGTGCAAAAACTATGCTATTTAAATTCTTTAAAAAAAATTCACTGTGTTGTATTAAGCTTAAATTTTTGTGAAACTTTTAAATGATATTTTATAACCTGATAACTTTGATTTTTAATTCCAGTTATACTCCAATTCTGGCGTTATTCTACAATAATACCAATTCAAAGTCTATTTTGAACTTATTTTTGTACGTTGAAAATGTCGCTGCTTTTTGCTGAAAATGTCACTTACTTCAATCGTATTTCTTTACATTTAACACTCATTAGTTTTAGTAGTATCAACAACCTTAAAACGATTAAACAGGAATTCTATGCAAAGTAATTTTTTATGGAAACAATGCAAATCTGTATTAAAGTTCAACTAGAAATATACTTTCTTTTAAACAAACGAATGTAACGATCGATTGGCAAATGTCACAAGGTAACCAATCAATTGCAAAATTTATTTGCTTCCTTGAGCAATTTTATCGCCCTGGTAAATTTAAACGGCTGTGAAGTATATCATCTATGGCATTTAAACACATTCCACCCTCACCGTTCGACCAGTATAAAACAATTTCCATGGTGCACAGTTACAAAAGGCTGAACAAAATTGTGGCAATTTTCTTTTCCAGATGTATCTGTTTATTTTCCGTTGACAGCAACAAGTTCAACTTCCTGGGATGATAATGATGCGGGGTGGTGATTTGTGACTGAGGAAGAGATGAGAACTGGGATCGATATGGGTGGATGTGGTGGTGGTGACGTGACGGGCTTACAACTAAAAACACTTTGTGACGAAGCAAAAGGTTGATGCTTCCTACGAATGCCAACTTAAGCTAATGCGGTTTTCCGCGAGATGATGAGACGCGTCTCGTTCGTGTACCGTTTCTCACGGGGCGATGTTATTGACGGCGGTAATGCCGATATCGATCCGCGGCTTGCGATTTCATATGCAACACCGCAGATCCCCTATCATCGAGGGCGTCGAGGGGCAGAACGGGGGATTGTTGTCCTTTATGCAGAACGAGCCGGAGGCGCTGCAACGAGAATATGAATGATTGGATGGGGTTAATTCAGCTTTAACGAGGCGCAGAAGGCTGGACGGTTTTGCTTGTTGTCGTTTATGATTCTAGCCTGGAATGGCCCACGACCTATGCCCCTTCTAGGGAACTGCAGGTACGTTCCGATATTCTTCAAAGCCTCGCACGCAATTAACACACGTTCCGCAAGATCAGGTAGTTTAGAAGAAAAAAAAAACGAGGTACGGCTCATGTTACCGGTGGCATTGATCTCCCTCGATCGTGTCAAAGGCAACAAGATTGGTATTTTTATGATCTGTCTTATGGCTTCTGTGGTATTTTTAGCTAGAGAAGGCTTGAGATTCAAACGGTTGTTCATCCATTTCTCTATCCCTCCATCTATCCTATGCGATTTTTCGCTGAGCAATATGTTGATTCCAAAATATCTTTAGCAATATTTTAACGAGTTCCTTATCAATAGTCTTCAACCTTTTGCTTTGGGGCGACTTTTGCCAGCCCACTAGCAAATTTTCTTCAACTCAAATATCGATTCCAATGCTTACTTAGGAGGAGTTTTCAGTCCCATCGGGATGGCGTAGCCCATGGCGTATCCGAACCGCCTACGTCCTTCGCGGCCACCCGACAGCACTGCATTGGAAGGACATCGACGACTGCACGGTTCCGCCATCGGTTCGTGACCCTCGTACAGAGATTGCGCCAGGTAGCAGATGGCCCAGATGTGGCTGCACAGGTTGATGTCTAAAAAAACATGAAACATGTCCGGAAAGGTATTTGTGAATGTTTGTGCCATTAAAGATCGTGTAGCATATTCTTACTCGTGCTGTTGCCACAATATGGCTGCCTTCTGCCACCGTTGACGCAGAAATCGATGTGCCCGACGCGACCTCCCTCACCGTAGTGTCCAGCGTTGGTGTGGATGACCTGCACGTATTTGGCATCTCCCTGGTCCAGTCGGTTGACTCCACCCGGTTTGATCAACGGTCTCGCAGGATCCAGAGCTAGAAGAAAGGGTCTGTTTAGCACCAGCATATCCCCTCACACGAGAGCACATGCAGCAGAGATCCTCACCGATAATGCGCTCCATGCGGAAGTTCAGGTAGTTGGCCATCAATCCGCAGATATGCGCACCGAGTGAGTGTCCGACGCACGTCGTCCGCTCCACCGGCAGCCCGAGATCGCGCAGCTGCATGAGACTCTGCGCCAGGCAGGTCGCCACCGGGCGAATGTTGTAGACGGCCGCGACGTAGCACGGCGGTTGGCAGAGGGCGCCCCAGTCGACGAGAAACACGTTGTACCCGCCATGGTTGATGTAGGCTGCGGACGGAAGCAACCGGAGACGGCGAAACGGTGAGCGGATGAAACAGAACGGGGACGGGGCTCGAATATGCACGCGAAACCAGAATTGCTCCTGGCGGTAGGCTTACCATCGCGTAGAACCGCAATCGGCAGCGTGTCATCTCCGCCGGCGTAACCGTGTATCAGAATGATGTTCTCCTTCGTGTGGTCCCATTCGGTGTTGTTCAACCAGTCCCGAAGCCGATGATCGAACTGCGAAAAAAGATGGATACGGCTCGGGTACAGTGTGTAAGCAGCAGATACGCGCAAACGATACGACATTGAGGGCAAACAACTAGAACTGGGTCAAAGGTACCTCGATAGCGGGATGCCAAAACGGTACCCCAATCTGACACGGCAGCCTCAGCGCGCCATTGTGACATTGATCAGGGCCAATAGGCCACGGATGTTCTGCGGTGACGCGTGGTGCGATACGCAAATGGAAACACCATTCCATCAAGCATGCGCGCGTCGACTGAGTCTCCGTACATTGTGGTTAAATAATTGAGGTTAATAAACTGTTCGGTCGAACGGGTGGGGCGTGCCGGATCGGTGGCGGCAGCGGATGGAAAGGGAGTATGGCGAATTGAATATTAAAACACCACCAGGTGTCTCACGGTGCTTCCTCCTATGGTCCCCCCGCTTTTTGGCATCGTTTTGATTGTGATAGGCAAGTTTGTGCAGGTTGTCGGATACACTCGTTAGCAATCAAAGCACAACGATCACTTCCGATACGTTTTCCGGTTGAATCAACGTACCTAAACATGGAGTGGTCACTAATTATCAATACACCTCACACCTCGGAGAACTCTTTCTTGTTTGCCTTGCTGTGTGCAAACGAAGTCTAAGAATTTGCCACCGCCTAGAATAAACTCCCCAGGCACTTGGAATTACAATTTATGCTGCAAGGTTTCTCAGTTTTGTACTCTTAGAGGTGCATAGAGGTCTAAAAGTACTGACCAGGAAATTAATTATCAGCTACAGACCAAAAGCAATTGGTGATATCGACGATATCATTCATTTTAAAAACGAGTACACCAAATTATGGTCAGTTTAAATATAACCCAAACAATTTCCACTTTAAATAAAGCAAGGAGTTAGTTAAACTAATTAAAGGTCTACTGTAATGGACATTCCTACGTTCCTCATTTATTTCCTCCTTTTTATTTTAAAATTTCAGCTGCAATTTTAATTATTATGTTTAATTAAATTATATTTAAATTTGGAACGAAACATTCAGAATTAAAACGTTCAGTTGCACAAAAAAAAAAAAATCAAACATTTATTGTAGACGTTCGATTATGCACACAACAGGGAAATGAATCTCCCTGTGCCAAACCAAGCAATACCCCCGTTCCCACCACTTATCGTCGCGTCGAAAACTGCGGCGATAATGAACTTCAAAAAACGTGGCCCTTCGCCCAGCAGCATACCATTTTCCGCCAAACGCGGCCAATGCAGGCGCCGTGCAGCACGTGCAGTCACCGGCAAACCGCTTCCCACTTTGTACAACCTGCTCGACAACAAAACCGCCTAACTCGTTATGTTGGGCGCTATGCTGCGCGGACGCTTTTATGTATCGAGTGCATACGGTGCCTGTTCCTCGTCTGGCCACGATCGTGACGCGTGAAGCACGATTGAAACGACATTATTTATCACGTTGCCACGAGTGCAACGAGTGTTGGGTTTGGAAAACCAGTTCCTATCGTAGCGTGGCCCGCGAATTGCTATCGACTGGCGATTGCGTGAGTTTTGCGCGCTGGTGGTAGTGGAAACTGAAAATGCACTTGTAGCGCCGCGGCCCTTTTTCGCGTTTCTGCACGAGTGAAGATGTAATGCGGCAACCTTGACGTTTAAAGACGCGGCTCGTGTCTTTTCGCACTCAGATAGGCACATTTTCTAGCCTACCACCAACTAGGACATGTTTTCAATGCGAACAAGGCTACTGGTTTACCTTTAGACCAACGTTTTGGGACGGGGGGTCAAGAATTAGATGGCCGAAAAGTATGTTGTTTTGTACGAAAAATGGGCTAGAAAACAAGCAAGCACAATTACCTTGGATTTTATTGTGCTTGCTACATTCAAAAACGTGTTCACTTAGTTATTTTTATTGGGTTAATAATCAACTTAACGAAATTGGTTTTTTTTTATAAAAGGGGTTTTTCCATTCCAATCCCGATGGATACGCTTTTGAATTTCATTCCATCAAAGGAATAATAGAAGAGCGTCTCTTTTTAACGATAATGAATGAACGAATCTACCGCTTAAGATTTTCCTTTCTTATTAATGAATTGAAAAATATAGTTTTGAGACTTTCACAGCCATCGCAACAATGTTCTTATCGTTCTGATGGTAAAAGGATGCAGCAAAACCTACCTTGAACTTATCCTTTACGATGCCGGACGTGTACAGTATGATGTCGATGTCCTCATCCGGGCAGACGACCTGCCCATTTCCCCGCTTCCACACGCAGTCGTCCCGCGTCGTGTTGAACGAGTCCGGATCGCCGAGGAAGAGGGCCTGCGCCAGAAGATGCTGTGCCTGGGCGTCTATAAATTGGTCTTGCGGTTGGTTTTTTTGTGTGTGTGCGGTTTTGTTTTTTTTGTGTTTTTTTTTTTTCGTTCGATGGTATTTTTCAGCCACGAAAACCAGAAACGTAAAACCAGATCGAATCATATGCTCTCAGGTCGGACATATTGGGAAAACAAACGTTGGGTGCGTTGGGTGGTGATTTTTTTTTTTTGTGCGTAAGAATGGTTTAAGGATGGTGATGGAGGGAAATCAAGTCGAACAAGTGAGTGCAGGCTGAGCGAAGTAAGAAAAAAAGAATGCATGCAAGAAAGAATGAGGAAAGAAGATATTTGTGGAAAGTTTATGGAAAGGACGCTAAAAAAAATGCAGGATCAGCTCTCAAACTCGGTTTTTGATAATTTGTTTTTTAACGCACAAGATAGAACAGAGAAGAGCTATAGAATAGACGCTAGAGTTAGCGAACCGTATCCGTGTTCGTTAGAACGGAAAAATAGCCACACTCACACACAAACTAACCAGTGCAGCAGAAGCACATTACGGCACAAACTTCACCAACAAGATAGAAATAACTAGTGTTCTCTGTTTGGTGTGTTTTGGTGGATCACAGCTGAGTGTAGTGAAATTCGTAAAATAGTAATTAAAAGCAACCTTCATACGCGCACCGGCTCTTGTTTGGTAGTTGTGTGTCGAGTACGTTGGTGAGTAGTTGTGCATGCGTGTAGCAGTACGGTGGATAGTTACCGTGAAAGTGGCCGACTTCCGCTGGCTGCACACATGCAACTCAGAAAAGTCATATGATTCGTGTCAATGGTTTTCTATTGTTTTATCTTTGCTACTTGGTGTAAGTTGGCTTGGTTTTGCTTCTTGTTCTGTTTGCGTTTGAGATGCGCTTATGCAAAACGGACACTCGGAAAAGTATGAAGGGATTTCAATTTTACGCTTTCAGTAGCATCCTGCAGCGATCCCGCTCGATGAAAGTTCACAAACGATCATGAAACGACGACGATGATGATGATGATGATGTACGATCGAGGGGAGCTGACGATCCTTCCGATCACGCTGGGTTCGTCGCCTGTCGCTAAACGACTCACTCACTCATGACTACAGTCACTTGCAAAAAAAGGACGTTTGCTGGTTTGCTTTCAGGGCAAGGAGCAGCAACAAACTCGGTTTCCCTCGGTCTCGGATGATAATGTTGCGAACGATGGCATATAGGCTACCGACTACAAACGGAACACTTACAAATCATAACACCACCGCTGATCAGCATCGAGCCGAGAAGTAAATTCGCTAGCAGCACCATCGCTCTGCCGCACCGTTGATCGATGAGCACCGGATAAAAATTAACTAAAGCACACCTTTTTTTGTGTTTCTACTCTAACCGCTTACTCCACCAACACGCTGTCGATCACTGGCTGCTACCTAAACTGGCTGCTTCTAACTGCTGACCACCGATCGGCTGGACGATCCAAGCCCTACCAAGCGACTAACCTCCAACGGCTCTGCACAACCGCGGCCAAGTCGAAGCCACCGCCGCCAAAGTCGGTCGCAGCTCCGTCCGATCGCGGTTGTCTGCGCGGTTTTCCGCGCACCAAACCAAGCTACAACAAGGTAGGCCTCGAGGAGGAGGCGGAGAAGGTAAAGGAGGCCAGTGTTCATCGCGGTTCGGTCGAAATGAATCTACATGCACGTTCATCCAAGCGGCGGCTACTGCCATTGCAGGTGAAGGTTGGTGGAGATCTAAGTGGTTCGCGGTTTTTTTTTTTTATCTGTTTAAACCGTTAGCAGCAACATTTGCAGACCACTCGCTTCAGTTGGTGGTGCGGTGGCGATCGGTTGGAACGTGAAATGTATTCTTTCAATTGCATTGGAACCGTTCAATGCCACTTGTCGCGATACTTGAGCTTAATGACAAATTCATTAGGCTAATCAAAGGGCTGGTTTCGAGGAGGAATAAGAAAAAGGATGCTAGTAGAATTTCTTCTAAAAGCACAATTAACGAATACGACGAATAAAAATTATTGTATAATCTTTGCTAGAAGCATCATGCATGCTTATTCCAGCAACAGATGGTCACGAACCCGTTCAATAACCGGCTATCCCAGGCTAGCGATTGCTATTGCGCTAAATAGGACACGTCGAAAATAAGCATAAATTTTTCTTCCGTTGCTTACCCCCAACTGTGCACCCTTCAGGGGCGCTAACCCTTCATCCACTGCGCCCCAGCCTGGACGTGTCTTCTTTGTGCCTCCTTCATTTTTCCCGGGCGTTCCTTCGCTGGAACCGCTAACGATGTGCTCGGTAATAGGAAGGTGCAAAGAAAGAGGTAAAAATTAAAACAAAGACGCTGCGCACCAAATGTCAAATCGATGTCGACATCCTCTCGCGAACTCTCTACTCTTTAGCTTGTAATTCCAGGCACGTCGCCGACCATTTGTGGACCATGGACTCTGTGGATCCACGCCGGGTAGAGCCGACGCTTCGACGAAGCCCAATCTCAGTTTTCCATATAACTGAGCGCATGGTAATGCGATGGTTGAATTGTTCACCTAAAGCATATGCGCGGCTTCTATCGTCCATCCGGTCGAATGAACACCCACCGCCAATCGGCCATTCATTCCGTAACATCCGGTTTAGGAATCTAAAGTGTGTCATCGTTCAGAAGTGCATAGTGCTCTAGATGCAACTATCTAGGTTGATTCTTGCGTGCGAGCTGCTTCTGGAGAATCATTTGAATGATGTTTAAAAACCACGGACAATATAAACACACTGACGCAAGCTTCATTTTTTATGATTTAGGTATATACATTGACGAAAATATTTATTGTAAACTGTTCAGGATACCTTTCGATGTCGATCTCTATTTGTTTGCCTTTTGCATGGAATCATATCTAGCTTATCCTGGTTTAATACTGGTATTTGTAGAACCAAATGCTACTACCAAATGGTTGCGTCGCATACTTTTAGCGTCCCTTTTCAGTCAGTTGGACAGTTCCTTGCTCATGTTAGAACATTCGCTCGTCAGTTGAACGGACAGTTCATCGTTTGCTCCATGTGTACGCAGTATCCTCCGGTGACGCTGTAATGAAAGTGCAAATAGGAAAACCAGAACTTGAACGGTTGGTCGCCTCCCCGCTGCTAGCTTAACGGTCGCTCGTGCCATACTTTCCCGGCGTGTCCTGTCCCACCGCTAGCCATTTCATTCGCACACGGTTCGATTTGACGAACGGTATCCGGTTGTCCGGGACGCACCCGGTAGGACACCGGAAGGCTCGCATTGGCCGCCGCGCTAAGATTGCGTTTGCCAGGTAGCAAACGCTCAGAAAATGGCTACAGCGCGCTTGTTCTGGAAAAGGTGACGATTGGGAAGGTGAACGAAAGGCACAACAATGCCAGCAGCACGCGACCTACTTATCCTATCGCCCTCGCAGTACGGCTGCACCTGACCGCCGTTAATGCAGAAGTCCACCTTGCCCGTGAATGCGCTCTGGCCGAGCAGACCGGCGTTCGTGTGGATAATCTGCACCGACTTGGCATCATCTCGCGTCAGGCGGAACTGCTTCGAGGCGTGCTTCTCTATCAGCGGTCGGGCGGGATCCAATCCTGTGCAAGAAGGATACATTTTGAGCGATTGAACCATTTGTCACAGCCTACCTCAACTACCTACCAATTATCCTGTACTGCTTTTTGGTCAAATGGTTGGTCATCATGCCACAAATGTGCGCCCCAAGCGAGTGGCCCACGCAGGTGATCTGCTTGCTTGTGCATCCGGCGAAGGTAAGGAAGGAGTACAGCTGCAAAGCATGATTGAAATGTACATTATAATAAATACTCTTTTACTGATATCAATCCGGGGGGTGATTACCTGTGCCGTACACTGTGAAACTAGCTTCGTGTTGGAGAGGGAAGAAAGATAGCAGGGATACTGCGACAGCACCTCCCAGTCAACTGCAAACACGTTGAACTTCCGCGAAAGGTAGGCTGCAAAAGCAATGTAAGAAAACATTTGTAGGGTTCCGCGAAACGGGGGAGCTTTTCGAAAGCATCGAAAGTGCTCGAAACTGCTCGAATCTGAAGTTGTTTGAAACAAAAATGCGAATGAGGTAATGGGTTTAATTTTCAACAGTTTTTGTATCCTTTCTTTAATAATTGTTGTAAAATTATTTAATGATGTGTCTAGTTTTTTTTTTTAATTTGATTTTGAGTTGATTTTAAACGGTTTTGTTCCAAATAGTCGACACAACTTTCAGCTTACCGTCTTTCAGGAACATGATGTGCCGACTCGTCTGCGTGCCGTTGAAGCCGTGGATGATGATCGCCGTTTGCTGGTTCGTCTTGAAGCCGGCCTTGTAGATCGTCTTCGGTTTGTTCATGTCGATCACCTTGCCCTTGCGGAAGGTTCTGCAGTGGGGAGGGCCAAACGAAAGTAAGAAGATTATTGCGGTCCCGATTCGAGATTTATCGCCACACTGAACTCGAGCACGGACAATTTCATACAGACAGATAAGGTAAGGTAAGATGGAGAATGCGTTTGTTGCGATTGTTCCTCGTGTCATTACGCGCGGTTCTCATGCAGAACGTCACCCATCGCGTGTCAGAAGCGCGGGTGTACATGTGTATATGTAAACGAGGCAGTGCCCTAAAACCGGCACACCGCTGTGAGCACGTGAACGGAAAAGCGGAAAAGTCCCCCACCCCCCTCCGTTTTGCACGGAAGGGAAAGGGAGCGAATTCCGCCTCCGGAAGCGATGGAGAAAAATGTTTCACGCTTTTTCACTAGCAGACGGTGATAATTGGAAGTAATCAACGCGACGAACGACGCTCGTAATTGTTATTAAGCTTAACTTTAGCGCATGAATCGAGCAAATGTTATTGACAGCAAGAAGAGCAAAGATGAGGCATCTTTTTTGTTTTGCGTTAAGTACGAATTCTGCATATGAGTTTTGCATGGCTAATTAATCGTTGCTTTTGTCTACATGCCGAATTCATTCCATAATAATAGGAAGTAGTAGTGGCGCATATAATTTCATTTTTCCTACGGGACAAAGAAGGTTTTTGAAAGTAATACCATCAGCTAACTTCCGCGATGCGATCTTCGCGCAATGATAAGTAATGCAAACAAACATACATTCGCATGCGACCGTATGCGTTTTCCCATGGCGAGGAAGCAGCAGATGATGTGCAGATGGAAATTAAATGAAATGCAATGTTTGATCAAAGCTTTTGTGCAAAACCCTGACTGAACCAACCCTCGTCTTTGTTGGGCTCGTGTTTTATTTCTCAGCCGAACGGTAGCAAGCAGCAGTCACTCGTGCTGGCAACACCCTTGATCTGTTATAACTCAATTTGAAGCGAATTAGCACGGGAAACCCCTAGATTTCTTCGCTTTGTGACGCCTTCTCTTTCACAAGAAAAACATTTTGCTTCGGCTGAGACTCGGAAGTCTCTCACTCTGACTTTCACTTTCCAAGGGTCCGATCTGTGGCCCCGGATAAACTTCTTGTTAATTACGGTGATGCAATGCAGGCTGGAGGTGTTGTTGGTAAGGAATTCCATCAGAATGTGGCACTTGGTGGCTGACAGCTGGAGCTTCCGTACCATGGTTTCAGCGTGTGAAGCAATAGTCGCCACGGGAAGAAATCAACCTTTCGCGGAAAGGAACAACGATTGAGGGCCCGAACACTGCCACATGTCGCCGGATGATTGTTCACTGCTCTAAAGTCACAACATCTAACTTCGCGCTGCCGTTTGAGGCAGCGTTCAACTTGATCCTCCGGGTGCGCTTGAGCGCATAAGAAGACTGCAATGCACCGGTAAGCAACGAACCCTGCTACGGCGTCCAACAGCGACATGGAAGTGACATCGTTCGGGACCCGCTTTTGGCTTTCTTCCAGCGCTTTCCGTTCCGCCCGATCGATCCCGGCTGATCGTGTTAACCTTATGACGTACGGTAAAAGGCACACCGCGTGGGGAACGATCATGCGGGAAGAAATCACGATTCGCGTGCAATGTACTTAAATGGTGCCAGGTTTATGAGGCTGGAGACAGGCGCAATACAACAAAAGGGAGCTCATCATCGCGGGAAGACAAACGGAAGGAAGCTTTCTTGTTGTAGCAGGAAAGAAGCCACAAGGAAATGTACTGCACACTCGAGTTGAATGCAGTACCGATGTACTCATCAGATGGAAGACCAAGGAGTTTTTTGTTTTTAATCCCACGCTAATGCCGTCATCGACTGACAGACGCTATACAGATCCTCAGGATAGTTTTTGTTCGTTAGTTCAAAATGTCGCCAAACATCCATCAACCTGGAAGTGTTTCTTGGAGGAAGCTATCTAACCACGGCGCCAAACGTGATCTAAACAAAAAAATCTTCCCATTACTTATTACCTTTCGAAGCTTTGGAAATAATTCCTTCGCCTCGGGGGGAAAGGAAACAATCTGCGGGCGCAAGAGCTATCGGGGTCTGGAAGAGGTTTAACAAAAGCTGTTTCGTCCATTTCCAACCAATCGGTCTGCCAGCTATGGCGCAATCGTTCAACCGCAAATTCAAACCACCACCGAGAGACGCATGGATGGGAAGATCGTGGCGATCGGTTAATTGATCAGTACAGTTAGCGATGGTAAGAATTTCATTGGGCAAAGGAAGTGAACAATGAAACGCTGCACCAAAATGTGTTATTAAAATAATTATTGAAACGGACTGCGTGGAAAACAGCAAATGGTGCGCCAGGGATGAGGAGAAAATGTGCGAGTGAATTATGCTATGTTCTGGGTTTCCGTACTGAACAATACGAAAGAATTGCTTCAATTAACGTGCTTCTGGTATTGTTTGCGAAAAGGTACGAGTTTGATTGTATGCGAAGAATGAGTATTTTGAATTATTTTTAAATAAAAAAAATTCTTTTCACCGTTTCATATCAATTAACCTACTTATGCTATTGCTACGTTAAACAATAAACAAAAGAGGAAAAATAGAATTGCGATAAACTTCCTTAATGTTCAATTTCTAAGCTTGTTTTTGCTATGAGCGATTTTAAATTATTTTATTTTTTTCATATGACTTGTGAAGATGAACATTCCTTTTTTCGTTCAATTTTTTATTCCAGCCGATGGTCGCATCAATGGGCATGTTTAACGACCATCGGGTTGATGATTACTGTTATCATTATCTTAATCGTTCCGCGGCCATCAAGTATGTGGCCCATTTTGTCTGCAATAGGCTTCGACCAGTCCGCTGGAAAGCCGTACGCTTCGAGGGAGTATGATAATGAATTTTCACTCTCACTGATTGTGCGTGCGCATTTGCCACCCGTTGTCGGTCAGATATTATTAGCATCCTGTCGGAACGTCTACGGGCACGCTTAGAAAGTGAAAATGATGCACCCGGGCAGGGCGACAACAAGTTAGTGGACCGGTTAAGACCCTTGAAGGGCTCATTAATCGATGATAGTAAAACACTGGTATACGTTCGAACGCTGCTGCTGCCAGACAGTATATTCTTTTCTTCGGTTTTTTTTTTAGTTCCTCAGCATCCTTTTGTCGTCTCCTTCTAGCCAACATTGGCCAACGAATGGACCAACGGAACCGGATTCAACAGCCCAGTGACCCAGTAACTGTTCGTGGCCAGGTGGATGGGCAACCTCCCTCATCCCGAATTACTCTCGCACCTCGGTGGAAACCCGCAGTCGATGTGTGGGTTGCAGTTGAGAAAGTGCAATGGTTGTGCAATTGCATACAAACCTCTTATTGCCGACGTACGGTTGCTTTACCACGTTTCTCCACACATTTGGATTGGCCTTTGGTGGCTAGCACCTTGGCAGAAACGGCAATGTGACACGCAATGTCAAGGAATGGCAGGAATGCCTCTGCTTCCACAGCAATAAGCGACACTTCGTAGAATCTTCGAATAGCCTCCTTCCGTAAGATGTCAGGATGTTCCCACTGCCAGTACGTCCAGCGTGATAAAAGACTCATAAAGTCAAGAGGGGATGGATGATTTAAAAAGCATTGGGTTTCATGGGTACCGTTATAGGTTATGGTTGAATCTATTTAAAAAAAAATGATTTAAGATAAACGGGGCTGCTTAAAACCCTTTTTTCAACGAAACATAATAAAAGAAATCAAAGTATTGATCATGTTTTCAATTACTTCACTTAACGCCCTGTTTACAACGTAATAATAAAGATTGCTTGGTTTTTACTCATTTGTAGTACGTGCACGTGGTCTACCGTTCGCTAAAAAAAACTACTAACAAAAAACCACTATCGATCGCCTCACCAATGAAGATCATTGCAACCATATAATAGGCATTGAGATCTGTGATTATGAATCTGTGTTTTTTGTTTACGAGTTCAACAACATTGCTCTGCGAAACCAACGCGTTACTTTTGCCAGTTGACTGATCAACACTTTATAGTATGTTTTTTATCCGTCAGGTAAGCATGGCGCGCTGGAAGGGCTCGAGAGAAAGGTAAACAAGGCTAGTCCCGTAAATAAAAGTCTGAACAAGGCTAGTCCCATAAATAAAAGCGCGAACGTATAAGCCCGGAAAGAAAAACGGAACAAATCCACTCTGTTTTACTTTTTGCAGGTAGTTGTAAGGTAATCAAAAATTGAAGAAGTTAGCAATGGATAGTGGGAAACAACTGGCGTTTCTCTATTAAAAACAATAAATAGACATTCAGAAGCGGTTGATTTTAAGCTACTCACAAGGCTACACGTGGTTTATTGTTAACACACAACTTGAGACGAAATACTTGACGAACTACGGGGGTTTTTTTTAAATGTATCTCCAGCAATACTTACGGTGTATAGAGGAAAAAGCGTATGTCCTCGTGCGGGCAGTCGTAGTTCTTTTTCCACATGCATCGGAAGAAGTTAAGGTCCAGCACACCACCCTGAAAGATGGCGCCAATTCCTACGAAACACCGCGACGTGTTTTTTTGGGCGTAAGTGGAGAACGAAAAAAATAAAAATTAAAAGCGATCCGTTGGGTGACAAAAGCGCGCACACGCGGGAATAGTTTCGTTCTGTGTTGTAACCAAGTAAATTTACTTCACCAGCTGGTCGAAGCAACAACTGGGCACCGATCGATGCTCATTAGAGCGTGCTAATGTGGGAAGATTGGTATGCTGACTCCGCATTTTCCATGCGTTCCGTTTTTCGCTTAAGAATTATTAGCAACACCATTTGATGCGAACAAAACAACACTTTACCTGCCAGCAACGATAGCATAGTGATCACACCGAGTAATAATCTCATTATGGTACACTGCCTGTGGAACACTTTCGGCAGCTTTGTAACGTTTCCGGAGTGAAAAAGCTTGTTGGTGAGTCTAGCGGGTAGCGCACAAATTAAGCAATAACATCGCCTGCAAAACGGAAACACAGTCCGTCCACGTAATGCCCACGCTGGGAAACGCAGCAGCACCGCCCGGGAGGTTCACGTAATTTGGGGCCGCATTTTAATTTCGAAGGAACAGAACATGCCGAGGAAACTCAGACTTTCGAGGAAACCTGCAGCGTACGCATACAGAACGGAACGGAAAGCACCGGTTTGAATCCTGCTATCGATTAATCCGCTGTGGAGAACGGTGGAGTAGCTCAGCTATCATTTATCGTGCTTCAGCCGATAGCGGTTACACTGTTTGAAATTTTAATTGCGCATGCTAAAAAGTGAATAATGAGCACTTCATAATTGCCCGTAGGCGGTTGGATTTTCTTCTGCTACACTCTCGGTCACAAGCAGATAATTTACAATAGGCACTTTTCGCACAACGTTAGCTACGATCGATCGATCGATCGTGAGGAGTTGAGCATCTCTACACAAAAGCTTTCTTTGACGTCAGAAACGGCTCAGCTGAAGAGGTGAAGACCGCATACTTGATACTGTGAATACCATAGCCGTATTCTTTCTTCTTTGTTTCACCCGCGGATTCAAACGCAGGGCAGATCAAACCAAAACGGCACTACGAAACACTTCAACCGGGGGTGTCCGTTCGGAAGGAAGGTCTTTGCACGAACTCCCGTACGCACGCTTGAGCAAATGCGCAACCACCGCGATCCGAACTGGTCGACAGCGTGAGCCGGAATGAGTTTTCGCGTTTTCCCCGGCCGCTGCCAGACGCCTGCAGACATCGAACTGCTTCACGCGAGGCGAACCCCTTATCCACCTCCGGCGAGGCACCTCCGAGTGGGCTTTTACTGAGCCGAAGCGAGCGCCCGTGCAAGGGTTTCGCACAGTTTTCCCGCCGGTCCGCGAGAGAATCGGCGTCTGGCGTAGGCTGATGTACGTTGTTTTCCATTTTTCGTCCATCTTCCGTTGAACCTGAGGGTAAATGAAACACAGGGGTGTGATACATATTGGTGGTGTACGTTAACTTGGCAAAAGGGCCGACAGGGAGTTATTGAAACAAAAACATACAACCGATTCGACCTACACGACAACAGCAAATGTAAAACAGTTTTTTTTATTGGCGCTCAAGACGTCGGCTCCCAGCTCCCGGTGTACAGAAGCGGAGCAAAGCGAAACAGTCGCGATGCAATCGAAATGCGACGCGATGATGCGAATGCGCCCAAGTTCACGAGAAACAAACCGGTCACAATGGATGCCACTGGAGAGCTGAGAGCTGCAAGGCGGCAAGGTTGCCTGCAGTACACGCTGACAGCGGAAGATGAAGATGGGTTGTGTGTCTTAGAGAGAACCTGCGAAGAGCCGGTCGGAATAAAAACGGTGGAACTTCCCTCGCACGACTGGCACGGAAAACCGGCTATTCCAGATTCTCCTGCGGGAGTGAACGTCGCTCCTGACGCTTGCTGTCTGTTTTCTGGAACACGGAAAAGGAAAAGGCCACCGGTTTTCCACACCTAGGAAGGGGGGTAGACACTTCGTCAAGCTATACGCTTGGCAAGGATCGATGGCAGTGGAGGAAGAATGCGTACCAAAAGTATTTGTGTCAACGATGACGTAACGAGGTTGGACTTTCAATCGATGAAATCTAGGCGGTATAGGTTTATTGGATAAGAAAATATGATAACTGGTTCAGCCGCGCAAATGGTTTAGTTTTTTTTATGTAACCAGAAACGAACTGGTATTACATTGGCAGTCAAAAATTTGAATTTTCTTTATAGCAACCATTTATGGTTTCCATTGCGCCTAAAGGTATACTTCACAGTGCGTGCTTCGTAGATCTTGAAACATCTCGACACAATGCCTTCCCGTACAAGCAATTGCAATTAACAATTTTCTTTCAACGGTTTCGTTTTTGTTATTTTAAATCATTTCTTTCAATCTGTAACAATACAGAACTCGAAAATGGTTGTGAACACTAAAAACAACGTGATTTATTTTTACTAAAACCATTTTGTACACGGGTAACTTTGAATCTTAAGCTAATGCAATATCGCCAATGCTATTCAAATTTGGCGCCGGACACGCCTTTGGAATACGGTGAGGCACCGTTGGTCTGCAGATAGTAATCCCCCTTGGCACTGGAATAAAAGAAAAAATGACGGAAGATAGATAAAAGTTCTCTGACACAAAACGAATCTTAACGGCAGACTCACTCGTGGCTGCAATCGATTCCCATGTGAACAACCGTGCCCGAGCGGTCCACTTTGCCGTCCTTAAAGTCGTCCCACGACTTACACCGCACCGAGTGGAATGAGGGTAAGTTGCTTTCGGCCACACTTTCCGCCCAGAACCACCACGACCGTCGGTGGCTGCACAAGTCTGTGGAAGTGTAAAAAAGTGAGAAAAAAAGGTTTATGTTACTAACATGAATGGATGAAACTGTCGTTTGAAGTATATTTTGCTGCAAATTTTCTAATCAGAATGATAGAATCAAATTATTTTGAAATAGAAAATAACATATAGAGTAACTCTATGGACCTTTGGATGAATTCTGTCGGAAGGCTTTGGCTGGATGTATTAGGGGTTGGATGGGTTGAGCGGGAACAAGGACCATGCAGGGGGGCACGCAAGTGTTGCGTAGGCAGGGTAGGCATAACAAAATAAACAAACAAAATAATAAAGAAAATAAACGAAACATAAAAGAGAAAAAAAAACACATTATAATAGTTACTACAACTACGAAGCATCATAAACAAAACCATTCAAACGAGCTACTTAAACACGACCATAATATACACGAATCTCACGTCCATCTCCGTGAAGCTTTCCACATATCCCACGACCTACCGTTGTCCGTGAGAAGTTTGTAGTTCCGCTTCGGACATCCGGGCTGCAGGGTTTTGCCGTTGTTCGGCCAGAAATCGGCCGTCCCCGTGCTGACCGGGGCCCCGTACAGCCAGGCATCGGTGTGGATGACATCGACAAAGTTGGCGTCCTTGGAGCTGAGGGCGGTGGCAAAAATGCCCGGGTAGAACGGAGGGAAGGCGGGATCCAGGGCCGAAATTCTACAAACGAGAACAAAAGAACGCACGATAAGGACAGCGCAGAAGAAACTCGGGGTTGGCTTGGAAAAGCAGGATAATGCCACCGGCGCCATCGCGTCCAGCTTACCTGTTGAGCTTGATCTGCTTATCGGATTGCGATATCACGGTGCGACCAATGTAGCCGGCCAGCTGACCGCCGAGCGAGTGTCCCACGAGGTGCAGCTTGTTCACATCCAGCCCGGCGTTGACCATGCGCAGTACCACAGCTCCGAGGTAACTTCCGAGCTACGATAGAGAAAACCGGTGTTAGTGTGGCGCCTGGGATTCTTCCGTTTTTTTTTTCCCTGACGAAAGCTTACCTTCTTGCAGTTTGGGACGGCCTCGAGCAGATAGTTGCCGTCGGCCAGCTGGGCCCAGTCGAGGATGATGATGTTATGGTCTCCCCGTTTCAGGTACGCGTCGGCGATGACGTGAACACTTTCCACCTCGGGCGTCTCGATGTATCCGTGGAAGTACATGACGGTTTTTTTGTTCTTATCGAACCGGCCGTGCAGCACGATGTCCTCGGCCTTCTCCAGGGCGTACGTTTCATGATCTTCGAACTTTGGACTGTGCGAGGTGGGAGCGAAGGTCCAAACAGGTTGGACAGTTAATTAACCATCAAGTTTTTGTGTTGAACCATGGGCTGCTGCATACTCACCCGTAGAAGAACATAAACTTGGCCGTGTCCAGATGGGCCCGCACTGGCTTCATGCCTACCCATACTCCTGTGGAATACAGGGAAAGAAGAGGAGGTTAGTACACGCTGCATATGATGGAGAATGAATCGGCTAATTGGCTCTGATTGGCGGCAACAATTGATTGAATCACAGAGCATCATTGAAGGCTTCTGCGTGAAACGAAATTGAGGTTCTAGCGAAAAGAAATGATGGTTAAATCTGTTGTTTACAACAATCGTGTTTTAAAAGAAGATATAGATACGAATGGCTTTTCTAAACACAATCAATTAAGTTGGGAATTGTGCGTTGCTCCTCTTCATGTCATTTTTTATAAAATGAATTTGCACAACTCTGCATGTTTATCATACCAGTATAAATTTGCATAAACTATTTATTTATTTTCTCATTTTCATGTTTAATTCGTTAATCGATAACAACTGCATGAAAAAATGTGCTACAAATGACTTATTAATTGCAAGGTATGAAAAAATACTAATTTTGATTTATTTTAAAAAAATCAACGCTTTTTCGATGTTTTTGCATGGTTATATTTTTAAGTCGGGCCATCAACACCGTCACGAAAAGACCGTCCGAGTTGGAATATGTCATCAATTTAATTACGAGCTGTGCACTTGCATTAAGCTGGTAGGTTGCGAAGTATATCCAGTGCTTGCAAACTGACATCGCGACCTTCGCCGTACCTCATGCACAAGGAAAATAAACAACCAACCGCAATCGACGGGAGCGTGGAAAATGCTAGTTTTAATTGACCACCTAACCTGGAAACCGGTCAGCAATTGCATGGCCGGCATCGATCGCGTAGACAAGTGACGCGAATCGTAAGGTGATCATTACATGCATCCCGGTATGCAGATTGAACGCTCGTGGTGACCATTTCTCGAGAAGGCCCTTAATTGTAGACCTCGACTGAGATAAATCTTATCTCTCTCCACACATACACACACACCCAAACGGTCATGATCAAGGCAAGGCGAATGACTGATACACTTGGTCTAGCATTCCACGAAAGGCGATAGGCGGAAGAGTTGAAAGCGTGTAAGCGGTACACGTTGATGGAAGACACGTTGTTGGACGTTGTTTGTCACCGTGAAGCGTAGCTGCTTATCGTCGATTTTACCAACCTCCAATGAAGTCGAATGTGTTAATGCAGGCATATGGGTCCTAAAACGGACAGATGTTAAAGAAGTTCCACGGAGGGTTTCCCGTGATGTACGATACGGCTTAGTTGATAAGTAGTAAACACTCTTAACGCACTATCGAGCCGTGCCGTGCCAATGAAGCGTAGCCTCCCGACTTATAGGAAGGGAATCACTGATGGCATCGGATGGATGACTCGCCGAATTCGCGGCAACACTTAAGACGCCCTGAACAATGACCAAGAGTCTGTTTGCTGGCGTTTTCGTCCACAGACCGGGGATTATTCTTTCGGCATTCGACATGTTTTTGGCATTGGCAAGAGTTGTAGCTGTAGCACGCCTTACAGAACCGGTTTTGGTGATAGACATCCACGGCACTTATTCAACTTCACCTGTGTCGCGTGGAATTTTGCTATCGTCGTCTCCGCCAAACCGGAACACGGCACGACGATGGTGAAAGTAACTAAACTGGCCACCCGGAAAGGCGCTGGTTTTGGAGGCCCCCGTGGTGTGTGGAACACAAGCGCACCGGAAGATCCGTTGCGTTTCTGCACCGGTGTTTTATGGCCGGTGACAATGAAGTTGCCGGGCCGTGACGGACGGACGGAAGCAAAACTTACTTGGATTTTTAAGACTCTTCATGCTCGACGGGATTCCGGGCCTGTCACAGGTGGTGCGAAAAGACGCTCTCGGTGGAGCGTCACGGTGGGAGCCGACGCGGACTTGCTTGCAGTGTCGCTTCGCAAACGACGACGCTGGTCTCTGACCGAAGATGTTGGTTATCTCACTGATATGGCGGTCCCCACTTCAAGCCAAGCCAGACTGGATGTTTACACTTCAGGCAAAGGTTTGGTCACACACGCACACACACACACACACACAGTTGGGGTCAGGAGCGGCCACTGGATCGGCGATACATAAAGGGTGTTATTTCGCCGGGAACTAAACACAACCGGGCGGTTACGTAAACGCTCTGCAATCTACACAACAATTCGACCACTCGACGATTTACGATACAATCTGGAGTAATAAACTGCACAGCGAGGCACTTCCGTGCTGAGGGTACGATCGCGCGCGCGCGCCCTTACTGAAATGTGTATTTTAGTTTTATTTTTTGCGACGCTTTATTTTTAGATCGTGCGTTTGTGTTTGTTGTACCCAAATCGCGGTAGTACCGAGGTAGAATCGAGGAACCGCGTGGCCCCAAACACACTCAAAGAGATAGTGGGGAAGGTCTCTCCAATTTGCTGGGGGTTTAAATTGAATGACCCTTTCGGTGCACTGTGGTTCTATTGGGAAGTTCTCAGGCAAGTTCTGCCCGGCGGGTTGGCGGCGTGGTAGTGTTTGCAGGTGGCCTTCAACTGCGCCACGTTTCACCGCAGTTCACTGGGCCGCATTCCACGGTCGGGCGGGCAAGAGCTAAGACTTCTTGCGTAATGCAGCCAGCAGAACACAACTTGCCAATCACGGTGAAGAAAAAAGACGCACTCGGCAATAGCAAAAACAAAAAGGTGCAACGCGATCGAGAGAGCGAGTGCACGTGGCGGGCTGGGGTCAAAGCGAACGGCGGTTGCGCGGCGTCGTTGTTTCCGAGGTCAATAGCAAATGGCTCATCAGAGAAACTAACCAGCAAAACAAAAAAACAAAAATTAACAACGTGGGCCCTCGTCCGGCAATGTTTCGAACTCGACTATCGCATCGTCTCTCTCACACGCGTCCACCCGATCCGATCGCTCGACGTAGACTGCGACTCGTACTGCGATGAAGCGAGCGTTTCGAGCGCGGATCGCATACCACACGCGGGGTCTGTGCCGTTTTCGCGCGGGAGAAAAACTGGAAACCCTTGAAATACATGGCGCTGAGATTATTTCCCTCCCCCCACCGAGCGAAGCAGCGAACGCGGTCGGTTTTGCTACACCGTTAAAGGTGTATCGTCTTTGTGGGAGGGAGATGGTCACATTAGAAAAACTAGAACGAAATGCCTGTTCAATGCATTCTGCGGGGGTTATAAGAATTAACCACATATTTCGTCTACTTTTTGTCTAACAGTTTCTGCGTATCTTTCTCGATGAGGCTCAAGTGTAGGTATGCTTTTTAAATCCATGCTTAGGATTTGTCTAACATAAAAACCCAAATCAATCAAATGAACTCATCTGTACAAACAAAACACGTCTCATAGGGGAAGGTGTCGCAGCAACAGATAAGCGGAAATCAGCCCACGTGGTGTTAAAAATTGTCATTGAACGATGTATATTCCCTTGGAAGATGTTTTAAAATCTTCAGACACCTATGGGTAAGATTTCAATGTTTCAGCAAACATATAATTTAAAAAAAAAATCGATTTGGAAGAACACACTCTAAGTCACAATGATCACATGATCACAAGAACCACCAATGGGTTTAGAATATATTTATGTATAAGGACATTTTTTATGTCAAAACTTGATTTAAAAAATAAATTTCTGGCGTCTGGCACAGACCATCGCAATCCCAAGGTGGATAGGTTTGTAGTATGATACTGCTACAATTGCAATAAACCGACCCTTCTCAGCTTCCTCCGCGCTCCGCACTTTCATCTTCTTCACTACTTGGAGCATAAAAGTACACGCACACGCAAACAGTGGCATTAGGAAAGGCGGGAAGGCGACACCCGTTGAAAGTTAATCATGCCCGGCGTTGAACACCGCACGATCACCCCGTTGTGCTTACCGAGAGGGAAGCCGGACACATCGGAACGCAACCCTCCGAACGGTCGAAGCTTCCATCAACTCGCGGGAGTAGGCTCGCCACGGCACATTGACCGTTTCAATCGATGTCTCACGTCTTTCTGGGTGCGCCGGGAACGGTGTACCAGGGAACATGTGAATGTCCACAGCGTACCCTGGAAGCCATGTGCTCTCGAAGAGATTGTCGCACCTCACGGACACGGATCGGTCAGGGTGGAAAGCGAGTTGCTGGAAAACGATGGCGGCTTCAATCCATCCATGCCTGAGATGATGAACAGCCCCTAACTGCCCGCCGTCGGTACACAAGTGGCAGGTGGCAATTAGAGGTTGTGAACACCGATAGAAACTAAACTCTCCTTCCCTTAGAGAACCGGAAGGTTGGTCACCACGGGGGCTCGTTTCCCCGCTCCTTGCGACCTTGTGGTTCAAACGTGGCGCTCGGATCGTATAAACAAACCCATCCCGCCGATGATTGCCCCTGGGGTTGGGGTGCAGGAAAGCAAACCTTCTGCCAATCGCGTCGTGTTTTGCATGTATCGTTTTTCTTCACTTCCTGCTGGTAGGTTTCCGCTATTCGACGACGTGTGAGTGAGTGCAGCTATCTTACCGCAGGGAAATGGTCTCGACAACCGGCTGGCAAAGACGTGTGATGACAGTTTTTTTTTCTGCCCAAGGGTAAGTACCTGCCGACAGCAGTCATGAATAATTCAAAGCCTTTTTTTTCTTCTTACGGCATTTCAATGCACATTGCGTTTGCGAAGAGCTCATATGCGTGATTGTTCAGCTATTTTTATGATGATTTCTTACCGGTTAGTTTCGCTGAGTCAATTGCTGGTAATATTGTTCACAGTTTGCCTAATTAATTAACTAGCCAAAGGCTAGAGGAGTGACCTTTAGGCTTGTCATTTATCGTGCTATTACTATAAGCAAAGTGTGGAATTTTGTATTTTATTCCAACAATTTTAAAGACCCGAGTTTATCTGAAGTTTTCATTCCATTAAAGAAATCCAACCTATTAAACTGAGCGATAACGAGAGCTAGTTAATTTCATTTTGGAGTGTTGCTGTTTCGCTCGATAGCCAAAACTGAAATGGGATATGTGAACGAACTCCAAATGTAAACCGGAATCACCATGGCCAAACGATCTATGCTCCGCTTTGGTGCGATCCGTGGTGGAATGACGATAGGCAAACGGTGCCCTTTTTTTTCCTTAATGAGAACCTTCCGTGGCACCTTCCAACCTGAGCGAAAGACGAAAGATCATTAGTCGGCACCAGCAATTCAGAAGGGCCAATGGTGCGTCTCGTCTCATTTTTGGGTGGCCGTACGGCATTCCTGTCCATAAGCGCTCGCCGCGTTAGCCTTCCCGAAAGCATTTGCACGGGGCAAGCTTGACGCGACAAGACCATGAGGGTATTGGCAAAAGATCGACGAGCAATTCGACGCGCTGCAGAAAATTGACTTTCGAAATTTCCTCACCCAACGCAAACCGGTGGAAACCCGCCGACCGGGGCGCGTGGTTCTTGTTTGGCCCTACCAGAAGCTTCCTCGGAAAAAAGGTTCGCCATGGTCAAACCATGGGTTGGCCAATGCGCAGAGAGGTCCGTTTTGAGTGCAATGGTTGAAGCAAAACATAAAAACCGGGTCTGACGGCTGACGGATGTCTCGGCTTTGGAAAGCCAAAGCTTTGGCGGGTTTCGAAGCCGCCGTCTCCAGCGGGGCTCGGCGTTCACATGGCTGAAATACTTCTTTTTTCCACCATCGCTAGGTTTAAGTTCATATTTCCCCCTTCCCAAGAAACCTGCAAGACGCTCAAGTTTTCGTGCCTTCAGTTAGAGAAAAGCCACTCTTCAGCGATCGGTGCACTTGCGATGGTAAGAACCAGTTGTTGCAGTTCTGTCGGAAGAGGCAAGCCGAACGAAACAGAAAAAGTTTTGCAACCTGCCAAACGTCGTGGTTATTGGTGCAGCTAATGGAAGTGATGGCCGGCCCCAAAACGCAGTTGAAGCGAACACACGCTATGTAAACGTCTGGGCAATATTGAATTACAACTAATATTTACAATATAATATTTACGTATCTCCGTACGCCTAGTAGTACTAACAATGACTGTCGAGAACCATAGTTTGCAGTTTGCATTAAGCTGTAACATTGTGAATTGTTTAAAGTCCGTTCGTCGTCTGACATTTTAATGTTTTATTTCACATTCCAAATAAAACTGTACAAATGACGGTCGATTAATTGATACAAATCAATCACAAATCAACAAAAAAAAAGTTTGAAGCTTATAAAACAAAATGAAACCCCTTTTGTTACGTTGTAGGCGACCCAATAATGTTCTGCATCAATGAAATTGGAGATCGCAAAGGAAAGCTAAGGTCAATACCGATGAATGAAACGTCGTGAATTATAGCTTCCGGTACACTTGAAATCGATCATAGCATTACACGATGTAACCACATTTTCACTATATTTTCCTACACCTCGGAATAAGAACATCTCTTCGGAAATCTGAAGCCACACTTGAATTAATCAATTCTTAGGAGACCTAGGAGCTTGAATCTTATTTTCCATTGTTTTCACTCAAATCTTAAGCTTCACCGTACACAAACACCTTGTCCTGGACGAACACAGTGGCAAACACACCCCAACGGAGCGTGTTTTTTTTTTAATGAGCACTACTCGGTACGATTACAGATTCTGATGCAAAACGGAAACCAACCGATGGCGCCAACAAATGCAAAGCGCAATATATTTAATACGCCTCAGCTACATATGACGCACGCCACGCGAACAGTTTGAAACGCGTTGGTTGACTAACAAACTGATCGCGAAGGCACCGAACGTAAACCGCGGATCGCGATCGTTGCTGATCCGAGATGTTGCAGAGTAAGCGTTACGGTGTGTTACGATGCTACACCGACGTTTTACAGCGTATGAACAGGGTTCTTAAGATAATGTGAAGCTCTGTAATTGTTGAAATATGTCATTTAATTCACTATATCTGGTGCGCTGATCGAGAAATAAAAAAAACCCCTATCATGTGCTCCATAAAGATAGCAAGCCGATAGTATAGCATTACATAAGCGCCAAACGTAGATCAAAATTAAATATTAACGTTTGTACAGGGGTATTGCCATACAAGCAATACAAAGTTAAAATTGGTGTGTATTATACAATCATCGACCACCATCGTTCTATCAATGTTTTTAATGGTTCCATTAAAGGCACCTAATGGACCATGATGTTCGGACAAAGCCATCACAAAAGCCCCATACGCTTATCACATTGATGAGGCTGGGAAAGATAAAAATTAAGAAGAACTTTTCAAACATACGTAAAATGTATTTTACGTTAATGAAAAATCAACTCAGTTCAAATCAATTACTTATACAATAATTAATTCAAAATCACATAAATTTAAATAACTTGTTATCTTTTACAGGAAACATTTTTTTCTTCTTATAAGTTTGTTCAGTTTAGAACCCTCTAAATGACTGAAAATTGCATGAACTAAAGTTTATCAATACATCACTTACCAACCGCTATCACCAGCCCCGAAACGACGACCAGCAACTTGTTCATGTTGACCGGCTTTCTGCTCCGATTTTTGGAAGACCTAGACAAGCAACACACTTTGTTCACTCTACGGCGCTTGCGTATCAACTATACTTTACTGGCCCAAACAACCACAGCACACCATCGTTTACCATTCGCGGACAATAATGAATCGCAACATTACTCCCGGCGATTTGGCGTCCACCTGTTATCAGCGTGGAGGTCAGCGACGAATCTACTCACACTGAAACGCCATGGAAATTTATATGAAATCGCGCTGATTGCACATTCGGACACGACTCGAGAACACATCCACTACGGAGAGAAGCTTCCTCGTTTCTCCGTGATGGTCCATTACGACGTTACACTGATCAACGATTCGCCAGACGCGGCTTTTAAACGATCGTGCAACACGTTCGAACTTTGATCCCCTCGATGGCGAACGACGATGTAAAGATCTTGCGAATGTAGGAGAGCATAAAAGATGCCTCGGTGGGGGGTTGGCCAAAGAAATTTAAAATTAGACAAAACGCACACTTACAGCCACCGGTGTTCGCTGTAAAATAGGGGTAACGCTACCCCACTGCATCATTAGATAAAATCAACAGCTGACTTTCGTCCATAAGAGATGGTAGACGATGGCACGCACACTATGAGCAAAAGCAAACGCAATCTGACCATCAAACGCCCCAAAATATCGACGGTAAAGGCGTTCGTGGATGGATTTGCCTTAAAAATTGTTTTGGGGAGGGATGACGCATGTCGCCAAGTCGATATCCGTAAAGATCTACACACGTAAGCGTCCCAAGCCTGGTGAATTCGTGCGATACCCGGCAAAACCATTCGGATTTAAAGGTGCGGAATTTAACGCGGTTAATCGTTAAGCCCTCGTTTCACAGGCCGTCGGCAGATATCGAGGTGGATTAAGGTTCGTTCACTACTATCCTAAACACGAGCAGCGTTTGTGTTTTACACATTAACGTCTCAAATCCAACTCAAACAAAAAAAAAAACAGCAAAAACCATCATACTCTGCCAAACGAAACATAAGCAGTGTAACGTCGATTGCATACCTTTAGGAGGAAATTGTTATGAGACCCGCACTGATATGAACTTTTACAGAAAAAATACAAGTTATATTGCGCCTCCTTCACACTGAAGCATAATTAACATAAGGATTTTACCGACAATTAATTTACCGTCGGTAAAGATATTCTTTAACACAGTTCCGAATAGAATTTCTAATGGTTAACAATGGAGAATTCATTTTCACTTTCATTAGTCACAATCGTGCAAATTTCCACAGCAAACTGATTCATTTCTAAACCGAATTAAAATACATCATTGCGTGAGATAAGAACTGCTTGTGCGTCATTCAAGATGAGAATAGAATTTCCACCCTTTTCCTACCTCTTTAAAAATTTAAATCAAACAGGTGTTGTGTTATTATCATCCGGATGATTAATGCGCACACTCAAGCATCACACTACGGTTGGCTCTATTATTTACTATTCCGTGTAATTTCCAGTCAGCAGAGTGGGAACACTGAACAAGTCAGTATTTTCCAGATACGATTTACTTTATACCGTACATTTTGAACTGTGAAACGATCGAGGAAAAAAATTAAATTTCCATCTGCATCAAACATATGCTGGTCTGAACTGACTGCTAAATATCAACCTAACTGAAACAAACATTTTACCTCATAAACAACTGATTCAACAGCCAAAATAAATTAATATGTGCATACTACAAATTATTCCATCCTTTCCACACGCGATGTTTTATTTTTTTTTATCGTTCCGAATTTCGCTCAGAACTGGATTTAACCAGCTTCAAGACACGGGTACGCTTCGATCGGTTTACAATCTCGTTTAAGCGGCTCAAGAAGCGTCAATGTTATTTGAATGCTCAAGGTCATACCAATTTCGAACGTAGCACATCCTGTCGTTCTTTAAAAAAAAAAAATTCCAATCAGGTAAAAATGAACGGAAATGCATCGTTTTAACAAATAAATCTTCGATCGGCTTGGGAATTCCCCTGCGAGTGTGGGAATAGCGTTGGCTACCCGAATAGGTTCCTCGAGCCAATTACGAACAGGGAATTTGTGCTCTGAAGGCGAGATAGAGAGAGAGAGAGAGAGAAATATAAAAATGCTAACACAAAATAAAATCCCAGCCTCTTTCACACACGATCGTAGTACGATCGTTGGACCACAGCATATTCCACAGCCGAGCCGCTTGGCTCTATAGAGTTACCGGGTAGTGTTTGCTACGAGTCCGTTGATAACCTTCCGTGATCGCGCTAGCAAACTGACGGAGAAGGGAGAGATAAGGGGACCGTTACCAGACGAAACCCAACATAAAAGCATATATACGCTCATCGTCCCAGAATCCTATCCTGTGGATCGACTTCGTATTTAGTTCTGCCACTAGTTCTTGTTCAATCGTCAGTGCACAAAGGTTGGGTCGAGCTGCCCTGCGATGAAGCTTTTTAGTGCGTCGTTCATCCTTTATCTGGCAATCGTTGCCATCAGTGTGGCGGAGGCCGGATTCTTGGATTGGTTCCGAAGCAACAAAAATAAGGGCCATGAGGTGTGCCGCGTGCAGTTCGAGGTGCTGGACCCGCAAGGGCTGCGCATGTGGACGGCCCGTAAGCCCGAGATGAAGGGATTCAGTGTGCAGCTGTTCGTGAACCCTGTCCCCGATCGCAAGAAGGCACTGGTGTGCAATGTGTGTGCAAACACAACCGAGGTCACGCACGGAAAGTTCTTGCTGCAGGACGATAGTGTCATCGTGAAGAGTGGCGACATCCTGGAGTACGTGATCATCACCGACAATGGAAAGACAGTACAGCGCCACAAACCGAGGAAGCTCATTGTCGACGGTAAGTTGTCGTCCAACCGGTTTGCAAAGTGAAAGGGGAAAGGTTAAATGGTTCTTCTCCGCCGTAGACTACCTCATCAAACCGAAGGGGCGATGTGCTTGTCCACCTGCGGCCGTGTCACCAGCAACGCCCACCGATGCCGCACGGCAGGTTCTGAACGAACCGACCGCAGAAATTGAACTGCTCGAGCGTATCCTCGAGCGAGTGTCGCAAAAGTGTGCCGAGGGGACCATGTCCAAGTATCTCTTCCTGCAGACTGACCGTGCCGATGGTCCGACCGATGACCTCAAGCAGGTTGTGCGGACCTACTTCGACAGAAAGGACGCACTGAAGGCATTGGCGGACTCGGTGCAATCAGCGGAGGATGGCACGGATGGCATCGTGTTTAAGGTGAAGGGTATTATTGATAAACTGAAAATTTTGGAACTTGCCCAACAGGACGGGGACATTTTAGATTACGATAAGCTGACGACCCTCGATGATATAGACATTCGTAGTTCTTTTGGTGAATAACGGCCATAAATTGAAATATGTTATGGAAATGTGGAATGATCGAAGGCAATATTGACAATAAATGAAGTTTCGATAAAACCTATCTTGCTGCTCGTGTATCGAACCATCATTTTCGTTTACCGACTTAAAGAACTCCCTTCATGATATATCACTATCAAAAAAAATAACAGTCGTTCGTCGATTGGATAACTTAATGGATAAAAATAACCTAATGTTTATCACTTCTATCAAGTAATAGCTTGTAGGTTTTACAACTTCCCAAATCATACGCCGATAAGTGTCGTCGATCCACATCGGGTTCCAAGCCATTTTGAAATGGAAGATTTATATTTAACAATTTTTAAACTGAATCGATGCACTATGATAAACTTTCAGAATGCCTACATGTGATTTATCAATGATACAAATAAGCGTAATAGTCTGTGTTGTTCGTACAAATGTACAAATGTACCAACTGGGTGTAAATGTTCTTCCATTATTTCACATCAGCTCAAATGACACGATTATGTGCTAGAAAGCAGGTCACATTTAAACATCACTTACCAACCGCTATCAACAGCCCCGAAACGACAACCAGCACCTTGTTCATGTTGACCGGCTTTCTGCTCCGCTTTTCGGCCGACCTGGACAGACTAAACACTTTGTTCACTAAGTTCGGCTCGTTGGCGCTTCGCGATCAATCCCGTTGCGTATCAACTGCTTCACTGGCACAAACAACCGCAGCACACCATCGTTTCGCGATTCGCGGACGATGAATCGCAACATTAGTCCCGGCGTCCACCACTTATCAGCGCCGGGGGGTCAGCGACGAATCTACTCACACTGTAACGCCATGGAAATGCATAATAAATCGTCTCGAGAACACATCCACTACGGATAGAAGCTTCCTCGTTTCTCCGCGAAGGTCCATTACGACGTTACACCGATTTGCAATTCGCCAGACGCGGCTTTCGACCGATCGTTCAACACGTTCGAACTTTGATCCCCACGGTGGCGAGCAACGATGCAAAGATAGTACGAATGTAGGAGAGCATAAAAGATGCCTCCGTGGGGGGGGCCAAGAGCCAAGGGAAATTTAAAATTAGAAAAACACACACTTACAGCCACCGGTGTCCATAAAATAGGGGTAACGCTACCCCACTGCAGCATTAGATAGACTCAACAGCTGACTTTCGTCCATAAGAGATGGTAGACGATGGCACACACACCTTAAGCTGCAACAAACGATAACTAAAAACCGATGCACGGACGGGTTGCATTTGAATTATGAAGTGCCTCTTCAGGGGATGACGCATGTCGCCATGCCGGTATCCAAATTTCCAACCATAAGCACACCAAATCTGCCGCACGGTGAATCGTTACTTGGCAAAATCGGATTTAGCGGCACGGAATAAAGCGGTTGAATGTTAAGCCGTCGCCCCGCAGACCGACCTAAAGATATCGAAGGGTGCATCATGAAAAAAAAGGAAGGATGGATTGGGAAACTTTTTTTTCTTCTATAAATTCTACACAGGTTTAAGTTATGGCAACCCTTCCGACTGCTAACGAAAGACTCAGCGTTGTGTTTCTTATTTACTTTATTCCTATATTTATCGCTTCAAATACACGATGCTGGTGAGTTCTATTGCCTGTGTGTGTGTGAGTGTGTGAATGTGTATTTATTGTTTCACAGGACCCCAAAACAGTTGCAGCCGCCTTTTATGTATGCATCATTAATCCTTCTCATCATCCTTCCACAATATTTATATTTATTATATAATATTAGTATGTAGTTGTAGTCATAGGTTAAACTAAAGTTTTAATGAAGAAGTAATTAAACGTTATTTTCACGCCACTCTTCGC
The DNA here is from genome assembly GCA_914969975.1 of Anopheles atroparvus. Lineage (NCBI taxonomy): Eukaryota > Metazoa > Arthropoda > Insecta > Diptera > Culicidae > Anopheles > Anopheles atroparvus. The sequence goes on along the minus strand of CAJZCY010000003.1, from coordinate 25,064,353 downwards.
TCATCCGCGCATCCCTCACTGCTGCCGCGAATTATTGTTCCATTGTTTCATTTTTTTTGCACAAGAGAAAAAAAACACCATTAAAAACACTTTCTACTGCCGGTTTGGTTTGCCAGAAAGATTCCATGTTTATGTTTTCAGATTTCTATTCGCAGAAAGCACCACAGCAATTTAGATCCGTTCCTCTGCGGAGGTACATGATGTTTTGCAATGGATGTAAAAACAAAACAAAAAGGTTCCTTAGTACCTTTTACAAGTTTAAAATTGAAACTCACGCCAATCCGACGATAAAGAACGTACTTCCTCATGGCGCACGACGGGTTTCTTTTACAGTAGTTACAGAAGGAACATTCCAAAACCGACGGAAAAATACTTGCAAACAAGCGTTACCATTTAAGAAGAGAATGTGATCTATGCGAGCCCTTATCCCGGAGACTTATCTGTGTACAGTTTGCCCGGCCTTGTGTGCCATTTCATCGTGCGCTTCTTCTTAGCTGGTTAGTTCTCGTGTATTGCTACCAAGTTCCCCCATCCAACCCCAAAGCCATGTCAAAGATCGATTATATTACCCACACGACCAAACAAAAAAAAAATCCATCGGGCCTATTTAACGGTAGCTGGATGCTTGCTGTGCGATCTACTGAGTGATACGAAAACGGCTTGCATGCACGGCAAGGAAATGCTGCGCTAGATGCTACAAACAACAACAACAACCTGTCGCCCTCGACATCTCCGTCGTCCTTATCAAGGATACTTTGCTTCTCACGCTGACGCAACGATCCCCGTTTGCTCTATGCTTCTGTAAGTAGACACCCGATCTAAAAACCGCAATTGTTTGCATTGGAACTGGCCGCCCTTTTGCGACGAATGATGTATTGGATCTGCTTGGGCATGATGAATGATTCCCTCTTTTTCTTAAATTACCGAACTGCCACATGTGTTTCTCCCCTGTGTTTTCTCCTCTACCGATCCTCTGGCGTGCTTCTTTCATTCTGCTCCATGAACACCCGATCCATCGTTGATTTAGGCTGCTGCAAGGGTTAGAGCAGGAGATGGCAAAGATTAGTAACAGGTAGTATAGGTTCAAGCCGTTTGAAACCGTTCACCTACCGGCAATGCCAACCATCGCCTCCGAGGCGAAGTACTTGACGTCCACGTCGGTGTCGGTGTTCAGTTTCTCCAGGATCGGCTTCACGTGCTCGTCGATGGCGGCCTGGTCTAGGAATGGCGACAGCTTCTGCAGCGTTTTGGCCACGTTGAAGCGCACGTTCGCTACCGGATCGGTCGATAATACTTTGATGGTCGGGAGGAACAGCCGTTCGATGATATCAGCCCCGCAGACGTCGGCCAGCGCATTGATGCAGAACAAGCAGGTCATCCCTGGGTGGAGGAAATCAACGTATCTTTAATGCCCACCAACCACCGGAGGATCGATATGCATCCCTTAGCACAATACTTACGGTGAAGATAGTTGCTGTTTTTGTACATGACCAAAATCTGATTGATGATATTTGTTTCGGCCCACTGTGTGCCGAACGTTTGCACGATCTTCTTCATGTTGAGCGTAGCCGCCTCGCGGATCGCGTACACATGATCGTTCAGCCAGTTGAAGCACAGGTCGCGCAGCTTCTGGTTGAAAAACTCTTGTCCGAGCTGCCCGGCCAGCAGCGGCATGTACTCGATGATGGCCAAACGGACGCGCCACTTGGTGTCCTCGGCCAGCTCGACGATGGCCGGCAGGAGCGACTGCGACAGTTGCTGGATGCCGATCACGTCGTTGATGCAGTCCAGCGTCGAGATGATGTTCAGGCGCACCTCGGGCCACTCGTCCTTCAGCTGCACCAGGAACAGCGGCAGCAGATGCTCGATCGTGTTGTTACGGCCGACGATCGGGCTCAGGCCCATGATGACCGAGGCCAGCGCCGACTTGACGTGCTGGTTCGGGTCGGCCACCAGCTCCTTCACGCACGGCAGAATCGACGTCATGATGATCTGCTCCTGGCAGGCCTTGTCGAGGTTCGAGCAGAACTCGGTCACCTTGGTCGCAGCCGAGGCGCGCACCTCCGCCTCGCTGTCCTTCAGCAGGAACTGGAACGCGGAAACGAGGTCGTTTTTGGTGATCTCCTGCCCGACGGCCTTCTGCAGCTCGGTCAACTTTTCCGCCACCATGTATCGCACGCGCCATGAGTTATCGTTGACGCACTGGCGCAGAGTCGGCATAACATTCTGGGGGAGAAAATTAAAGCAAAAAAAAAAAAAGGTGCCATCAATTCGGTTCTCGTTCCACATTGAAGCTGCACGGTACAAGGAACAGATCGGGGAATTGTTGCTGGGTTTAAGCAAATGTTAAAACATTCCCAAAGGATTCAGATCATTCAAAGAAAATATTTTTAAATTTTAGATAAAGCTTAAATTTTAATTCAAAAATTAACAGAGATTGCACTCTGGTGGTTTTGTTTAGCTTTAAGATATAGGGTACAGCTTAACTGATTCCAAGGGTTCAATCGAATACTTATCCCGTGGAATGTATTTGAAAAGATGGTCAGTTCTGTGGTCGTGCAAAGCAAATGGGATTTCTACTACTTACCAGTTCCACTTCGTCCTGTGGGAGCAGCTGGGCGATGCTTACACACGCCTCCACGGCCAACAGCCGCACGGAATCCTGCTCGTCCTGTGCCATCTGTACGAACATCGTGATCAGGTCCGACTTGAGGTACTCGATCTCGACGACCTTGGCGAATTCACCGAGCTTGCCGGCGGCGGCGCGGCGCACCATCGGCGTCTCGTCCTGGCACAGCGTGCGGAAGTTGTTGCGCAGCTCTGCCTTGACCGCAGCCGAAACGCGCGGGTAGCAGACGGAGAAGAGTCCACAGGCGGACGTGCGCGATGTGAACCAGTCACCCGACACCAAACGCTGCAGCGTCGGCACGAGGTGTACCTCCAAATCCTGCGCACTGTGCTGCCCGGCGACGGTTCGCAGCGAATCGACCGCCTTCTCCCGCACGACCGTCTCCTCGACCGTGGCCAGGGATTCGAGCGGCGGAATGAGGTACATCGCGTACTCGGGACCGCCCACCAGCGGGATGAAGTTTCCCAGCTGCTCGGCCAACGCCAGCAGAACCTCATCTTCGTCGTAGATGGACTCGGTCAGAAACGGAAGCAGCTCGGTGCGAGTACGCTCCTCGCCCAGGGCCAGTGCGATGGTCGATAGTTTCTTGATCGAGTTCAGGCGCAGCTAAAAATAGACAACAAGTGAAGGAAGGAAGAAACGTTTAACATTCGACCCCGCAAATCAATAACCGTTCGCGTATCGACCGAAGGGTAAGCCCCCGACCGTAAACCGTTTGCTTGCGAATGTTTGAGCGTTATCGCCACCCACGCCAAAAACAGTCCCACGGACGCGCGTCGGCAATCCTTGATCCGGTCGGGTTGCTTTCGCTTCCCGGTGCGAGCATCCGGACTTTTTCTGGGCGGATGCCAACACGGACGTTCCGAGTCGGAAGCGGAACGCCCGGAAGCGCACGGCCACGCGCGAACCATCGCCTTCCGGGGCATAACCAAACCTACCTGGATATCCTCATTTTTCAATTCATCGATCAAAACAGCAATCGGATAGAGTGAATCATCCGCTGCTTTATCACCGCTTGCGCTGGCAGCCATGTTTTATTCGTTTGTCTGTTCCTTTGATGTTACCACTGGGAAACTGCGAGCGATGACAGCAGCGAGGTGGAAGTAGATGATGATGAAAAAGAAGAAGAGATGCGTGAAAATCGTGCAAGATGCCGTTTGAACCGTGGTTACTTTTTGCGTGCTCACTTTTTATCAAGATTCACTGCCGCACAATCTTCACGTTCGCGATAAGCTGTTTAATCGGGTCTGAGAAACTGCACGCTCGAACAAGTTCAGAGTAAATGCTTCGTTTCTTTTGCCGAATCTTTCGACTGCTATTCAAGTGCGAAAATGTCACTTTTAACACTGCACACATACACACACGGTAACATCCAGACAGCGGGAACGAGAGCTGAACGTTGCGTTTATACTGTACGGCTAAGTCTTCTAAACGGTATGTCCCAGGCTAAACGTATGTCCCAGTTTTATTTTATTTTCGTCGCAAGAATAGTCACAGAAAAGTTGCGGGCTCGTCTAAAAAAAATTGGGAATGTTCCTTTTTGTTCCTATTTTGCAATGCAATCAATATACTATAGGAGGATATAGGAGTTCAAATATAAAACAAATTATATACAATTATTATATAATTATAAATTAGAATACAAATTATATATAAACAAATTATATATAACTATAGTTCGTAGAACATTAATAAGTTTCTATAAAGCTATTAAAGGTTTTAATAAAGTTAGTTGTATGGAATTAGAGAGACACCCAGGAACGGTGGAACCAATGTGTTACAAACGGTTTAAACGATTTGTCCGTTAATTGTTTTACAGGATACTATCATTTCTGTGCAGTTCAAATATTTACGTGTTTTCAAACAAGAGCCGTTCAATCGAAGCAAAGAAAGTTATCACCTTCTACGCTGAACGGACTGCAACAAGATTCCCCACTACTGTTCCAACTAGATAAGAGAGACGACCTTTCACCCCAAACGATCACAGGGAGGAGAAAGCCGATCGTGTTATTAGTCTATGGGAAGTCCTGCGCCAGGTAGGGTCACATTATGGAGCGGCTTCTGGTTGTGTTTGCGATTCTTTGCGCTGCAAAAGGCAGAGCACAAGAAGACGTCCATCTTCCTGACTATTTGGTATTTATGAATCAGTTCAAGTTGCACGTGCAGATACGAGAACCATCTGGAGTAATGGTGTGGACCAGGAGTAGTCCACTGATTGAAATGTTCGGAATAGAACTTTACGCCGGTCAGCAGCAGAACAGCCACCGTCAGCCTGTCTGGGACCGTAAATTGGAAGTGAATACTACGAGACCCATAGATGGGAAATTCATGATTATTAACCACGACATGGTGATCAGGAAGGGTGAAACCATTCGGTACAGATTTTCGGTACTCCATAAGGGCACATTGTCTCACAGCAACTACCACCGGGATCTGGTAACAGGTAAGTGATGTATGGTTTTTAAGTTTTTTATATTTTACATTCGTTTCAATGCATATTGTGTTTTCTAGATCACATGTTTTACAGACCAAAGGATAGCACCTGCTACTCTCAGTGTCTTATCGGCGATCGGGCGGCAATACACGAGGAAACCGCACGCTTGAAAACCATTCTGGAGAAGAAAATTCTGGATTGTGTGGGCTCGCAGGCGTCGGAGCATCTTTTCTTGCCGTTTCCAAATGCCACAAGCTACGTTGCTGATACCCAATTGTTCGTTAAAAGTCGCCTGTGGGAGATTGAAGGTCTAAGACCATTGATCGATAACGTGGTCACTACGTACTTATCGCAGGATGGTGTAGGGGTCAGGATGAAGACTGTCCTTGATAAGTTTAAAGTTCTTGAGCTTGGGAAGGGAAAGCTGGATGTAATTGATTTTGACGCAATGTTTAAAGAACCTGAAGAAACTAATACTGAAATGTATAACTAACACGGAACTAGTACGACACGGTTTCGATTCAAACAAATGTATTGGCAAGACAACTTTTTACTTTGTTTAACAGTATAATTTAAACATATAGAGTTCAAACGCAACACAAAGCACAAGCAAAATAAAAAAAAAATCCTTTTGATTTCAATGAATTCCACGTTGCAAGGGAGGAATTGAAAGCACTTTAAGGATGGCTAAACGAACCGCACCGCTGAACTTCCTTTCGCAGGTCGTCATCAGTGGAGAACACTTTGTCGTGAGATTTCATGTGATGGTCCAAAGTTTTCCGCTTTTTGAATTCTCGCAAGCAAAGATGACACTCGTACTGTTCGGCGATAATGCAGTCATGCTTCCGTAGGAGCTCGCCGGACGGGAAAGACACATTGCAGTCCTGGCAGAGATACGTCCGAGTGGTCTTCAACGAACTGGCCGCCGGTCGGCTAAGCAGGCTGTGGCGTAATGTCGTGCAGGGAGGTAGCTGTCTGGCGGGGCCACCTTCTGGCACTTGGATTTTTTCGGCAGTGTGTGGAAGACCGGTGTCGCTCGTCGTTGCGAATGGAAGTCGTCGTGCTGTGGCAGTGTTAGTTGTACAGTGGCCCGGCAATTTATTGCTTGCAACGGTCGAAGGCGCCGGAAGGGCCGTCCCGCGGGCCCGGCAGACCAGCGACGATACGGTGACTGTTTCGACGAGTGAGGTAGAACGTGCATCCATCCTTTCCTTGGCAAGACAGGTGGCTTTCATTTTCGAGTAGGAACTGGCCTCCAGTTTCCGTCGACCCTTCTGGATGTAATTGTTCAGAATGCGTTGATAGTCGGTCGGATCTGTGAGATTGCCGGTGATGTTAGTGTCGTGCAATGGTTCTTCCGGTGGCTTGCCGGCAATCGGCATGGATTCTATGACACTTTCAGGCCGATTTGGTGGCGATTCCTCGACGTAGGTGTTGGGGAGTGTTTGGTCTTGGCTTTTGCAGGAAATCTCAGTTGGATTCACAACTATCGGTACCGGTTTTTGCTCGGGCAAAGTCGCGTCTGTTTCAGGCGACACTTCGGTAAGGTATTCCATCTCGGAGAAGAGCGAAGGAACCTCTTTCTCGAAACAGCGGTTCTCAGCGACGAAGCTTCCTGGTGGAGGGCTTTCATGGCGTAGCTCATTGTCGAACTCCTTGCACAGATACTGCGTGCTGGCACTTGCTATACGCACTATGTCGTCGCAGAATTCGTCAAAGTCGTCGATGATGAATGTTTCTTCGGAAAAATAGTGATCGTAGTCGAACGACATGCTGGAAGTGAATTGAAGTACCATGTAGTCACATCGGCAAAGTATCTTCCCGCACAGACCTACCTATCCATTGCTGCGTACTTTTCGCAAAATTTGACTCCTTAAATGGTCAACAGCTGGAACACCTTCGAAAACAATTCGGCGTGCTCGTGAATTGTTGTTGTTAGTGTCAAGCTTCAAGTGACCAAGGTGCTGTAAAGCTATTCAGGTACACCCATGCATATTGACAGATTTCGTTAGCAAATATGCACTATCATTTTGATGGCATTTGAAAATTTAGTTTACACATTTTTCATTTTTATTTCAATACGGCAAAATGCGCCCACATCGTTTGGTAAAAAAATTTAAAAAAAGGTTTCATCAAGCTCGAGGGGTTCTAAAGATGCTGAAACGAAAATCTCTTCAAACACACCTGCATTGCTCTGTAGCCATCTTGGTCGTGAACATCGATGTTCATTTGTTCACGGCGAATTTGAATGAACATTTGAACAGCACTAAATGAACTACGCCAAAACAATTTGAGGCGAGTAATTTTCAAATTGACAGTTGAGTCAATGTCTAACGCAAAATAATTATTAACCGTAAATCTAGAGTACTTCTTTTTGATTACAGATTAATCAGCACGAGTAGATTAATAGACACGGGAGAAAAGTGGATGTACATAAAACAACATATGTTTGCTAATTAACACTTTTCATTCATTTTCCGCTTTCGCTTCTATCTGATCAGTGTCTTTCTTCTCGTTGGCGCATCTACTTCAATCGTAATGGCATCATTCGTGAAGGCGATTGCCAAATGTCTGCCCGTTTGTAAAGATGCTCCTTTTTCTATGAGAAAACAAAAATATTCTTTCATTAACTGGTCTCGTGTACCAAATATCATTTGGGTACCATATACTAAAGGCCATTTATATTGAGACTAAAACTACGTCATAGATAATGTAGTAGATGCTATAGTGGCCAAAGTTGAGAGGAGTTGGTATATTCGCTCCATCTTAGGACAAAGGCACGTTTTGTGTATCATTTTCAATTCTTACATCCGAAATTCTGCTACTTTTTCTATGAGAAAACAAAAATATTCTTTCATTAACTGGTCTCGTGTACCAAATATCATTTGTGTACCATATACTAAAGGCCATTTATATTAAGACTGAAACTACGTCATAGATAATGTAGCAGATGCTATAGTGGCCAAAGTTGAGAGGAGTTGGTATATTCGCTCCATCTTAGGACAAAGGCACGTTTTGTGTATCATTTTCAATTCTTACATCCGAAATTCTGCAACTATTGCAATAACATCTCCCACATTTCAATGCTACAATTTGTAGATTCCCGAGCATATCTCCTTTAAAATTTGAAATGAAATACTTGTTAAGTTATATTACAGAAAATCATGATCATTTTTGTAGAATCGTTGTTACGTGCCTTCAATGCCATGCATGCATAACGTAGAGTGTTTTGTACGTATAGATTGATAACATAATTATAATTGTAAGACTATTTTGGGTATGAGAAAAAATACCTATCTTTAGTAAGAAATTTTATGGTAAATCGATTGTAATATTTCTGTATTGACATCTTCTGAATAGCAGGAAATTTAGGCAACCACACTCCGCCCTCGTGCATATGTGTTGTCTCCATTGTTCCATTCACGGTACGTTTAAAAAATCATGTAGCCTCTAACGAACCCTTCCATTGGCTATAATGACGTTTACTTATTCACTGCATGGCGCAACAGCAACAATGGGCCGCGGAAACAATGGCAGAAGGTACGGAAAAGTTTCGGAGGCCATGTAAGTTTGGAGTCGTGTAGCACACGCAAAAGTTTTCGCCGCGGTTTTGAATGAATATCACGATACGTTGAATGAAGGGCATATCAAAATGTTTTGCGCTACGCACTATTAAATTTGCAGCGGTAGTTTCGCATAAGGAACACGTTCAAATGTGAATAATGTGTTTAACGGTTAGCCACGTGCGTGGTACTTATTAAGTGTGTATCTATAGTGTGCTCATACCTCAGGTAAACCCCTTTCCTTTGAGGAGCTTGAAGTGAAATATATTGGCTACCTGGAAAATGAGGTTCTGCTAGGACATCAGCCATTGATTGGCAGCGTTGACAAACGTTGCTTCTTTTCCCCCCTAAGACTTGCTAAGCTTATTTTTTTGCAGTTGGTGAACAAATTCCATTTTTTTCCACCAGAAAGGGGATCTAACGGAAGTCAGTTATTTCTCATTTTTTACTTTGTCTGGCTTTACTTGGAGGTGCATTGACAAGGCTACCAGAAATGGAATATTAAATGAGCCGAGGTTATTACGGTTAACGCGAAAAGGAGTTTTTGGTTTAATGAATTTTTGCACGAGAAAGTGGAATTATTATTACATTGCTAACAAGGGAAAATAATTGGGTGTTAATGAATATGCCTAGGTGAACAAGTTGGCAATTTTTTTTTGCAACTGAAAAAAACCCGATTACGTTAAGCTCTCAGCCACTCGCTATCCATAATCATCTTCGCTGTTAACATCTCCAGCGCGCTTCGGGATGGATTTTTACCCATAATGAAATAATTGAATTCGATTAAACGGGCGCGCCAACGAAACGCGACCATTAAAATAATTTTAATGGCAAGAGTTTTTCTAGCGTAATTGCTTTTAAATTCCGCACCCGCAACCAATCAACGGGTCCGAAAATCCGGAAAACGCACCCGAACTTCCCCGGGCGGGCACCGCGTGTCGAGCGGTGTGTGTAGCGCCATTATCACCGAGCATCACGGAGGCTTTCCGTATTCGATGGTGGGAAATCCCGTGCGATAATGAATTTTTAAGCTACCGACCGACCAAGGGGGGTTGGTGGACCGCACAGGCACCGAGAACAAGCGTGGTGGTCCTCAGGAGATGAATTGTGCTGGTGAAATAAATTATTGTTTGCTTAATTACTTTTTGCAGACACAAGATGTACTATAGTGCGAGCGAATGCGGCACGACTAGAGCAGCAGAATGCGAGTGAGATTCCGCAGGTTCTACGAACCAACTTCATTTCGTTAAGTTTTTCGCGTTCTGGCGCGCGGGGAACCGTCTCAAAGAAGGGGCAAATTATTTCTTAATGAATTTATTCCAACTTTGGCTTGGGCCTGAAATTGATGGTTTGTAGATGGAGAGGTAAAAAACCTAAAACAACGAACACATAAATCAATGGACGGCGGGAAGAAAGTAAAATAAGCGTGATCAGTAGGTCAGGCGTGTATTGGTTGGACTACGTTCAAGCGTGACGTTGTTGAGCAGATAAGGACAGTCGTCAGCGTACTCTGGTCAACTCTAGGCCACTCGATTACGCTCGTTTGCGGCCGTAAGGAGCATAGTTTATTGAACCATTTTTTTTAAAATTTAAACCAAGTTCGAATGCAGTTTCGTTGGAGTACTTGTCGAGTGGAAAAGTAACATTAAATAGAAACAATTATGAAACAACACCTTGCGCTAGGGCTCCTTCTAGGGTTACTTCACACTTCCCGTGGAGGATTTCTCGACTGGCTCCGCGGTGAGTCGGACCAACCGGACGGGCACAAGGTGGGCAAAGTGTACATCGAAGTCCTCTCGCCCAAGGGCGTTCGACTGTGGACTCACTACAACCCGAACACGGCGCTGTTCGGTGTGGAGCTGTACGTGAAGTTTTATGGTGGCCAAACGGAAGCCCTCGAGTGCGGCCTGTGCAACACTACCGCGGAGCCGATCGATGGGAAGTTTATGTTGGAGGACGACAATCTGGTGGCTCGGTTTGGGGACGTCTTGGAGTACACGGTTGTAACTTCCAACGGGTCCACCACCAGGCGACACCCTGTTAGACGAGTGTTTGTTCGGGGTAAGGATTTGATTTCGGCCGCGATCGTTTACATTGCTTACACTGACCTTTTCGTGTATTTTTGTGTGTGTTTTTGCACGATAGAGGAACTGATCAAACCAATCGATCGATGTGTCTGCCGGGATCAGGAACCACCACCCGTTCCGCTACAAAGCGGAAGACGCATATCCGAGGTGCAGCTGCTCGAGCGGATGATCCTCCGAGCGCTGTCGAACCTTGGCGAGTCTACCTGCGAGGCCATCTCCAACTGGCTCGTGCTGCAATCGGAGCCCCGGAACGAGCTGGCCGATTTGGACGAGTACGTTCGACTGTACTTAGATCTGCTGTATCTGAGGACAAAGAAGACCTCGCCGGGCTACGGTCGGGGCTGGTCACCATCGGCCGCGGTGGTGAAGGTAGAGGATCACGCGCATGGCATTGCGTTTCAAGTACGATCAACCATGGATAAGCTGAAGATCCTTGAGCTTTTGAACGTCGGTAGAATTTTGTCAGACTTTGATGGTATTTTGTAAGGTTTAAATTGTAAGAAGCTAGAAGTTTCTGGCCGATGAGCTAACGAAATGTGAACTTGTAAATACAATTTAAGTAACGTATATAATCGAAGGATTCATAAAATCGGACCCTGTGCCTTTCTCTGCGGTATCACGTATAGATCATGCTCGGTTAAAGGAATGGATTCTAATCCGTTCGGTTCTACCCATTGAACGGGTGCCATTTTGCTGCTTTGTCAATTTCTGCCCATTTTCCAACGCTGCTGATGCTTTTGAGCATGATTTTGACGAACGAATTGCTGCTGTTGGTGATGATAATGGTGATGAGATATTAGCCTTTCCGCTGCCAAGGTGTTGGTTGGGTAGGTGAGCGGGAAGGAAACGCAAAAAACAGGCTACCGTACCGGAAGCCGTCTAAAGCCGAACCTTTCCATTTCCATTTTTTCACCCGGTAGCCTCCGGCACAACTCACGCGGGTCCACGAATGGGCCCGTTTCATCGTTTTGATGAGGCTTTTTCTAAAATCGTTTTGGATTTCCGCTCGCCGCGTTTAGCTGTTCGCGTTGCGATGGCGCTCCGTCCCCGGTCCAAATGGAAGCGGAAGCGCCTTTGGTGTTTTGGGGTTTTTCCGCGTACCCATTTCTCTGGGAGCGGGTTGCAATGAATGAATGATCGGCCGGGGCGTGAAGCCGACGGGCTTGCGTGGCGGAACACTGCGCGAGGAACATGATTTATTAGTCTACCCGGGAGAATGAAGTACAGAACGTCTCGGTCGCGGCGCAACGGGGAACGTAAATGACTAAACGAAATCGAAAGGGGCTCAGCACTCTGCTCGTTGTGGTGGAACGGAGACGGAAAATTATGACACCTACAAAAAAAAGGAAACACACTGAAAAAAAGAGCTTGTACGTCGATTGGCAAATGGAGGAAAATGGCAAAACATGCGTAACACCATGGAACGATGTTCTATGCTTCGCCAGCTCGTCTCCAGGAAGGAAACTGCATCCGAGGGGAGTTTCTCCGGGAAAGCCTGCTCTAAGCTCGTTTCCACCAGACCGTCAGCCGGCGGATCGTATTTTCACAGAGAAACGGAACGGCGAAACGGCGAAAGGATAACAAAGGCGCGTGCAAATTGTGTTCGTTTTCCCCGTTCTAAAAGGAGTCGGTCTCGCCTTGGGAAGGCGGAAGCAACGACAACGCAGGAGGTTGGAAAAAAAAGTAACGCCGGGCGTTATTATGATTATGATTTCATGAATGATTAAAAGACTGCCTCCTTTCGGCGCCATCGGTCTTTCGTGCGCTCCCGAGTACGAGCGAGTGCGTCTGTGGGTGATGTTGTTTTTTTCCCTGCACCATGTTCGCTTGTTATTCTTCTATGTCTTCAGTGCTGCGATTCGGCGTTTTTTCCGTTCCTTTCCCGCTAACCCAATTCCCCAATTTTCAGCTCTCACTTTTGTGCGCCATTTGCGCGAAGGAATGGAAACGGGGAATTCCCTGATTAGGGGATAGGATATGGTGGAAAAGTTAGCGCCGGCTTTAGTGGAGGTGCGGACGGAGCCAGGGTGGTTGGTAGCGGAAAGCCTTGTGGAGGATTGGCTTTTTTTTTTGGTTTTCCCCGTGTACGGCCCGCTCTTTCCGGGTTACCGGTCTAACGACTAATTTCCCGGCCTTGGCGCCGCGTGTAATAATGGAGTCTTTTATTAGGTTAAGAAGGATGCAAAGGGATCGTGTTTTTGTACCGTGTGTTTTTTCGACCCGTTACCGCTTCATGTGCAGCAATGCTGGTCTGTATTGTTTCCTGGGGAACAAAGAAAAAAAAACATGGTGAAGCACCGGGAAACGGTTTCAGAATGTATGAAACGGCACCACATATAAAGGAAGCTTCCGATCCAAAATGAAGTCAATATGGTTCAGACGCGTACGGCTAAGGTGGCGGTGGTGATGCTCTCCGCGGGCGCACGAATGAATTCCCGGCAAGTTTCTTTTTATACGACCACGTGCGTTTGATGATGACTGTAATGAAGATTATGACGATCAGGACGGTAATGGGTGGGTTTTTTTTGCGGTCGATTGCTGCTACGGGAACGAAACGCCACTTCCGGATTCGCATTTTCCGGCTTTCGCTGGCTAGGTAACAGGTATGCTGCAATAAATACCGGTTTACTTCATTACTCCTTTATCTTCCACAGCCGGGTCTGGATACGATCTCGCCTTACGGACTTACTACCGCCTGTGGTACAAGTAAAGATTGTTGTTCATGGTATACGCGTACTAAAGTTTAATTTTGCAATGAACACAAAATATGCACAAATGAAAATGGATGGTATATTAGTTTACAATGCGAAAGTAATCTAAGGCTTCAACGGGGTAAAGATTAAAAATGTATAACCAACCGAGCAGAGCATTACAAAATTATGTTTTTTTTTTGGTCGATATCAAGTAAAAATTGCTAATATATTTGGCCATGGAAGTGATAGGAATCAATGGCCAAAGATTCCTGAAACGAAGCTGTCACAGGTTGTGAAACTAAACATTACTTTATTGGAGGGTAGAACCTTTTCTTTAAAGTGTAAGGTCTGTGTAAAATAACGTAGGTGAAAGCTTTCAGTATGATATGATTAATAGACGTGAAGGCGGAAAACTTTAATCGTAATCTTTCACATTGCTCATGCCAATCTCCTTGCAGAGGTACAGCAGCATCAGCTTGTCCTGCTGGGTTTCCATTTCGAAGACGATCACATCCCCTCTCGGTCGCGCGCTACGGATCGCACTCGAGGCCAGACTCTTCAACTTCGACTCCTCACCTAGGCTACGGCGCACGTACTTCAGCCAATCGATCGAACTGTCCACCGAGTACTGTGGGTTGGCCAGCGTTAGCAGGGTGCTCCTCGGTTGCCTACGGCACGGCTGTTTCAGCAGGGAGTCGATGATTCCTTTCAGTGCGCGCACTTCATCGACGCGGTTCGGTTTGGCGATGAGTTTTTGCGGCTGACCGCCGAACCGTTCATCGAACAAGGTCGCTCGGCAAAGGTTTGTGCTGGGATCGATCTCACAGTCAAACTGGTCCATTGAATCGTACGAGTCAGGCTCTCCGAAATCGGTGCCCTCAAACTCGAGGGTGTTGTAAGAACTTGTTGGTGTTTCAGTGGTTGTAGTTGGGCGCGTAGCTCTCTGGGGTACGCCAGTGGTCCTCGGTCTAGACCAGGGTGGTATCGAGGAAATGGATGCCGGTGTTGTGGTGACCCTAGTGCCAGGCAGCGTGTCGGCTTCACAGGTACAGTTACGTTTGATCATACTCTCTATAGGGGTGGAAGCAATATGGAACATAAGTTAAACAAAACGAGGTTCATTTTGCAGCACGGTTGTGTAACTTACGATAAACACGTAGCATCTGATTTCCACTAGTCGCGTTGCCTTCCGCTAGTCCCATGGACCAGGTAACGTTCAAAAAATCTCCAGGCTTGATGACGACTTCGGTGTCCTGCATGATGTACTTGCCGTACACCACCTCGGTCGTATTCAGCACAACATCCGGGCTTCCACCGTTCTGCTCGTTGATGTTCATCTCAAGGGCGAAGTATTGGACCGAGTCGTTCGGTCTCCTGACGTACACTTCCATCCCTTTCGGATCGAAGATGGTGAGCGATATCCGAACCGGATTGTAATGATGATGTCTGTGGCGATGATGGTGATGATGTTGACCGTAGCCTCGGCCAGGACCGTAACCTCGGCCATGGTAACCATGGCCGGCGGTGTATTCGACGACCACTAAAAGCACTACGACGGCACACAGAATATAATTCACTCGAGACATCTTGTCTTAGCCGATGCGTTACTGAAACTGAGCTGCGCGAACGTGGCCCAAGGCATTGAAATACTCTCGCTCGAAGCGGAGCTTATCACCTTGTTTTGCTTGTAGATAACCTATAGCATCCATCCAGGTTCATTCGGCTTGCCTATTCGTGCAGCTGACGTTGATTCGTGGCAGCTATGAATCATCGTTGGGTTTTTACACATTATCTCTACACAATAAAATGAAGGAGTTTTGAAGGAAGGAAACGAAGGAGGAAAGCGAACAACACGAAGCATAGTTATGCGCAAGCGGGAGCACGACCTAGAGTTATTTGTTTTCGGGGTATTTCCTTCAACACTATCTCGGGCTAGACACGAGCGCTGCAACGAAGACACGACGGTGGAGCTTATCATCTTGGTTTGCTTGGAGATATGTAACATACAGGATCAACCCGTGTCCATTGGGCTTGCCTATATCACGTGGATACGTGGGTGATGAACTTTTGTGGTATTTTTGGAAAAAAGAAAGTTAGTGGAAAAAACGCTATCTCGGTAGTGGATTTTTGATCCGTCATCGTTTCACAGCCCTGATCTTCACAGTCTCGGCTCAGATATCCTCAAAATCTCTAGCCAATGCATGAAAGCAAGCATCTCAATCTGAAACACTACTCGAACAGGTAACTTTCCAATTGGCTTGCCGTTTGCTCGCATCAGAAGCAGGAAAAACGTTGTTGCAGTGTTCCGAAGTAGCAACTTTTTAAAGGATCTTTTTTTTCTCCAATTTTAAACCCCACCCTCCCGTTGCTGGTGCTTCATTCCGATTCGATGCTAATCCAAAGCTTCGGATAAACTTCCGATCAAATCCAGTTCGACATGTGCACATTTTCCCAGCAGAAAAAAACGTTTTTCCCCACGGTAAAACGGTACGAATTTCTTCCGCTGGAAGACGAAATGAAAAAGAAAGGCACAAAACGATACAAAATAAAACCATACACGCTTGCACAGGACCGCACAAGTTTATGAATTTGTTGAAAAATTAATACCCATGTGTATTTATTGATTTTTCTCCGGTTGCATCTCTAATCAAATTATGAACTCCGGGCAAAATCAGCAACCCGGCCCGGCCAGCCTCTGGTGTGATGGAATTTTGGCTGAAAGCCCCTATAGCCGATCCTGCCCCGGCCCGGCCCGTTGAAGGAGGTGAAAGAAAAACATGTACATATTTTATCAACGACCGAATGCACGAAGGAAGGAATAGTTTCCGTCGAGCGTCGGTTTCCCTTCATCCTGTGGCAGAAGCATGGCCGAATGAGATGGAGATGGCACGAGGGCGCCGAGCGGGGCACCAGTAATGGAGAAAACTTGCTCGGTGAAACTTTTGCACTCGCCTGACTTATGATTTCAATTTCTCTTGGCCCGCGCCATCGGAAGGTTGATCGGGAAAAGGTTCACCCGGTTAAGAAGAAGGCGCCCGGATTGAGGAGTCGTCGTGTGCACGAAGGTTAAGATTTCCCTCCACTCTGGCCGTACTTTCGCAACCTGACGGTTAACCGGCGACAGTTTGCCTGGTGCTGCTAATAAAAGATGGATGACGATTTTGAGGCAGGGTAACCTTTCACGTGGTCAAGCAATGCGTTCTGGTACGAGCCGGGAAAAAGTGGACAGTTTCTTTCGGAAGTTCAATTTACTTCATTACTTTCATTACTTTAGACAGTAAATAAGAAAATTCTCGTCCATAAGGATGATACGAAGTCATAATTTAGTTAAATTTAGGAACAGTGTCTTTATTATTATTATTAAAACTTTTTCGAGTTTGTAGACTTTTATAGACAATTTTCCCCTCAAATTATAGCATAATCCACTAGAGTTTTTTTTTCGTAGCCCTTGCAGGCCCCAACCTGTTATCGATTATTTTTATCGATTTTAATAAAAACTTGTTGGAAAATATTGCTCGAACGTGCTCGTCCGGGACGTGGACGGAGATGGAAGGTGAATCCCAGAAGTTTCCGAGTAATGAAGCGATCGTGTTACCCAAAGCGAAGCACGATATGTAACAGGGCGTGCGAGCCACCCGGTGATTCAACATGACTGTGCGCCTCATCCTTCAAAATCGAACGCATGCGGTGAACATGTGCGATGTAATATGATTGTGAACATGTGTTGGGTCTGATTTTTCGTGAGTTCGATGGACATACGGAGCCGTCTCGTAGCTGCCATTTTACCGTGTACTGATGGATGAGCGGATGAGCTGGAATGGAATGATTTTTCATCACTTTCCGTTATCGAATTTCGCCTCGCCAAGTGACGTCGTGGATCCAGCAACAGGCATTTCGTTGCCAACAAACGCCCTCCAAAGCTTTCCCAAATTCCCGCTGAGCGTAAATCGAAAAAAGCGATTTAGGCAGTCGGTTCGCATGGGAAGGTTTCATTGGAAAGGCAGCACGCAAAATAAAACGTCTATAAAACCATGTAGGATTCGAATCAATCCGTATGATATCGTCTATGATTAGGAGAAAAAAAAATACATGAATAGGAATGTTTAGTATTCTTGGAAAAAGTTCACAGAACAGCAAAAAAAAATACCCATCCTCTCGAAGTGACAGATCAATTTCGCTTTGGATTGCAAAAGACCGAGCAACATAATTTTCATCTGAACGTACACGTGCACCCGGCGATTCGCCTCGAACGCTCCACCGTACGGAGGGGGCGAAAGAAACACGGTACCGACGGTGGGGAACAACATTTTCATTTCACCATGCTGGAAAACATGCTGCTGCATGTTGTGGTGTTTTGTCTCCCTCCGGCCAAGAAGTCATGCAACACCCCATGCTGAATGTTGTGCGGTGCGAAGAAGACGCTTCTCGCAGGCAAAAGGCTGCAGAAAAGGGCAGCCAAATGAACCAACGCAGAACATGGTAATGTTATTTCACAATTCTCGGCTCGCCTTTTGTTGGCTTCCTTTTCTTTTTTCCTGGAGCGCTCTCCCTAGTGTCGGTAACGTTTGAGAAATTGTTCCATAAAAGTTTAAACCCTTCTTTTTGCCTTCCTTGCCCGACGGAATGCTGCTGGAGGAATGATCATATAGTATATTTGAAAACAATCTCGCGGGCGGGAGGAGGTGTACCGCACGGAAGGGGGGGGGGCTGGTTCTTCTATCACATCACAAGTACGAAAAACAACCTCGGGACGTGGTGGTGTGTATGCAGTCTGTGGTTATTTAACATAAAACACAAGAGGAATTGTTCCATATTTCATAAGTATGATGATGCATTAGTCGAACATGTGTGAATGTTTGCATGGTCTGAGGTTAGCAGCGGTTTGGCGCTGAAGGTGGTTCGTTCTGCCCGTCTCGGGAAGGGCACTTTTCTCCACTTGCTTTCATTGCATTTGAGAGTGGTGCATAATTTTATAGGCATTGATTGTGACTGAGTGCTGGTAGCGGGGTAGCAGTTCACTGTCGCGAACTTTTTCAAAGGATTCCTAGGAACATTGTTTGAGGTAAATGAAGTCAGAGGACGATGACGAACCATGGATCTTGTTTTTTTTAAATAATTTAAGCACATGTTTTA
Source organism: Anopheles atroparvus (assembly GCA_914969975.1). NCBI lineage: Eukaryota > Metazoa > Arthropoda > Insecta > Diptera > Culicidae > Anopheles > Anopheles atroparvus. Next base: position 25,045,814 of record CAJZCY010000003.1, on the reverse strand, counting down.
TTTTATTAATAAGTCTTAATTTTTTTTTTATAAAGCACAAAAAAATGTTGAACAGAGTGGTGTAAATATATGCCACTAAAGAATACACCAAGCTAGCAGAGGAAACCTTTCTCTTTGCATGCTTACCCCAAACGGAGTACATATAAAATTTAAGTGTCATGTATACAGTTATGAATATTGCGACCATATGCTTAAGATCGCTGAAGACGCAAACCATTTTGCTCCATCAACTGGTCCGCCCAGCAAACTCCCGTATTTTACGATAGTAATAATTGGTGGGCAACCCCGACTCCGGTAGTGGGCAGGAAGGCTTCCAGGAGTTTATGGAAATAACCCGCGTGCATGCATAAGAAACGGGGCAGTAAAACATAAATCAAGTCCGCCACGAATCATTTCGTCCATCCGGCCAATTATGGGCCACCCCAGCAGCAAACACGGAACGTGGAGTAACTGCGTGCTCCCAGGGCCTGAACAAGCCCACCATGCGGAGTGAGCTTCGACAAGTGCCAAAGCAAGGAAGCCAATGAAGGGTTGGGCGAAAGGGGAGCGGGGGGGGGGGGGGATGGGCGAGAGATGGAACATCTCCCTGCACGACCGTGGTGGCACGAAGAGTCCGTGTGAGTCTTGTCCATCATTCCGATTCCGGCAACAGGTTTTCGTCGTTCCCGTTCCCCGAAGTTGTGCACCGAAAGAACCCAACTCCATATGGTTCCGACACGAAGACCGGTCCATAACAAGGGGGGAGATGGTGGTGGCGCTCTGGCCCAGGTGGTATGTGTGAGTGATTGTTATTTGGTCGTGCTCGTTTGGATTCATGAAGCGAGCATTTGACGTAAAATAAACATTCAAATAAATATACCGCCGGCATACGGTGGGACTGGGTCACGCACAAACTCACACAAACACACACACGTGCATGGGGACCGGGTTTGAGTTATTTTGTAAGACGACGACCAAAACGAGAATGCATTTTTCTTCCGTTGCATCATATACAGAAAGCGCCGTGGGCAAAAAAAAGAAAAGCGTACGATGCAGCGTCGCTGTCCCGCTGGGAAATGTGTGCCAGTCCCGGCGGGTTGCTCCATGTAAGTTCATCTTGATAGTGAGATAGACTGCAACAGGGGTCGGTCCGTTGTTCTCTCTTTGGCGCAAAGGTCAACGATTGTTCGCACAAGCCTGGCAGTGCAGGGCATAAATTGTGGTGAGGAAATCCGGCGGAAGCGGAACGGAATGTGAGCTTACAAGTGCACTATTTTCCATTTTCCGAAAGCCAGGCAACGGGGAAACGGGACGTTTCGTAGCGTTCCTTCCCATCTTTATTATTTCTTTTATGAGATAGTGGTGCGTTTTATTAAACACCCCCTGGGCAATGCATCGGGCAGGTATTCCTGTTGCGATTACTTATGCAACAACACTCCTGCAATGGAAGGTTCTACCATTGTCTTTAACGGGATTCGAGGGCAATGGGGAAGGGGGGGAGGGGGTATGAATTCCCCGAATGGATTAGTGTTGAGTTTATCCGAGTCATTTGCAATCCATCTTTCACTCCGCTGTTGCACCCTTTTCACTTACGCAGGGCCGGCGAACGAGTGAAAAGTAACTTCCTTTCGTTAAATGCAAACGGAAAACACGTTCGCCTTGAGCAGAAAACGAACACTCACGTCACGGACAGTGACCGGGCATTACGCTTTGGAGTAAAATGCCCAGTCGCTGTGGCTTTGGTGGTGAAGTTTTCCACCATCATCCAGAGCTAATTCCGGATCAACGGGAGAATTTTCGCACCCCTGAATCTGATATGTACTGTATGGAAGGAAGGCTGCATTTGACCGGCGGAGGGAAGACGATGAGCAAACGTATCTTTCATCCAATGTAACGGGCGCCGTGTTAAAAATTGAATGCAAATGTGCTTTAATATTTTTCCAAACCAAACCCTCCCCCTTCCTTTTGTGTTTGCAAGTGTAACGAAGAAGAGAATTTGCATACGACGGTTTTGATGCGATGTGAAAATGTTGCCTTGTTGCATACCGTCGGCCGTCGGCCTCCATTTCTCGGCAGCTGCGTTGCGGAACCATTGTTTGTAAACGTTTGTCATTTCCATTCGAAGTCGAAATGACGATGCCGCTGGGAGAGGGAAGTTTACGCCGGGACGCGCACTCATCGGACGCACACACTGGTGTGGCTGGTTGAAAGACGATAACATTTCCGTCCAGAAAATGCAAAGTTATCTCGGTGCTCGGTGCTCGTCCTTACCACCGGCGCAGTGGGATAGTCGAACGGGCGTCGTTTCGCCCGAAGCCAATGGAGACGCCCGGTTCCCGGTGGCCTCATGTCACCCGAAGATTCCAATTTATTTTGATGACTCGATAGCACCGCCGTGTCAGTGGCAAACGGTACACAAGCCACAATGCACAGGCAATAGAAGGAAGCGGATGGTGATGGGATGCGTTCATGGCATGCGCTTGCGTTTCGAACGCGCGGGTGAAAAATCCCCAGCGCACAAAGAGGAGGACTGTGCGCCCCCAGGGGCGTTTGAAGATAAGAAAGCCATTTTTCCGAAAGTCATGTGCGTGATTTATCAAAATTTCAATTCACGCCAGTCGATCTTCCGCTTCATGCGTCATTAAGCGAGGTGGCGAGGTTGGCTACGAAAAAGGGGAAACTCTTCCAAACGCCCCCGGGTGCGTCAAAGCGGACGGATGGGGGGGGGGGGGGGGGGGGACCTGGGGTCTCCATGCCTGCGAAGACACATTGTTCCGTCGGCCCCGGGTGAAGTATCACATTGACACATTTCGTTTATCTGAGATGTGAATGGCCGGATGATCCTCGTTACTTTTTGCTGCTGGACGTTTTCGTCGGGAAGGAAAGACTTTCTTCCGAGAACGCCGCACCGAAGAGAACATTCTCACCCAAGCCGCATTTCGAGCCTGGAGCCCTCGAGGATCAACTTTGCCATTCTGCATTATTAAAAAAAAGAACTGAGTGAGCCGAGTTCCGCTCGCAGATTTGTAACCATGACAAAGGCTCAGAGATTAATCGGTTGCGGGAAGACTGAAACCAGGTGATTGATTACAGCTTGCCACGCGGGCAGAGACGTCGCTCGGGTTAAAAGAAAGACAAATTTTGCAAGTGTGGCGTCGAGTTTTGGGTAATATTCCATTAGATGATTCAAAATGTAGGCGAACATTTTCCTTAATATCAGCCCTTACAATCAACTTACAGTATCCAACCGATATCTGGAAGATCGAAAATAAACAAACGCGCATTTCAAAGTGTACCCCCCTTCGCCGGGGGGGTTCAGCTACGCCCAGTTGCTGCCCCAAATCGAGCGGAAAGACAACTTCAAAAGAGTTGGCGTTCGGGGAGAAACTTTCCTTGCGCACGAACAAAAACCAACACCCCATCGCCAACTGTCAACAGCATCGGCACGGACGGACTAATTTTTCATCGGGGGCCTTCGGCACTTGTTGTTTACCAAGTGCGGTGGCTGGTCGCCTCAATCAGCGGATGCCGGTGCAGTGTGTGGGAGCTGGGGAAAAGGTTAGGCCGTAGCGAAAGGCACTTGTTGACGGTAACTTTATGTCAACAAATTCCGCCAACAGATTGATTGCTTCCATCCGCAGGATTTATTGAAACATACCGCATCTCCGATGTGACCGCTCCGGGGCACCGACCGGCCTCGGCGACCACGCGGCTGCAACAAGGTACTGTGAGCATATTTGAGAAAATGAAAAATGGTCCAATGGCTGGCAAGGCTGGTGGAAGACGGCCGAGGAGTTGCTCCAAAAACTCTCGCCAGAAGAAGTATTCGAAGGGACGCCCATAATGTGCCTTTTCAGTGTCGCACAGTTGGTGGAAGCTGTGCGAGCCTGCCGAGTGTTGATCGAGAAAGATAACTCCGGTACCCAGCACTCGGGTCTTTGGCTAAAACTTGCTCCTGTTTTAGGCCACACGCTCATCGTCAAGTTTTGTGAAATGGAGGAGACGGCTCTAGCCAGCCGGCATCCCGTTAATATCATTTCCAGCGCAATCAATCACCATCGGCGGGATGTAATTCGATTTGAGGATCATTAAACAAACACATTAACTTTATCATTCCACGATTCTCCACCAGGGGACGTTCCGGTGGTTATGCTTCCGGCCAATCCTTCATTCCGCTGCTCCGGTTGGTGTTGATCGGTCGACATCTCGTCCGGAACTGTGGATCAGCAAAGAAAGAGTGTTGCCAAGCCCTTTTGCTCCTTGTCTCCTTCGCTCATGCAATCGTTAACATCCAGCGATAACCATCCTTCCGGAAACGACTTTCTTCCCGGGGGTTTTGGGCTGACCGAGCGGCGGCTTCAACACTGAGAAGGACTTTCCCGCGAAAGTGCTCCTTCGAATGCCACTCGAGCGTCGGACCGAATTGGGCGAATGGTCGTTCATTCTCTTGTCCGTTTGTGTGTGTGTGTGTGTGGCAAATTAATGAAATTATGATGGAAGTCTCGTGCGAAGCAGCACTAGAGCTGGCGAAGGCAGCCGCTTGCTCGTTCCCCGGTCAGGCATTGTTATGCTGCGGCTTTCGTTTTTTGGATTGTTATTTTTGTGCCCCACTGGGCCGGAAGTGGCCGGTTCGGTCCACTGTGCGCAGTCAACGATCCGGCGCACTTGTTGAGGGTGCTTCTGGGGTGCTGGGAAACTCATCAAACCAGGGAAAACGGTCGGGGAGTGAAGAAAGAAAGAAACAAAACGACCGGCGAACTGGAGGAGAATCACAAAGAACGAACCACAGCCGAAAAACGCATTGTAATATGATTACCAAACTTTGGCCGACGTGACGTTCGCTTTGTTTGGCGCTTGTGGGTGGACGATGGTGTCGTTGGGACGCCCAGGACGTGGCGCGGAGGTTTATAGAAATTTATCTTATTTTCATTTCCATTTATTATCACATCTCTCGCCCAGCCGCCGGTCAAGCGGCGGCGGCCGCAGTCGCCATTGGGGAACGGTCAATGGAGGAAAATAGCCCTGCAAAGGCACGAAAACGAAGCAGCAGTCAGCTTCAATTCTGGGTACTAGGGTGGGGGAAACTTGTTGAAATGTGAAAGTTTATTAAAACATTGGTTACCATTGGCTGAGCCGCTGGTGGCCGCAACAGGGTGCGGAAGTGTTTTCCGGAGGGGCGAGAAAATTGCAGGAAAAATCACTCGCTCGTAAGCCGACCGGATTCGAGGAGCCACCGATGGAATATAACGAAAGGATTATGTAAATGAAGTGGCGCATGTCTCGAAAGTGGGAAAGTGTTTCTGACGTCCGGCACTCGTTTGCTGATGATGTCCGATTTTTCCATCAAACACGTGCGAGCGTTGGGCAGTGAGCACTTTTCCCCCTTTCAACCCCTTTCGATGCTTGCCGTAGGAAAAAAATAAAACATTATATATTTAAAATGTTACTTGCGAACGAGTGATAATCGATGTGCAAATACCCTCGTCGATGTTCCACCATGGTATATGGGTGTTGAAGTGGAAATAAAGCCAATACAGCCTGATGTTGGACGAAAAAAAGGAGCAGAAAACATATTGGGAACAATAGACGAGTGATTATATAAATTATGAAATCATTGCGAATTTTAAACATACCAAATACTGGTTACTGAAGAGCTTTCTTTAAACAATGTGTATAAAAAATTGTTTAAATTCGATCATAAATGAAAACCAAATGGTGTGTTTTACCCAAAATTCTTAGAGAAAATAAAGTAAATACAGCATGATGTTGGATGAAAAAAAAGTAGCAGAAAACATATTGGGAACAATGAACGCACGATGATGGATGCGCTTGAATTTGAGTGATTATAAAATCATTGGGAATTTTAAGCATACCAAATATTAGTTGGCGAGCTTTCATTAAAAAATGTGCACAAAAAAATTGTTTAAATTCTCTCATAAATGAAAACCAATAAAAAATCGCGTGTTTTAAGCAAAATTCTGAGTTTTGCATAGAATAGCAGTTACAAGACAATGTAACGACGATAGTAGTACATCGTTCAAAATAAGAAAGCACCAATTACTGTCCGTCTTAATTAATTTAATTTCCCTTTTCACCAGTCTCGAAGACGCCGCGGGCCAATTCGAAATGAAGCTAGTTTAGAAGTCTACACAATTTTCGACGCACGTGCCGGGGGCTTGAAAAGTCAGCTGGCAGACCGCTTCTCGACGAGCGATGGGCAAGGATTTCCTTTGCCCGGGGGGGCACAACAATGGTGTTCGATGCGAGAAAATCTCAAGTACCTTTCCGCATTGGAAGGAATGTTTGGCCTCACACTCGTCGGGCGCAGTACGAAAGTCGGCAAACTGAAGCAGAAGCACGCAACGTAAAGCTCCGGTTTGCCCGTTTTCCAGTTTTCCCAGGCACAGAGCGCCCTGCCGAAGTTCCGCTCGCCATCGACGGCACTGAGCTGCCTGCTGTCGAGGTTAATAGTGACTGCTGTTACGCACGAATTCCTATTTTTACCAACTCCACCGCCTTCCCGTGCCCGGGAACCATTCTTCCACCTGCGCATCGTGGGTGCGGTTGGCGACGACTCGAGTACGGCGATGGTACGCTTTCTATAATGAAAATGTTTTCACTTCGCTACACATGTTGCATCGTTTTAATTAAAACTACATGAAAATATAATGAAAATATTATCACATTGGAACACATGTTACGGTGCCGTGCTAGGAGAAAATAGCCGACACTTCACCGATCGCCCGTCGATGGAGAACACGGCGCTTATCCCGGGGTTCCCGCAACATGGGGTGCCTGTAATGGAGCGTACGGCCACGGACGATGGAACGGGCGAACATTCCTAAGCGCTGTGCAGGCGAGAGGGTGGAACCAATATCGGACAAATATTGCATCCTTGCGAACGGAAAACTGGGTAGTTCCGTTCACACCTTCCTTGAGCGTTGTATCCTCGCCTGGCCTGGTGTAACCGCCGTTTCAATGTGGAATGGAACTTCCTCAGCTTCTTTGGGCTCTGCATACCAGCTTGTAAATAGTTATAACGTATTGTACTTCACCACTTTCATAGCGTATTGCAATAGCAATTTAGAGCTTTTCGAATAATTGGAAAATATAGAAATTACTTATTGACAATAAAACGTAGCTAAAGGTGGCCGTTTTTATGACGTCGTTTATTTAGGGAAATATCGTCTGTCAGCTGTGGAATTAATTTACTTGTAGGAAATGGGAGGAATTCACGTGATAGAGTACTAATTTATTTTTATTTATTTATTTATTAATTTGCGTCATCGGACTTAGAGTCTTAATGGCGAATACTTAAATTTATTTAACAATAGTTCGACACAAAAAATACTTTCACATTTCATACGCTTTGCTACTCATGCCGCAAACACAGGATTCGGGATTTTAACGCATTAACAGAGATCTAATCCTAGATTTTTTGTGCAGTTTATCGAAGAAAATATCCTCACGGGTTGTAAAAAATTTGTGAAATTATTCGTATATGTTTTGGTTGGACACAAATAAACCTGTACATTTTAAGGAACATCTTCAATTAAAATGGCACCGGAGGGAAAATTATTTTTAATTGTAAAAGAGCTTCCCACAATTTACGTTACGTTATTGTAGATTTTTTTTAACGTTTTCTTTTCAACTGTTTTCTGCCCACTGAAGCAGATCAACAAATAAAATGCAAAAGCCCAGCAAATTACATTAACTTTTCGCGGTAGTAAAAGTTTTCCCAAGGATAGTTCGTTAAGTTGTGCTTCCTTCTTTTTTTTTCTCTCCTCGCACAGTTTGCCTTGCTGAAATAGAAAGAAATTAAATTCAGAAAACATAGGAGAACAGCAATGAAAGCAGACGACACACGAAAGGGCTACCTGGGTGGGTTTTTTTTTGCCTCGATGCCTCCTTCAGATAAGTTTGAAAGCGCCACCGAGTGCTCGATCGTTTGTGAAGTTTCGCCGAGTGCGGAAAGGAAGTTGTGGGTGCATTCTTATAACAAACCCCGGCCAAGGAAGAAAAAACCCACCGGCTGACGGCAAACTGGTCAAACCTGGTGCGAACGATTCTGACTGGCTTCCGGCACGTGATGAAAGTCGACCCGCTCTGTGTGTCGGGTTAACATTGTTGAGGAATTTCTGTCCGCATGCCGGGAGCGAAGTGGAAGGAGGAGAGAGAGAGAGAGAAGAAAAACACTAATTGTGCACGGTTGCGACGGGGCAAAAATACTAAGTGTTGAAAGTAAGTTTTACAAGTGGATAATTATGTAAATAGTTCTAATTAGAGACACTTTCCACCCGGGGGCTGGTGAATTTAAAAAGTGCGCTTGGGAAAATTCGAAAAAACTGCAGTAAGAAAAAAATACACGGAAGAGAAATTTCTTCAGCACGTGTGCCTTTCGTCTCACTTTATTGCATTTCCCCGGGAACAAGCGCTTCGCTGGTGGTGCTGCATCGGACGGATGAATGACAATTATGTCGGTTCGTGCTAGTTGCTTTGAAAATTGGCCATCGTTCCCATTTTTCTTTCCCGTTGCACGGTGGAGGAAACCTGAATATAGTTTTTTCTTGTGGTTCTTGTGTTTGTCCCAAATAGAGATAATGGCTTTTCCGGTGAGCCCGGAACAGCAATTGTGTCCTTGCTCGGCCACTGTTAATAATTTAATCAAAGGCCAGCTTTAACGGAAAGTGCCCAGAATGTCTCCATTGCTCGTATGTCTCGTGTCCGGCAGCTCGGCCATCCGCCATGCCACGTCAGGCCCCTTTGCTGGGAGTTGGCCGCCATGAATTGACGAACTTCCGTCCCATTCCACCATCTGCCGCGCTGGGAGTAAACAAACCAATTTGAAAAATTTAATTTATCGCCAAAGTGATTGGTTCTTTATTGAATTTTGTGTGAATCTGATCCCTTGGACTCGGGCTCCGGAGCCGGTGTGCTGGGTTCGGGATCACCTGTGCCGCCCGAACCGGGGCTTCCAGTTTACGGGTGCATCGGGGCTTTCTGGAGCGATTACGGCGCACTGCCGTCATCGTTCGTCCGCATGGCGGTTTGGTCGATTACGAAAAACGCCTTTGGGAAGGTTAGCTTGCGAGGGCAGAGTTCTTTCCGTCCAACGCCACACCAGCGCACCGAGTGGGACGCCTTCGTTTGAAAGGGTGCACGCGTATCGTGTCGCTGTCTAGGATGCACTTCCCTCAGCTTGTCAAGCAAGTAGAAACCTACATCGAAACGGGTCGGTGTGTCCGACTGTGGGGGGGGGGGGGGGGGGGGGGAAGAAGGCAAACTTCCGGCAGGCCAGCCAGTGCGTTGCACGGGAGGTTGTTTGACCATTAAAATTCAATTATAAGCATCGCCTTCCCTCCGGCTGTTTTGCGTTGCTGGATTGCATTCCAAAAAACGGATTCCAGAGATGTAGGCTGCATTGATCTGGCCGGCGGATGGGGAAAAAGAAACCACCTTCCAAGCGTGTCCAAGGGAGCCAGCTCCTGGGTGCATCCTGACCGGGACGGATTGCCATTTGCGTGCAATATTTTGGGGCAGAAAAATCGGAAGAGAAAATTAATTAATTTGATGCTATACCGGGCCAACTAAGGCCACGCCTGCGGCAAGAGCTGCCAGTGCGAGAATATAACTTGCTGGAATGTTTCGATGCCCCGAAAGTGATACTGTTTTTGAGCTTCGCTCGTTCGCTGGAGTGAAGTCCTAGAGGTTCGATCGTACGAGTAATGGTTCTGTACGACTGCTCGAGCGTGGGCAATATGCCTCATTCGTTCCACCGATCGATGGGCGAGCAGATGAAGGAGTGAAAGTGGGGCGGATGGAAATGCATACTAATTGGAAACTGATTATCATAAGTGATCCGAACGTGTGTTGGATCAATGCGCTTAGCGTTTGGGCGCACTTTGCTATCGGATATGTTCTCTCCAGTCTACTACATATCGACGCAACACAAACAAGCAACACCTTCACGTTGCTATCCTACACAGCCGCACTGATAACACCACCGAAAGCCGTGCGCCAAAGTACTCGCCTATGTTGTGATAAAACATGATAATAATGAAGATTTCACTTTGATCTCAGCCAGGTTCTACTCGGGACGCTGCCTGCGTGCGTGCTTGCCGAGGTGCCTCGAGGTTTGTAGCAAATAGTATTGATTTTTGCGTATGATATTTTCACGCCTAAATCGAGGCCGACCTCCAACAGTCCCCCGTACACCGCCATTCACAATCAGCTCGGAAACGGCGATTGACGACATCACATGGTATTACAAGAAAACACCTCATTCCTGGAAGGCACTTTATAGACATCGTTCCGTTTGATGAGATGTTTTGGTTTGAAAATTGTTTTGATTCCCGCCGCGGGGGGCCTTTTGGAGCACATTTCGACGAATTAGTCGTGCCCCCTAAAACCAATAATCGCGATGTGCGAATCGTTGATTAACGCGGTACATCAGGTAAGACGTCCTGCAGAGCGTTTCGTTGAAGCCAAACCGTGCAAGGTAAGGTTTGGGGCTTTCCTTTGTTTTCCATTGTTTAGATGCTGGTGGGTGGGTGAGTAATGTTGGATTATTGCTGGATGGAATGGGGCCCATGCTACGCAGAGTGCTAAGACAAAGGGTTTACCATAATGTGTAGACCTCGGCAAAAAAGGTTTCTACATGCCGTATGTTCAATATTAAAGAAGGCTCTCTATTCGAAAATCATCATTCGAATCAAAGGAGCAATTTCTTTGTTCCTTTTCCCGGAATCTCTTGGCTGTGGCATTCGTTTGCAGCATATCAAACGTCGCAGTAGTCCGTGACCCGTCTGACGTTAATCAATCAACCATTCGTGAAGTCGAGCGGCTGTGTATCCAATATCTGTCCATTGGTAAGTATGCTCTCTTTTCTCCGAGAAAACCGCAATATTCTTTCATTAACTCGTCCCGGGCGTGGGTCCGCTTTGGCGAATACCGTTACCTTTTTCATTTCGTCTCTGTCAGTCAGTTTCTTTTGAAATCGGTCCTCTCAACCCCAACTCTGCCGAACTGGGCGGCATTGGGAAAGTGGATGTCGGTGGCGTCCGTCGTCTTGGTGTCGGTGGCGGATAAATTGAAAATGCAGCCAGCGGCTGGGTGGAAAATTAGTTGAAAAAATAGGTTTGCCGTTTCCCATCTCCACCGTTCTCAGGCGGGAGGGGTGTCGAGAGAAGGAGTATCCCTACGGGAGATGGCGAAGGATATTCGTAGCCATAATACCTTAGTCCCTTTATTTCCAAGGAATCCTTGCCGGTGAGAGCCAACGCCACGGGGAATTGGTTGCCGGCCCCGTTTGGACGCACCGGGGGGAAAAGGCGCCTAGCGGGTGGTTTGAATTCAGTGGATTTAATTTTCCTCACTTTGCCCATGTCCTTCGTTCGCGTTGTGGGGCCGGTGGTGCGGAGGGAAGGCCACAACGACAAAAGCGCGCCGCCGTGGAAAATAAATGGAAAGCGGAAAAGATTTATTAACATTTGTAAGATTATGCATAAGCTCTCGCGGGAGATGTTCGTTCGGTCGTTCGGTTTTCGTTCGGTGTGCTTTGGAAGGTGTCCTCCGTGCTCCGTCCATTGCCAACTTGCCGTCGAGATGTGCCGAGCGCGATACACCGCTTTTCCCAACCGTGTGAGTTCTGAGGGATTCGGGATTCGTTGTGTTTTATTTTCCCCCCGCCCCCCCAAGTATTCTCATGCTGACGCTGGCCATCCACGAGCACCCGCGACGTCCCAATTCTCCAAAAACTGCCGGGAAACATCACGGGAAGTTGACAATTGGCTGCGGGCTGTTGGATGGCTGGATTAAGACGGACGGCTGTGGTGTAAGGATGTTGTTTTTACTTTCCCTTTTTCGCTCTCGGTTCGATTCATCTTACTTCCGTAGCTCGCGCAGCTTCCGGGGATGGTGTTCCCATTTGCGTGTGCCCTGTCGGTGGATGCCACTGGCGCGCAATTTCCTTCCGCGGGTTGCTAGTCCTGCCAGAATGAAGGTGTCCAGGGCGCACGGGCGCCTTCCGGGTGGGTGCGATGGTGCGTGAAATTTTAATAGAAAAAGTAAATCCACTTATTATTATTCCGCCAGCGGACGCGGCTGATGACGCGCTGGAAACTGTTTCTACGCTTTTCGCCAAACGGTGGCGTCGCGGCTCGCGGCACCTTGGGGACGTGTTTGGTACGTGTTGCGCTCCGTGTAAGCGCCGGGAAAGATAATTTATCGATGCGTCGCATCATTGCGATAAGCTTAATGGATTGTACTACAATCCCGATGACCAATTATTCTGATCAATTGAGCATGCCTTATGGCCTGCAATGGACCAGCGTGTCCATTTTGTTTCGGTTGATCGGAATGGTTTATGTTGCTGTTGCTTCCAAGGCGCCCCTTTGGGACAGAAACATGAAAATTGCCTGGCGAAGCGAAACGAAAATAGCTGAGGTAGTTTGGGGTCAGTTTCAATAAGCAGATTTATGCTGCGATTAAATAATGTTTTCTGCTAATTCGTCCAATATTTTTCCTGGCAAAAGCTTTGATGATTCGAGTTTACAATACGATACGATAACAAACACTGTCACATCATCAGAAAGGCAATAACACTATTTAACATCAAGATGCAATTAATGGACATAATTAATTTATTTGTAACAATTTTACTGTAACTAAATAATGTATTAATTTGAACATCGGAGTGACAGTTCATAATCGATGGCACCTAATAAATTTCTCACTCACTAAGTAGATTGGGTGATCATATTGATCGTAATGCCAGCAGTAAAAACTATTGCTTCACTTGCACATGAGACCTCGGCTAAAACCGCTCGCATATATTATCTCGTACTGCACGAGGTGCCGTTGGTTCGTTTTTGCAACGCTTCTGGTACAGCAGGATCGTGACCGTAAGCAATGAGCATATAAAAGGAAACAAAAAAGGATACAGAAACAAATGCTCGATTATGAATGCGATCCGTATTCTTTTTCCCCATCTGCAACGGGGCGATTGCATATAGTCAGCGTATAAGGAAAACCCAGACGATTTTTATTCTGATGGGCACAGCCAAGCTCCATCTTATTGCTGGGTGGCGTATGATGAATGACCTAGCGATACGTATACCATCGTAATCGGGAAAGTATGTAGGAAAACGGTACGGTTTACGGTACGTTTTAGCTGCAGTAACCGTTTTATGAAGCGATTGCGATGTATGAAACCAAAAGCTCGATTGGTTCTCCAGGAATAAAACTATCAGGGTCAAAACCAATGCCCTTGCAAACGCAACAATTTTCCTTATGAAATGCTACTGTTTGGCTCAGGCGAGGGAAGGTTGTGGAAAGATTTTTTTTATAGAATAAAAAAAACTAGTACCAGGGTGAGTTGCGGTTCGATCAAAAACTCCAATGGAGAGAAAACTTCACCTTGCCTTTGATCCTCCGTTGTGTTTGTGAAATGTTTGTGGTGCTGGCAGAATCGTGTGAAGGTAGGGTACGCTGGCGAGCTGTTGCCACCGTTCCGTGACTATGCATAATCCATATGCTTATTATTATCATCATAATCATCAAAATTCACTTCCTATAAGGGTTTTTCCGGGTAGCGCCTTTGTTCCATGCCCGTTCGCATTTGGCCTTTCTGCAGCCGGGGTGGTGTTGAATCGGGAAAACACTGGCGTTGGCGTTGGGGCGAGGTAAATTTTTGGCCAGTTGTGGAAAACCGGTTGTGGCGGTCGCTGGCGGTATATGCTGCTTGCTATTGTGATCTGCATAATTGTAGCGCATTTTCGGATACGATGGCTACCCGAGTTTTTTCCGGATTCCTCCGGCTGCCGCATTCTGGGCGCAGGCTTTCCGTTGCGAAAGTGTGTCCGCATTTACCATTTCTTGTCTCTTTTTCACTCGCACACTGCATTCCCACCAAATGCAAACATTTTCAAACGCAGGTAGCCCTATGCCGCCGCCTATCGAAATTCGATTGAGCCACCGGGCGACATGTTTGGGAAAGCAGGACATGAGCGTTCCACGTGCGAAGCATCAGCTTTTTTTCTTCTTTTTCCAATGGGTGGAATTTCGAAACAGCTTTTAATGTTTGCCCCTCCCGAACAATCTGCACTATTTGGCCGTGGAGGGACGGCGTTTGAGCGACGGTCGAGGTGCGAGGTGGATATTTTGCAACATGACGGAAACATTGCCACGGGTTCAACCAGGCCATCGGGTTGTTTCCGTAAATGGTTCTGGCAGCGGCACGTCGGTCGGGGCATTTTGGTTAATGGCACAAATCTGCATAACTTTTCCACCGTTGCATTGATATGATAATGTTATTTTGTTTTGATTGAAAAATAAATGCATCCTCCCGGGACCTGCGCTGGGGGGCTTTTGCCTTCTGGGTTGCGCATTGTTGCTTTAGCAGCAGCAGCAGCAGCAGCATGTCATCAAATTCGGAAACGTTTAGCATTCCCGTCTGTTGATGCGATTTGAAATTCCTCGGGCATAATCATGTTTGTAAGGGATGTGTATGTTGCGGAAATGAGTTCGGTTGCTTCTTTTACGTCGCACGTGCATGTTGCACACTGCTTGTGGTGTTTGGCCAAATCAATCGTTTTAATTTCCGTTTGTTGATCCTTGTTTGTGAAATGTGACCAAGCTGTGTTTCTTCGATGAATTATTGAAATAATTCTCTAGTTTATACTTTAATGGATGAAGTTTGTTGTAGCATATATTCCATTATCGCTTCCTATTAAAAAAAAATTAGAATTGAAAGAAGATACGAAAAAGGTTAAACACTATGCATTATTAAAATAAAAAAACTAAAAGCCTCACATTGGTTTTTAATTTAAGTCGAATGTTACAATATAATCAAGACAAAAAAAAAGGTATTTGATGTATGTACATTTAAGCAATCCATTAAATCTACGTATTTTCCAACGCTTGTGAACGAAAGAATCGCACCGCCTAACGCTACGCTCGCAAAACATTTTGCCATCGAGCGTGTCGAGGTTAATTTCAGCATCAAATTGTACATCGACGAAATTATGTTAAGCTAGAAATTTTCATAAATCACATTTTACCCTTAACGATGTTTGTGTTGTAGCACCTTAAGTACACTTCCTTTTTTTATGGCCCTTGCAATGAACGTCCCACCGTTTTATTTTCCTTCGCTCAGCTGCCGGTTGCGCGCCGTCCCCCGATGGTAAATTCCGTCAATTTGCAGTCGATTGCAAATTTTAAGGCCCCTCCTTAATGGGTCAAAGGCCGCTCACCGGAGTGCGAAGCATGGCAATCCAAGATTCCAGTAGAGGCCGTTTAACTCCACACCTCTACCTCCTTATCGCTTGCTTTCCTTTCACCTGACTCGTGCACTGACTGATAAGGACGAGGTAAAAAGATATTTGATGCCGGAAGAAGAAAAAAAAAAGGCAAACACCCTCGAAGCAGACGATCCACGAGAGGATGGTTGGATCGCGAACATGACCCAAACGTATAAAAAAAATTGAGAAAAAAGTGTGAAAAATCTCGGAAGTCTAAAAGGAAATTTGAAAATCTTTATGATAATATACATCATAAAAATAATGAAACCTTTCACCCCCCTGCTACCATTCCCCGCCTGCCCTGGATCGCGCTGGCGTGAAGTGAAACGTTACAATAACGTTGAACATAATTTCCATCAACACCATTCAGCGGAGTTTTCCCCGTTTTGTTCCCGAGCTATATTCTTCTCGCTGCACACTTTCGCGTTCTTGCTGAACTTCGATTGCTTAATGCTATTCATTAAACCGGCGTTATGCTCGCTCCTAGCGTTCTCCGTGCCCCCCGCGAACCGCTATGATCTTATGCTCGGTACCGCGAAGCGGCAATCGAAGGGGATGAATACGGACGCCTCACCTACGAAGAAAGGTGGTCAAGAGATGGATGTTAAATGTTTTCGCTTGTGAGGCGTCTTACCCTCGAGATTCAACTGGAGGGGTCGGTAGTATGAAAAAAGGAAAATAAAACGGCAGAAAATTCATAGCCCCATTCGAGACTGGCCCTGCTCGATATCGTTACACGAGCGCGGGAAAAGGTACAGCAAAAAAAAAGTAACGGAAATAATCTACGGAACGAGCGTATTTCTTCTTTTACCACGCCGACTTATGTCCTAATGCGGCCCTGGCTGTGTCGTTTAAGGGCGAAGAATAATGTGTAAAGTAGCCATTGAGTGGGTTCCTTTGAAGCAAAACTTCTGACGATTTGCGATGCTGTTGGCCGATTTACATATTTGTTCGTTGCAAGGGACGAATTTTAGCTGTTTTTTTCATGGGGCTGATAAAAAAAAATCTTGAAACACATTCGGGAGCTTGTTTGTAGGAAGGAAGCGATAAAACATGGGTTGCAAATTACGGTGAATAATATAATGATTTTCTTCTCATGCAGGATTACGGAGGGTGATACATTTCGGTTAAAAAGGTCAACGTGTCCTAAATAAAGGGTCTTGCAGCTTGATTGATTTCAACCAAAATATTTAAAATAATGGGATTATATAATGCCTATCCTAATTAAAACATTCCATTTGACACATCTGGCACACATTTCTCGCCCATGAGCAGCGGGTTGACGGTTTCGATTTTCAATCAAACTACGTCCTGGTGCGATCTTGGCCCATGGTTCAGAATGTTCGAGTTGCACATATTTGGAGTGATAAATTTATGGCGAACACGAACATTTTTTTTTTATCGAATCGACACGTTATTGTTTTCGACCAGGTTCCATGTGCCTGCAATTGCATAAATGTGGTCACAACCGCCAGGCTTTCATGAAAAGGACAAATGCTTCTAAAAAAGAACCTACGAGAAAGACCTCCTCTTGCTCGGGCGGGAAACTGCAACGGAAACAATTTAGTCCTTGGTCCTCCAGCCCCTGCAACCGTGCAAATTACTTTTCATAGCTCCTTGCAGCGAACTTTCTTTAGTGTTTCAGTCACGGGCGTCTTTGTTGGGCTTCTTTCATATGTGACCGGTTGGAAATGTAATTCTAGAACACGGCGGAAGCTCGAGGCACGATAATAACAAGGCCATTTGTTTGTGTGCAATTGGGACCGAGTAGGAAATGTCGGTTTAATGTTGGCTTCCCTTAGCATTTTGCAGGAAAGAGGTGACGGCCTACGTCTTCGTTTTTGGGTGGCGTGATTTTTTACCGTATCCCTGTTGCTGCGGTGCTGAGCCGTGTAAATTACAGCGCATTCAGCAAGTCACAATATCAACCTGCCGGGGAGGTACACGTGCATGCGAACCTAACCTT
This sequence comes from Anopheles atroparvus, assembly GCA_914969975.1. Lineage (NCBI taxonomy): Eukaryota > Metazoa > Arthropoda > Insecta > Diptera > Culicidae > Anopheles > Anopheles atroparvus. The sequence goes on along the minus strand of CAJZCY010000003.1, from coordinate 25,028,570 downwards.
TCTGCCCTTTTTCAACAGCAATTGTTTTTTGGAGGGTTTCTGTTTGCTATAGTGTTTGGCATGAGCTTTCAACGGAGCTTTCCTGCATGCATTTACGGCATTGCATGCGGGTGACAAAAGCCAGCACGGTGACGGAACCTTGTTGAAAGTCACCCTGCCCAATGTACCTCGCATGCCTGGAGGTGATTTGCTCGCGGGATTAAGAAATTTTCAATCAACCGCACAGAGGGACGCTTTGGCCGAGAGGCACCAGCACCAGAGGGAAGCAGTCGTAAACCAGATGACTCGCACACACTACGGCGTACAGTCTAAGCACCCATGAAAGGTTGCATTTCAAGTTGAAATTAATCATCAACCACAAACGGAAGCGGATCTGCTACGTCGTGCGGTCATGCTCGTGCTTTGTTAACGAGGCTGTAGGGTGTTTCTTTGCAAGCAAGACACTCGAAGCGTGTTCGACGCTGCACGGTACCACCGGACGCAAACGATTTTTCTTTTATCGTTGTTGTGTGATTTAATTATTAAGAGTGGATCGAAATCCGATTATATCGAGGCGGAACATTAAATTGAATGGCATTTCCATTTGTGTTTTATGTACAAGACGGATGTCTTGGCGAGCTTCCTTTCATGGTTGGTTTGGAAGGATCTGCCTAGATTGTAATGAAGCAAAAATTCCACAGCACGCAGTGCCTCTTCATTCAACTCCAAGGTTTTAGGTTGGTCAGTTGTTGCTATTGTTAAGAGTGCAACAGAAAGAGTGTTTGTGTGTGTATCACGATCACCGATGTCTTTTGAGTGGTACGACAAAAGTTTTATCCTGCGTTTTCTTCCATGCGGCTGCCCTCGGGCAAGATGCGCTTCCATCTTGGAAACCCTAATGCCTGGTCAGTGCTAAATTTCATTAGTGTCCATCGGTTGTTTGCTTTTATTCTCCGATCCGTGTCTGGAGCGGGGGCTTGTTGGCGTCCTGCACAGTGCTTCTTCGACCACAACTGCCAGTCCGGCCGGTCGTGTCTGTTTGCTGCTTATCGAATTACCGTTTTCTATTCGCAGCAACCTGAGTTGTGCGTCGTTCGTCCTTTCATTAGAGATAAATTAATGGAATTAGACGTGACGCAAAGGGCAGTCTGCCCTGAGACGATTTCAGCGGCTGCGGCTGTTGGCATTTGCGAAAAGCTGCCGAGAAGGGTGCCGCCCTTGATGAACTTTGGCAACGGCAGGACCGTAGCTCGAAGCGGGACGGATCCAATGACGTTCTTGCCAAAGACGGTCTCACGTAGCGCAACGCATTGTAGACTACATATTCTCCAAACGGACGGAGGGAGTCGGGACGAGCGGTTCGACCTGAAGACATATTTTCTACGTAGATTGTCCTGTCGCGCTTTTCACCTTCGGCCCAGGAGTTGATGATTTTCCTTTCTGTGTCTATATTTTTTTTCCACTGCTTGCTGTTCTTGGGAGAAACATTTTCTATCGCATGCCCAAATGTCTTGAGGAAATTGGACGAACAGAATTTCACTTGGTACCGAAAGGAAATATAAAAAGAAGGAGAAATTCCTTAGAATTTGCTTTGCTATTCTTTTCCCAATAATCATTCCGACGTAGGTTTCTTGGCGGGATGGTAGGGCGACGGTGGCAAGTTTTTCATTCATTGGCAGTTGGAAATCACTTCCCATCGTAAGCTGATTAATGCCAATTAAGACTGACGAGAAATCAGAAACTTTTCCTCAATCGCATTCGTTCTTTCTTTTTCGATGCGATCCTTCCGCCTTCTCCCAAGGTTTTGCTGGGCTCAGTCAGGAATGTTTTTGTTGTTGTTGCTTTTTTCTTTTTTGCTTTATCGACTGCTGGCCAAATGATGAACCAACCTTTGCTAATGCAAGAGAACGCCTTAGCCGGACGGGCCCTGCTTTGAATGGGCGAGTTTTCCACGAGTTTCCCGTGCTGTTTACGTGCGGCTCCGACGAGGACCACCACTTGCGTCGCTGGGCTGTCCCCTTCCTACCCCTGCCAGAGTTCCACAAGTGAGGGATAACGCAAACAAGCGAATGAATAAGCAAGCAAACAAACGAACGGCGCACAGAAGTTTTTCGATTTCGTTGTAAATCTCGATAAAGCGTTAATTTCCATGGATATTACCCAACCCACCCGAGTTGTCTGCCGATTGAAGGCAGGGCAAAAGGTTTCAATTGAACAATTGACCAAGGATTTTTCGCTGATTGGTTTTGCCGAAGTTTTCCTCCCAAATTGGGCACCTTAGAAAAAGAAGCCGCAGTGAGACGCAGGCGGGGAAAGGAAACGTGTTCCTTGTGAACCGCTTGGCGGAATGAAGGTTACAGACATGTATTTAGCAAGATAGTTTTGGATGGTTTTACATACTGCTGGACAACTGTGTCCGAACAAAACAAATGGGTTTGAATTCTTACAAGTTAGTTTGCCATATTCGTGCAAGTTAGCTGCTTAGCAATTTTTAGCTATACTGGAAGGTTTCCGATCAGTTTTCCACAGGAACCCATATCAGAAATGCATAATGTATGGGTCGCCACAAACAAATACTTTTGGTTCGGTTTTGTGACGGCCTTCGGGCGGAGGATTATTGCTGCGGAAAATCGTAAAATGTGACGCATGGAAGCAACTGATACCGATGAGCTGCGTTGTCTCGTGTTCCGAGACTGTCCCTGTGTTAAGTTGATTTTGGGTCATTTCTGTTCAGCCGGGCTGCGGTCCTGGATAGAAAGTATGCCCACACCCTGCGGGTCGGAGCGGAGAAAGGCTAGGCGGCCGAGCCGGGAAAGCAATCGGGAAAAATTAACTCATGACTGGTTCGGGTGCGCAACCCAAAGCAGGAGTCTGGCAGTCGGTTGGAGCGATAAATTGGATTCCTTTAAATTTATTGTCCTCGGCCAATGCTTTCCAATTGATTCGGGCTGACCGTTCGAACGGCACGAGCATTCTCGCCGGAGTCGGGAGCCGTCCACAGGGGTGTTTACAACGTTCGCAAACCCGAAATACGGTTTGGCATGTCGAATGATGATTGTGGTTTACCGTTTAACCGGAACCGGAAACGGTCACTGAATGCGCCTTTCGGTGAATACGTGTGACGGATTTGGGTCCGTCGGTAGGAGGAAGGTGGGCCCTGCACGGGCACGAAGGAGAGAAAAGATGTTCTTTTAAAGCCAACGCAGCTATTTTTGGATCCAATTTTCCTTTTTTTTTTTTACGTTGAAACTATATTCTGCTACCTTTTTCGCTACAGTTGCTAACTCTTTTTCCGTCGCTTTTGTGTTGTTTTTTTTTTTTGGTGACAGTTCAATCGCATTAATTTCTACCTATCTCTCGATTTGTCTTCTTTTTCGTCTCCACCTTTCCACCTGCCGAACATCCAGAAATCCAATGTAGGAAATGTATTTCAGTATCTGTGACAGGTTTGGTTTTAATTTGCTTGCCACAAGGTTTCGGTTGATTGAATTTTATTATTGTTTTGAAAGAAAATGTCGACCCAATGGCGAACATACGGTCATCGATTACGAAACTCCGGAGAACAATCAGTTTCTGCACGTTTTCTGTGAAATGTTTGTTCCAATATCCTTGGAAAATAGGTGCGGAAAAGAGTTTTAGCTGATATAATATGTACAACATGCAATGCAAGGAGTACAAAAAAAAACAACCAAGGATTGTTTGAAGTTTCCCGCTCTAGGCACAATCTGTCTAGTTGTTTGATCAAGTGGAATGGAAATCGAAGTGTTCGTTCCTAGAGCTTCGCCCGTGCCAATGCCATCAGCAGCCTGTGATGAAGAGGGCTTTATCCTGGACACTCTCCACATCTGTCAATCTAGATTAGTGCTGCAATTCCATAATGGTTTCCGCTCCGTTGGAGTTGCAGTGATTGGGTATCGAGCGGGGGCACTCTTTCTCTCGGAAACTCTTTCCCAGTGCTTAATCCTGCCTGCCGCCCTGGTCCCTTGCCACATACCTTCTCGTCAACTATAGGTCCTAACAAAACGGACCCCTCCCAACCCCTGGCTGATTCCTTCTCTGAGGCTGTAGGAGACTAATTTAACAATCCTGCTCGTTTGGTTTGGTGCGTGCACGCACGGTATCGACCATCGGAAGGATTAGACTAATGAACAATGTCCTGCTTATCAATCGCACACGTACACACCGGCCCGAAGTGTGCACAGATTGGGTCTGTCCACAGAGTTTGCGGTGTGAAGCGGGAGTGTTGGCCACCACTTAGCGACAGTACCCCGTTGAAGGGGGAAAAAAAAGGCAGGCGGTGAGCAGCGGGAAATGGATGGATTATTTAGCCGGTTGGAAAAACGGTTCCATCGGCAACCGGGCGAGCATGGAAATGAACCGGCTTACTCGAGTACGGGTTGATGGTTTAGGTAATTTTTCCCGTTGCTCCGATGACGGGAGAAAAAAAAGGGTTGTGGTGTGTTTGTCCTTGACCGGTACATTGGTGTGGTGTGGTGCTAATAAATTAATAAAATCCATTTGTGGCATCACTAAATCCCTGCAACGTGATGGATGGATGCACTTTTGTGGCCAATCGTTTGTAACGATATCATCAGGTCATGTCTAGGAGGAAATTGTGTGTGTGTGTGTGTGTAAACCATTGTTTCCATCAAGCGAAACAAACGTCATAACATGCCTTTTATAGAGGAACTTGCTTTGGTTCATATGGTAGACAAACGGTGGATCAAAGTCTAAACCCTAAATAAACTTTAAAAACTATACTGAATCATTTGTCTAAATATCTACTCCATTCAAATATCTGTTAACAATGATAAGTTTAATAGAACATTCATAATGCAATGCAATAGAAAACCTCAATCAATAATCTTTTGACGAGATAGTAAGAGTTTTCCATATGTCACACTCACGCAACATGGCTTCCAGATTATGAATTCTTGAGCGAGCAGTCCACACAGGCGTAGGAATCGAGTAACGGGACGCAATGGGAGGCTATGCGGCCATTCGGGTCACATATATGGTCACGAGGAACGTGCTGCAAGGTGCCATCATAATTGTACACGCTTCCAGAACACGCGCTCAGCCCGTTTTACGGATTAAAGTGGCACGTTTTTGGGAGCGCTTATCGAGCACTCGCGTGGTCATACCGACGGGAGTCGAGGACTTAATCAATCATGAATGGGTTTCATACCGGTCACCTTCGTTGACGCAGTATTCCGGAAGGACAGTTGGGCCAGTTGGGCGTCTTGCCAATCGGGAAACGTCCGTAACGAGAAGGCAGAAAAGGCGCCGGTGTCCAAAAAGAGTAATAAATCTGAGCGTATGTGATTTGCACCTAACGAAGCTAATCGTCCCATGGCCGAATGTCCTGTCGTTTCCCTTCTCGGCTTCAGCTGGTGAATGCAGCCCGGTGCAGTAGCGCTGCATGCGACCTCATGCCACAATCACAGGAGGATGGTCAAGATCGCCACTTCATGCCATGCGGCCAGTAGAGCCTATGCGAGGAAATGGACTAGCTCCTGCCGGGAGGTGCTCGGAGGCGGAAACCACTTGCGAATACAGCATCGAATGGAGCCTCGAATTCAGGGCGAAAGTCATTATAAATCAATCGCCTGCATACACGACGACCAACCGCCGTGCGAGAGGTGTTGGTCTTTGACAGTGTGAGAAACACGCAGGACTGCCGTCAGTTGATTTTTGCCACACATCCATAACGAGCGGGGCTGTCTGTTAATGGAATATGTTGCTGTTGCATTTAACTTTTCCTTGTGTGAACATTGGCTTTTTGAAGTGATGAAATATGACTGCTGCACTTGTATTTTAGGCCGATAATAATTAGCAGTACTCGAGCTTTGTTTCTAATTGCCGTTTCCTAGCACGAATGTACCTAGAGCATTGTGGTCTGGTTCTGCCGAATTCGCATTTGATAGTTGAAACATATGGCTGAGGATAATAAAACGATGTTTGCATAAAGCTGCTTATCGAAAGTTTGGTTGTTTTTTTTCTATTCACTAACGAGTACTATAATCTTTGATTGTTTAATGCGCACCATGCTTTTATGACATTCTTTGCCTTATAGTGCGGGGGAAAACACGACCGAATCGCACGCTTGGAATGGTTAATCCCTTGGCTCAGGCACTCTGGCAAACAGCAGCCATCGTTTCGTAAGCATAACCAGCTTAACCGAAAGTACGCGTCAAACTAAGTCTCGAAATAAAACAAAAAACAACGAACAGGTGACCGGATATTGAAAACGAAGCTTACATTAATCTTCATCAATCTTCAATTCACATGAAACGTGTGATAAACAAGATTACCCGACACCATTTTTCCACGCAAACATCCCAAACGTGGCCCTACCGGCCTTCGAGTATGTTTGGTTGGCTCGCAGGACTCCGCAGGTCCGTCAAAAGATGGCTTAGTGTCAAGTGGTGTGATGGGAGATTTTTGTCCTTTTTCCACCGCGGAAGTTTGCCGGGCAAGGCCTGCCCGAACCGGCTGGCCCACCGGGGCAGAATGGACCCTTGATCCAGCGGCAGGATGGATTAGACACGCGGCGGAAACTTGTTTGAACGCTGCAAAGTTGATGAGGCTTACGCGACGGTGCTTTTTGTTCCACCGTTGGCCATGGAGTGCGGTGTTTCGTTTACTCTGCGTGTCAAAAATATGTATCCCCCGAGAGTACTGGACCAACGTTCGCGAGGTGCCGGTTGGTGTTTGGCGCGTCCACAGTGTGGTCGGAAACATTGTACAATATCCCGGAGGTGTACTTGCAGCGTCGTCCGGATACCGACGCGGATAATTACAGCGAACAAAACATTGTGGAACATATGGTCGGGGAAAGCGTGGACCTAGTGGCAGCTAGGCAGGAGTTTGTGCTGCGAGGGTCATCATGTATTTTTCATAAAGCATCACGTAGTAACAATAGTGAGTGACGCGTGTATTACTCTGCTTTCGCAGACTGCTCAATGCCCCAACAATCGTCCACCATGGACAGCTCCCGTGGGGTCTTGATTGCTATGGCTTCAAGCCGTATCTGACTAACTAACATTACACAGAGGAAATTATTTTACAAACAACGATAAACGATTTTTCCTCGCTACAACCGGACAGATAAGCTAACAAAAGATGTTTATGTTCAAGCGAGTGACACACCAAAGCGCGGCTTGTAAGGACAACGATGCAGTTTTCCATCGAACCGGAAAATGTGTCTCCTGAGAGCCGTTGCGCTGCGATCCGAACGGTTGTTCGGAGGCGCAGCGTTGCAATTAGAAGCCATATCGACACCTACACCGATGTGTCGACAATGCGTTGCAGGACGAACGCAGGAAGGAGCTGGTTTGCCCTAGCTCTCGTTGATGGAAAATTCTGAAAATTGGCCTCACATTAGTGCGCATCGTTGTATTCGTCGTAAAAAGTAACTAAACCCGTCGCGATAAAGCAGTGATGGGTTTGGTGAGGGCAAGCGAGCGAGTGAGTCCTGGAATGGTCGTGAATCTGCCTGAAACCAATGACCCCGTCGATCCCGTACTGACCAACGTGGGAGGCAGTTGGTGGCGAGGAACGGGCAGCAAAGATGTCGAGAATCATTAAACGTAATGGCCATCGTCATGGTGCCGGGCTCGGTGGTGTTTGTTGCTCCGATCCCCAGATGGGGCAGTAAAGTCGCAGCAAATTAACAGCACGATACGAAATCGAGACGACTTCGGCACCAATAATCGGACGCTTTTGCAGGCCTGAGCGGTTCCTCGCAGGGAAGGGAGGATGTCAGAAATGCTGAGCTTTACGTTAATGTTTTGTTTTTAGGTTCGTCCTAGTCAAACAGGGCACTTCGGACGGCCTCGACACGCGACGTACGGCTTGCGAGAGAAACACGTTCTCCGGTGCGCACTTTTGTGATGTGTTTGTTGAACTTTATGATGTGTGAAGCAAAATTACTTTCATGGTGAAAAAACGCATGTTGGCTCGTTGTATCTCTCGAGCTTCTTCCGGCACGAGGATCCTGCAAAGCTGAGTCATTCCCTTCACGTTAATTTCACATGTTACGATTCCAACAAGAACATTGGGATATAATTTCTCGTGAATCGTGCACCGAACAGGGTTTTTAATAAGAGAACTTTCTAGAAAAATATGCCTCTCCTTCTCAGACACGTTGGAGTCAGGGTTATTTAAAAACTTCCCTCGATAAGTACATGCACACTGTCCAATTTTGCCTTAAGTTTCCTTGGCATATTACTCTTACTGACCAGGTCGATCGATTTCCCTTGCATCCGGTGGTCATGGGCATGATCCCTTCGGCCCCATTTCGTGCCACACGTGCCAACAATTGCGGAACGGAAGAGCGATGACAGAAAGTAAGTTAGGATTTTAATTTAAAGTTTACACGCTAAACCGATCAGCGCGCATCACTCCTTGGGACAGCTGTTGGGCGACGGGGATTCGCTTGGCCAGCCGTATAAAGCAATACTAGCAACTGATGAGACGAGAAGAAGCAACAACCGGTTCCGTTGGTCGCGTATGGCCGACCACCCACCGAATTTCTTTTCCCGGATCCATAGCGACGAGCGTTCGATAAATAAACGGATAGCTAGATCCGGGCCTGTATCCGGCTTCCCGGAAGCGGCTACGGCCAGACCGGATGCAATCGGGTACCGGAGCCGGGTCGCCGGCCGATAACTGACTCGGGGTAAGTTTGTCGTTTAGCTTGGGTGAAAGTTTTTCAATAATATAAAGTTCCCGGAGCTGATCGGGTGACCACGGTCGGCGTTTTTGGGCAGCAAAAAAAGAAAAACCAAAGTTTGGAAAAAAGTTTACACTTGGGTGTTGTTCTTGTTTCTTTGCGCCGCAAACACAATCACGCTCGGGAGCAAAACATTCTTTTGAGAAAGCATTTTTCTGTCATTTTACTTTCGATTTGGAAGGTGTGCCCAGGAGGGCGGTAGTGTCGGTAGGCGTCAGAGCACTAAGTGATGGATCTGAAACTTCCCCGGCAAAGCGAGCAAGGCGTTGAGAAAAAAAAAGGAATAAAATGGAACGAGCTTTTCTTAGGACGGGCGTCCTTTTGTGTCCCCGTGTTCTCATCATTGTTCGTCTCGTTGCACAAGTGCATGATTATTTTGAAGAGTGGCGTGTGTGTGTGTGTGCGAAGAATGGCACACGGAACGGTTGCATTAAGAACATACTTCTCGCCTACTGCTGCTCCCTGCGCTCGCAAGCCTACTTGTTTTAGAAGATAAGGCTCGTAAAAATCGTACACACTATTGTTTGTTTCTTGATGACCGTTGTTTTGCACAGTGCAAGTGTTTCATATTTCTCCATGTTGAATGCACTCTCGAGCCACGACACAACGGTACAGCATGTTTATGAGGGCTCCCCTGCTTTGTATGGCCGGAAACTTCATAGGAACACAACCTCTTGGGCACGTTTCAAGTACGACGAGAAGATTCCTGAGCGAGATAGTGGTTGGCGTAGTTGTAAGTAACGATTTTTCTTCAAAATATCCTCAAAAAAACAAGTACCGCCACCGAGCGCACCTTCCCGCGCGCCGAAAGGGGTCCTTCGGGTTCCCAACAGCCGAAGGTGGCGCTGGTGTTTTGTAAGCACTGTTAAAACATGATCATAATATGTACCCGCCATCGTCGCTGAGCTGACGGCTTAGATGTAAACCAGGCAAGCGGCTCCGAGCGACCTCGGAAGAAAAGCTTTCTCGCCCTTGCAAAACCCCATCGGATGGTGCTCGTTGCCGTTGCACATAAATTGCCCTCTTAAACGTTGATCCCTAAACTGCGGAAGAAACACAGCGCCATTTTTGCCATTCTTTCTTTCGCCCTCGGCGAGTAAAATTGATGTGCTGCAGTTCCGCATGCACTTGCACGAAACAGGGACAGTTTCGCAGGTTTGTTTTAAGGCTTCACCGTACGGTAGAGAATAATATGAGTAGCTTAGGAAAGATTTGTACATTGTTATTCTGTTCCAGCGTGGCGGAAGATGGACCATAATTTATTCCTTGTCTGAGAAATGCATCTTCCGTGTGATACGAGACAATTATTTTGTTAACTCAAGCACATGCGTCAATCATGGCTGACACAGGTTATTTTACTCCGGCTTTTTATTAGATTCGGTGCTTGATTAAACTAAGTTGTCTGCAAATCCCTGATAGATGAAGCTAGTGAAAGAGGTTGTAGTGCTTAAAGCTGCGCGGTATTTCATGCCACGAATTTCAAGATGCTTGTTGAAACATTCACGAATCACGCCATTTAGGATTGAAGTTGCAATGGTTAGTCGCAGTGGTCGGTAATATTCTAGATCACAGAGCATGCATACCAAGGACTATCGGATGAGTTGGGTTTCCTATTCAATTGCACATCCACCGCTCGACTTCCAACAGAAACATAATGAACCCGAAATGAACCTCAAAAGCAGTCAACATAATTAAATTCAGTTTACCACCGTATCGACCTATTGGTAGCGCGTTACTCCATTGTGCTCCTTGCGGTTGTGGCGTCCGGTGCATGTGTTTGCTCGCGTGCCTTATTATTGCTGCTAATGTTAGTCCGCGGCTTGCACGTCATTACTCAATGCATTCTCATTCGGTGTCCGCTTGAATTACGCTAAAGGATAGTAGGGCCAAAATTGGTTGAGCTCAATACATTATCGTGGGCCCTTTTTTGATGTTGCACCGCTCGGGCGGTCTGTAATCACTGTTCAATCATGAACAATAGCATATTCGATTTCCGGGGCTCGAATTACTCAACTGACAAGCAGGCTCTGTCCTGTTTATAATTTTGTTTTCCTGCTCAGAATAAGCCCTCCACTTCTCGTTGTCCGCCGTTTTTCTTTCTGCTTATGGGCAAATTATGTTTATGTATTCACGCATATTTAAGGCCATCATAGTGAACAATAAATTATCTTGTATGGATTTGACTTTATAACATATAACATTAATCTTTCGTGTTAAATATGAGAAGTTTTGATCACACATAAAGTAAACTTCATAGGAGAGAATTGAAGACATGTAATAAAATCCATTAGACAAACATTTCCAAGACTTTTCATACTGGTGTTCAACGGGTGTAATTTGAATCCGACCGTAGGGAAAAATCTTCCCATAGTGAAGTAGTAACGTTTTGCTTATGACCTGTTCATTAATTCAGTAGTAACAACGCTTAAGAACTGCGTTGATTATGATTCACTTACGGGAAGCGTGAACCATCACGGAAAGGGGCTAAAATAGCAATTTATGTTTGTATTCGGGATGAGTGTTTTCATATGTAACGCGAAATGACATGGTAGTGGTGTTAAAAAAGCGTTGAACCCGAAAGAACCAGCAGGACCAAAAGGGTGAAAGAGTCGTAGTGTATAAGTTTATGAATGAATTCAAACATGGTCCAAACTACGCTCCAAATTATGATGTGTATTCTCTCTTTTTTGCAAGTCACAACGATAGGAACTCTGTTGCGTAAACAGTTCCATACCTTTCCTTGAAGGCTGTTTTATGCTTAGTTCAGTGCAGAAACAATGTGGGCAACGTTTTCGCTCCGAATTCGTTGTTTGGCTGATTTGGAATTTCAAATTGTGTCTAATGGAGCGGAGCGGACCATCGCTCTTCCAGGCCTTTGCCATTGCTAGTTATTTTCGTATTCCTCGGGGTACCTGTTGGAAAGGACAGTTCCATAAAATGGTGATCCTTCTGCTGAAACCAGACGTTAGTGCCGGTAATGTCCAGACGGTGTGACAGTTGACGTGATTTTTGCGTTCCATCAGGGCGCAGCGTCAACGACACGGCAAACATTGAGCGGCCGAGCACGTTCCGTGTGCGGATCGTACGGTCGTCCCCGGGGTCGTTCCAAATGAGTAATCTCCCCTTGGCGCGTTTTTACCTAGAGGATAGTCCGATGAACCTAGCGAAAAGGGTAAAGTGAGTCGGACAGCGCCGATGCCTTGCAACGGCAGTGGGGTTAAAAAGCGGAAGGATAATTTATGCCCCTGCGAGGCCGTACACCGTGCGAATGTACTCCGTTGGGATGCGGTCAAGAATAACAAGCTTCCAGCGGCTCAGGCTCGTACGCATCGAGACCGAGCCGGAATAATGATGAAAATGAGCTCTCCGGCTGTCCGTGGATGTCTATCGCTCCTTTCGAAGCCATCTGCCAGTCGGTGCTGCATGGCAGTGGTTACCGTGTGTCAAATCTTGCTCTTTTCCGACTGACAGCAGCCGGCAGGACTCGCAGGGTTGTCTTTCCTGGGCATTTTCCGGCGAGCCTGAAGTGAATTATAATAAAAAGCAAATAACAACAGCCGTGATGATGAGTGAATATTCATCAATTTAATTTCATCACTAGTGAACAAGCGGACAAACACGCTCCAGGGCAGGAGAGCACATGCGGGAATGCGAGGTTGAGAAAAGTGGTGCAAAACGAAACACACAAAACGGATGCTAATGCGCGCCCGTTGGCCGTGTGAAACCCTGACGATGGCGGATAATTTAATTTGACAAGCGGATCGAGGTCAAGCCGAGACATCTCAGTCAGTCGTGGGGAGGGGAGGCTTGCGGTGACCGAACCGGGAAAACCTTGGGGGTCTTCCGGTGACCATGTTCCCGGGGAGAATGCTTTTACTTCCATCGTGCCCGAGAAACGGTTTTTAATGAAAATTGTGTCAATTTTCATTAGGAAACGTGGCCAGAAGATAAAGCAGAGGGATGTTGTTTACCTCTATGCCATCGGTGTCGTTCTTGGCCTCACCGTCTTCAATTCCTGTTTCTCGATGTGTATAGTTTGAAATTACTTATTTACGCCCCTCAGCGTGGGGTGCGGCATTTGCTTGGCAGATTCATCAAGTATAATGTAGGGCATCATTGCGACAGCCAAAATTGGTGAAAAGGGTAAAGAGAGGAAGGGCAAAAAATGATAAAGAGGGGAGTTGGAGCTGGTTCGTTTTGGGTTAGGGTTGATTAATTGTAATCTGCATAATCCTTCCTGACCGTCCGGTGTAATGAACCCACCGGCGTGGCTTAATCGAGGGAGAAAGTGTGATGGATTGGCATCAAACGCAAAACCGTGCATTGAGTGAATGATGTGGCTATAAGTTTTAATTTGGTTTTTTGCCAAAAATGCTGACCTGTTTCACTCATCATGGCCGCAAAAAGTTAACTTTTTAATTGCATTGAGAAGAGAACAACGTTGAATCTCATGGTGTATAGTCCTTTTACCTTCGTCTTCGCTATAGAAGCCGTGAAGAATAGATGATAAATAAATGTTTGTTAATATCAATAAACAAATTCCAATCTTTCTGTGTGTAGTTGCACCAGAGGGTGATTAGGGTTGGCGAATGGTGGCAAATCTCTGAATTAAACGCAAGCAAAATGCAAAAGAGAATGGAAAAATGTTGCCCATGGCGTTATTGTGTTCCCTGCGATTGTTCGTGAGTTGAACTGTATGGAAGAATTGGGCAAAAATTATCCTTTCTCACGACTGTTACGCTAAGGAAAATGCAGCAGCGTCTTTACAAAGAAGCAAAATTGATAGGTAAATGTTGTCCTTTCCATGTTATTTGAAAAATTCAAGAAAATCCGAAAAGATCTTACAATGAGTAAACTTTCCTTATCAACATCTAGAAAAAAAAACCTTTCATTCCGACAAAGCAACATCAAAGCGACGGAATTCCGAAGGACCAATGGTAATATGCATTCATAAAAATTTCATGCTTTGACATAAGTTCGTTAGGCGGAGGATGGAAGTTTTCGTTCGCAACATTGTACCAAAACACGGTATTTACTCTACGTTTAGTTATCTGTCTGCATTATGCTGCGTCATAGCGTACTCAGTGGGTTAGTTTTGGGCAGAAGCGAATGTTGGTCAATGTACTGTGGAGGAAGGGAGATGCATGATGCGGAATGCGTGAGGAAGTTTCAAGATGAAAACCGTCCTCCGACGTCGGTCTTGCTGATCTTCACGAAGGCATCGTGTACGTATATGCAAAGACGGTTGGATAAGGACTAATCCTTGAGATTTATTATGAATCATGAATATTTGTTGCTCATTCATCGCATCCGAAAATGCTGTCTTGGCTCATGGAGCAGGACAATCGGTGGTGTGTGCAGCGAAGGAAAATATGGATCCTCGTCTGGGAATGTCTCAAGCGTTTTCGTGTTTTCGGCCGGGGGTAGCTTTCGGACAAAAGGTCCAAAGACTTGAAAGCTTGTCCGGGTAGCCCGTGTTGTTACCTCCCGGATGAATCCGAATGCTCGTCAACCAGGCCTACGGTATTAGGGAACGGTTGGGTTCGGTACTCTGGTGTTCGAAGAGGAGGAAGAGATTCGGTCGATATAAAGAGGGCAGTTGCCTTAGGCATTCGCAAGTTGTAGCCATGGATAACCACTTCGTCTTGCAGTGGTATTCACTTCAATCCTCTTCCCTGCATGGAAACCTTTCAACGGTCACCGTGCCATACGAAAACAGAGTCCACGTCTTTCTGCCAACTTGTTTGCAGGCGTTCACTTTTACCTTCGGGATGGCAAGAAAAGGGAAGCGTGGTGCCTTAGAGGCAATAATGGGATCGGGATCACTACGGTTTACCAGAATCGAATGTAGTCCACCAGGCAGGATCCGAGTGAAGAATGTGGGTGTTCAAGGAAAGTGAAAATGGAATTGAGTTAGCATTCAAATTCGAAAGTTCTATTCATTGATGAGTGTCGGAAGAAAGGATCGGCATAATAAATACCATCATCAAATATTTCCTCAGAAGAATGAGAGTAACCGTATGGTCTATTTTCTCGGGCTGCAGCGTCGCCCGAAATAGATCCGGGGGCTTACGAAAATGGAGTGGAAAATCCCCAACAGATTAGTAGCACACGTCCGTTTCATTTCGTCAGTCACATATGATGCAACTAACTCAACATGGATTTCTATCTTGGGAGTCATTATAAATTCTTCCTATTAACAGACAACGCCTCGAGTGAGAAACACATTTTCCAAATCAAAGACACTTTTGAATCCGACTCAATCACAATATGCGGATTGCCTGTGTTATCGTGCTAGGGTTTTATCCAGGGGAATTCCTTCAGAGCTAACTACTGCATTTATTTCCTGGGAAACATCGAAAAGAAAATTACCTTACAGACTACTCTCAATGTGGATCTGGAAACTTTTAAACATGAAACACAACAGATTCCGTTTTGAAGTGCTAGTAGCATAATTATTGCTGCATGTAGATCCAAATTACTGTATGATTTTATTCCCTGTCAAAACTATGGCTGATCAAGGTGCAAGAACTTATGGGAAAACTTTTATGAGTTTCCATCAGCCTTATTCGCGTATTTCAACTTCACTATACCTTATCTAAATGCAAATATACAATCATCTATCAGTCCTTATTAAACATGAGTTTTCAAATCAGATGATATACGGTCTCGTAAAATCTAATAAAACACTCATTGGTTATCTTGCTTTTTTTCCTGTGCTCTGCTTCGCTATACGTAAATGTATACGTGACTGAGAAAAGTTATGCGTTAGTATGTTTTTATATTGGTGTTTGCTCCACCATGAAACGATTTATCATGAGCCACCATGCGTCTCCATTGCATTCAGAAACGAAAAACGTGCACGAACCCAGTTTCATGATGAACAATCCTCTAGCTTATGAGAAACTGAGGTTGGTGTGGATTTTTTTTTCTGTTTTAACCAGTCGCTGGATGTTATATGACCGCCCGCGGACAGTAGCTCAGCGCGGGAATTTGCTGTTGTGTATACAACCCGGATAAATGGATGATAAAGTTTCCTCAGGATCATAGTTCGGCGAAAGTTGATCCGTCGATGATCGGGTTTCTAGTGGAGTGTGCGTTGACCTTCATTTTTGAGAGTTTCCGTGCATGAGGTCACGTATGGTTTGCCCCTCTTTCGACTATTGTCCGACGAGCCAAGGAAATGTGAGTTTCAAACATTCCATTGTTTTTTTAACGTGGTGCTTTCGTTCGCCTGCGTTCTCTACAGACTCATGAGAACGGTGCTTTCTATGTTGTATTATAACGATGAAATTTGATCCATGTGAGCATTGGGTTCAGCATTCATCTTCTTTTTTATAGTTTAGAGTGGAGTTATATTGTTCATTCTAATGCTTTTGGACATTGAATTGCTCTGCTCTGCTCTGATGCTATACATAATGAGCATCTACTTTCCACCATTATGCTTCATTTGCCTGCTCTAGTCTAGAGTTCAAAATGGCATATCCAGTGCTCTCGTTCTTGTCCTTTATGAACTTCACCAAACTGACCATTTGGTGGAAGGCCTGTCGGACACAAAAAAAAAACTGGCGCAAAACCCATTACCGTGTTCTGTCGGTTCAATTTCCTGCCGTGGAAACCAAGCCGACAGAAAAAATATTGCTCTTGTGGTTTAAAAAAAAAAGATTTGTTTGCTTGCGAGAGATTTTTGCATGTTTATGCTTTGGAAGTGCGCATTATCTCTGATGTTTTTCGATTTGTTGAAACAAATTGACTGATAAGTAATGAGTTGATTATGGTACAGACAGAAAGGGAACATAGCTGGATGGAATTAAAAAGGGCAAACTTCACCGACTGATATTCATCATTCTCATAGGCATAAAACTAGATGAATACAGTCTACGGTAACATTATCAAACTATCGGTACACGCTGTATGAGATCTTACTCTTTAACAAAAGCTGATTCTGAACCGAGGAAGATGCCAGCAGCTTCTCGCATGGATGGTATTCATTTACTGTTAAGATGGCGAGCCTTTGCACTAGATGGTGCTGCCGTTACGGGCAAGTCGGAAGCGTGCGTGTTATCGGTAAAGTCTGCGGAAAGCTAATCGCTTCATCTCCGTTCACATGGTTGTGTTACTTTTCGGTGCGGCAAAAGCACGAGCACGTGTGGAACTCCTGTGAAAAGTGATCGTTGCACGCGAGAAGCAAGTGGTCTTGCGAAGAACGCTGCAACGTAATCTGCATTTAACCGATCCAGTGCTACGATGGCGAAGAAGGAAGCGTTGTGTTGTAGCGAGCGATTCTTAGCCGGATAGGAACACAGAAACAGGGGCCCCACCGTGTTTCTCATCACACTTGGATCATTGGCGAGCGGGAAAAGACGTCTCGTTCAGCCTGCCTAAGTTGGGAAATGTATGCAACATCTTCATCAAAATACAATCCACCGTTACTGGTATCGTGGTCTTCGCTTTTTGTGTAACGTCACGACACCCGGACGGCCCGGTCCGTGGAAACTCGGCGCCCAATCCTTCATAAGCGTCTAATTGTATGCATAGCACCGAACCGTGAGCCGTCTTTACCGTGAACGTCCTCGTCGTAGCCAGCGGGGCCATTTCGGCGACGGATCACTTCCACCGGGCCCGTGGCGAATGGTATGCTAACCTGCCAAGATACCGACGTCAGCTTCCGTCCTCGTTGTCCAGAAGTATCGTAATTCAACGGTGCCATCCGTGACGGAGGTAAGCAAACTGATGGACGCAAACATGATCACAGGCGCCATAGTCTACCATCGTGCTGTCGTACGCGAGAGAAATAGACAGGACCGATCAGAGAAGGAGGAAAAGAAATAGGGAGACAGAGACGCGAGACAGATAGATACTGCTTCCTGCTTGACGGTGCTAGAACAAGCACGAGCAGCTCCTGCCTCGGGAGCTATAATTTGCATTTATATTGCTGAAATAAAGGATTAAAATTGAACAAGACAAGGAAGGCAAAATAGCTCGCTAATTTTAAAGGCTTCTTCCGCGGTTAGCGCTCCTTCGCCGTTAGTTTGTTACTGTTTCTTCTACCCGGTAACTTGTGGAACTTCCTCCGTGCGTCCAATTTGGAGTAATTTCTAGCGCTTCCTGGTAAGGTGGCTCCCTCCGTAACTGATGATTTTCCAGGACAATAGCTAATGATGCTTTGAGGCGATCGAGCGGTACATTTTATCCATGGGAAGCGAGAGCGGTTTGAAAGAGTTTAGAATTCAATTTGCGTTCCAAGTCCAGCAATGGAATGTTGTGCTTGGGTCTAGAAAATTGAAACGATCTAATCTTACCTAAGGATAACCTCTGCTCCTGTTCGATTGATTTGCAGCGGAACGATACGTATATCGTGATAGACGCCGACGTTGCGGGTCGGGTGATCGTTCGGGTAAAAATGTACCATACTTTCGGGGCTCCGAACGTGCCTTACGTTGATTCGACAAATTTAGGGGCGCCAAAGCTTTGTGTTTTTCTGCATTGGATGCCGATGCCGAAAGGGGGCGCCGCGCTCGTTTGCGCTGGGGTACGTCGGGCGGTCGGTGCCGATTTCCATGGGGAGATAAAACCTATCAAAACTTTTCCTTCCAGTTTATCAGCCATTTTCACTCCATCACACGCCGAACTGCTCCGGATCGGTGGCGGACTGCTCCGGTGTTTGCTTTCGCCTGGCAAAGCTACCCGCACAACGACGGAGACGGGATTGGCGGGTTTAACAATTCGCCTCACATCACAACTGGCGCACAACTTTGACGAAGGGTACGGCTTGTCGAGGTTCCACGTAGTAGAAGACGCTGCTGGGCGTCGACTGTTTGGACGCATTTTCCCGAGCCCCCGGGGCTGGCAGTAGAAATGAAATTTTGAAACAAAGTCAAACAAACACGATAAATTAACTCCACCAATATTGCAGTCCGGCTCGTGGCAAAGTTCACTCGGGAGAGTCGAGCTGCGTTCTCGCTATTGTGGAGATTCAGTGGGATCCTTTCGGGACAAAAAAAAAAAAACCATTGCACAGAGCGGAAGGGGCGGTAGAAACGGTGGCGAAAAATCTCCTGCCAAAAAGTCGGATCATTGTAAATGACGAATGTGTGCCTAGGGAAGGGACTTTATTTACCGGGAAACAGAAAGGCTGGAATAGTATTGTTTGATTAGGTAACTTTTCGGCAGAGTCGAAAATAGAAAGTTCCGTTGTAAGTAAGTTATTTTCTCTTCCAACACAAATTCGACAGAACCTGTTTCCGTAAGCAGCACTGCCGATTGCGGAAGGTACAATCCCTGCGAATGATTCTTCTTTAAAAAAAGAAAATCATCCCGGGTTTCGCCTGGGCCAATGAACACGTACCAAAAGCTCATAAAATTGTCAGTATTGGAAAAAGGGAACACTTCTGGAATGCTCAAGAAGCATGATGTCTTGGGACTGTCCGGGTGAAAAAAAGAACGTGCATCCATCCCGATCGATGAGGCGTGAGCACCTTTTTTCAATTTCCCTCAACCAAGATTGATCGATTTTTGGCGAGCGTTCCGGACCTTTTTGGAAAACTTAAGGGCAAGTTTAAAGGCACGTCTCTAGCAGGCGAGAGTTGGGAAGGCGAATGGTTTAGGCAACACAAGAAATTGCCTGCTTTATCAGAAATAGCCATCTGATGACGTGTGAATGGCCGGATATGGCGGAGAAAGGGCATTACTCACCACAGATAGTTGCCATGGGCGTGGATGATTTTAATGCTGGGAAAGGAATGCTCTGTTCTTAAGGGATATCCTAAATTAGCCCGATTGGGCTCAAATGTGGGATGCGTCCCAAAAAGTTGACATTATATGACGAATGTTTTAAATCAGACGACATAGAAGATAGAGAAACAAAAGCAATAACGAAAGCTTGCCTTGATGTCTTCCAACCACGAGTGGCTATGTGTAAACAAAATGAGTTACGCAGAAAGAATGTATAATTTAATATTCTTTTCCGAGGAATACTTAATAACCCTCATGAAGGGCAGAAGAAACAGAAACTGGAAGATGTGTATGTGGTTTTTAAGAAGGAACGTCCCTTGGTTTTTTAAAACTGTTAAGCAGTAATATTTTCGTGTAAAAGTGAATTTTTCTATTTTTTTTTAGGAATCTTAAAGGAACACGTTTATCATATTCTGGAGTATAGTTTATACACAATAGCGTTCATCACCTGTGGAGAGGATAAATAAACCAGAAATCATTTTGAACTAACAAACTAAATACCTACCGAAGGCAAGATGAAGGACTAGAGTTACAAGTCTTCAAGGTAAGTGATTGTGTTTCTAAGACACAGTTTATGTTAGCCTATATAAAAGGCCTAAATTTTGTAAAATTGTTTGTTTAACATATTTCCTTGAACGTTCATATATGCCACTGTGTTATATGAACAATGTCTCTTTTTTATGTTATGTGATTCACCTGTCTTGAAATAATGCGTAAATTATACTTAAAAACCTTTTACAAACGCACCGTATGCCATTTGCGACAGTGTTTCATTGTCTTCAATCGTATCCCTTCTTTTCCAATCTGCCATCCAATAAGCACACTCTCTACCGTTCTTTTATCGCTTTTATTTGCTGGATAAATTTGTATCGCGTTACAAGTTGATTAAAACTCTCAATCCGTGCATAATCCGCAGTCGCAAACAATCGAAGTTCGCTAACTTCGTTAACGAAGCACTTTGCAGTGCCAGTGAATTTGTAAGTTGATAACGATCGTAAAATCGAATTAAGAAAACAATCGAATCGTTGGCGGTGGAGGCAGCGGCATGCAAGGATCGAGAGTGTCGCGACATCCGCTGTTATGCTTTGATGTCAAAATGTCACAAAACGCAACAGTGTCCCCAACACGGATGATGTCTCCCGACGACCCGTAGGTTGGGCTCCTCCTGCCTCACATCGGATGTCCTATCCGTGGAGAAACATTCTTTTTACGAGGTCTCCCTGAATGTAAATATAATGATCAAATCAAATCCAGACGTAGCGGTACACATACACTCATCGCGCCCGGGGACACGGACACAAATCCGCTATTTCTTTGCAAAGTCAAGCGCATCGGAAAGTGAACGTCTTACAATTGGAAGAAATAACTCAAAAGCGGGAGGGTAGTGGAAATGTAGGAACAATATACCTCAACATGGCTCGGTGGAAGCTTGTCGTCAGTCTTACGCTAACAATGTAAGTCAACAAAGCGCCAACGAGAAGGCAAATGACGCCAGCCAAGGGGACCTGAATGTCGAACGGGTCGGCGATGTGGATGTGTTTGAGCGTTTTCGTTCCTTTTCCCAGGCAGGCGATGGTGAGGTACGGTGCTGCATAAAAAATGAATGATAGCATAAATTTTAAAACAAAGCAACCATCGGTCAGAGGACAAAACAACATACTCTGTCGCAGCACATCGAGCCATCGCCCGTTCACAGATTCCCGCGGCGCACCACGTCCATTTCTGTTGAATGAGAGTTTCCATTCTTTTACCGTGTTCCCTGGGTTGATCAACAAGTTTGATTCGTTTTCTTTTGTCGGATGAAGTTCATTTTTGTTTTCCCCCTTTTGCGAATTTTTTTTTCTTGTGAAATAGATTGGTTGAGTTGTTTCCTCGGACTCTTCATTATCTTTGGGAACTTTGAGAAACTGTCCACCATGCTCTTTCGCATCTGCTCCCGATGGCACTTCTCGCTGGAAGGAAAATGAAGGATGAATGACGAGAACGGCGACGAATGTGAATTGTGATTGTGGTCATCGTTTTGTGGCTTTCATCGGTCGACATTCCCTGGCGCTCTTAGGTCGAAAACCCTTCAATCCGTCGTCCGGATTATCTCAAAGAATAAATCAAACTTTTCCTCGGTGGTGAAGGGCTTTTTGTGTGAACCTTCTGTTATGGGTTTCATCACTGTTTCAAGTGTGAACCATCTTCTTCTGTGCGGTTCTGTAACAGCTTAATACTTGCTAAAATAACGTTCTTGGAGTCGCTCTCTTTTTGATATTTGTGTTTCCCGATTGCAGGAGCAGGCAGCCATGTCAAAAAACGATTCTAAGAATTTCGTAGAAAAGATGGAGGAAAAAGTCCTTTCTAAAGTATTCTGCCCTGATGGTTGGTAGCAGCTGTATAATCTGCCCAGGGCCATCTTCGTGATCAAAAGTCGTGACTTTTGAAAGGATAGTTTTCCGAAGCAGGATTTTCTGCGGTGATGTGTTTTAGATTATTCCTTTCCTACCCAGTTTAAAACCGGAGAAAAATAATGTAACTCCAGTAGGTTTAAACTAAGGAGATCAAACTTGATTTTACAATTTCTTCTTGTGAAGGGCTAAAGATGCTGATGGTATTTTTCCGTCACATTTTTGTTACTGGAAAGCGTGTCCCTAGCATTGCATCGATCGTCGACGTGATCCAATTTGCAGTTGGAAAAGTGCATCTAATTTTCAAGGATAACTGACAATGATAAATAACCGTTGATGCCAAAACACTGTTTGAAGGACTTCTGTTAAAGAAAAAGAAAATCACGGTGCCTTCAATATACATCATTGCTAGTACCATAATAAATTAAGTTATTTTTCTAGATTTTAAACTTAACGAGATATTTTGTTGCAACACGTTTGAGTAAATTATGTCCTCTTCTCTACCCAAAGAGATTGATAGAACGATTCCGATTCATGATTAAAGCCTTGTATCGGATGTCGTCGCAAATATGTAACCCATTTTAAAATGCCACTCACGTTGGCTCAACTCCTATTGTGAGACCTCGGTCGATAAAGAAGTTAAATTTATTTATTACCGGATGGCATTCGATACTCGTTTCCCGAGGACAATATTCACGCAAGGGCAAGCCAACAAGGGCTGGCAAAGAAGGTCACCAAACACCCCAAAACGATCTCGTCACCGATTTTAATCGAATCCCATCGCCAGAGGTTTCAATTCTGTGCGGGTGTGTGTAAGTCATTCATGCCGAAAGTAAGGTAAGTTTTTCGACATGTAAAAGACGGAACCGACGGGGGCAAGGATGCCGAAAAGTCAGCAGAAGAGCGAACCCATCAAGCATTTAGAGTCGGAAGATAAAACGACCCGAACGCCGCCTGCAACTAAACGCGAACGAAACTTAAACTACCTTTGGTTCGGGGAAGTACTGCTTTACACTTTGTAATTCCGGTCTCCTGCCAGCATCCCTTCGGTTGACGAGGGTACAGTAATCCAAGCGCTGCGAATGGAGTGGGGTTCCGGAAGTAGACCCGCTGCTTGCCGGAACCAGCGGGGCTGCCCTTGGGGCGCGATACAATAACAAATGGTCGAAGGAAATTAAATCGATCCCTGGAAGCCCCTGCAAGCACATAAAGTAGGATGACTTTAGCGAAATTGTCACTTTTATTGCCGTGCCGAGGATCGTTTCTCCAATGCCCAATGAAGCGGATGCTTTGGTTTGGGTTGTTTGGCTTCTTCGTTTCGTTCTTTCGCTGGGAGGGTAAACATTTAGGCAAGCGAGGAAAATTATGATTGTGCCCGATTACAACGATGTTATTGGTCGTGAGCAAGATGTCGCTCAAAGGAAAAACCTAACAATATAAGATCGCGTCAGTAATTTAATGTATCTGAAGATGTAGCTGGAAAAGTCAGACAATTTAAAAAGAAACGAATTGTGTTGTTTTTCGTTATTTTAGCTCCGAGGTTTCCGGTGGAGTATTTTGGAAAGAGCAACCTAATCAGAGTTGAAATTTGAAATTTCGTGACATTCGTGCCAACAAAACTTTGTTTAAGAATGCCGTTTTACTAAGGTGATTCTAGAAAAACAGGCAAGACTTTGAAACTTGGCAAGTTATCGTTATTAAATCGTTTAATTACCCACTGAAAAACCCCGGATTCCAAAATCTTCCTCCGCATCCATGCGCTATTAAGCCATACTCGGCCAACCGACGGCACTTTTTCCATTAAAACTTTGGCTCCCGATTAGCGTACTTTGAGCGATTAGGGAATTATTCCTCCATCCGCAGGCGTCATCCGGCCAGTCTTTCGGGGGGTTTTTCTAAGACTAACGCCCACTAACGACAACCGGTTGGCAGAAATTGTATTCGTTAATTGTTCCTCCACTCGGGAATTGCACATCCCTGGACGCAGGGAAACATTCCGGAGCCCAGGGGTTTGTGCTTCCGGGTTTTGCCGGAAAAAGTTCACTAACGCCTGATGGATGACGATCAACCCGAGCTACGGAAGCGCGGGTACGGAGGCGCGGTCCGGTGGATGCTAACATTATAGATTAGCAATCCTATGGCGTCCGGAAGCGCCTGCTGAACGGGACGGAAGCACTCTTCGAGCCAGCCGGACAGAAACGAACGGACAGATGGCTGATCATGTTCTTGTTGCGGGATGGGTTAGCGTTTTGAGTGAATTAATACAGCGTGAGTAATGAAGCCCGAAATGTTGAGCAAAACAGCGGCCATGTTTCGCCCCGAGTTTGGATCCGTGCGACGGATGGAAGGAGGCATTGGTGTCGGTGTGCTGATGAGCAAATGATGTAAAAGCTCTGTTCCCGTTTTACGGGGGATACTCGTCGCTCGTACTCGTCGCTGGTAGAGGGGGTCGTGGTCGAACGACTGGGGCAGGAATCAGTGCTAAAACATTCCTCTCTAGGTGAGATGAAGTGCTCGTCCCCTCCTGCCCGTTCCTGAAGAATCCTGTTGTTCTTGGGCAGGCCAACCATTGCAAAGTGAAACTTTAGCTTACAGCTGGGACGAACAGCTTGCTGTAAGGGTGGTTGTGAAAAGTGGAAACTCGTGTAAACAACGTACACACCTAGCCGTCTCGTCCCACCCGGCATATCCTTTATAGTGGTTCAACACCCTTCGGAGAGGTTTTGCACTAACCGGTGTGTCTCGAGGGGGTTGAAATTGTTGCTGCTGGAAGGGTTGTTTTCCAACGGCAACATAAAGGAGAAAAAAAAATGGGGTGGCCAGCGGAAGGGAACGCGCAGTGGAAATTGTTGCATGTGGAAACGGTGTTAGTTAGGGGTTTTGTTTTAAGCAGCTTTTTCATTGTTGTGTGTCAGAGCCTTGAGACGTTCTTTTTTTCCATTTCCTTGCCACCAGCAGTTTGCTCGGATATTGCTATTGGAAAGTTTCAGCCAATTTACTGCAGTAGGGAAAACATTTCTGAACGCTTAAGCGAAGCAGAAGCTCTCGAAACTCATTACAAGTAAGATATAGTGCAGGAATAAATGCTTGGGCTTTCCGCTGGATTCAAGGAGACACAAAGAGTACGGCATATTATATTAGAGCAGTGGCTAAGATTCAGTTCCCTCTTGCCTGATTCTAATGTTAGCTAGTTTTGCTATTTTTTAGTGTATGGATTATTGTTAAATTGAATGAAGCTTCTGCTATCTGGAATACCGCAAGAGGTAGGCATTTTCAGTTCATTTTATATTTTCCGGGCAGCAAAACTAGACGATTGTTTACAAACAAACAATTACTTAATATAACTCCGAAAGAGAAATGAGCGCTCATCGTCAGCATTCCTTTCACAAGTCTAATTTCAACCACAGCGGATCTGTTTATTATCAAGGATTGCCGTAGGACACGGATGGCATTTTGCGCTCGTTTTTTTTTTGCTTAAACAACTACAGCCCATCAATTGGACGCAGTGACCATTACAGTCACACTCTCTGACAACAGCAGCCCGTGATGTCTGCTGCTCAATGGCAAATGTTGCCTTCATGCTTAGCTTCACCCTTCTTGTCCGGCTTGCGGTCGGGTTTGTCTTCCGGCATCGCAGTATCGGTCCACTAATGTTATGTGATTACAAAGCAGTCACCAGCAGACGCAGCAGCTTTCGTCAGGATGAGTTATGAGAAAAGTTATGAAATTTGTTGCTTTACTACCAGCACGGTCGCTTTCTGTACGCCTCTCGGCGCAGGGCAGTGCTGCTGGTGGTAAAAATCTGACCGATGCGGTAAGGAAGAGATGAGGCGTTGGTAGCCGGTGGTGGTTGAAGTACTTTACTCGCATTTCCTCCGTATCGCTCGTTCGGTCTGGCTTTTACGGTTAGGATCTGTCCAGCAGCGGAGCATAACACTTGACGCTCGCGGCAGTCTCGGGCTCAACTCGTTGCCATCGTGTTGGATAACTATACAAAACACTACACCACTGTCGCTTTCTTCCAGCTGTCTTTCACCCGCAATGGTGTGCAATGTGGGCAGAAAACTTTCTTCAGATTGTCTTCACCTTCGAATGAAACTCCCCCGCTCGTCCAGCTGTTTTCGTGACCTATTTGTGCGAGATTGATGAGCTTTCCTTTCGTGCGGTGTCACATGCGCAAACATTTGAAGACACAAATCGGTTCATCAACGAAACCACCGGTAGATTTGGGAATGGTGTTCAACTGGACGCAGTAAGATGTGGTGGAAATAAAAAACAATCTTCTTCACAGACTCGCAGGCACTGCGTGGGTCAGGGATGTGGTTGGCAGCAGGGACTACGATGTAACTACGGAACAGAATGCTGTACTCATATTCTCATGGACTCTGGATCGCAGGGGTCTTCTATTATTTGTCAATTGTTCTGTTGATTAAAACGATGCAATTGATATGCAACAACTAGCATCTTTACTAGGCTCAGCTCGAAAAAGAACGGTCGCTTTTACTGAATGAATCCTTCGATTGGAAGTTCGGGTTAATCATGAACGATTTTTGTCCTGTCCTCTGATTTTGTTAGCAATGTTCCTTTCTCTGTAAGCTCCTGGCATTAATGATTACTTTTAGTCATCACCAGACCCCGGATTTTGAGTAACCCTATGATAGCTTTTATATAAACCATAGCATTCATGGGCAGTGTTACAAGTAAAATCAACAACGGATAGTTTATTGCGCCAAATGTGTTCAGCAAGCGGGGAAGGAGTTTCACGGAGTCGTTGAACTCCGTTAATTGTGTGTGCTCCCAATTGCATCCGTGGGCAGTGTTACCCTTGCTACGAACTGCGAAGTCTTCACTTCTGAGCCACCAAGTTACACGACGGCAGTATGCTCGTGTTTATTATTTACTCTTGCGCAGTGGGCAGGAATGAGGGCAAGGCGACAGGATTATTCCAGCCTGTTAAATCTCGATGTGAGAAGACGTGCGTAAAGACAAGGGGAAGGGAGGATAATCCTCCATCCTCACTAACTCTCCTCTATGCCTGCTAACTTTCAGAGGGAATGCAGTGAACGGTAAAAGATGGACCTTCGCAAGTCGTTCGGCTTAGGTTGCAGTCACCCCAAGATGGCCAACCGGCTGGAGCAGTTGATGTGGAAAATTGCTTAAGTGATAAGAAAATTTGCACTTAATACCACCGGCCAGCAGCTTCGTCGATCCGGCGCTGGGTTGGGTGGCACTTTGGACGACACCGAACAAGACGGACGGGGAGTCATAGCTGGAGCCTCGAGCTGGACGGGTTATCGACGTATTCCGATAATGGAGTTTATCCACCGGGCGCAATGTACACACAACGTGGCGAAGCGAATTGTTGCGCGTGGGGTAAGAGTGGAGCGGTCACCATCGACGGTGGGCCACTTTCATCGTAAACCTCACGGGATGGACGCCGTGAACGGCTTTCAGCAAAATGTTTTATTATATTGACCGAGGGTTTGCGAGTGCAAACGGTTCGGCATCCTGCACCTGTTGGCTATCGAACGAAGTATGTTGGAAGGATGAATCATCGACAACGGGCGCGTTTCGGATCAGAACTGGCAGCGAAAGGCCCGCCCTTTTCCCTGGCCTTCGTGTCCCGTCGCCTTACCAACATTATTAGGCGCAGCATAAAAGCATATTCTCCGCTGCGGCTTGAGCAAGGAATGATTTATGATGGCTGAAAGGTGAGGTTCACCTTTCTCGGGAGACTGTTTGTAGCCAGCCTGGACCTTCCCGGATTCGATTAGTGAAGCTATTTGTTAGCCGCTTTGAATGGATAAATAAGTACACCGCCCGGCGCATGAGCTGTGGCGGAAGTGAAAGCGATCCCGCGTTTCGCTACTGAACGCTGCATTGGTGGATATTTCACGGCTAATTTCCCCGTCCCAAAGCCACATGATGCTCTGCTCTGTCTGCAGCTGTGCTCGCCAAGGCGTTAATCATTTTTGTTTGCACGTGAAAATAAGCAACGCTTCGCTAGGCGCAATATCCACGGGTGCGGGCCCGATTAGGATTTGCGTGCGGGATCTAGCCCCTGAACTTTGGAACTTCTGAGATTTCCATAAAATTAATTCCTGCTCTAATCACGAGCAATTTTTCCCCCGCCTTCAAACACTTTGCATGCCGTACCCATCGCGAAGGCCGCGTTTAGAAAAGTTGTGCAAGCTTGAACGTCCCTTTGATCCACCGTCCCGTCATATTTCGCTCCCTTTTTGTCTATACGTAGATGACAGGAGAAGGAGGGGGATTGCGAACGAGCAATTTGGACGAACTTTTTCAACTTTTGAAATGGGGCCATTTTCTGGGTGCGGTAGCTGGACGAAAAGTCATTGGATCAAGTGGGAGCGGTGGGAATATTAATTCTTACACCTGTTCCGATAAATACGACGGTTTTGCTGTGGTTCGGGGGGGGGGGGGGGGGGATGTAATTTTTAAATTTTCCTTATTTTACTTTTCACCCTGCTTCTAGTCATCACATTCACATCCAGTTATATTGTTGCTTCGGGTGGAAGGAAAATGTTGAACAACGGTAAAGCGAAAGATGGCTAGCGAAAGTGAAAGGTATTTAAGCCAGCAATTTTTAACCAACCTTTACACCCCACGCGCTCGTCATTGTAAGTGCTTACGGATCATTAATATGACACAAAGTGTGCTTGTGAGACAGTATGCAATGGAGGTTTGAGCATCCATCCGTTTTCAGAGACTATGCAGCAGAACATAAAAAAAAACTCCACTGAAATGTAAATTCATGCACAGGGAAAAGTGAAGTAACGAAGCGCGAATGGAGAAGCAATCGAATCCCACTGGATATCGTCGTACTCGCTGCCTCGCTGGATGATATGAAAATTTCCCCCGGAGTCCGTTGGAGAGGAGTTTTTCGCCCTTTTCACCGACCGAGTGCACCATCATCGGGTGGGCCATGTTGCCTTACATGCGCGTCTGGCGCTCGACACCGCAGGATGATGGCAATATGTTTCGTGGATCGAACGATGCTTTAATGGCCGAAAAGCATGTAGTTAAGTGCCATTTTTGCATCCCCTACACACGCTGTGCTCGATAAGGGTGGGATGGATGTGTAAGGGATTGAGAGACTCTTTTTTTTTTTTTGGTTTAATTTTCAATCTTTCTGCGCCATAAAATGTGCACAAATGGATCTGGACAAAATGGGTGGATTTTTGTTGCCTCAGCAAACATTACTGAAAGCATAACAAGCAAATGAGCTGGCGGTGGAAAACTGTGCTAAAGGGAGAGGAATGGTGTATTTCGATCATGCAATATGATCATCAAATGTGTAAAGCATATATACATTGATCTTGCTATACTTGAATGCTTTCGTAAGCATGTTAACGTTCTGGTATGTTCAAGTTTAATTTTATTCATGCTCCAGTCAAAGCAGTCAATCTAATGTATTATACAGTTATTTAAAATGTCAACGGCATAACAAACTCTGGTAAGGATATCCAGTCCCCTCACCAGTTTCCAACTCAAATGTTCTCACCCATAAGGGTCAAAAGGTCACTGCGGGAATGGGAATGAAATTCGTGCCTTAAAAGCGACCCTATAACAGGCCCAGTCTCAAGAGGTGTCTGCTTCATTATTTCGTTCACTCACTGTTTATTGGGATCCAAATTGCTTTTTTAATTTATCCCTTCCAACTTCCGCTCGCATCGCCCCGGAATCCCGGTGCGTTGTGTCCCGCTCAAGATGATTTGACTTATGCGTGAGCGTACGATGGAGACCCTTTTTTTTGCAAAAAAAAAGCTACCGGCTCAAAAGGCTTGGGATGAAAAAAAAAAATAAAAAAAAGGAAATAAAATACGATTCACAACACACAGCAAAGAGGGAAATCCTGCCGTTCATAGTATTGTTACCTTTTTCGGGGCGCCTAGCGATAAAAGCTGTCATCAGCCTGCGTTCGTTTGGACCCTGTGGAGAATGTGAACAACCTTAATGACGGTAGCAATTTCCATACACTTCATAAATTTGCTATTGATTTTTGCCGCGGTTCGGCAGAATACGTATTGCTATAAAAAAAGTTTTTGGCAAATTTCACCACGCCGCCTGTAGCATAGCACTTCCGTGGAGGGAAATATAATACGTGTCTTTGTGGCACCGTACGTCGGTGTGGAATGGCGCTGGTCCGGAGGATCCTTATTCGATCGCAGGTAGGTGGTTGATTGGATTTCATTGTTGCGAAGTGTGGGCCAAACAGTGATGAGCTAACATGTCAATGTGGAGACATGCGTTAATAGTCGAGCGTGAAGTATCCTTTGCTATATCCCGTTTGTTATAAATTGTTATAAATATAAACTGTCATTCTAAAATTGATTAAACGCGAAGGGTGGTGGAAATTTTTTGTTTCAATTATATTTTAATTAAGCCAAATGTACTCGATTTGGGTTAGGAAAAAAGCCTACCACTAGGATAGTTAAAGAAACACATTTTTATGAACTATAATATGGAATGAATATTTGTGAAAACTGGGATACTTCTCCCAAATGGTCCTTGTTATCTTGACTTTAACTTCACTTAAGTATAGTTTTATGAAAAAATCGCGTTGGAGAAGTTTTTCTTTATTAATTCATTTTTATGTAACAAAATATACATGACCAAAATAATTTCTTGGCATTCTTACAGAAGCAACCATCGTTATCTTGCGTTCATCAGCACCATGAAAGAAACCAGCCTAGCTTAATTGGACTTCGTCAATCGACTCGTCGAAACGAAACACGTAGGACATAAAGGACATCCAGGATCCAATGAATCTACCCGTCACCGTCAACTACGTCCCAGCACCACCGCTAACAACACTGTCGCTTTGAATTTGCATGGGAGTTTAACCTTTCCTCGCAACTTTGATGCCTGGGACGCTTTCGATCCCATTTTGAAGGGTACCCTTTTTCGGTTCAGCATCGCTGTAAATTGACACATATCATTTGATCCAGCAGGATATCATTATCCGGAAATAAATTTCCACCCACTGTTCCCCGTCCCGCGCGCGCCCGCTATCCACTGCTTCGGGGCTGACAGTGGGGACGAGTTTATGCGCATGGCGTCGCAAAGCATACATAAATCTAACCCGACAAGTCGCGCTGCTTGTCGGCATAATTGGCTTTTCCCCGCACGCCGGTCGATGGGTGGGTTTTCCACGGTGTCACTAAATATATTTTGGCAGACCCGAAGGACGCGGCACTGTAACCCGAATGGGGCCCTCAAAGCTCTCCTTTATCTTTACGAAGCGTTCGGGTTTCGTCCTCGGAGCGAATGGTATTTCATGGTTAAGGATAACAAGCCATGTAGGAAGCGAATTTTTAGAAGCCTATGGAAAATACTGGCCTTGCTTGTAACAAGAGCACCAAATGCAAACAAGTTGCGCAAGTGTACTACAGGAAAAAGAAAATTGGGATCAGAGCCGAAACACTTTAAGGATTTGTGATATTCCAAGTTTCGTAAACGTTTGTTTCTATTGAATAAACATGGTTGTTAAATATTAGGAATACGGAGTGATTTGAAAACAAAAATGACAAGATTTGAAAGAAAGACTGATCCAATTACGTTATGACGTTGGAAAACAGACTTTTAATTTATGGAGAAAATTGATTATCAAGCATTAATAATGTAGCAACGCTATTCTCTTTTTAAGATCGAAGCATCGTCCTCGGTAGCCATTCGTCATTTGGCATTCATCATTTCACCACAGGTCCCCCAGTTCCAGCCCCTATTCCCTCAAGGCTAAACAAGGCTCAGCGGTCAGTGGCAACTCGTACGAGAGAGAGAGAGAGAACGACTGATACAATTTGATCATCGTGACATCATTAAAATGTTTCCTTTTCCCAGGGTAGTTTGTGTTCGCTCAGTTCGGAGTAGCTTTCGAGGGCCGCAAGGCCGTACCTAGGAGACAAGGAACCGTGGAACGAAGTCATCGATGGTGGCAAGGCATGAACACAACGGCACAATGCCGTCAGAACAGCTTCCGCGAAGCCCGATCCTCAGCGGGTTTCGTGAGGGAAAAAACGGCCATGGGGCCGAAATTATACATTCCAAACAAGTCCCCGTCTATCCGACGGGGGGGCTAGTGGGAAACACTGCCGAAAAATGCCTCATCCGGATCATGTTTGATGGGACATAATAAACCATTAGCTGCGAGACTCCCGGAAGTATGGCCAGCACTGCTCGGCAAAACGGGGGCCGGAGGGAATACTGGCTGGCCCGACATTAGGAGCATGACAAATTCCGTACCATTCACCTGTAGGATCAGTCGTTTATCATTGGGAAATTGGACTGGCGGCGTAGACGAGCTCGTAGCTTCCTATTAAGATAACCTTCGACCTTTTCCTAGCGTGCGAGCCAGCTCGGGGTTTTATTGGAGGGAAGGTCGCAGCACCGAGCAGATCCGTGGAGGGTAAAATACAGCAGCCTGGTTGTTGCCTTGTTGTCGATCATGACTTTGACAAATGAATTCCGTGAGTGTGCTGCATTAAAAATGAATAAAGCATGCGAAAGACACGGGCCATGCGGGAGGGGTCGGTGGGTAGATAAGATTGTCGTCGAATGATAACGAACCATGTTCAGAGTTTGGCATTTTGTTGTTTCGTCGCCTGCTACAGCCTGAAGATTGTGTAATGCAGTTTTTATTGCTGGACTGAATCGACCAGAAAATGTTCCTTATCCTTATTGCAAAGGTTTCGGTGCTCATGGTATTTTCATAAAGTTGTAAGAGTTTTCCATTTACAAAACCTTCCATGTCGTCGTCTTTTGATTTTGTATTTCCTTCCTACATATTGTAATTTTTCGTAGGAGCATCTGGAAGGGTCGTTAAATCATGTTATAAAATTGGTGAAATTCACTCCCATATACCCCAGACTGCCTATACTTTCACACCAGGGTGCATAAATCATACTGCTACCTACGGCGAACAGCTTTCACCCGTACGATTTGCTCACTCAATCAGCCCATATGCAGAATGTGCCAAGGATGATGAATATTGAATGGCGTTGTACAATCAAGGTGAGCTGAGGCTACCGAAGCACGGTTAAAGCCAACCGTAACTTTCTAAGACACGGTGCAAGTTTGTTCCTTTTACGAATTTAATATCGATCTACCCTTGCTGTGATGTATTAGGTTCACCTCTGACAGGAACAGCCCATTTGGCGGAATGTGATTTTAAAATAACAAAGGCACCAAATTTTGTTGGAAAAATAATTGCTTTTTTCTTTTACAAAGAGGACAAAAGAGAGTTATTCCTAGCGGCTTTAACAGCAATATGTGCATGAGTCAAGCAACCCTTCAGGCGTGCTTTAACTTTCGCGAAACCATCTGTCGTCTTCATCTGTACCGCTTCATTTCAATTTCAACTGTCTTTATCTCATTCAAATCACCTAGTAAGCGTACATAGAGCAAGTTCCAGTGTGATGTAGAGAGGAGAAGCGAGGAAGTGTGAGGGAAAAGTGTTCCGATCGTGACCTGGTTCGGCATTACCGGAAATGGTCGAATGGGTTAGGATGGCCCGGGGAAAAACCTTTCCTCCATGATGGAAGCTAATGATGTGTGAAATTTAGAACTTTTTACTTCCCTCCTGGCTGCTGGCGATTCTCTTATCGTTCGCGTAGCCCAAGATGGTCGAGGGCGGCAGTAGAGTTTCGGCAATCCCTGGGCGCACGCTAGAAAGAAAGCGCTTCGGCCATCTTACCGCACATTTGCAAGGGACGGTTGGCGCTTCTTTAACGATGCTCGTCAGCGCTCGTGCGGCAGACGGTTGTGGGAAATGAACAGTTTTTGCGCGTCGTTGACAGGGTGAGTAAGGTGGCATTTATGTGACTTGTGACAGCAAGGCAAATGGGATGAGGATGGGGCGAGGCAGAAGAAATCGGTGATGGACAAGAAGGGGAGAGACCGGTGGGTGCGTCCACATATGTTCGGCTTGAGCTGGCAAGGGTTTAGGCCTACAAAATGTGTTGGAAGATCCCACAATTCTGGTAACTGTAGCTGACGGTGCGTCAGGACGTAGCGCACGTACTCTCGTGACATGGCAGCATTTTTCTTCCCCAGGAAATTCCCCGGTTGTTTCCCGGTGCTTCTTTTTTCCACGGTGAGTTAGTCAAAGACCGTGGCCGTCCGTGGAAGCAAAAGGTAACTTGGGTGGAAAACATATGTCAAAAAAAGGCGAAAATGTACCGAGAGAAAAAGACATAGTCGGCTGAAAAGTGGGATAAAGAATGCTAATCTCGAGTCGGTTTTGCGTGCGTGTTTGCGATGGCTTGTCGGTGGGCTGGCAGGAGCTGAAATGGCAAGGATGGATGGCACGAAGGAAGAAAATATGTTCACCACACTTTCAGATTGTTTTCAGAGCTTGTGTGTGTGTGTATGCGTTTCTATGCCTGGTCGGTAAATCTGGAAGTAGCATTTCGTTTTTTGGGGGCCAACCGACGGCAGTGGTGTGGTTGGAAGCGATGGAGGATAAACCCTGCGAGCGTGGGAGTTGAAGGATGTGCGTTGATGGATGTTCGCAAGGAACCAGGAACCCTTTTCTCGTACCCTCGGTGGTGCTGCGAGTTTCGTAGAAATGGAGGGAAAGGTTTTCGGAAGAAAAAAAAAGTCAATCCACGTACGGACAAAACGACAAAGGCAGCACTTTTCGAATGTGCATGTAAATAAATTCGGTTGCGCAACTTCATAAACGTAATTTATTTAAATTCTTTAATGCCTTTCTGCATGATTTCTCCGCGAAGTAGGAGGCATTTTTCGCTGCTTTCGGAAGGAGACCGGCGAAGTTGAAAACCATGAATTGTCTTCCTCATCCATATCCAAAGGACAGGGACGGAATGGTTCAGGATGGTTTTGAAGCGTAGGTGAATCATTTACCTAATCCTTGGTGGATGAAATCGTTTGTAACCGGCGTAGGATGAGCAGATTTATTTCCTTCATTGAAATGAACAAGCTACCATGGGTTGGGGAGAGCAGCAGTTTCGCGGTATTAAAACCGGATAATGCTTTCATTTACGGCCGTTTCAATTCATTGGTGAGAGGTGCGATGATCCGTGCTCAATTTGAATAATAATTACCATATGCAACGACGATTTGTTACTGCAAATTTACATTTTATAAAGATGTTGAGTATTCTTGTGAATGCGGAGACATCTTTAAAGAAAGCTACTGCAAAACGTGTACTTTGAAAATAAAAATTTTTGTTACGTATTTTTTTACTAAGATATCATTCCGTTGGAACAAAATTGCAATGAGGAGAATTGATACTTTTTGTTTCGTTTATTGAATAGTATAAGATAAATTAAAAACCGGTCAGGTGTTCACGCCTTTCCTTATCGTAGCCGTTGTGTTGAAACCTGAAAAGTTTATTTCGGTCTCCTACAAAAGCTTAAGCTAAACAGCTCCCTAAACAGTGCCACTGAAGGTGTGTTTGTATGCCATTAAAAAGTTTGTACCGAAATTCAGTTCGTTCCCAGGATCCTTTTTTCCGGATCGTGGGCACCACCTTTTTCCGGATCTTAGTAGGCTTCGTCATGATGTCTACTTTGCTTGCACCAAAGGAAAAGAGAGATAGAACGCACGAAATTCAGTGTAAATGTAGGGAACGTACGGTTGTGTGGCGTGTAAGATTTACTTCCGTTTTATTGTGTGCCCAGCGAAGAACTATATGTAACGCGTGTTTTCGTTACCAAACCCTCGGCGCTCGAACAAGAAACAAGGGAGAAGACGCACGGCACAGAACTTATGTGCCCGCAGGGGCCTCAGCCGTGCGGAGTGAAATAAGACGTAAGACCAAGTGAGTGAGGGCTCGCGGGAACAACATGAAAAAGCCGTTTAGCGGGAAAACAGGTGCCGGAAACCGGGGAACAACTGGATCGCGAATTCGTCCTACTTTGACGCGCATTGTCTCTAAGCGCGTAGAGCGTGACATTTTTCGCGTTTATTCCACTGCTACTCGGCTGGTACATTTCCCCAAACGAGGCAGAAAATTTTTCTTCACGTATTCTAGCCATCCCCGGTGAGGGATTTCATATGTGAGTGGATAGGAAAAATCGACACGATTTACCACGGCAGCGGAAGAAAAGTTTTTTGAGCGGTGTGTTTGTGTTTTCTTTTTCTATTTCATTCTCTTGCTGCACCCTCAACCAATCTATTCTTCATTTATTGTCGAAATCTGTCCCAAGTCATTTTTTCACGGGCTTTGGCGGTGCGGTGCTGTTTTATGTATATTTTGTTAGTAGGCGGAAGATTACGCGTCCTATTTGCAATACCATTGTTTTCTTCCCATGTGGTTATGTGGGCTTATCCTTCTGTGACTTTGCTGTTGGATGCGGAGGCAAAGTCTTCGCGCAGGAGATTTAAGTTTACACATGTAAGCAATGGCATTCCAACAATCTTTGATCTTTGTTTGGATTCTTAGACCGCTGCAACTGTTGAATATGTTTCAAGTGAGTTAATGAATTATGTGAATTATACCAAGTGTCTGAGAAAACTTCGATGAATTTAAAGATTGTAACGAGCTCAATACTTCAATGACGATACGTTCGTATAGCCGTTACTGGTGCAGCTTTAATATTGACCGTTAACATTTTTTTCCACTTTCACTCACTAGTTAAACAAGCTTATCGTAACACTTTCATTCTTAAAGTGGCCTCATTATTTACGTGTTGATATTTCCTGAAGGTAAAGCTATCGGAGGATGCAGTGAGTTGAACGAACCTCAAGGAGGAAATGACTTACATCATGGTGCAAGTCATGTATTATTAAAGCAGAGGAAATCCTCGTCCTCCCATTTTACTCACCGAGTGCACGTGCTCGCTGTAGTCCTGGTAGAAATAAAACGATAGCGAGGTGCATAACTCTCCGACACGAGTGACATCAAGTATGATATAAACGAGTATATAGTTTGAAGTGGAATTGTGAAGGAGAGCAGGAATCGGGATCGAGGTGTTAGAGTTCCTGTAGACGAACGCTAAAAGATTTTACTCTGCTAGCCACACGGATCCGCATTGCACCAGTGTGGGGTTCATACGACATCCTAGAGGCAATATGTACAGACTTCCCGCTTTTGCGAGGGATGCGGATGTATCGGATCCTCGGATGCGAGTGGGAGTCTTATTGCTGCGAGACATTTATATTTGTGATTGTTAAGTTAATGTGTCGTAAAAACTGCAATAAAAATATTAAACGCATGATAAATGGATCGTAAGCCGTTCAGTAGCGTTTCCTGTTTTGGATTGGGAAAGTTTTCATCTACCGTTGAAAACATGAATATGGCATACCACTACCTTTACTGACACGCGGCAAGGGTTGACGAAAAGTGGCATGAAAACTTTTAACTTCAAAGCCATTTTTCACGTCCTTGTCCGGAAGTCGGTGGACGGTAAGTGTGCCTCTCGATTCTTAGCATAAGCCAGCCGTGCACATCACGGGTAGCAAACGAATTCTAACTCGAGTCAATGGTGTGAGAAAGGTATAATGTTTTGAAAGGGGTTTCACGAGCGTTTCCCGCCTGCCGCACAACGGAACAAAGTGCTAGTGCGAGTGAGCTCCATGTGCGAGCGGATGTTTGGCAAGATGTGATTTAATATCGAAAGTTTCCTAGGTACTGCGACGCTTTCGCACGTTTGCAGTTGGAGCTGCGAAACACATTTTCCTTGGGCTCAAGGGACGCGGAGCATATCTTGGGGTTCCGCAGGGTAATAAAAACTGATGATGAGTAGATGAGTTTTCTTGAGCACCTGGCGAGAGCAATAGCATTTCGGGACGGGATATGAGTGGTTATAAACGGGCAATTAGTAGATGGATTAGGTGAGCAAAAGGATGGAGTCGTT
Organism: Anopheles atroparvus; assembly: GCA_914969975.1. Taxonomy (NCBI): domain Eukaryota; kingdom Metazoa; phylum Arthropoda; class Insecta; order Diptera; family Culicidae; genus Anopheles; species Anopheles atroparvus. Next base: position 24,990,882 of record CAJZCY010000003.1, on the reverse strand, counting down.
TGACTAACACCTGCCACGGTCCTGAATGTTCAAGTTTACCGAGATGGTATTTTTCTTTAAATTTTTAGACTTGCCACACATTCTTAAAGATGCTGGGCTTGAACGTAAGCAAAAATGGTTAGTTTTTCCCTAGGGTATCCTGCAACCAACGTTGAATTTTTCTTCTCACATAACCACCACAAAAAAAGAGCTGAGGCTGCCCATACCCCACACATAGTTCTGCAGCTCGGCGCACACACTGGCGCACATCACAAAGGCATTCACTCGGGCTTGTGGTTGTTCAGTAAGACGGGCCTTTGACGCGATGAATGACATTTTCGGTAAAATTGATGCGAAAACTCAACCCTCATCAACATGGGGAGCCGGAGAATGTTGAGATGGATGGATTATACTTCCAGAAGAATTTCCAATTAAGAATGAATCTATGGAGCACACACACAAGAAGGCCGCCTCTTCCGGGCAAGAACCGGACCGTCAGCCGTTGGCACACGCAGCCCACACTCGCACAAACGAAGGACAAACTAGGCAATGCTGGTCAAACCTAAGTTAAAAGGAATTTTGACTCAGATGTATACGCTTGTTGGAGCAAAGTTGGAACAGAAAATGTTAACCATTTTCGTCCGGCTGACGGTCCGGACGGAATCTGTTGGGATTGACGATTCCGAGAACAGTTTTGACGGTGTTTGGTGGAGCAATTCTGCAGCCAACAAGCCGACGGCTTTTGCACAGTTTTAAGACATGGTTGCTTGAGGAATTTACTCACGTTTTTTCGTCGGCTCTCGGTGGAAACGATAGGGAGAAAAGTGGTTCCAACGAAGCGTTTTCGGAACCGGAATGAATGATTAGAAAGGGGAATGAAAACGACACGGCCGGGCACGGATCAGGGTGTTCTTTCGCTGCCAAGGCCTATACTTGCTCCCAGGGATTGAAAATGTGATGGAAAGAGGCGGGAAAGCGAACGGGAAAGCGACGAGCTGTTTCGCGAGGGAATCGAATTTTGTGTGGGCAAAGGAAACCCCCTGAAAGGGAAGTAAACGATGATGGAATGGTAGCCTAATTTGTAATATTTTCCAGCAATTTATCAGCACTTTGGCGGAGACTGATGATGATGATGGTATCGGCGAAGCAAAATCGTGGCCGTTTAGAAGAGAATAGAAAAGGAAGGAAGACCAACATTCCTGCGACCTTGGAGTTCGGGCATCCTGATATCCGCGCCGGCGGTGTGAGGAATCACAATTGATGATGGAAGATGAAGGATCTGTGAAAATGATTTTCTCCACGTGTCATGTTCGTTTTTTTTTCATCGTTGGTGAGCTCTGCTTCTTTTTTTTGCACTCTTTTACTTTGGACGATTGAGTGGATCCTCAGAGCTTTTCAAGCGGTTGGCGAACACATTGTTGATATGCGATCAATTCCAGCAACAAACCTTTCGTCCTGTCCACCACACAGAGAACATTCACACATATTCGAATGGCTTGTCCGTTGGCTTCGTCCCTTCCCTTCGGTTTCGGGTGCGTTTCTTATTTTGGAAGGTAAGCGCCAGAGTAAGGATCGCTTCTATCGGTCAATTTTGCAATCGATGGACCGTTCAAGCGACACAGGGGTTGAAAGGACTGAAACGTTGGTATTTTGTCTCGAGAACACGCACCAATTTCGTATTCCTATCAGCACGCTCGTTGCTAATGGGTCGAATTCTAAGGTTTTCGGGACCCGAACGGCATCACTATCGTCCCTAACGGGCGAATTGATCCGAGCCGAGGACGTCGATTTCGGAGAAGATTGCAAAGGTTGGCGGTGGTCTCTCCTGCCTTCCAACAGCAAATAGGACATCTTTAGATTATTCCACCATTTCTAATCCGTCCGATGCGGCCATCTTTCGCAGGGCATCCCTGTACTTGAGCTGGCTTAAGGGTTGATGACAGTCGTGGTCCTGGGATCCGGGACACGATTTCGTTCGGGCCACGGGTTTGATCTATTGGCAAGCTTTGATTAGTAATTCTGTCACCTCCGGTCTCAAGTGTGCCTGGAATCGGCAATGTAGGTAGCAATTTGATAGCGAGCCTGGAGTTGAAGTGGGACCGCTCTCATAAACCATCCATCGTCGGAAGAAAAACCAGAAGCCTCACCCTGAAAGTGTCCCTTGGTGGAGAACTAATCATCTGTTTATTTCTCTCCATTCCTTGTGCCATTGCAGGAAAACTTCAACCAGCAGTTTGGTGGAAATTATGACAGCAATTCCGCCTTGAAGTTCCATTCCACCAATTTGCTTATGATCCATTGATGTCCCATTCAAGAGGAAAGCGTGAAGCCTGAGGGGTCCCTCGGTGTGGCAGCTGCCGATGAAGCGACATAAATCAATAGCATAGCTTTAGCATAATTCTAAACCAGGCAACCTTGGTGTGTCACATTGAGCGGTACGGCATTGCTTCGGAATGGTATTTCTGGTAAATAACTTCACCTGCGGATGGTGCCGTGGTGGTTGGGAGGACGATGGTAGAATGGTGAGGTCGCGGAACATTTTTCGGGCGGCTTCTTGCGCAAACATCCACGCGCCACCACATGTAAATACCGCAAAGGCAGCAAATCAATAAACTCAAACATCTGGAAACCGATTAGAGCCGCGAGTCAAAGTAATTCCGGCTTCAAAAGGAATATTTCATCAATGAATAAATCAAAAACTTATCCCCGATGGTACGCGATTGTTCCCGGATGAGGGTAGAGGAACGCACTGAAGGTTGGATGATGGTTTCATGGCTTGTGGTAGGGTGGATTCTGGTTGCTCGTCAAGATACGGTTTCATCGAGTGGTGGAGACTTGTCGAGTGGAATATTTATAGCTTCAATTATTCATTCGTTTCACTTTGAGTTATATGATCGCTACTCGGTGGAAGATTTGGTGTCTGCAATAAGAAACTAATGAACACTTTAATTTGCAAGTCATTGGAATCAAGTATCGAGCTGCTCGTCCGTGGAGTGAAATTATATTAAATGGTGATCAAGAGCAAATATCAGTATACAATAAATACATTTCGCAACTGTTTCATACAACTCGGGTGCATTCGAGAGCTCTGCTTGTTCACTCCAGAAGGCACATACATTAATGCTATTTTACGGAACAATGTTTAATTAAGTCTCTGCTGTAAAATATTGCCCATTTGCAGCCCTGCCACGCTGCTGCCGAGCTATACCATAAAATCACCCAGCGAACTTTATTCCCGGCGTCTTTTTAGGCTCGCTGAATTTCTCCTTCCAATGTTGGAGAAAATGTATAAATATTACGCTACCGGGGAAGGGTCGGAATGAAAATCGAATCGAAAACCGAAAACGGAAACGAGAAATTTCGGATTTCCGCAGGGAGATCGTATATTCGTTTATTCGCTAATAAATACTGTCCCAATTTTACGTCGCCCTACCACTAACTTTACAGCTCGAGTGGGAATGGTTTTGAAACAATAAAAAATTTGAGTACGACTTGGTATCGCTTGGAAATTGGACGCCAACCCGAAGAGCCCATCCTAGGCCAAGCATTGTGACAAAGTAATAATGCATAAACGGGATACCCTTCTCCCTCATATGCGTTCTTCTTTCGCTAGCGTGTCGTCTTGGGTGTCGGTGGTTTACCTCTGCGAAAATTGTGACGGCAGTTGATTGTTTTCTGTTTTTATTGCCTCCACCCTGGGGAAAATAGCGATTGGTTCCTGCAGTTGCTTGCGGCTTGCAGGCGAGTTTTCAACGTCCTTCTTTTGGCAGCGGTATTACATTCCAGCACAGATGAGTCGATGAGTAAAATTTTATAGGGCTATTCATTTTACACATCTACATATTGAATAGCAATACACATTTTTATAAGAATCATTTCTTTAAGGGCTACAACCCTCATATTTCTGTAAATATTTTAAGAAACGTTGACCCATCTAGTGAAATTCAATCTGTCGTTGAAACTTTGTATTTAAATTTGCCATTGTTTTATTTCAGGTGGGAATGGGATAATCTCCTGTTTTTGCATTTTCTTATAAAAATAAAACTTTGAAACATCGGCTAACAATGGGAATAAATAAAAACGAAAGGATGAAGATGAAGCTTGACCACAAGACAAGAGTGTGGCACAGTTTAAAGTTGATCGCATTCTACCCTCTGACCGCAACTAACTTTCACTGTCCGAAAACAAACCCGAAGAAAATGCTCGTCAGAAACTTTCTTCCCACCCATGTTTGGGTTCATGTTCATCAAGCCGACGCATCCCGTATCCCTCCTTATTAAAACCACAAGAAGAACCGTAATGAAATACATCGTCCCAGCGTCCTTTTAAAGTAAAATTAATGGAAAGTTGGTTTTAAGTTCATTCCCAAACGCTTCGAGTGGAAATGTTTCACAGTCGATATTACTGAGCACAAGATCGTAAAGTGATCAAAGCCTGCGGACTTAAAATGTAAAAAACGTTCGCTTTGGCGCTATTTATTTTCAATCGGTTGTCAAGACTGGGTTTTCTTCATTTACAATTTACTTTATATAAAAAAAGACACTTCTTTGTTCATTGTCTCTCAAGCTATATTCCAGTCTTTGGCCATATACCGTCGAGTTGAGCGTTAGTCTACGTAAGTATCTCGGGTTGGTTGAGCCCCTAGCTGACAGAAGAAATTCAAAGAGCTTTTAATTGTAATGAATAATTTAGCCTACGTCTGCGGGAATGAAAAATCTCCGTGATGAAAGCGTTAATGTGTGTGTGGGCTGATGGGCTGATGGGGAGATGGAAGGCGGTGGTGAAAAATGTGAGCATTTCAGGGGCACACTTTTATTATTGTGAAAGCTTCTTAGAGAGAAGATGAAAAATCGTTGCTCACAATAGGGAACCCTTCGCGATGCGGAACAATTACGAGTGATTTCATCAAAGAAACTGGAAGGCAGATGTGGGCGCGGGAGTCACTAACAATAGGAAGAATGATTTTCCGCTATGGGTTCTGCTTAAAATGATTGCATAAATTATCTACAATACCTTCTAGCAGTCGGAAGGCAGCGTTTTATTATATTTCGTTGGCGGTTAACGGGGCCGCCGTGGTTGGTTTTGAGTAATGAGAGAAATTAGAACCACGCGAAAGGGTTTGAGCCCGAGTGAAGTTGCCTTTTCCGAGCCCTGCAGTGTTCTAGGTCTTGGTATTCCCTCTCGTGGTACTGTAACATAAATGATGCATTCAGGGACGGGTTTCTGACGGATGTCATAAAATGTGGCCCCGTGGCACCATCGCTCCGGTCGGTGCACGTTCGCACTAGCCACCCGTAGTCGTTGGCAAGCAGGAGCTTAAAAGCCAAGCTGTAAAAACCGTAATGTACACTTTCGGCTACATAAACCTTCGGGGTGCGGTGCTGGCAGTAAAAAAATCTCAACGTCGTCGTTCGATATTTTACCAGGATTGCAGCTCGAGCTGGCTGTAAAAAGCATCGCGAGAAATGTTTTAATGCAGTTAAAGCTCTTAAGCTGGGGCGAATTCTTTGGAAAAGAGTGCAATTCGCCTGCTTTGCATGCAGCTGTTTATTGCCGCTTTTGCAAGCTCTAGAGTGATAAACATATATATTTTTAAATGTGTCAAGGTCTAAGAGTGCAGGAAGTCACTCAAGCTGAGTAGTTTCGATGCTTGTGAAGAATGCACAAATAGCAATGAATTCAGTTCACTACGCAATAGAACGTTGCGTGCTTAAAAGATCTTATGCAGTTGGGCGTCAAAGTTGGTGATGAACTCTGGTGACTATATGGACATGGTTCCTATCCTTCCCAACCGAATGCTCCATTTTAATTCCAAAAACGCATATGGTCCAGAACGAGGAAGCTGCCCGGTGATTCAATTTACTGGCGGATTACGCCTCAAAAACCTCAAATGTTAATTTCTTTTGCTGCTTTCCTGAGAGCCACGGGCCGAGCGGGGCAGTGGACACCGTGGGAAACCCGCAAACCCGAAATGGGACCGTTTTTATGGTCGAAACGAAGTGCAGTTTCGTTGCCGTCCACATTACGGATGCTCCCGATGCACAAAAGCTTCAAACGAACCCAGTACACTCAACCGTGCGCTATCATCGTGGTGAAATGCATTAATTCTCACTCAGCGTTTGCCGGGAGGGCAAGCGTGGACAGGACGGCCGGGAAAAAAAAAAGTACCGTCCTCATTCGTACGGAGTGTCACCAGTTGCTCCGGTATCCAAATGTCTACATCGAAAAGTGTCAGCCGCCGTGTGCTCGTCCGCAGCGGTGCTGAGGCGCTTGAGGTGGTTGCGTTGTATGTGGTCGGTTTTGGCAGACGAGAATAATGAACCGAAATTGGCAACAGTTTTTCGAGCGCTCGAATGTTTCCTTCCGGAAATTCGGCCCCTGCCCCTCCATCCTTCGGGCTCTCATGCCGTCCCAGCAGCAGGACGTTCGCTGTTGACCGAATTGGGAAACGGATTCAACACGTTACCTCAAGCCAGCCACCGTAAAATGCTTACCGTTTCTTCCTGTTACGCAACGGTGCGGTGCACCACCAACATTTGGCAGAACTGGCTCTTACGATTGGCACCACTTTTGAGGTTTGTTTCGCAAAACAACGATCATTCTGCACGGTGCACCGACTGCTCGGACCGACGTGAAGTGCTCGAACGACTGTCAACCGTCATCCGGAGGATGCAGCACCCGTGTCGGGCTCGTTGCAAATTACTTTGAATTCTAATTCCAGCCAGCCGATGGTGTGCTGTGGATGGTGCCGGAAAGCCCGGGGCCGGTGGTAATTTATATGTGCATATAAAGTAACGGATTAATACGAGACGCTTAACGACAAGGTGATGCTTTTCCAGCACAGTTGCTGGCGAAGGAGCAAGTCGGAACTGGAGCGAAGGTGGTATGCATGCATGCGAATCCACGCGTGTGCACATTGTTCTAAGCTTATTTCGAAGGGCAAACGGAATGCGGCCGACGCTGAAGAAGTGAATGGCTCGTGACATCATTGTTGGACGCGCCTGTCGACGCTTTCTTGCATGCAGGAAGTGTTCTATCAAACCATGAGAATGGAGGGGACCCGGTGTCCATGAGGATTTCCACTTCTTCAACATGACCATGAGAATGCCCTGCAACGGTGGGGCACTCGACAAGAGTGAATTTGCCATGTAGGTAAGCAACATAAGGCCATGCTGGACTGTGTGTGTGTGTGTACGGAGAAAAATTAGGGACATTTTATTAAATCCAACTTTGAACGACAGAATAATTGTCAGTTTCCTTTGGATATCATTTAAAATTACAAAACACTATTTTGGGTGTGCCATTGACTCTTTGTATTAGATAGCATTTTAAAGTTCTTTCAGTTATTTTTACCAATTAGTTCCTAATGTTCTCTTTTCGACCACCAGCCGTGAATGAAATCCAGCACAGGGCGGTGACGTTTTGCAGGCCACCGCAAAGGACCGGCTATCGTTGCCGTGGACAAGCATTGAAATTCCATTCCGGCTGACCAAAATGTACACATTCTCCGACGCTTCTGTCCACTCTAGCTGATGCTTTTGAGCTATGCTCCAGAATGATTCAGCCGTTTCCTAGCCCATGACAAACGTTTGCGGCGGTTTGCGGCGGTACGTATGCAAAATCCGACCCGAAAACTTAATGCCAGCTTCAACCCATTTTCACGCCAACATGAGCGAAGCGTTTCATCGTGGCATGATGCATTCTAGTGCGAGCTTCTTCCTCCGGGCGGATGTTTCTCGGTATCCTCGGTATGTCATGCTCGGTGCTCTGGTGCCCAGTGAGTGAGGATTGAAAATGAAAACTTCCGAAACCCGTCGCGACGCTGGTGGTGCGGGGAATGGAATGAGCTTTCCCAGAATCATCGCCGGTGAGAGCTGGACGCGTTGGTTCATTCTTTCTGTGGACCAACTGCGGTTAGTTTGTTTGCCAGTGTGCGATGCGTATGCTACATTTAATGATGTTGCTTTCAAAACATTACGGTTCATTGTGGATTTTCCCAAACCGTTGTTGAATCAGGCAGCATCCCGGAGACCGGAGCCCTCGGTTGTGCCTTAATTGTTCTGCCAAAGTAACCTTCCCTTTAAGGGCGAAGGTGCTGGTGAAGGCGGTAAACGCACCACCCTTGTACACGTGTTTGCGGTTGGCTCGAAATGTGGAGCGTACAGAAAGAAAGGGATAAAAATCCTTCCCGAAACGGTGCGCACATACTAAATGTTTCAGTCTTGGGTGCTTGGGTTTGTGTGTTTTTTCCCAAAACATAATAATAGCCCGGTTGGCTCGATATAGAAAAGAACCTGCACCGTCGGTGTGTTAGTTCAGTGGGATATTGGACGAAAAAGGGAAAAATATACAAAGGAAAGTTAGACACCAAACGGCCTATGACGCTGTTGCCGAGTACCCCGTGGAAGTCCGAAGCAGTTCAAGTACCGCGTACCCATGCGGATACAAATGCAGGAAAAGATGCCGTTTCCGAAACGGAGCGGAGCCCGAAAACGAGAAGTGCCGAAAATATTATTTTTTAATTTCCCCTGCGGATGTGATGCTTAGCCACTGCTGGGGCCGGATATTGGTTTCAACCTGAGCGTCAACAATGCTGTAAAAATATTTCCCTTATTCCTTGTTTCGCTCGCTGTGTGTGTCGACCTGCACTAGAAGAGGCCACGGGGTAAAAGTCTGCGGTAAAGGTAAGTCCATGTTTGTTTTGACAGGAAATTCGTACTTCTTCTGTGTCCCCTTCACTTGCACATACTTTTGCGAAAGATCCTGGGCAGACCGGGGAAAGATTTTCTTAGGCCGTGTTATCGTGTTTGGATCAAGCAAAGACTCTCGTTCTTTTTCAGGTAGTTGTTTTCCATCGTTGAGGAGGGATATTGTGAAACAATGTGGTGAGGAAATTTTCTTGATTTTGGGGGTTTGTTTTTCTTTAAAAAAAAATCTCGATAATCATATGAGATCGGTTCAACATGTGCATTTTTTACATGTTCTACTTGAGTTGTTTTTATTTGAATATTTATCCGTGAGCAATGAAACACAAACTCATGCACGGTAGAGCTAGAAGGATTCAAGGAGCCGGCTGATGTTGACCGCTTTAGCAGATCATCGGTTCGGCTTGAATATTGTGGACCGAATATTGCACACGGAAACGAGCACTAGGCGGCAGGAATCAACGCTCGCACCGTTTTCACACGTGGCAAATGCTGGCATATCCTGTCCACAGGCCTCGTGCCTGCCACCTTCCTCCCACCGGTTCCACCGTCCACCAATAAACGCATGGTTATTTTGCAAGTGGCGAAAATTTATCATTCAACCCACTCATCCACAATTCATGGGGGCTCGTTTTGCATTTCGACGGATTTATGCCGCGACCGAGCAGAAACTATACAGCCATAACAATTCGGCCCACGTTGCAGCGGCGCCACCTATCATCGCTACTCCACTGCCGGCGAGCGATCGAGTTTCAGTTTTTCCGCGACCCCCGCGTTTCGCGTCGACTGTTGCGACCGGACTCGAATGGCATTCAGTGCATACCAACGATAGTCGAATGACAGTTTCGTTCGTCGATGTGAACCGAGCCGGAAGGCGGAAGGGGAACGTGCGGATCGGCTGGTCGTTGAGCACGAACATAAGGTTATCAATCATTAGCAGTCAATAGAGTATGTGTGTGTCCGTGTGTCCTGGAGTGCGCTGAAAACGGGGTGAGGAATCGAAAAGGAGAATATTGTTTAGGAATGCACCCCAGGAAGGAAAGGGTTCGAAGGGAACCGGTGGCAGAGCTGTTGCACCGAGGCTGGCACTTGTTTGTTCTGTGTGCAATTCGCTGCCGGAACCCGGTGGCAAGGCATGGAACTGCGAAACCCGAATGCAATAGAGCGGCGGCCATAATGGATGCACGATTCGATATTTGTGAAATGGACCACCGCCGGTCGGTCATTAGGCGATTGGCATAGGCTGGAGATGGGTGTTGGACGAGGCTGAGCTAAGGCACATCCGGTGGCAGGGGGGCAAAAGCAGGTTGATGTTTTGAAATGGTTTGCAAAATAGATGAGGCTGCGCTCTGAATAACTCATCGCTGTAGCACGTACAGCTCAAGAGGATCGTACGGTGTCAAGAGGGGGAAGGAGGAATGCCGGGCGACGCACGGCGGTACACGGCCAACAACATCAAGCATCACCAGCCACCGGAAGCTGGACATGTGCAAAATATAAGACCTCCGTTGGCGTACTGAAGCGATCCGCAATTAGTTCGACCCAACGCCTTATCGTTTCGGCCAACTTCGTTTGAGTGCTTATGAAAAGAGTGAAGGGCGACGGTTGGGTGGTTGGACTGGCGGTGCGGCGGTACCTTTTGTCATTTCCACCGTCGGAAAAGCCGGCCACAGCGCTGGACGACTACAAGGTAGCAATCCTGTTTGTGGCCTACGATTAATGTGCAAATCGGGAAGATGCTGCAGTTAGCTCGGAACGCATTGTTGCTTCCCGTTGGAAAATGGCTTTTCCTGGTTCAGGGTGATATTATTTATTGCATTCACTAGCACTTGCTGGATCACGAGTGAGGTGCATTCGCATTGCCTGGTGGCGTAGAAATGAGTGGCGCGTTTAATTCATTAGAATTCTACAGAGAATTTGAGGCAAAACTCTAAACACCACCATGAATCATTGACTAGGTGTTGGTAAATTTTTGGTATTTCATGTCATAGCATAATATCACATTTTATATAGTAGCTCGAAGGATAAAAGTACATTGGAAACTGTTATCGTTACAAAACTATTTGTCGACTAGGCGGTAAGAATGAGATGAATCTTAGGTTCGATACAACCATAGCTATCCACTGTTGGGCAAATCAGATTCTCTCGACGATCATTCCAATCTTCCAATTCTGTCCGTGGTTTGTTGGAAAGCAGGAAACACGAGCTGTACTTAATTCCCTGGTGTGTACGCGGGGGAAAAGTAAATAAATTAGGCTTCACTTTTTCCGTTCAATTATCGTGACGTACGTTCGTGGAGGGGGAGAGAAAATCATCAAGCAATGCCATCCTTGGCGGTGCACAAATTGGAGTCATCTGCAGCATTTCTTTCTCGGGTGCTGATAACACCCGGCACCCCGAAGACCCAGAAGTTCGAAGACAATGATGCGAATGATTGGTGCGTGGCGTGTCACGTCGCTGCCGGGCCGGAGCCTTGTTGGGGGGACGATGCTTGAACCGGTCAACCCAGCACCCCTCCCAAAACGATGTAACGTTTGTACGTGACCAAATTGGAGATCGCCGGTCATGTGTGTGTGTGTGGTAGTTTATCGAAAACGGAAGTTGCCAGCGCTCCGACCGATGTCCGGTGTCCCAGCGGCTCGCTGGGAAAAAGAAGACCAAAGGACCCGCTCAGCCTTTTGGTCAGGCCGGACAATGCGTGGCCGCTGGACGTGAATCGAATGTGAATCGCTAGAGAAACACCGAATCGGTTCTCATCGCACGGCTGCTGATGAAAATTTGTCCGAAATTGATTTATCCTTCGATATCCATAAATTGTTCCATCTTCTCATAAATCCAACTTCTTTGCTGATAAATGTTGGAAGAAAAGAAACCCAAGCGCCCTCCACCTACAACGCGCAGCAAGAAATCCTCGGTAACGATGATGAATGGTGGGACGGCAAAAAGATAGCAGCCCGGACTGTCGTCAGGTAGTGCCGGATGCCGTCGGAAGTCAACCCGAGAACGAAGACAAACATGTAAATTTTATGTCTACCGGCATTAGATATACATGCATGGTGCGGCATTCAACCATTCCCTTGCCCTCCTTGGCCTGGAGTGGACTTGTAAGGACCAAGCCGAAGATGCTCGAATCTGGAGGGCTTCTTTGGACCAACTCTTGGATGCAAGAAACGTAAGTGCTGGGCACATTGGAACACGTACGATCCGTCCGCACGTGTCGTTCGGGGCAGGACATGCGACAGCAAAAGAATTCCCCTTGCTTGGGGCCGTGCCTGTCCTCTGTCTCTTCCAGCGTTGCCCATTTTCTTAGCATCGATGGCCAGGGCTTGGAGCGTAAGATAACCGAGCCGAGGGTTTTCCTCTGCATGGGATTTCGGAGCATAACATTACACTCTTGCCTCGGGGCAACACAATCGAAAACGCGTTGACAACAAACTCGATTTAAAGCTCGCCCGGCAACGACAACTTAAGGTTCATATTTCCTCACTTCCTCCCCTTTCGGCTCCCTCTATTTCCCCCCTGCCGGGAAAAGTCAAAAAGGATGCCTCGGACTACAGCAAAACAAGAGTATGTAAATCCTCTGGAATCGGAGCAAGATTGAAGGTTATTTTATTTTATGCTATATTTTTTACCCCTCCGTAAAGCCACATCTTCTTTCCGGGAATCATCCCGAGGATTGAGCATGCGGGGATTTAGTTCGGGCCGAGGTTGAGGCTCGAGCGTTGTGAGGCCTAAGAAGAAACCAGAGGCTAAGCTATGGATGGCATCTAAAATTATCATAGATATTGTTAGCTTCCCTCTTTTGCCGGCGCTCGCCAAAGGACCGGTGCGGCTGTATTCAGAAGATCTTGGCTAGGATTTGAGCTACGGTTATCCCTCGGGGTTTCCGGAGTATGCTGGGCGGGGCAAGTGTGGACGCTTGTGGAGCAAAGGGTGGATGGAGCTTTGCATTCGAATGCATTGAATGCCAGTTAGTGACTTTTATGTGTCCATTACAATGTACGAAGGAACAGGTTTCCGTCGGGAGTGTCCTAAGTCGGGGAATATTTCAGTCGGCCTCGGTCTCCTTTCGACCGTCCCGTCCCTGGGTCCGATTGTCGCTCATCTTTGAGGTATGTCCTACCTGCGTCCGAGTCTACCGAGAGCTGTTGGTGAGCTGTTTTCCAAACCCCATTTTCACACGTCCCGTTCATGGCCGTTATCTTTATTGACGTTACAAATGGCACGTACGTGAAATGATAAAGCATGTTTGTGCTGTGAGGATCACCAACTGTGCTTGGTCGTGTTTGAAACAAAGCTGGCAAATGTCGGCGTCACTTACGATTGCTTGGAATGTAATCACATCGGGTGGAGTGGAGAAATATTTTCGAATAATTGGTGATTTTTTTTTTTTTTTTTAGCAAACCCGAAGGCATGTGGAATGAAATTCTTTAATATAAGGAACCAGTCGCTTTGCGAAGTGACTTGCACACGCTAATGAAGCATAGCTGGTGTGAAATTTTAACTGACTGTTACAATATTTTCCAGCTTATCTGGCAGCTTGAGCAAATTTTTGCTTTCATTGTTGCTGCTTGTCAATTAGGTTTGTGCCCTTTATCCCACCTTCCCGAGACCGGCGTTCGCACGTTAGCTGCCGGCTCGAAACGCCACACCTCATTTGCATAATAAACGAACAAGTCCACCGAGCTGGTACACACATACACTCACTCCGAACATACACATGACGCATCTTATCTTTCTTTTCTTTTTTGGTTCTTCCCTTAGCGAGCTTTGACGCGTCACGACGCCAAGGTGGTGCGTGTCAAGAAACTAATCCGCCATCGTAAAGCCCGCCACGCCGCACCCAATTTAGCAATCTGGCTAATTCCATTCCGGTGGAATTATGCTTCACGCTTCGACCCCTTGCACGGCACACCAGCGGCGCGGAACAACGGCACCAGCTTTTTTGCCAACCAAGGGCCCCCAAGCCTCCTAGCCGCCTAATGAGCCGCCTTTTGCCTGCTCATCCCGACATTAATCACATTTTCCGCACAGTAATGTAAACACAATAAATATTAAATCGCTAATTGCGAAGTCACCGTTTCGTCGTCGGAGCTTTTGCGTGTGCGTAGCGTCGGGCTGGGTGTAAAAGTTAGGCACGAACAGAGGAACTACCGGCGAGGGGAGGGGGAGCGACCGCCGAGGACATAAATCAGCACGGGCACGCAGGCGGACAGGCGGCGAGGTGGTTTGGCCCCAACCGGAAACCCGTCAACAGTTTGACCTGCTTTGTCAGACGTCATTACCCGGTGACCGCGACCATGGCGGCGCAATTCCATAGGACGCGTAAGGAACGCCGGGTTGGGGGAACACTTTTCGCCCACAGGCGGGAAATTAGTTTGATCACGCGAAGCAATTGTTAAGAAACTACGTGGTTCTTACCCCCCCTTACCATTGGCTTCCTTGGCCTACCTAAGCGAGCACGCTCCCGCCAGTAAGCTCCCGCCGCCGGTTGTGGGGTACGCGAACGAGAACTACACGTGTCGAGAGTTGTACTTTTGCTTGAATCTAGGGACGACAAAAATACAGGCAGTGCCGCGCGGTGTAGTCTAGTCTAGGGCGGCTGAATGCCGGTATTGCTTCCGGTCAAGATGGTCGCGCTGTAAGGACATAAATCCGCCGTACACACCTCGGGTGGACATTACCCGGCTGTGGTTAAACGCTTTGCGCGAGTGTTAGCGCCACACGGTGGCTCGAGGTTGGCGGGTCAACGCAAGCAGTGTTCGCACACTATCAATATCGGCTAGAGGACAGCAAACACTTGTTGGACTGTGCTTTTGAACGACGACAACGACAAGAAGGAGCCGTTCTTAGACGAGTGCTGGCGTAAAAGGTAGCGTGTAAAGCAACAAGTAGAAAAGATCTACATGATTTGGTTAATGCGAATCGTAGAACCAAGTGTTTTTGCAGGCATAAACGATTCTATTACGTGGGAAAACATAAAACAAATTGCAGTTCTGATTTCATTCTACCTTGATGGACGAATTTGTTCTGAGTCTGAATGAGATGTGCGTGATGTTACTTTTAATACAAGTTTTGTTAAAAAAGGAAGACACATAAGAAAAGAAACTCCTAATATTACACTTTAGAAATAATTGATAAATTTCGTCTATTAACTTATCGTTTGAATTTACTTCAAAAAGTGGTGCCATTCTCAATGTTACTTGCACAATTGGTTTAAAATGCGTCACCATAATGAAGCAGTTGCAATTGATAGTAATTAACACCTTCAGCCATCACAACTATTCGAAATCGTTTATAGTTTTTTCAAAGTACAAATTCGTTTTGGGAAAATTGAAAAATCAAACATTACCAATCGCCGCCTTCAGTGCCATACACGCTCAGTGCAGCCATATTAAACAGACATCAACGCAATTGCAATTCTCACAATTGAGTTCTCATTAGGGCAAATAGGATTGAAATTATTTCGACAAGTTTAAGTACAGCAGGAAGGAAGTTGGAAGTATCAGAGAGCGGGAAAAAGAATCAAGCTTAAATAGCAGCAGAAAACAACGAACAACAAATTATACTTCCCCTGTACGTGCGCTAGCGGGAACTTCGGCGGCTGCTCGTAAATCAATCTCTTCCCAATAAGTTCTTCCCCGGCATCCTGGGCCCGAGCAGTTCCGGTGCACGTCGATACCGTCGATACCGATCCCGTTGAAATGGGGAAGAAGGTGGAGGAGTGAGGAGTTGGGTCTGCAGCGGCGGATACAGAGCGCCCCAGAGACTTGCCAACTAATGCTGGTTTTCTTCCGTGGAATCAACAACGTGGCGAGTGCCAGGAGTGAGGGATCGAAGGTTTTCCTTCTCCCAGAAAGCCACCCCCAGGCCTCCCTCCCAACATCGGCAAGAGGTGGTACTGCTGGGAATCCCGGGAGCTCTGATTAGTTCTTAATTTCGACAGACTGCTGCTGTCAGTTTTCGAGTCGCATGTACCAACACACGGGGCCACACACATCCACCCAACGTGTGCCTGCACACTGACGCCGTGCGACGGAAGCAATCACATCCACAATCTCTTTCGCAATCTGCAGCCGCCCGGGGGGAGGGGGAGGACGAAAAACTGTTCAGTTTTTCTGCTCACGTTTTTTCCGTACTTTCTTTTGGCCTACCTTATTCCGTACCCTTCCATTTGGAGCCGCCCGGGTGCGCGCGTGCTTGAGTTGAAGAGATTTCTCTAATTGCTGTCGAAAAATGTTTTCCTTTTTCTTTTTTCTTTTTTTTTTGCCCGAGCGTCTTCTCCCCGGACGGTGATCTTTCCGTTCCGTTCGGTTCGGTCGGGTTTGCTTTTCTTCTTCACCGCGTTCGATGATTTCCGGTGGAGTTTCAGTCCCGTCCCTGGAAGGGAGGCAACCGGTAGCTCGACTCGACGTCGGTCGGTGACTGTGAGCAAATTATTGGCGCTCGTCTGGCATCGCACAATGATGCATCTTGGTGAAACAGCTGGTCAATATTTGCTAGTGGAAATAAGTTGTGCAGGAATAGCAGAGCAAGCAATACCAATCGATGAGTTTAAGTGTAACTTGCTCCAATGGACTAGGAAGATGTAAAATAAGTTTTTTTGTTATCTTCTTTCTTAATTTTTTGTCCACCCAAAACCTGCATCTCGGTGCTTCAGAAAAAAGAATCCCGCACTCTCTGTTGCATCGCGCGAAAAGCACATCGCCGGTGGCACGTTTCGTGCGGAAGGAACCGCAGTATTCTGTGCTTCGGGCGTTGCGACGTCACCGGAATGAAAACATTGATTGTGAAAGTCAACATGGGCCGGGCGGCGGGAACATTCCAACTTTCCCGGTGGGGGAGCACGTGGATGACGTTTCTTTGGAATACTTTTCGCAACACCGGAAATAGCTGCCAATGAGATGATGAACGGCAGCGAGTGAATGGCAACAAAGTTGCGCCTGCCGTCCGTTCGGCTCGTACTGCGTGCTTGGGAGTGCGGGGGGGGGGGGGGGGGTGTAGGAACTGAGCAATTCCAAGGAAAACATTTCCCCCCGTCCGATCCTTGCAGCCCTTGGGACGGGGGCCTTCTCCTATCGTGAGAATGAGTTTCCCTTGTGACGCCGGTGGGAGCAGCAGCCGGTCGATTTGGACTTTTAAAAAGCAGAGAATCAGCGCCATTAAGTTAAGCATTGATCACCG
The DNA here is from genome assembly GCA_914969975.1 of Anopheles atroparvus. Classification (NCBI taxonomy): domain Eukaryota; kingdom Metazoa; phylum Arthropoda; class Insecta; order Diptera; family Culicidae; genus Anopheles; species Anopheles atroparvus. The sequence goes on along the minus strand of CAJZCY010000003.1, from coordinate 24,974,014 downwards.
ACGAGGCCGGGCTGGACCGAACGGTTGGTTCCTTGGGTAGGTTTATCTTACCGCCTCCTGCTTTCTGTCCGTGGGCTGGATGTTAACAGGAAAGCGCCCCTTCACCGGAGGAATGGCAGAAAACATGGCTTTGCCATTATGGAAGCTGAGTTCTTCGATCGCAAGCTGGATACCGATACGCTGTGAAACGTTCAAACAATCGGCTTCTCAAGGTGATAATTTTACTAAACTTTTCCATTTTATCTGTGGGGAGTTTATCGAACAATTGAAAAACATATTTTGAATGTCCACCACTCATCCGACCGTAGGGAAAGGACGTTTCCAAGCTTCTCGCAGTGCATGACGTCATCTTTGTATATTGTGTCTCTTAAATAGATTATCGTAGACATTTTATCAACCATGGTTACCGTGTGCATCATACATAAACATTCATCTGCTGAAAACCAATTGTGCAGTCGCTGACCATGGCGAATGCTTAAGTACTGTAAACAGGGCAAGCAGATTGGAAAATAGAGAACCAGCCTCGTCCCAACGGAACGGCGGCGGAAGAATACCGGGAAGACTATTTGCAGGATTCACTCTGGCCTGCATGGGGAGCTAGCTGGCGACGTCGCCGTAGGAGCGGAGTGAATTTCATTTGCCACCGATTTATACACCATACTTTTCCCCATCTTCTTCCCACATTCCGCGTTCGGTGCGTTCGTGTGCGTTTGCAAGCAAGTGGAATGGCTGCGAAAGAAATGGAAGGTATTTTGTTGTGCAGCGCCGTTAGCGCCCGGCCTCGTTCTTACGTCCTTCCATTGTTTTACATTTGCGCATCTTCGCTTCCCCCGCGTGCAGGCCGTGGCACGGTGTCCTTCCGGTGCGCAGAATGAAGCAAAGCTTGTTTACCGTTCGCCTCAGCCCCTTTTCTCGCCCTTCTCCTTCGCCCACCTTCGGGCCCAGGGGGGGACGGCGCGGTACGCGCGGCGTGTGATATGAGTTGAAGATTAATTCTGAAAATGTTTCACAAACACCAGCATCCAACTCACCCGTGACCCCTTGCACTGCAGGTGAGCTTCGGCCTTGGCCGGTGAGAAAAGAGAAACCGCTCCAGAAGCTCCGCGCGTTCCATTACGTGATGAATTTCTGTTGTTGTTCTGCAAAGCTTTTGTGTTGTAATGCGTGTAATGGTTTGGGACGCGGACGCGGTTCCGCGGAAATGGGGGAAATTAAAGTGTACTTTAACACGAGCGCCAAGGCATCGGTTATGTTTTCGCGTGAACCAGCTTACCACCGGCGAAAGAATCGCTGGTGATTATTATGTGGAAAGTGGAGTCTCGCAGTTGGGAAAACTTTCAGCTTTACTTTGTGGTTAAATGATTTGGTTTGATGCGGTCCACAAAATACTTACTTATTTCAATCTCAAGCTTCATCAAGGGACATTTTAACCACCTTCAGGAAGCGTTTTTAAATTAAAACATATAGAAAATCGTTTGCCTTCACGTTCCCGACAGCCACGTTGGTGAGCCACAGAAGGACACCTGCGTGGCACGATATTTTCTCACTATTTTCCACTTTGTCCTTTGCCGCGCCCGGGCACGAGCGACTTTCGAAACCAGTCAGGTGGTTTGATATACCCGTCGACGTCTGTCCCTGATCACCGTTTTGCTACCTGGCAAACGTTGTTGAAAGTAAACGATTCGGGAGCGCTTTCTTAGTTTTCCCAGTTTTTCCACGTTGGGAGATCTTCATCGTTTGCGCCACTCCCCAAGCCGCCGTCCAGCCGCCTTCGACCAAACCGACGCAGGTTATGTTTTTTAATAAAAACCACCGGTAAAATGAAAAGACATTTACCGCATCCGGTGGCATTACGGAGCGGCGCCGGCAAGCACGGAAAGATTTGCACGTTTTGTGGCGTTTGTGGTCGCCGAGTCCTGACGCTGCGCGTGTTCCCTCGCCCTGACGGGTGCTTATCCTTTGCGACACGCGAAAGAAAACGTCGTACAGAGCAGCGGAGGGCAGGAAGAGTGAGAGAAAGCTGCTGGACCCCACCGGCTGTCGCTGTAAGACGACTCATGACGATTAATGTCCTGACCGCAATTTACGGCGAGCAACATTTCTACGGTGAGTTTGCTCCGGGGTCGCGGGTGAGTGGGGGAAGGGTCCCGGACGGTGGTTATCTTGATCCTTCCGCTAGCCTTCTGCCAATGTGGCGAGCGCACGGATTGCAGCAGCCGAGCCGGCCGAGCCGCTACACTTGATGGTGGTGTTTTGAAGATTATGAAAAATACTGTCAATAAATTTCGCCCTCTTTTCTAGCGGAGCCGTAAGCTGCGGGTGAACCCCCCCGGTGGGGTTGGATTTTCCGCGCGCGTTAGGATGCGAAATTAATTTTCATCTCCAAAGGCCAAACGAAAAGTAGGTAAAGGGTTTTTCCGGGTTGCGGATCGGGATGGGATGTTTTCCGGTATCCTTTCCGGACGAGACATCTACAATGCAATGTACGACCTGTCGTGGAGGTATTAAAAAAGATTGTAACGCATAACTGGTATTAATAAACATTTCTTTTCAAAGAAAAAGGTAGAAACAACACCGTGCGAGACGTTGTATCGCTGACAACGAAAATAAGTGGGATGGAAAGGTTTAATGTGCGTTCATTTTTTCTTGGTAAACATTATAAAAATACAAACAGTTGGCTTGGAAGGAGTGGACAACAGGTTCCGTAATTCTGATGAATAAAACCAGTCAGCGCGCAACTTTGTGGACGAGAGATTTTTTACTATGCTGAGATCTTGAGATTGTAGTTGTATTCTTTTATGAGAATTGTAAATACATTCTTTTTTGTAAAATTGTATTTTTTTATTTTTAAATGAGGAACATTTGGAAGCAATGACATTTGGAAGTAATGATTGCTTCATGGGAATATTTTACGATCTTAAAAATGTGAAAAACAATTTACTTTCTCAAAAATTAAAAAATTCTGTTTGACGTCATAAAAAGAAGGACCTTACAACAAACGTGCACCAACATTAAACCATATAAGTGAGCTTGGTGTGAATTTGTTTGCACGAGTTTTCCAAAAGTGAAGGGACGTATGGGCTTGGTGTTGACTTTTCCGAGGGTTTCTTTAGGAAGAACTGGGAGAACCGGGTCGGCATACCTACCTTCATCAAACAAACCTTCGCGTCGTTTCGGTTATTTTATGAAGTTTAAATACATTTAAAACCCACACGGGAGCTACCCCCTCCCCCCCCCCCACCACCCACCGCACGGATGGTTTGGATTCGGTCGTTGTAATGTTTGCACTTTGTTGCCTACAATGAAAACCGCCCGGTTCACCTAGCGCACGATTGGCGTTCCTTTTCCTTCCTCTCCCCCGCGTGTTTCATAGTTGGTTTGCACAATAAATTATAACCTGTATTTATTCTACATCACTCTACTCGGCCCACAAGCGTTCGAGATTGGCGGGAAAACTTCAGCCGGCCAAGGTTCGATAGGCCGCAAAACGAAAGAAAAAAAAAAAAACGCCACAACAGCTTCCAACATTCTGCAGGCTATTTTCAACATTTTTGAGGGTCCCCCCGCTTGTGGCGCCGGAAGCACCTGCACGAAACTGTTGAGCAAGATAAGCAAGGCAGAAAATAAAAACGCTACACAAACATATTCGCGACTGTTACGCGAACAGATTTATATCCGACGATAATTTCCACCTGTCAGGGCCAAGTGAAACAAATACAGATTTATTGCGGTCGGTGAAAAGCGTTGCAGTGATGCAGGTGCTTCAAAGGTAATGGACTTTCGTATCGGTTTTTGGTTTCTCTTTAGACGTGCGTTTTCCGTAGCCGTTTTCGTACACTTCAATTCATGTTCCGGGACTGTGGAAATGTGCCTAAAGGAAACATTATTTTAAAGCCTTCGCGGGAAGATGTATCGCAAGATTCACTTTCTTCTTCATACAACCTCCATTCAACCGCAAAGGAACTCTCCCAAATAAACGCCATGAATGGTTCTTTATTAATTTGTAATCTCAATTCGTTCATGTAGCTTGGTTCAATTTTTTTTAAATATCTTCATCCCCAAACTATTCGCAATCAACTAATCCATCCGTTCTACACTGGAGCCAAGGACGAAAAAATAGGCTGTCGAGATTCAGATTTAAAAATGGCTTTATTCCCCTTTGCTACCCAATTGCCCTAAGCGAATAGTTTGAATACTCATATTGCACGCATCAGATGCGAACGCAACTCATAACCATAAACAAGTCAACCTCATATGTGTCGTTCCATGGGATGAGCCGAGCACAGCCGGGAAAAAGGGTATGCTAGCTTATGCCAATTGGAACATTAACAATCGTACTTCATTTCTCCGGTCCTCGGGTCCGATCTGTGTCCAATACTTTTATTGACCTTTTCGAGCGATCTCGACCGGTCGTAACATCACCGTTGATGGCAGCTTTTCGGTCCATCGGATGAAGTGAGTAAAGCACCGTCACCGTCTCGTAAACGGGCCGGGAAGCCGATCCGGGGAATAAGGGTTCATCTTTCCGACACCCCATACCCGATACTGCTTGCCGATGATTGCACCGCCTGTACGCAGTTGATCTTCGAGCGACCCGGAAGCCGGAGTTGGGCCGGACGTTTTGTTCCTGCCGTACTGCCGAAAATCGACTGATTTCCCTTGGCGGTAATAAAGGCATGAAAAATATTCTAATCTCGACGAGGCCCGTATCGTAAAGTTGGTGAACTGATTGGGTTTCAGCAAAGGCGAGGGATTTAATTGGAAACAGGAGTGCCAGGATCCGCTCGGCGTCGTCGTCGTCGTCGTCGTTGTCGTCGTTGACGGTAGTAACGATGATCAGGCGGCAAGGACCCTGAACTATGAGGCGGTGCGCCGTTAAGAGTGGCAGTTTATGATTATGCCATTTTCGAAAGGTGGCACACTTGGAGCCCTCCATCGTCCTACACAAATTGAGCCATCCCGGCAGGCGTCCCGGATGTGACAGGAACGGTTGCTGAAGGGAATTCTTCGGTTGCTAATTTAATTTAAGTCTCGCGACATTGTTCCGCTTGCTCCCTTGTGCCAAAGCTTCGATCGGCGGTGGTTGTAAATATATGAATAATTAAGCACACCCTTTTTCACACTCCTAACAATGTAGCATGAGTAGAAAAGCGAAGCGACTACATATGTTGCCTTCGCCCTCCCTCCCCCCCGGGGGAATTGCCGACCCTGCGAACCATGACGGGTTTCACCAAATGGAGGCGCCCGGTCTTCCGTATTCCGCATAGTTTACTTCCTCCAACGTTATGCTTCAGCACCTCAACACCTTCGCCCCACAAGGTGCTTCCGCTGGCATCCGAACCGTTGATGCGTAGGGGGCTTCGATTACCTCATGGGAAAATCAAATGTGTTGGATCTGCGTTTTGAGGGGGGCAGATGGATATGTATTTGTATGTTTGGTATGGGGTTGCAAATGTACCGGTGTTGATGTCATAGAAGCGGTGAACAATTGTTGGAAATAAGTAAAACGCTGGTGCTCATTGAAACTGATAATCCAGGGAAACTTTTAAAACACACATGGACGATCGAGAAATTAGAGATGGATAAATGAAATGTACGTTTTTGAGACATTTTGCAAACTGCACGAAAACAGCTTGATTGCACCTTTAATTAATGCCTGCGCTCTGGGTTTCATATCACAAAGTTTTACTTACGCATATTGTATTGCATTATGATACATACTGCTGAATCAATCTCGTACGCTCGCCATTTTAAATTTAAATCAAACGAAAACACGGCCCAACGCCAAGGGAAAGTTTTCATTAATAAATTTGCATTTTATTCATAAATGTATCCGTCGTTCACGAGCCCGAGATCGGTTCTCTTCGGTCCGTTCTATAAATGTGTATTTGTGAGTTCGTCGTGTTCTTCTATGCCTCCGTAATCAACTGTCCAGTTTATGTATATGGTTTTTTTTTCCGAGGTTCAGATGTGTACTGTATGTATACTGTTATATCTGTCGCTCGGTGATCCATCGTAGTACGGGGGAAAGGTTCTTCCTAACAAGTCAAACTCGGCCTTCCTCTTAACGTTCCGTCTGATACTTTGTAGCCTTCTGTTCCCCGATTTTATGCTACTCTGTTATTGTTTTCACAATGCTATTCAATTGCAACTGTGCTGCTTCCATCGTAACCTCTGCTTTGGGCAGTGTATAAAATATAGCTCAGTTTTTTGCTTTGTTTGTTCGTGTACGGTTCGTCTATTGGATTGTTTGATGCTTCTTGTATGGATTTTATTGGTAGTTGCATTCAGGTTGAAAACGTTGGTGAAACAAGGAAATGTTTGTGTATCTGTGGAATTCGATCGATTGCACAGAGCGGCCATTTTTCGATTTGATTTGTTTCTGCCTTCCCCGGTGTTGCCCGGTTGAGTTTAATTACACACACATAATTACTGCCCTAGCCGATCGTTGATGAGCATACCTGCCGGTCGTTTTAAGGCAGCGAGCGGTTCATATATGTTCCGGCAAACTGTTTGCTCCCTCGGTGAACCTAATGATTTGACTAACCGCATGCGTGTATGTTTCGGTTTGGCCGCGTCTGTTGCTAAATGTTTAATCATTGCTCGATAATGTTTGCTCTGCCGCAACATGCGCCTGCGTTGCTGAATTGGTTTGATCAGTTTGTATTTTGTTTGTATGTGTTTTGTATATTCTTCAATATTTGCCAGTTTTGCCTTTCCTGTGAAGTTTAATTATTCTTATTTACAGTTGGGTTTTTTTTTCTGTGTTTTGGTTTTTTGCTTAACTCGTATATACAATATATGATTACTAGCGCGAGTTTGTTTTACTCTTGGCCAAGAAGGGGGGTAACTTGCGTTTATAACGTTTTGTTTGTTTGTTGTTGTTTTAACTTCCTCCAACGCTCTGGTGCATACGTTAAAAATATCGTTGTCATGCCGGATCGTTTCATAAACTTGCTGGGGGGGGATTTTGCCTATGCGAGTATCCATTTGTCAACATAAAACGCTTCGATTTCCTAGCCTCTCCACTGCACGCCATCCCTCGTGCCATCCTGTGCTTTTTCTCTAGCCCGTCCTTGTCAATTATTAACCATTTTTCACTAGCTAACCTACTGCCTTCTCAGACTTTGTCAACAATCGCTCGATCCAGCAGCCCTCTCCTTCCCTATGCTTATTTACAGTCAATTTTTGCTAGCATTTGCATCTAACACCCTCGCTCATTAAGCTATCCTTGGTCGGAACAACTGCTGCATTCAATTCCCGTCTATCAGCAATTCCAGTTTTTCTACTGTTTTTTACATTGTCCTTTATTTCTTTCGTCAGCAAATCCATCCTCCGTTGGCGAGATCAATTCGGGCGTTCACTCAATTCCACCACCGATTTTCTTGCACCGTCGGTCCCGTTTTTCCGGAGGGTCCAGCGATCAACTTCCGGCCCTTTGGCCCGGGTGAAGCTGTGGTTGCGTATTTCATGATATCGCCGGTACGCCCAGCTTGGCCAGATTGGAGAGGGTGGTCAGATCGTCGGGCTGCAGCCGGAGCGCCTCCCGGTAGCTGCTGGCCGCCTCCTGCGAGCGTCCCAGAAGGTGCAGGATGGCGCCCAGGTTGGTGTGAGCCCGGGCTTCCTGCGGTCGCAACTTCACAGCCTGCCGACCGGTTTGTGGGTGAAGGAAGCGCAAAAGGCGAGCAGGCCGAACCGGAGAGAGCAAGATAGAGAGAAAGTGCGTGAGTGCGGTGAATTATTCATCGTATTCTCCCCCCTCGGTGGAGGTGTTTTGTTGGCTTACCTGACGGTACCACCGTTCCGCTTCGAGCTTGCGGTCGTGCAACCGGAGACTCGACGCTGCGGCTACCACCAGGGCGTAATCTTCCGGTGCCAGCTCCGCCGCCCTCACGCGGTACTGGGACGCTTCCTCCGGGCGGCGCTGGGTGGACAGGAACTCAGCTGAAATCGAAACGGGGGGAAAACCGGAACCGGAACAAAATGCAATTAAAACGAATATTGCTCATTTTGGGTCGGCAAAGGGGGTGCGAATTCAAAAAAAGAAGGACGCACGTATCGAGAGAGGGGCCAGTGCAAAACAGCCAAGAGTCGATCGATGAAATCCTCGATGAAAGAATCAGTGTGGAAAGTATTATTTTCCCTTCTCAATGCGCTCGCTTTCTGCAGAGACCTGTTCCCAGCAGGGACCGTGTATTCGTATTCAAAGCGTTTGCTGGAGCAACCTAATTGGATACTTGATATTGTGTTTCATATTCCGATTTTTCAGCTTCTCTAACAATCTATTCAATTATTTTCTTCGTACTCGCACTGCTTTTGTTGCATCCATGGGATTTCTGTGTTTTGTTGTTGCCGTCGACTTTCTTTCTCCTTCTTCTTGAAACGGTCGGAACCTGCCTCAGACTCGTATTGTGTGTGATTGAGCACCAGCTCCGAGACGCTTCAAACGACGTTGAGCGAGAAGTCGGTTGTTATTATATTTCTTTCGAATTTGCTACCAACAAACGGATGACGGCGGAAGGGATGCAAACTCGCAAATACTCGCGCACACGCGTACCCTACCACGCAGACCTCTGCCAGTCTCTCGGCTCCGTTGGCAGGAACGCCGGGGGGATATATAATCATAAAAATGTAAGGAAAACCCCTGACAGAGACTAATGATGGCATTGACGTCTGTGTGCATCTATTTCCCTGGCACGACGTGGGGCCCTTTGGCAATGTTGATGTCGACGTCGACGTGTCCAAGAAACAGCCGGAAAGGATCCGTGCGGACCGCGTGGCGGGTGGGTGGGTGCTTGTTCCTAGGCGAATCCTTGGCCAATTCCGGGCGACGGGAAGCGGTCTCGGGTCAAGATACGATCAATGCCCGTACGCTACAGTGGGGATAGAATCCTTTTTTAAGTCCACCCTTAGATCGTTATCCTGAACTTGTGCGCTCTTCAACAACATCTTTTCGAGTGTTCGGGTCGTTGTTGTTGCTTGCTCGGTTTTGAGATGCCTCAGACTGCACCGATTCGGATACAATTTGTATGTACTTTCGCATGCCCGGATTCGCAGCCAAAGCGGCAGCCGGGACGTTTCTCCCATTTGTCGATACTTACCGTAATGATGGTGTACACTGGCGTCGTTCGGTGCCAACCGGAGGGCTCGCCGGAACCACTGCTCAGCTTCGGAGGTTCTGCTGCCCTGCAGGTACGGGGTGTTGCAGCCAATGTGTTGATTTGAAATCGAGAGAGAAAAAAAAAAGGAAACGCAAAGAAAATGCCCTTTCTTCAGACGATGGTTTGCAAGCGAGTGGAGCAGCGGAGCTGCCCACGACGTGGGAAAGACAAGAACGGGCGTTCAACTTACATTTCGCGCCAGCATCGTCCCGTACGAGAGATGGGCCGCTATGTGATCCGGCTGGGCCTCGAGGGCCGCCCGTTGAAACCGTTCCGCTTCGGCCCACTGGTTCAGGCGGGCGAACACGTCACCCAGCCGATGGTAGACACCCTGTGGAGACGATGTAAATCAAAAGGAAAGGCTTGTTAGTGCAAGGCGTCCACCGGGGTGATCTGCGTAAGTTATTGTGAACGTGCTTCTCAAAAGTCTCATTAAAAGTAACGTTTCTGCATGCGAACGAGAGAACGAATCTATCGAAAACCCCCGTTGCACGATTTGTAGGCGTTAGTTTGAAATTGAAATTTAGAACTGCGTTCCCAATGCACCGCTCCGTTAATAAAGTGTTAATAGTCCCCTCGGTCGCGCATTAAAGGGAATGATGTTCATTTTTCAAATTATGTTTGTGCACCATTGCGTTAAAATACAATTTTCATAAATGCACCATTGGCGCATCCGGGTGGTTAAACATAACGAACGCCAGATAATAAAAAAGAAAAAAAAAACGCACACACACACCTCGCACATCTCGATCAGCAAACCATTCGGTAAAGCAATTTTGTGTTCCATATTGGAAGTTCCCTTTTTGTTTCTTCTATATCTTCTCCTCCTGCTCATCCTGTTATGGGGTTTTCCGGCGGGGAAAACTGGCCATTGCCGCTCGCCCGGTGGAAGGAAAACTGTACACAGCGCACGTTTCACACATTTAGATACACCCCGAACTACCCATACAATAGCATTAAGCTCGTAATAATTCCGACTGCGAAACCAGAAACGCGCTCGCCTCTAATCGCCGAGTGTGTTCCGCGGGTCGCGGGGAGGAATGAATAAAGGGCGGAAATATAATGGAAGTAAAAAGGAGGAAAAATATGTCACTCATAACCGTAAAAGTGCAATTGCTCTGTTTGGCATCGTTGGCTATTGACCGGTGACCGGTGAATTGCTGCAATGTCGTTTTAGTTTGGCTAAAAACGAACTCTCCTTTCGTCCTTTTATATCCTTTTGGCTAGTATTTTTCTTCAACTTGTTTTCACTTTTTCAACCGGGCACGTGATGGAAGAAAATGGAAATTAATTCTCATCGTTGCATCCATAATGCGCTAGCGAAAGGCATTTGAAATCAAGCGATGCCATACGAAAGGAAGAGTCAACCCACGCAATCACGGAAACGCGCACCGGAAATGTCTTTGATGCCGTGTCTAAGAAAGGGTACGGCGCTGCGGCGGAAACCAAGGTAAGCATTATCATTTCGCCGGGCGCTTTTCTTGCGCTGACGGGGTTCACAAAAGGCGTGTAAATGAGATAAGTTTTGCGTAAGTAAAAAAAAAACCTGCATCCACGGGCCACGGAGTTTTCTGCCGAGCTCGGATTCTAATTGGAAATGATTATCCAATTATTACCCGCGTCTGTTTTTGGACGATAACCTTCCGTCGTTTGGCGGGGAATTCGTCCGCATGAGTGCAGACGATTCTCTCGACAGCGAGCCGACGATGGCACTTGATCGGTCATCTTGTGTCTGGCACTATTTCTCAGCAGGTTTGCATTAGAGTGGGTGTCATTTCGTCCTTCCTTTCGCGCGAAAGGAAATGGTTCAATGAAAGAGGAATGAAAACAAAAAAGATCGAATAAAGTCACCGAGTGATGAATCTTTTCTTTCTGTTGGTTTTTTGGGCGAGTTTTGACCCTTAGAAGGGTCGCAAAAAGTTGATCTACAAACAATTATCCTGGTCACGATGGTCGTGGTGTGTCATTTGCATATTGTGTAAAATGGACTTCATTCTTAGCCAGGGATAAGTTCACTTCCTCGCTGACCCGTCGGATGATTAGCGCTCGGAAGAAAACTTTGGCGAATGCAATTCGCGGGATAATGTTTTCCGCGCCACGGGAAAGCCATAGTTTGTATGCATATTTTTTTAATTAGTTTTTCCAATCAAGAACCGAAACCGTTTGCTTGGGCACAATTTTGCAAAGAGCCCAGGAAGCCGCCACCAAACATTCCCATCGAGCACAGCGTTGACAGCGGTGCAGGTGCGGGAAATGCCGCGGAACTTTTCTCACTCCAAACGCGACACACTCACCGGTGCAAGCCATTAAAGAAGATAATTTTCTCGGAAAAAAGTTGTCGCATTTTTATTGCCGTGGTTGCAAATGCAGTCGCATCCCGGACGGCCAGATGGAACATATGGTGCATAAGGACAGGGGGAAAGCTGAATGTTGGCGAATTCAGTCGAGCGGCTAATGGGACCGTAAACGCCCTGGAGTGGATGAAAACTTCCAACATTGCGAGATCGGAGGTGGCGTCGATGTGTGTGGGGGCTCCCGAATGCTACAGTTTCTTATCGCAACGGCACCATTCCGGTGGTGAGGAAAACTCATCACCTGCCGGTTCCACCGCAGACCTTGCATCCTCGACTCGACTCGACTCGAAAACGGAAAACCTGAAGCGTATCGTCTTCATCTCTTCCCTTATGGACAATTTAATTGATTATTTTATTTTATTCGAAATCATATAAAATTTAATAGTGCAATTTCAGCTATCATCCCGCACGGACCGCGCCCGGGTATGGAGTGAAAATGACTCCAGCTTCTCGCACGGGAGCGACCGTTCTGGGCGGGGGAATGAAAAATGGAAGAGTCAATTTCCTGCCATAAACATATCTTTATCGTGCACCTTAGAGTGCTTTCGACGCCCGTCGTAACGGTCAGATTCGATTTCGGTCCACGGCGAGGACATCGGATGACCCGTCAGGTGAGGAAACCGTCGAGATCCAGCAACATTGTAGGAAGAAGAAGAAAAAAAAACACACAAGATGTCGAAATGGCCAGATAGATAAACGTTTATTACGGTGTGAATTGAATTGGCAAGAAAGATTTAAACTAGCTTTATAACCTTTTCGACACCGCTTGAGTCCAAGAAGATGCCTTTGGAGTTTTCTTTTTTTGCTGTTGTTTAGAGGAATCAGGCCAATCATCTTATGTGTACCAAGTGATAAAGCGAAACAGGGCGAAATGAAACAGGATAGCAAAATCAATAAACTGTTAAGCGGTTTTCACGCATCTTTTTTCAAGTGGTGTTCACCCATCCAATAAACGGAGGGAACACTTACGGATTACGAGGCGTTATCGCTTTCGACTAAAGCTAAAGCTGGAGGGCTGAAGTATGTGCAGTTTGTATTTTGGAAAAAAAAGGAATTTCTTCGTAACGTTGATTGTTTGAGCCTGTTTTTTTTTTAAAGAAAAGCTCGTTTCATATAAAAACCCAAATTTCATACAAGGCTTTGAGTGAGCCTTCGGGTCGATTTTCAACCAGCTGACACTTTCGCGAGCAACAGTTACACGAAAAAAAAACGAGCCTCGGAAGATGCAGTGAGTCACGTGAAAGTGAGTGCCGTATACTTTCGAGGTTTTTCACCCCCAGCACGCAAATGACATGCGCATCGGAAAGCACGGAAAAGCTTGAACTACCACTGTTGGATTTGTTGTTTTGTTCTTTCTCTCAATTCCAAGCAGAGCTTTCGCGTGTTGCCTTCGGTGCCAAGAAGGACTTTTGAGATGGACCGGCACAAGGAGGAAATTATGAAACATCTTTGTGGTTTTTGAAGGCACAAAACACGGTTTATTCTATTTGGTGCATATACGAAAGAAAGGGAAAAAAAACGATTTGTGAGGGTAAAAGAATTGCAGAGGATTAAATCTTGTTCATAATGTTCAAACGGTTACGAAACGAGCGAGCATGAAGCTCTAAGGGAAACAGTTGTCGGGGTATAAATCTTAGAAACTAATTAAGAATAAACTTGTTTTCATAAATCACATCGTTTTCCGCCGTACAGCATATTTTGCTGTGCATCGTAGCCATTCGCACAAGCACCATAAACTGCTCCACCTTTTTTTTTCTTTGAAGTTTTCATCGCAATGACGCGGTGAAGGCAGACGAAAAAAGAAGGCATTTTTTAAATGAAAATGTGCCTGGCGTCGTTGTCGTCTATCGTAAGTTTCTCACCGAGCAAAGATTAAAGCGTGGTAGGATACACTGTTGTTGTTTGAGTGATCTTTAATGCCATCATTTGCGCGAAGCGTACGGCCTCTTCAATTTTCGCTCGGTTATTCAACACTAACATGCACAGGCGAACAAGTATTACTCGAGCGACACTTTTCCACGAAACGAACAAAAGAAAGCGGGAATTTTGTTGCCTGGTGACGAAAAAATATTATCCTCAAAACGGAGGAAACATGAGCTTTCAGTTTATCACAAAGTGTAATCATTTGCAACTTCGTTGTCACAGATTGTGTGCAACGGTTTGTGTGCGTGCATGTGTGCGTGTGTGTGTATTAAAACTGGTTATCTCCGTCGCGTCCTTTTCCCCTCCGTTTGGTCCTCCTGAGGCGCGCGAATGTCGAGCTGGTTTCGAACAAGTTTGAAAGAGGAAGCGTTTTGCATTTGGTTCCGCTTGCACAAGCCGGAAAAGTCGTCTTTTAGCGATAACGAAGCACTGTTGGCGCAAGGGGTCGGTGGGAGGGGAATGGATTTTTTTTTTAACAAGTATGGAGCGACATACGGTGGCAGGAGGAAAACTTTCACTTGTTGGAATTGGCGCAAACAAATCGGCTCGGAGTTTGTAAACGTATTTTTGCTACGAACAAACAGCAGAAAACGCAATGTTTGACATGAGTGGAACAGATTTTAAAATTAGTTCCGCACAATTCCTTTCCTTTTGACTTTGATTTATAGTGATCCAAAATAAAGATAATAGATTAAATTTTATCATTATAAAAATTTCCAATAAGCTGTGTAACTTATCCAATCCTACATTCTAAAACCTAAGCTATGCTATGCATTAAAAAGATGATTGCCTGTCATTTGAAACTATTTATATTAAATGTAACAGCTACGTGAAGCTGTCGAAACGAATCTTTTAAAAATACTTGCAAGTATGCCGACGATTTCGGCGCCTTCGGACACGGAAGACCGGTATACAAATATCAGGCGAACGTTATTAGTTTGGCAACATCGCCAGCTGGTAGAATAATTTTCCGCATTTCTTACTCGATCCGTCCATCGTTGAGAGGCGAACAGAGAAAAGGCAGCTGTATGCGGGACGGGTGCTCCGAGTCGGTCAAAATGTTGTATATTTTGCGGGAAAATTCCCTCCCCTCCCCCCCTCTCGCACCTCGCTTCCTCGCGGTTGGCTTCGTGCAGCGTGAAACTGAAGTTTTCCGCTCAAGCTCCAAGTGGGGGGAAAATTGTTGGATTGACCATCTGGTGAAACGCACCAGCGCTTGGGGATGCCCGTGTGGTGGTGACGGTGCGGGGCGGGATTGAAGGACATTATGCAGCCAAGTTGGGTTGGCCTTGCTGTGGGATGGGAGTTATGTTTCAATTCCACAAATTCATTTCTTCCTTGGATATGAAGGAATATTTTATTTAATCCAACAACCATCCCTGCTTTCAACTCTCGCTTTTTTTTCCCCTGACGAGTGATTATTGCATGTCAGTTTATATTCTCCTCTCTCCAAGGTAAGGAAGTTGCTCATTCTGGGAAACAGGACTTATTAAATATTTCATCATAATTTTTCACGCAAAAGTGTCTACAAGTTTTATGAAATGAAATGGAAATCCTTAACTGAAATTTTTTTTTGTTTGCGTTGATTATTTTTCTTTGCTGGTTGATGAACAGAATCTGCAATGTAGAAATTCTTTTCGTGTGTGTGGCACTTGTACAAAGTGATCGTATATCGTTTATTTTGCTTGCGCAATCTTAAATTCCACTTATTTTCTTCCAAGCCCATAACGGCTTCGGATATTGCTTCAGAGACCACGTACCGCAGATTGTGCCGCATTTCGGAATGCCAAGGCATGCTGTGCGATGTATATGGCCTACCGGCTGTCTGGTTGCTCGTAAAATGTCAGGAAATACTGTCGATCTAATAAAACTAAACTGCACCGAGCGGATCGACGTGAATTGTGGCTGACGTTAGGCTGCGTTAACGGCGAATGTTTGCTTCGGCAGCCCGGCTAGGCTCTATCCTCCCTTTTGTTTTTTTTCCATCGTATAGGATGGTGCGTTATAAGACTAATAAAACTTCCAATTTATACAACATTCGACACAAACTACGGAGAGAAGGCGTGTTTTGCGGTTTTAGCCGGGCTCGAAATTGTGATGCGAAATTCTTTCTCCACGTTTGTATCAACCTTAACCTTCTGAACGGTGAACCTTTTTAAGGTGATTGAAATATTCCTTTTTCGTAACGGAGGAAACATAAATTTTATAATAACATCACTTGATATTTTGAAAGAACAAAAAAAGGCGGAGGTGTAAAAATAAAAGGAATCATCGCGTGCTGTAATAATTTCCCCAATCCCCTTCAATTACACCGAGGAAGAGCTAAAACTCTGTCAACGTGACTCGTCTCCGTTGCAGACACACCCCGTTGTATCGGGAAATGCCTCGACTGCTAGCGACGGGTGCTACGATTGCAACGAACGATCCATTTCAAGGAAACCGGAAAAGCCACCCGTTGGAAAAGTATCTTTCTGGATGGGTGTTACGAGTTAACGAGGTTGTTGTGGAAAAAAAAAAATTAATATGACGAGCAGTAATGTACAGCAGGGAGCTGCACGGGGCTCGTGGCGCAGGTACTATTTCTGTTGGGTGAAAGGTGGACAAAGTGCCTCGTTTTGCGGAAGGACGGCGAGTGTAAACACTTTTACACAACCAAGGCGGTCCAGATGAATTTTCCTTCTGGAAGGAAAAGGTATTGAAGGAAAACCCGGTGGGACGCCTGGAGAGAAATGTCCAGGGAAAGGCGGTGAAAATCTCAGCTCGTTATTCGTTCGCTAACGGGGAAAGCAATGTTCGAAGGCTTCCATGTATTAAACGCTCAAAGACCAAACCGGAGACGGTGGAGTGCCGGGTAGTGCGAAGGTCCGGCAATAACTATAAATATGAAACGTCACCGCCACACGAACGAATCGCGTACGAGCCACGTTCCGGCGGACCCCAGCCAGTACCAGGGCTAGGTTTGCGCCGAACCCAAAGTGGAAGGTGTTTATAAAAATCTCTGATATCCGGATTTGCTACTTCCGGTGATAATTTTTCGGTGTGCCGCGTTGCTCACGTTTCCACTACCGCCTTCCGGCGGTGTTCGCTGGGGGATTTGTGTGCTTTCGGTTTCCGGTAAATGTGCGATGGCAAATTTAACGCCCTTTTTTTCGTTGGGTAAACTTCGGCCCGGTCCACTGGGTTTCGAGAATCGGGCGGAAGGAAATCATTAAAAGCTTTTCAACACTTCCTGCGCTCGGGCTAGGGTTAGGCGGGGTGTGCGAGGGAATCGAGGAAGTGACGCAGATGAAGATACATGATAACGATACTCGAGACGTGACGTTGTGTAGTCATAAATTGGCGCCGGCGTGTGAAACGGCTACTTTTCTTAAGAGGAGGACGGTGATGAACCAATTTCTTTTCGTCAAGCATTAGAAAAGGACTTAGCGAAGGTAGGATCATAAAAAAACTTTAATAAGCTAGTCTTGTTTTCTTTGCGTGATTCCTATAAGGGAATTCCTATTGCTATTCCTATTCCTAAGAAAATCCTATTCTATATGTTTCTAACGGTAAATGTGCCTTACCTGGGGTGGATATCGTTCCGGCAGTGTGTGCAGCGCCTCCCGGTAGACGGCGAGGGCACGTTGCAGCTTTCCCTGATCGGCGTACAGATTGCCGAGCTGCAGCAGTGCACTGATGCGGGCATTTTCGTGGGCTGTCCGATCTCGCAGCCCGGTTCCGTCCAGCTTGGAGCCTTCCCGCAGGACGCTGGCCGCTTCCTGGCACCGGCCCAGTGCTATCAGTGAGGTCCCAAGGTTCAGATAGGCAACTGCAAAGAAATTGGAGGATAGCACACACATAAGAAAAAATGGGGGCATGAATTGCATTGGTTGGTAAGATGCTTTGTTTTTCGAATTGAAGCATTGATTGGACGTTTCACAGCTGATCGCGTGTAGGATCTCAACGTATATTTCACTGGACGCATCAAGGCAATTAAAGGACGCATATGATAGAAGGCAGAATAACGAAAGGTTTAAACATAATTCCAAACAATTGTACTACAATTATAAATATTAATCTGTTTCACAAGTGAAGTGGTCGGAAAGCGCCTCAAAACGTATTGTGTACTCCTTCTAATGAAGGAGTGTGATAGTTGTAATATAATAAGACCTCGAGGAAATGTATCCGAAACATGTGAAAAGATGACCGAATAACGTCGACGATTTCATTTGTCTCCAGAAATAAAAAAAAAAATACGTGAATTGGCAGCTGAAAGGAAGCCAGCGTCATCATCTTTTTTTTTCTGTCTAAGTCTCGTTCCAGCACCTGGATTCATCCTTGCACGGTTATTTGAGGCCTGCACGTGATTTTTCGCTGGTCGCCTCTGCAAAACTTAAGGATGCAGGATGTTTACGTATTACATCTACATCGGCCGAAAGAAAGGCCGCAAGCCTTTTAGCGTGATTTTACGACGAGCGAAATCGTAAAAAAGAGCGGCGTGCTTCACAAGGACGCAACGGCACACACGACACTGCAGCTCATTGACGGAGTGAATCTTCAGACCTGACGGATCGTGGGAAACTTGATCCGGAACGAGCCCACCGTGGTGTCGCATCCATTAAGGGCGAACGAGTTGCATTAGGGAAGCGAGAACGATACGCCGTCGTCACCAAATCAACGAGATAGCTCCACAGAGCACAGTCCTTTTCCCGGGTGCGGTGGTGGAAAGGACACTTTTGATGAGATTTTTTTTTCTTCTCCTTTTCCTCCCACATCCCACTCGTCCTTATCTTTGCCAGCGCCGAAGCCTGATTCTGGCTGATGACGCTCCCTGACGGAGAGCCATAGTGTGGCAAGTGGTGTAATCATAATTACTATGAAATATTAAATGAAGAACGGAGCGGGCCGGAAAAAAGGCTAGCGAAGGGTACGCTTTTCATCTTTCCTGCAACGAGCACGAAAGCTCGGTGCACAAACACACTCGGTCTCGGTTGGGGATAAGTGTAATGTGGTTTTTTTCTTACAACGATGGAGAGGGCTGGGATTCACCAGCATTGAAGGATACAGTTGTGTCTCTTGTTCGCGGAGAAAGTTGAGTTTGATGTGCGCATAAAACGATAGAGGAACGAAAGGGACGAAAAAAAAAAAAGGAAGATCAAAACAACCATTACACGTAAAACCCTTGAAAGGAGCCTTTGCCAGGTTCAAAGAGCACGAATGTCACGTATCTTATGAATATTAGAGCATGCTTTTGATCAACGAAACCAACAGAAGCAGGAAGCGATTAATCAAACACGCTTGCTCTTGTGGGTGTTAAAATTGAACAAAAAAAAAATTAACTGCATTGGAAAACCATTACAAATCAGTTCAACCAATTTTGAGTGGCTCAATTTAGCTTTTCTTTTACTTCTACAAAAAGGACAAACATAAACTATTTATAACCTTCTTTATGTTACCTGCTATATTGAGAAGGTTTTGGAATTAAGCTGGCAAAGAAACTGGTTCAAAACTACTTCACATTCTCATTGAATGCAATAAGGAATAATATGAACACTCGCTATTTATCCCAAATTGCATCCAGAAGATCATTACTTCCAACTTACAACGACTGTTTTAGCTTCACGTGCATGATTGCTTAATGGTCTGAAACAAAAAAATGTATAAATAGATTCTGTTGCAACATATCTCTTCCATTCCGGTTCATTTTTTCATAAACGACATAAACCAAACGAGCGTCAAGTATTTTCCACTAGCTTTTCCGTCAAATTGCCCGACGGCCTCGTCTACGCACCCAACCGTACAGGTCTCGATTTTGAAACAAACGTTCCATACACACAAAGAGGTGTTCGTTTTCCCTTCCACTCGCTTGCCTTTTCCCTTCCAATGCAAAGGCGATAGCTTCACGCGTTCAATTTCTTGCTACGGCCTTCGATAGGGGGCAGGAAACGTGTCCGGTTGTCTGGTTGGCTGCTATACAAATTTCTTTCGTTTAAGCTAGTGCCGGCATTTCGAAGGAAACACACCGGATGAAACGCGAATATGTGTGTGTGTGCTGCTTTTCCAACAGACGCGCACATACAGTGGAATCCACGTTTGACGCACCGTGGTTATCAGTAAATCTGATCACGTCCTACGCGAGGAGGAGTGCGGTAAGCGGAAGGAAATTCTTTGCCGTACGGCGACGGCGTGAAGTAAGATCGTGAACTCTCTTAACGAGATGTCTCCCAGACGGTGAGAATGTCCCACGGTAGCTTCGTACCGTTTCGCAAAGAATCGAGAAGATGTACGATTCCTTGGATTGGCGCACGCTTCCCAACACGCCACCAGGCGTCTCCATTTACTCCCGCCAAAGCCCAATCGCGGGATGACTGATGCTAGTCCTGCTCGTTTAACGGAGGCCAATGGAAAGCATCGGGCAGTGTGGTGCGGAAAAATCGAGTTCTGACCATGTCGCCTGCCTGATCACTAGCTCATATTTGCTTCCTTTCCGACGCGCCGCTGCCTTCGATGCTGTCAAGGGATGTGACCGAGGTCTGTTTGGGTGCCTGCCGCCTCGGTCATCGTTCAACGCCAGCAACAGCATATCAGCAGTCGCAGTATCATAAATTTTAAACGCCACTGGCTTCGTTTGTTCCCCAGTGGGGATGGCTTACCCGCTTGTTCGTTGTCTTTTTTTTTTCGTGGCAGCGATGGCGTTTTTTTCTTTGTGTTCCAGACGTGAGGACTCGTTTATGACGTTTACCCAATGCATCCCCGTCTGGCGCGCTTCATGGCCATCGATGCTTACGCTCCGTTTCATAAAGCACCCGACAAACGAAGGATGCTCTAGGGAGGGTAACGGGATGAAACACAGACATCAATCCACAGAGCGGCCATTTTCGAGGGCTGCATTTTGTCACGGGGTTTGCGCTGCGCAGAAAGGAAGAACTGACTTTCTTTCTCGTCGCTTTTGCTCCGGTATGATTAAATTCCAAACGGTAAACGGTACACACACAAACACACACAACCTCCAAACTTCCCCCAGGTGAAATGCTGACTCCCGGAGGCTTAGAACTGGACACTCATCCCGCCGTCAAAGGGGAAAGAAAAAAAAAACTCCCCACCCACCCTGTTCCACTCCGGTACTGCACGCGCTAGAAAGTGGACACTGTCACATTCGAGGTTCGTTTGTGTGTCATTTTTGTCGGGCACGAAACTCGAAACGGCCAACAGCTAACAACCTCTTCCTGCAGCGCTTTCCATCAGCGTTCACACGCTCCTTTGGGATGCCCGCCCCACCGGGCGGAAAAACGGAAGCTTCGAAATTGCCCGACAGGCAAGAGAGAGAGAGCCACACGACCCCACGGGAGTTGCTGTGTGCAGGAACATCGGAAAGCAAAGTTGAATTATCATCTATTTCACAAAATTGGAAGTAATGGTGCGGAAAAATCATTTATATTTTCGCTCCCCTGCTCACAGCTTCTCCGGTTTGACAAGCGAGTGTACCATTTCCACCTCCCCTGCTTTTTTGTTTGTGAACACGGGCCATATTGGTATGCAGTGGACGTAAGAAACCTTCTGTTTGCTCATGTCCTGCAGCAGAATCAGGAGAGATAGTTTGGTGGTATTTTTCTTCAAAATCATATCATATGTGGGTTTGTTGACTCGTGAAAACAGCAGCAGGAATCCTTAGAAGCTAGTGGATGTTTCAAAGCAAATGAAAAACATTTCGTTTCGTTGATCAGCTAGTTTTCCAAATGGAAGTGCAAATTTGATATCTACGAAACCGAATCGTTTGGTCAGCTTTGCTTTAAACTCATAGTTTTACTGTTTCTAAAAATGTTTTGGTTATAGTACTCTGTTTCACAATTCTTTTCAAATGTGGAGAGTTATTGCATAGAGACTGTACTCTCGTTTGGTACTTTTGACAAAAAAAAAACACACACACACACAATAAAGTTACTTCGCCTACTCTTATGTTTGCACTGTGCAAGCATATTTGCTAAAGTTTAACGTTTAAAAAACAAAACCAAAACGTTCATGTGTTGCACCAAATAACACAGCTTTCATTCTCGAATGAGATGCTGCCGGCGATTGCCAACTTTTCGCATGCAATGTTCACTGCAGAAAGGAGGGAAAAGTTTTCCTATCGTACGGGGAAATAATTTTATTGTTTTCCACCGATGGAAGTCGTTGAAGTAAAAATGCTCTTTCACAGTGAAATGATCTGCTTTTTACCACATTATTGCGTATACCACTTGAAGCTATTCCTTGAATTGTATTTTTTATAAGAAAACTCTCCCGTAAGTGCAACGAACGTTTAAAACGGTTGCACGTATCATAAGATGTATTAAAAGTATTAAATTTTCAACATTCAACTAGCTTTAAAAATATCGCACTCTTGAGAAACTAAAATATTTCAAACACTACCTCTGAAAGTGAATGCCATCGTTTCTGGCACTGCTTTCGATGAAACGTTAAAACAAACCCCGTCAGGCTGTTACGGCCAACTCAAGTTAACAGCTCGTTATCACATTGCAAACGACGGACGCAGGTCATTCTGAATTTCATGGCGAAGGTACCAGGTCAAGAATGGCGCTGTCCGTCTGCCCGTCAATTCACGACGGTTTGTCAGTTCGTCGGACGTGTTGCATGCTGTCATGGTGTCGCGAGTTTGACTGACTGATGCTATTGTAACGCTATCTGTTCGTTAATGGTTCGAGAAAGACCTGGGTAGTTGTGCCAAAGCCATCCGAACTACAGCAACGCAAGAGAGAGAGGTTGAAATTGATCATACCTTGTTTCCACATTTTCACATCGGGCCTTTTCCTCGATGATTGATATGCATTACATCGTTATGTTCAAGGTGTGAGGCGAACGATCCGCCCTAAGCTATGTGCTTAGAAAATCACAATTGGTTCAGAACAAAAGTCCTACGTGATGACTTTGAGTAAAGAGCTAAAAAGGAGGAAATTTGGAGGAACAATGCAAAACAAAGCACTTTGGTTTGTTTGTTCGGCTCTACATGATAGAGCTTGGGGTAAAACAATGGAAGAGTTTTCGATTTGCGGACTAGAATGCATAGTAAAAAATAAAAAATAAATGTATCACAGTGGCCCAACAAGTAGCACAAAGTCGGAGATTGCATCTTTGCCCCGTTTGTTTGTATTTAAAGAAAGCCAGTCTATAGCAAGTTGATGTTTCAGTTTCAACTGTGGCTTTCCCTTCTCAATGACACCTGCGTGGTGACGGTCGATGCCACTGGTACTAAACAGGATTAATCAGCCATTAAATACCTCGCACATAAATCTAAATTATACAAATGACAAACAAATACATAATTGAATAACCTGACGCTGGACCATCTCTGCCTCCTCGTGTCTCAGTGGGTCGTCTCGATTGTTTAGGGGAAACAGTATGCACCACGTGAACGCTTGGCAAGGGCGGGAAACGGTGCCAAGGTACATACAGGGGACCGTCCGTCAGCTTCATCCCAGTTTGGTTGCCCCTAAAAGAATACCGTTTGTTGTCCATTGGTCCTTCCTCCACAGCCGCCCCTCCGGAGTCTGCTAAACCTGTCAAATTATATCCAATTATTGCCAAAAGCAAACTGGCCAACTGTGCGACACACATAAATCAGAAACAGTTTTACCCTTTATTGTCCTCCGCTAATGAGACCAAGGCGGAGAGGTGGAGAGAAGTGTCGGTCTAGGGTGGGATGTAAGCAGTGCAATTGCATCCCATTAGGACGCAGTGGAACTAATTTGCTCTCTCGTCGCATCCGTGGCTCCACAAACAGACGCCGGGCAAAAAGCTGCCGTTCCTGGGGACGCGTGTGTTGATGTGTGTGTTTGTGTGAATTTTATGTTCGTTTGGGCGTGACTAAAACTATTTTCCACCCAGCGCGGGACTATGTCCGTTTTGCGAGTGGATGGGGCGCGCGGTGAGGAAGTTTAATAAAATATAAACTAATTTATGGCTCGCACCGTCGAACCGCCAGAAATGCTGGAAGCTCGTGGCGTACCGCGCAATCAGCGCTCGCGTGCGTGTTTGTGCGGACGCTTGTGGACTGAATCAACAACGTGCCACGATTACATGCCCGAGAATGCACGGTCACCAAGGACTGAGGGAAGCGAGGAACCTCGCTCGCTGTTTAACTGTTTGATTAGGCTCTCATTTAACTTCCCGGCTGCCGTGAAGCGACAGCGATTCCACGGACGTCCACGGATCGGGCGGACAGAAAGCAAACATTATCACTTGGTGCGGGATTGGAATTGATTGCGTTTCAATTCATGGTGCGTCAGCCAGACCACCGCGGCCCCGTTGATGAATGATGCTGTAAGGCGCGGACTTTCATCGGTCCTGTCCGCCGGGTGCGCTGGGATGGGCCCGTTTGATTGATACGTTTCGTGCGTCCTGGAAGATGTTAGCTTTCGCTCGCATAAATTATCGAAACCGGTCCTTTCATCACGGCTCGAAGGGGCGACCGGCACCGTCTGTCTTCCTGGAGAAACGCGCCGGATGGATGTGAGGGGGGGGAAACGTAAACGCATGTTCGTTACGGACATTTCGATAAGTGTCGAGTGCTGCAGGCAGCGCGAACCGACGGCACTGTTGAAGTGCTGGTAACGGCAATGACTTTCATGATCCTGTTGGAACGGTTGTAACGGTGGAAGCCCACCTACACCCATTTTCAGCGATCAGCTATTCAAACAGGTTGTATGTAAAATTGGTTGAAGAGAATGTGCCGTAAGTGGTCTTCCTGTTTAGAAAGATTAAGAAAATAGGCATTTGATACTAGCCTACTTTTATGACGATTCAAACTTAGAAAAGCGATGGCCTTTGGGAAAGATTTGATAAAGAAACCCTCCTAAGCACAACCCTGTTTAATAGTTCCTCCCCCGGTACCTTAACTCAATCTTCCGAGACCTCAAAGCATCAGTCACTCTCCATACATAATTTACTTTCTTCAATTCCCACACCGAAACGATTAATCACTCTGGGTCGTACCGTGTTTTTTTTTGGTAGCTCTTTTCTTACCCTAAAAACGGCCGGAAACTTTGCCTCGAACTCTCGAACAAAAAGCGATCGAAAACGGACACCCCTTCCTCGGCCACCGGTTCGTCGAGCTATTTCCCGCTTCGTCGCCGGCTACGCCAAGTCCCGGGGTGGTATAATTTCAATTCAATTTCCGCTTTCTCACCAGCGCCAGCTCCTTTCGGTTCCGGGGGGATGGGAAGGAAAGCCCCCCGCCTGTCGACTGTCAACCGTTTTACATTAATGAAATCATCAATTTCACGCATACCTTTTCACGCAGGCCTGTCCCCTCCTTCCAGGCGGTCATCTTTTTCCTGCGATGAATCTGTTGGAGATAGAATTTTTTTTCGACCCTTTTTTTCCTTCGCTCGTCCTCAAGACCCCCGACAACGGTTTTGGGAAGGCTAGAGCGTTTCCACGTTCTATTTTGAGCACTCCTTCGTGCCGTCGAGCGGTGAGAAAACTGCCCAACGAACGCCTGGTGGTCTACGAAAAGGGAAAACATTTCAATTGGTCAACCCATTTCATTTGACGGTGACCAAACTTTCCTGTTCCCCCGGTGGAGAGCGGAGCGCGTGGAAGGAAAAGGTTTGAGGCACCGGCGAGTGAATAACGGAAACCCAGAATCACACCTTTTTTTTCCATTCCAACCCCCTCCCCCGAAATGGCCCGAAAGGGCTTAAGGGAATGGAAAATGAATATCCTGCCTAGGTCAGTTAAGGGACTGCTAACGATGAAGGTGGACATATAATGCCCAGTCCACGTCTTTGAAAATGTGCTGCTGGCACGGAATTTGAGCCTGTTAGAAGCGGACCTGTCCAACATTGTGGTTTCCTACGGAAAACGACTTCTTAAGCGTGTGAGTCGTCCGGAGCCTGATTCGAAGGGTGTCCATGTCGTGGCGCTAGACTCATGCATTCTGCCTTTCAAAGCCGCTTGCATTTCTACCGACGAGAGTTCCATCGGTCGATTGTTCCTTCGCTTGCATGTCTGAAGGAACTATGGAGTACTCTATCTTAGGACGAAGATTCTCCGTATGTGCATGTCGTTTGGTTTGTGGTGAAGAACGCCGCAAGAATACGACATCGAAGGCGCTTGGTAGGACATACGAGACCAAGAACTGCACACAGAGCAAGAAGGTTGAATAAATGATCGTACGGGAGGCAGTTCTGGTGAAAAATGTATCAGACAAAAGATGCCAGGCCGGGATATGCGAAGTCATGTGACTGGTGTTGACTGGGCCGGATTAATTGTTGACTTGCTAAGGCCCTACTTGACATCGGGAATTTTGGAAAATATCTGTTTCGGCTTTGGCAATTCATGAGAAGAGATGTTTTGTCAAAAATATCAAAAATGTTATCTGGTTTTAAGAAATCAGACTTAATTTGTTTTGCTGTGTAAATAGAAGAGAGGTAAAAGTTAGCTTGGATAATTGGCTGGTACGGTGCGAATCAATTTCGAATGAAAGCAAGAGCCAAAACTGAGTAAACGTTTTGACGGGACGGCGCTTCATTATTCAAATTCACTTGATCTCGGCGAGACTAAATCCATCCAGCCGGTCAAGTGTTTAAAACGAACGATTCCACTCAACTGTCGCAGCCGGCCAGAAGCCGTTGGGTAAAATAAATTGTGATTAATGGAAGGTGAAATTTGCAAATTACGATCGGTTAGGCGGCGGAAATCGAGCGACGGTGCGGTAACGGCGGCACCGCGTTGGCCGCCGATAATTAAAGCCATCGGGATGGAAAATTGAAAAGCATGTTTTTCACGTTTCGCGTCCATCGGGCTTGTGCCGATCGACTGGAATCGCTTTGCGCCATGCCGTTACTGATTGGCGTAGGCGATAAATTCAATCCCGAAAGTGCCCCCCTCCCCCTCCCATTTTCCCCCCGAGCCGATCGGGGAAAAAGTATTTCCCGCTTCCGCACCTGGGCTGGGAGTTAATGTGTCGAAAGCGTTCAGGTGCTTTGAGATGCACGCTCCTGGAATAGATTATGCAAACATTTAGCCTGGCTAACCACGGAAACCTCCCCATATGCGGCCGGTCACCCTCCCCGGGGGGAGGTTGACTGTACGGAAGGCTCATTAAAAACGACTCACCCCCGCGCCCGGTGTTTCGTCGTCTCCCTGCTGCAGCCATTCCGTTTTGATCCGCACTTCCAGCTCATTGGGCCGTGGCGGGATACTTAGTTGCGGGAGGTGAAGGTTTGCTGGCCGACGGTAACGGGAAAACATAATGTACGCCGAGGCCAATCATGGTCGAAGGAAAACCTCAGCCAACCACTCACCACACAGAGTATCGTTTTTCTCGGCGCTGCTGGCCTGGATGCAGGTGATTTTTTTTCATTTCCCCCTTCTTTTTTTTTTGCTTTCCTCTTCTATTAGGGCATAACGAGAGAACTTTTGCCTCCTCAAGCGACCGGTGGTTTACCGACGGCTGATGGCTTACGGAAGGCACCTTTGTTGCACTTTCGGCCTGATTTCCGACTTTCGTGTGGTGATTTGCCTCCGGGGCTCCTTTTCACGCTCCATCTCGAACTCCGCCGCTTCCACAGCTGGGCGCTCATTGTCTGTTATTATATGCTATTTATAAACAAAATTGCTTCATAACGAAGCAACTTTCCGAACGCTTCCAAACGGCGGGTGCATTTCGTTCGGTGGAACAAGAGTGTTTCTGGATAAAGTTTTGTACTGCCTCCCACTAATCGGAGAACCAAAATCGCACTACAAAGCACATAGAATTCAGTTGCCCCCACGACGCCGAAATCCTTCCGTTCGACCGTACGATCGTTCCTGTTCGTTCCCTTTCATCGAGCCGGTTCCATTGGCATAATTTTCAGTCTAATTAAATTAATTATGCATGTGCCGGTGGTGTCGATGCCGATGCGCTGCTTTGCGGTTGGTCACGAAATGAGCGGAGGCAACCCGAAGCGTGGTGGTTTCCTAGAACGTTTTCCTTGCGTGGCATTCCCGGATGAAGGAATCTGTCCACGATCCGGATGGTGCTCGGGCGATCGGGGAGCTAATGATCTACCAATGTCACGTCGAATCCGGTGACTCGGATTTGGATTGGCAACAATTTGTTCCCGATGCTGGATAGAGACGGAGCGTTTTTGGTGCTTGGTGACGGTATGTTCGGCGATTTTCGCCAGCTGGAACAATTTCCGGCCTTGATTTCACTTTCTAGGCGTGGGCCAATACGAGATGGGAAAATGGTTCATTATCTTCGTAAGATTTACCATTTTCCGGTAGCTGAGCAATTGAAAGTAATTCTCGATAGTTGGAATTCTATTTCTATGTTGGAAATTTAAGATTTGTTCCACACAATTAATGTTCATTTTTCTACCTCGTAAAAAGGGAGGAAGATGAATAGCAATCGGAAATACATTTGTCAAGATGTTGTTTATTTACGAAACATTTGTTTGTTGGTTTAGAATATAAAAAAATCCTTGCAAAGGTTGTACTGAAATGTCCTCATTCTTTGTCCTGTCTGAACAACAGCAATCCTTTGACCTCAAGCCACTACATACTCCAAATGTACCGTTGAGTTGGGTGTTACATTTTCCATCGCCCAGTAATCGGCCCATTTCACCTCGTCGACATCGAAATCCCATCTGTAACTCCCGTCGGGCAGTCGTGCATCCTAGGCCCCAGGATGCCGGGAAGTACATTTGGAACCAATGTATCGCCCCTGCCCTCTATCTCCTCACATCCCTTGGCGCCAACGAAAGACAGATCACATATGGAAACGCCATATGGAAACGGAACTCACCGGGTTTGGTTTGTGGCAGTTGCCGATGGATTTCGGCGTGACAGATTGTTTTCGAGCGTTACAAAGCGCGCGGTCACGAGCAGCAAGGGCATGCTCCATGTGTGCGATTGCGTGCCGTGACGAGTGTAAAACATGGTGTTTTTCCCCCGAGGGACTCGTTTGTGTGTGTGCGAGCAGCGCACCAAAACCCACCGAGCCCAAAACGCCCTTCCGTGCTGGGCACAAACGACATTTCCGATCGGTCCCAAACTCAACCAACCATGGGTGGAAGGTGGATAGGAGGAGCCAAAAAAAAAAAGAAGCCAAGTATACACCAGGAAAAGGGATTTGACAACATTTCATACCGTGCCAAAGAAAAGGTCTTTCCGACATTTTACGGTGCGTCGGAGCGTCATTAGCTTTCGATCGATTTTCCTCCCGCCAGATTCCGTTGGAAGCCAACGATTGCTGCGAGGAGGAGCAATCAACGGGTACGGGGGCAAGATGGACACGCTGGCATTCAGTCAACTCTCACTGTCACCTCCGAAGTCATCCCCGTCGGAGGGCTTAGTGTCACTTTCCCATTAGGTTCAGTGTGGGCATTTTTCTGGGGAGATTTTTTCTTTTTTTGGTCCTTGTTGCTTTTCCTTCTGCCGCAGTGTCCTCCGTGCACCCCCCTTTTTCGCCGACATTGATACGCATCGATTTATTGACCAGCATCTTCCATTTACTTTCGGTGCTCGATCCCCCCCCTCATGTCGGGCGTTCACTACTGGTATCGACTGCCTGGTACCACATGGTCACAAATTTCCTTTACTTTATGAAACGTCCCAGGGTGGCGAGCCCTGCTTCGTGCCCTTCCCGGTCGAGTGATGTGGCGGAAGATGTGTTTCGACCTCCGGCAGGCACATACACTTATCCTATAAGTCACACTAATTGACGTGGGTTCGAGCTGCCCGGTCGGTGTGGGGAAGGAGTGAAGGTGTATCGAATCCGTTTTGCTCCTTCGTTGGAAAGTGGCAGGAAAGTCGCATCCTCCCTTTCTGTCTTTCTCTCTCTCTCTCTCCCGCTCGCCGTCGGTTGAATGAAGACAGTTTCGGCAACCGGCAGCTTATACAATGTTTCCTCCTTACGCCAATCCTTAGGCCAAGATGGAGTCATCGTGGTACGGGGCACTACGGGGTTCGGTGGTGGGAAGCGGGCGTGAAAAGGACAAAGGGCCTTATCGGAAAACCCGCACCCGCCCCATCGGTGGTGGCGATGCGTTACTGCGAAGGGTGCGCCCGGGATGAAATTGGATTTCCTCCCAAAATAAGAATCCACTCAGTGTCTCAGGGCAAGAAAGGTGCGGATGCCAGGGAATTTGCGGACGACTGGGGTTGTACTGGGCAGGACGGAATTCTTTAAGACTTCCACTAACTGACAGATGACGCAAGTGTCAGAATATACGTCCTTACGGGCCCGTGTTTCGGTCGCAGCCGGTCCAGTAAAGGCTTTTCTTGCTTTTCTCGCGTCCTGCTCCCTTTTTTCGTTGCGACCGCGCATAAACACACCACGTGGGTGAGGCGCTGTGATCCATTCGGTTCACTGGAACGAGTTTTCGGCAAGGCATTGCGTCGAACGTTGCGTCTGCTGTTCCCCGGGGTCCCGCAAGGCTTTGCAAACCCGGGAAGGTGAATAAGAAGTAAATCTGGCAGCCGAAAACGGCGAGCGTCAACACGATAAGAGACGCGGAGGGTGAATCGGGTTGGAGAGGGGGGGAAAGGGAGAAAATTATGTGCACAAATATCCAGCGCATACTTACGTGCCAGCGATGGTCGAAAGCGTATCGCTTTTCGAAAGCTTTCCACAGCCTCGTTGTAATCTTGCTGGTTTTGTAGCAAAATTCCTCTGCAATGAAAATGAGAGAAACACATAAATTACATTAGAAGGGAAAGCGAAATGTGAGTGAGCTTATTTTAACGAACGCGCGGACGGAAGAATTGTGATACAAAATAACTAGAAATTCCAAAATGGGTAAAAATATGAACCTTGGCACGAAATTGGTTTCGCATGGCATGAATTTATTGCAATTAAGTGTTCAACCTATATTTTCCCTTTCAAAAAAATCTAAACCAACACAAGTTATCACAAGAGGGCGTCGAATCGATTCCAATCTTGCCTGTTCAGCTCGGCTGCTGTGGACCTCGCCTTGTCTATTCCGCATTGCTCGTTGCCAGAAGGCGGGCGAAATTTGTAGCTGCCTGTAAATAAGCACATTTTATTGTTGCATTCATTACGCCCCCTCCCGACGCCCAGGATGCTGATAGCGCGAGTGTGATGGAAGATGGTTTCGTTCACATGCAAAACTGGGCGAGATGCGGTGCTTACATAGTTTTGCAGCCGGTTTTTTTGCTTATCCGTTAGATCAAAGCGCTCCGAAATGATCGCTCGTCTCGCCCGGCGTGGGTGGAGTTTCAGCAAAAAACCCCTCACCAGCTCAGACGCAACCAGAAGCGGACAGCATCCCGTACCTGTCGCGCCAGCTAATGAGAATTAGCTGTTTGTTAAAACATTTTATTCCTAATTTCAGATCGCAAGTGATAGTGTGCTTTCTGTTTACCGTTCGCTTTGGAGAGAGAGAAAAAAAAAGAAAGCTCGTAATACCTCGCTGGTAGGTTTACGAGATTTCACAGCTCGCCCTATGGAAGCTTAACATGAACCAGCGTTTGTTGTCTGGGACGGGCAGGGAGATGCACCGTCCGGCATTAACGTGGACCGCCTGGAGTGTTGGTGTCGCGTCGGCTTGAATTACCATTTAAAACGATGACAACGAGCGAGTTCTTCTGGGAAACCCGTCCAAGTTGCCGCTCGCCCTGTGCCAAAAACAGGCTTATGGCTACCGTCCACCCGTAAGCCACCGTTGGCGGAGGGTTTTGTGTAGCGCAAAGCGTCTCTTGTCTCGTAATGATCTCGCCCGGCTGTTGCTGCGTCCCGCGGTGCAATGCCCCTCTGTTTCTGACTTCCGTCCCTTGCACTTGTGCTTGGGCTTTTATTCTATTCCTTCCCTGCTATTTTCTTTAACATTTTACGCAAATGCAGCAGATGCAAGCGCTGATAGGATCTAATTTTCTCGTAAACTGAACTATTTTTCGACGACCCAGCTCGCGCTGAATAGTTAATGTCCCGCTGGATGGAGCGCCGCGGTTTGCGGCAGAAGCACAGCATATTTTCCTATTAACAGTAAAACACACGGGCAAACGTTGGTAGGACCACGCGAGGTTCAACGGTTTGGGGGGTCAAGTGGTGAATATTTTTTGTTTGGAAAATTGGCAGAAATAAAGCTGAAATTAAAATATAATAAAAATACATATAAAATTCGGTATTTCACTGACACGAGAATCGATGAACCATTGGGAAAATTTTTCATTTTGTTTTTTGTTTGCAACGTAGTATTCCCGCGAATTAGATTTTCTCTGACTTTCTAAACGTTTAAGCATCTTATTTAACCATATCCTTTGTCTGAATTGAATTCACAAAAGAAAAATATGCACAAATGCTTGCAAAGTATCACTAACTAACCCTTTCCGTTGGGAAAGCTTCGGAGGATGCAGAACATTTTCCCATTTGCTCCTTCACTCGTGCATGACTTGAAGGGGCAACGGTTGTGCGATAACAATCCGTGCCCGTGCTGATGAATCACAGTTCATTCTCTCCTTCTTACTTAAAACATGCACAGTAAATTCTGCTCCTGGAAGTGGCGTGACCTCAGGAAAAATGTCTATACCCTTGGTTTTTGAAGGAAGCGGTCGTTCTCCAGCCCCCCGGGTTAATGTTGCGCTGAGCAACGTGCAAATAGTAGCAATTAAAAGTTTAAAATGCACTCATGCAAACAATCAACTGGAAAGGGAAAGCGTGGAAAAACCTCAGCAAGATAGGAAGGCAGAATACAGACAGCGCGCTACTTTCAACCAGTTCCGATGCATGCCCACTAGCCGGCGCAGATATAATGCGCGTGATAATTTAGTGGCTTGCCACAACCGAAAGGGATGAGGCATATTGCTGTTTAGCCTCGCGCTGGCACGGACTCACCAGCATGAGCTGCCAGGATAAGACGGTCTTCGAGTGCTTCTTAGCCCTAATTGGCTCGAGTGCTTGTTGTATCGCGTGGTTTCCCTTCAATGTGCTGCAGGATGATGAGCCTCCTTTGGAGGAAGTTATAGAACTGAATTTATTGTGACATCCTGTCTATTACATATAAAAAAATCCTTGGAATTCACAGTCAAGCACAGAGTTATCTAGATTAACGCTATATAAATTGCAGAACGAGTCTTGGGTTCACATCTGGCCTGGTTGAGCACTTGACAAGTGATCAGAGTCATCCTCTTGAAAGGATATAACGTGGCTCTGACATGAAATTATGCCTCGTCAGTTCCGGGAATGTTTACCATCAGACACCTTGGGCGCTCGCTCAGAGTCCTTGGGCTGAGCGGAAAGTGCTTCACTTGTGCCATTAATTTCAAAATTACACCAATACTCGTTGTTCGTGCTGCATGGGGCAATTTTTTTTACGCCCCATCCCTCAAGTATCCTTCTCAAGCAGCTTCTGGCGGCTTTTAGTCGCTGTCACATTGACTGCTCCGTAGGTTCCATTAAGTACCATCAACATATACCACTCATCGGCAGGATCCTCCAGCCGCTCGATAGCCACCGAACGGCTTAGGTTCCGTTCGCTTCAAGTGTCCTCTGCCCACTTGGTTTTCATCTGCATCCTGTCTTCCAGCTGCCGCGAATCTACCTTTTGGGGCGTTATCCCTTCCGTGGGGTGTGTCGTTTGCGTGTGCGAGTGTTCGCCACACTCTAGCACAGTTTTCGCCCATCGCTCATTTTCACGCCATCGTCCGTTGATCGGTGGCGCAATGGTGATAGGTGAAACCACAGCAGTGCCTGTGGACACACAAGCCCGCTCCCTCCCGCCTAGGCTTGCCGATTTTCAGCGCTGCAATTCGTGCAATTCGATGAATATGCATTATTAATCAAACACCTCCGATGCACGTGCAAGCTGGAAGGGAGCTGTGTGCGACAGCCGTTGCCCCATCGATTGACATCGAGAGTGTGTGGCTGACACCTTGTTGAGATTTCCGACCCCTCTTTGGGAGTGTGTGCTAGTAGACCTACTTGGAACTCAGTTTTCACATGCGACGCAGTTTCCGACGAATATTGGAACCGATGTTCGATTGATGTTTGTTGAGGATCGACAGGGAACCTCCGCAACGACGTGCATTATCTTGAGAAGTCAAGAAAAGGACTGTTTAACTGAAACGTTATGGATGATACTCCACTCAAGTTATAGGTAAAATGCCATAATTTACTTCTTTACTTAAAAACAGATTTACAATGTTTTCTTCGATGCAATCATTCCATCACGATATACAATTTTCAACTTGAGTTTCAGTTTCAGAATGGTACGACCCAGAAACATATTTTGATCACATTTTGAAACCACATTTCGCTTTTAGCATGCACGTCACAACAAGAATTGTTTCCTCCGCATGCGACTACGGATTTTCCCTGGCCCGAGGTTATTTCGTCGTCAATCCAGTATGTTGCCATGCGAGGAGGAATGTTTCTTTGCGTCTCGCTTAAAAGGCAAGCAGCAGGGCTTCCAGACCCAACCGATGGCTGCTGTTTTTCTTCTTCTCATTTTGGAGGAATTTTACGGGTGTCCAATTTCATGCTAGGAGATATAATGGCTTGCCTTGGCCGGCTTTTTTGTGGAAGAAGTGTCAGGGCGGCCGGGAAGAGCCGAAACATTCTTATAAATTCATAATTTTATCGTTTTCTCCAAAAAGTGATGCGGCATCGTTGGCTGGTCGGTCGGTCGGTTGTTTGGCCGGTTGGTTGGTTCGTTGGTTCGTTGGTTGGTTCGTTGTTCGGGGCACGACCTGACAAGCCAGCTACACGACACATTTGCCATTTGCCATTTGCCATTTGCTGCGGATGCTGTGTAAGACTGTTTTTTCTTTCTTTCTGGGAGGCTAGGAGGGCAACCGGGCGGTCTGGGCGGATGAGTAATTTATTATGCCACACATGAATATTTACTCAGTACGAAACGAATCCGTCACGATGTTTACCGCCTCCGACTGCCCCAAGTATTGCCGCTCCGTGGAAAAAGACCGTCGAACTCGGAAAATTGTTGCCCTTTTGAGTGAGGCGGACCCGACGCAAGGAGATTGGAGAAGCGCAGGATAAATCTGCTTCCATCTGAGGCTATCATTTTCTCGTCAGTCCAGCACGATTAGCCGGCTGCTGGAAAACTCGTGCGGGAAAAACGAAACCCCAGACAAATGACGTTTGATAGACACGATTCTGGTACGGGTGTGTGTGTGCACTCGTGCCAGCTTCCATTCCTTCTCCCCAGCGCTGGTAGAGATTTATTTTTCTCCATCTATTTGCTGACGGTGGGGATCTCTGTAGTTTTGTGTGTATCTTTTCGTTTATTTCATTCTGCTCCTTTTCATTTGTCTCCCGGTTTGCGGGGACCGATTCCAATTCTGGCAACGCGAGCAGGCATTAGGCTTGTGGCTAGAAGCTTTCCTGCCCGCATCGACACCGTATGTGAAAAGAAGGGAAGAAACTTTAATGAGTTTTAATAAT
Source organism: Anopheles atroparvus (assembly GCA_914969975.1). NCBI lineage: Eukaryota > Metazoa > Arthropoda > Insecta > Diptera > Culicidae > Anopheles > Anopheles atroparvus. The sequence continues at coordinate 24,939,194 of CAJZCY010000003.1, read as the reverse complement.
GCATACGAATACGCCGGCTTGGCAGATTTGTGTCAAGCCGGTGACTTTCTGAGGGAATGAAATAATTTATTGCGGAATGTATTTTAAGGCAACTCACACACAAATGGAAGATGTTTTTAAAAACATGGCAGCCGCATGAACGTTTGAAGGAGCACATCATTATTCTTAATAGATACTTCTTGTTACAATTGAGAAGATGTATCATAAGGTGAATTAAACTATAGAAATTATCATAGCAAATATTACCCTTTTTTACACATATTTAATCAAAGTACATGCAAGGTAGTACAATCTGATACGATGAATCAGTTTCTACTTGCGACCAAATTTCCCTTTAAAAAATTCACCAATGAAATGATAAAGTTTGTTGCAAGTTTGCCGATCAGAGTTGAGAAAATTGTGAAAAAAAAACCCATGGCAATGAACAAAGACAAAACCCACTTCCCCAAGGCTACCGGTTGGTACACGGAAAATTGGTGAAAAAGAGTGGTTTTTCTTTGATTTTACATTTAATTTTCGGTCGATACGTTCACCGGTTATTATCTTTCTTTCTTCTTCTTTCAGAACGTAATCGATCCAACAAATCCATTCGATTCGAACCGTACGTTCACAAGTTCTACGCCGGAAACCAGTTTTGAGCTGCCAGTCCACCACGTGCAGACACCAGACGTCATCATCTTTACCCCCGGGGGGGGGGGGGGGGGGGGGGGGGGGGTACGATTTGTGCATCCGAATCAACGCGTCGTAACCCATCGACTACGGACACGGTCAAAAGTTGAACTCTCCCCGTCGACCCAGCCCTCGGCAGATGGACCAAGCGAGTGGCATCGCAGTCGATTTGCTCGATCGACGTTAGTTTGCGCAACTAACAGCTTGCCGCCGGCGGCATTCAGAAACAAACCGGAATGTGCTGCAGGAAGGATGCGGAACCGATCGTTCCGAAAACCACAATATCGAATGCATTTGTACAAACATCGGTTCCCCACGCTTGCCGGAAGGAAAATTTTGGGCCGAGCTACGAAGGAAGTTATGGTCGGGAACAAGGTTTGGATGTAATATTATCAGGCAAACATATGAGCCTCCCCCCACACGTGTTTGCTCACGCTCACAACCTAGCCGATAAAGGCACAAGGAAAGTCAGCGGAGCCAACGATTTCAGATTAGGGCAGCGCTGGAGAGGCAACTGAAGCATCTTCGATAATTTCATGAACGTTTCGACAGCTGCAGTTCCGGTTGATCCGTTTTCGATAAAGCATCGGTGGTTTTACGAGGCGTACGAAAACGAGCGAGAGTTACTTATTTAACTGTTTGCTAGTTACATAACATGCTTCATTTGCTTTGATTGCATTCCTTACAGTCCAATAGGGGTCGAGAGCCAAAATAAAAAAAAACTGCTTTCCATTAGCCACGACATTTCCTAGTCATGCGAAGAGAGAAAAAAAACCTTTGAAATCAAGAAAAGAACAGTAAATCATTGTAATCACAAATGCAAACTACCAGCTTGTTAGCGGAAGCCCTTTTTTTTAAATGGTCTTACTTTTGGCAAGTATGAACCGGTTGTTTCACTTCCAATATTGCAATCTAGAAACGGATCCTTTCCGTGAGGAAAATCAATTATTTGAAACCCGCTGTAGTAACAGTGTTGCCTGCAACCTAAACCATCGATCCCAATATTGATTCGTGTTCAACAATGGTACCGCAAGGGCCCTTGTTTTGCGGCTTTCCGTAGCGGCCCGAAGTACCGTCGTCATTGCGCACATAAATGTAAGTCTTCCCATTCACGAACACATGTTCTCCAGTTTTCTAAGTATCCTTTAAAATTCCTTCACGGTTTAAATAAATAAAAACAGTATCATCCACTGTTGGTTGTCCTGTTGTTTTTTTGGAGGAAAAAGCACCGAATTCACCCTCGGCCTCTCCATGTGTCGGATGAGTTTCGCGTTTGGCACGTGGATATAATATTTGGCGCCAAGCAATTCCGGTTTCACTTCAAGGGCGCACGTTCTTGCGCCTCGGGGTGAACAGACAGAAACCATTCGGAGGTTGGTGGAAAAGGAAGAAGGAAATGTACGGTTCCACTCCCGTCGTAACAACGGGCTGCGCGTCCGGACGAGCCAATAACTAGGGCGAACCGTCGTGCAGAACGCGAGCAACATGGATGCGCACTAAAAGAAATATGTTGCACCCACATTGGGCCATTTAAAACAGGACCCATTACTATATCGGTGAGCCCGGCACGGGCGAAGATATTCGGAATGGCTTTTGGCCATTGCGTTCCAACCATTTTTCAAGCCCGCATCCGTGGCAACCTTCTGCGTACGTAAGAGGGCTCTTGCAACGAGCAGGAACAACGAATTTGTTGCTATGGAAAATAAAAATCATCATAACTAGGACAATAGGACAAATCCGTTTTTGCCCGGAGTGGAAAGCAAAAATGCACTACAAAAGCAATTACAAAAGCTAGGATAAGTAAATTAAATGTTTGCAGAAACCCTAAAATTACTGAGAATTTCCAAATTTCAATGTCAAAACAAAGAAGGTTAAATTTGTGTGAACTTCTAGCGCCTTTGAAACGCGCAAAGAGCAAACTCGTGGTGATTCTGTTCCATTTAGCGCCGTCATTCAACTTCCTAGTCCTGCCCGGCTTTCGGTAGCATGAAAAACGTGCTTCACCGGATCTTGCCTGCATGGGCCAGGAAATGGAGCTTCACCAGTCGTGCGAGTTGGCCCCGGTTCCAGGCACCATGCTCCAGTCCATGGTAGTGCCTAAACCCAGCAGCAACTCCGTTCCGGCCTGGTAGAACCGCACGGGAAAGCGACGAAAGTAATTTATAGTTTTAGAATGTGTTTATTTAATTTGTTCGCATTAATTTTTAATTTTCATTTTGCGGAATCGTTTCCGCAAGTATTTTTTGACTTTCGCCATTCTCGCTCGCTGACCTCCACTCCATCCACTCCCCGCGCTCTCCCGATTCCATCTTTGTTTGTATGTTTGTTTATCGCTTTCACTTCGAGCGAAGGGCGCCCTTGCCAAATGGGCGGACCATGGGTGGCGAGAGTTAAAGTGAACAGTGAAAACCCCTTTCCTCGGTCGGCGGAAATGGCACGCGGACGGTTAAGGGAGCGAAACCGGAATTCCGACTGCACTCGTGGCACACGGGTTTAAGCATTCACCACGACGGAGGTCACGAGTTTTCTGCCCATTCGAAAACACTCCACGTGTTTGTCGGTCGGATTTTATTGTCTTTTTGCACAACATATATTCACTCCTCTTGAGTGCTGCTAAATTGATTTAAACTGTTCGAAAATATAATTTCAAATTATGGTGACCATTCGTAGAATTTAACCATATGCTGTAACATACTTAACATAAGTTTGCATTGTTCGTCTTTTTTTTGAGTTTCAAAATATCAAAATAAATGACTAATGAAAGTTTGAAAACGACCTTCCTTAAAATGTTTACGAACCAACTTACTAACGCTTACTTTTTACAAGCATTCCGTATTATGATGCTTTGCACTTCGACGTAGACGAGTCTTTCCTCGGCTAATGATCGTTACGAAACTCTATTACTGTCACCGTATTGAATCATGCGGCCTTTTTTTTTCCCGGTGGCCTCACATTCAATGCCTCAAACGAATGCTTTCGTTTCGTTCAACGTTCTTTTCACCAATGTCTGATGAAAGATGCTGCAAGCAAATGTGCTCTGAAGGCGAAGAAAAAAAAAACAGCGAAACAAGAAACAGCACTCCGACTCACAGCCACAATTCATTCGCATCCACTGCAAATGTTCCTTTCAGATTGTCGTCGTATTTTTTCGGATTTGTATCTTGCGCTGTTCCTCTATTTTATGTTTGTTATCGTACTGTTTTCCTACATTCCTACTGCTCGCCATTTATGCTGCTGTCACGCTGCAGTCGCTCATAATGCGGCCGCTTTCACGAGCCGAAAGCAGTTCACGGAAGATAATACTCATAATGAGTACCTACGCCTCCAGTTCCGATGTGCAGGTCCCGGGCCCTGCGCCCCCGGTGCCGGGATACGACGGCGCTTTTCTTCGCAAACAGATGCACCTCACTGCCACTCCGTGCGACCCTCCGTTCGCCGGCTGCCATTGTCGCGCGAAGGAAGTAAACATCATTGCCTTTTTCACACGGCAAATGCCAAGCGAGCGTCGTTCGCAGCCATTTTGCATCCCAATGCAAAAAAAAGGGAAACGGGTAAGCTTCCAACGGGGGCTTCGCCGACACACGAGCGCTGCGATGCGATGGGAAGGACATTTTCATACATTTTGCTCGCGGCATCGGTTGCGAACGTCGCAGACAGCATCACCACTGGCAGGGAATAGAGAGGGGTTTTGGGTAGGGATGGGTCGATGCGATGGGAGCTATTTCATAAATAGAACCGTGAGTCCCTTCTTTTGCCTTTCTACCGTACAGTGTTGCACCGGAACCACCAGTGCGCTTCCCTGTACCGTGTTCAACCACCGTTTGCTCACCAACTATTCCTTCGTTCCACGTTTCTCTCCGTTGTGTAGGAATGCTTTCGCACAATTGCTGTATGGAGTAATATATTTTTCTGCTGTTTGTTGCTGTTTGACTGTTTCCAAAAGCTACCCTCGTTGGAGAGCCAGCATGCAGCATGGCGGCTTAAGAAAAGACCGAACGCTTGGACCTCGAGGAACGGGAAGGCGCGAGCGGGGATAGTTTGCCGTAGGACTTTTCATTCGCTTCGCACAGACTCATTCCTTTTTGTGGCAGATTATGATGTGCGATAAGAGAGGGGGAGGGCAAGTGACGATGTTGGTTGGTGGACGAGGCGGAGCATCATTGGGCAGCGGATAAAGGAGTCCATGGTTTATGTATAGTCATGTAAAGCGCACATTGTTTGAATACCATTCCATTTGCTTGCCGAGAATGATAGATGTACCACCCGGCAGCTGCGCAGCGAATTGTGAGCAGGCGAGCTGAAGCTTTTTTTTTAAAGAAGCTTTTCCGTAAATCCTTCATCCATAAAAAAAATGTTTCTCCGAAACACTTTACAGCCTAGACCTGGAAAGGTGCTTGAACTAAAATGAGTTCTCCACCGTGCACTTAATTTAATCGATAAGATATTCTACAAGTGAAGCAGCACACTCGATAAAACCGTCAAAAATCTTTCCATTTTCATGTTCATGTCCACAGTTAATTACCCCACGAATGGTCGTTTCTGCCCTGGCATAAAACATCGACAGCGTTTCGATTGGAACGACTTGCGAGGCTGGGAATATTTATCGCCAAACGAAATACCACCGATCGGATGTGGTTCTTTCTTTTCACAGGCCGGCAAGAAAGCAGCATCCTGACTCCTTGGCATTCTGTCAAAACTGTCCAAGTCCATTACGGCTCGCTTCGGAGCATGGATCGGCCTTATTGACCACTTGGAGCACTCCACTGGATGATGATGATGATGGTGCCTGGCGATGATGGCAATGTGGACGATGTTGATGGTTGCCACTTGATTGCTTATTATGTTGTGCCGCCAGACACGGAGCTCGAGCGAGAGTGAATAGCAAGAGCAGGTTGTTAAGATTACCCAAAGAACCGGTCACGTCTCTAGTGAAAAGGAAATCAATTAAGCCAGTTGAACGCCTGTCCGGTTGAATTGGTGATCATTGACGATTCGTGAGCTATTTTCGTTCAAATACGAAAATCATGACAACTAACAAGCGGCAAAAAAAGGATTCGCCTTAATAATGGAAAATGTATAATTATATGGATTGAAATGGCGGACATGGTGCCAAACATTTCAAACTTCTTCTATAAAATAAAATTAGCTTTTCTTTTATAACCTTCAGGTCTGATGCAAATCATTAATATATCTGTATCTAAACTCCTCGTATGTACATAGGACATCATTATTGGAACGGACTTAACCTATCTATCGTTTGCCATTAGGAAACAGACATGTATATGTTTTTAGATATTTGTTGCTTTATTTATCTACTGTTTTTCCTGTCTCATTGCTAGAAAAAACACCGGATGAATTGCGAAGCATCACCACTCGATGCCGGTGGCGCTCGTGGCAAACGCTCTGGACACGATAAAGCTGTCAGCGGTTTGTCCCATTCAATGTCGACAGCTTCCGGGATTCCGGCGCCGACGACGTGGCGGTGGTGGCGAACGTTAATGTCCTCTCTCCCTTCAGGCGAAGTGCTGTCACGGATGGATGATAAAAGCAGCTGTGTGCTTTGAAGCGAGCACCACGCTAAGCCAGTGTCCTGTTTTGTCTTTGGAAGAATTAAACCGAAGACATTACGAAGAAACAGCTTGGGTGGAATTTATTTAGAACTTTTCCCGCAAAAGTAAGAGGGAGCGGCTGAGAGCTTGGTTTTCCTAACCACTCGTTGAGGATTTAAAGATTCCGGATAAGGCAAACGGCGACGAGACGCCTCAATACTTCCTCGGAAGGCAAAAGTTTCCGTACACTGGCACAAAATTTCCGTCGATCTAACTGCTTTACTTTACAATTTTTCAGAAATCGACCGCTGAGCTTAACAAAAGAAATGAAAGTGAAATAAAACCGCTGAAGGTCGAGCCACATTTTTCCCGGGAAACTGGTCCGGAAGCTTCGGCAGCGAGCATTTAGGTTCTGCGGTTTCAATAATCGTCATCCGGGAGGGTTTTTCTGTGAGTCCTTCGGAAGGATGAAATGAGTTTCAGCCGCTAATCTGAACCTTATGAAAAGCTTTGAAGTAGGATTTTCAATCAATTGGAACATCTTTCACCCACCCCACCCCACCACCGCATTTCTGATACCTTCTCGGTAAAATCGTTCGCTTCTTCCTACCCTTTGCTCCTGCGCTAACCGAAAAGTTGCCGTCGGTGTTGGATTATCGCTCACTCGAGTTGTGCCTACCTCCTTTTCCCGGTTGCTCTTTCCGGCGCGTTTGAAAGATGAAACATTAGGTCGGCCGCAGAAAAAAGGAAGAATCCGAGAGCAGGAAAGATCCCTGCGAGTTTGGAAGATTGGCAACGGTTGAATGGACTGCTTGCCTAGCTATCGTGCGAAAGTTCGATAAACAGCCGACGGAGCGGCAAAGGGATGGAGCGAAAAGGGGCGCGGATGGGAAGGCTGCAAATCAGAAGTCAGGCGAAATCCCAGGGACCCTTCGGAGGGAACGTTTCCAGCTCACATTCAAGAAGATCCCAGATGAAATCTTCAAGAGATCTTTCCCTTTTGCCCGTGCAGCAACGCCAACAGCAGGTCGTGTTCTTTCACCGCCCGAATCCGGATGGGTTTCCCTATGCTAAACTAATAAATAAAGGAAAATTTATAGGCTCGAGACAGCGTCACTCGAGTGTCGGGTCGGTCTCGGGCGGATGTTGATCGTGGGGAATATTGATCGGGTCCTTTATCTTCCCTTCTTTTTTTTTCTCTCGCCTGGCAGGTCAGCATTCATATGCCAAACCACCACCACCACCATCAAGGGAGGGAACGTGGCGGGGCAGTGTCAGATAGCATTCGTTTCCTTTCGATTTTCCTTATTTATATTGATCGGCCTCCGGGTTGTTTTGCCTAGTGTGGGTTTGTCTTTCCACGCCCCCATCAGCTCCGCTTCCGGTCGGCACTAACCTCCTTTGTGGGTTTCCGGAACCGGTTCGACATCGTCGTGGTTCAGTTCAGAGCACTGGGCAGGCGGGTCATGATGCTCCCAACACTTTTTGCACCCATGGAGCCCTCGACTCACGGAAATAAAGTGACATTATGGAGAGGTTATCTTATTGAGTTTAGCATTTCAATTGAGATAGATTACGGCTGGGTTTTGCAGCTGGCTTTTTCTTTTTCGTCTACAGATCCGGAAAACGACAGGGAAATGAAAGAATCGGGGCATCGTATTTCAGCCACTCAACTTTTTGCGTCCACCGAGGTTTGTTTTTGTCCCCGGGAAGCAGGCTTTGACAGGTATCGTTCGTTGATGCTGCGTCATTTCGCTGCTAGTGCCACATTAAAAGGAAAAATATTTATACGTTTCCGACGAAGGGTTTCGTGAAGAAAAAGACACGTTTATTCTTTTCAATAAAGCCAACTTTTGTCAATCCTGGGAAAACCGCATTGAAATAATACAATTTTAAAGCATCGAAAACTATTCCAAGTCAGGGCAAATACAGCAATGAATTCCTATATGATTGGTGAAAATACGATGATGGTAGGAATTTCCCTGCATTTCTCATACTTACAGATTATAATGTACATCCGCCATGTTGGGGCGATGGCTGAGTGCTGCCTTCAGGGCCTCCTTGGCTTCCTGATAGCGGCCCTGCGCACTAAGGACACTTCCTAAATTTCCGAGGGCTGTGAAGAAAGAAAAGACAAAAAAGGGAGGTTTTTATCGGTTACGGCAACACAACTTGACTCATTAGTAAAGCGATTTTCCCCTGCAATGCTGGGGACAGGTAGCCCCATTTTTTCACCGGAAAAAGGATGGGAAGGGTTTTCGCGGGTGTCAAATTGGACACTAGGCTAGGACGAAGGGACTTGCTGTAACGAATGGTGTTGATAACATTGCAATTAGGAAAATTTTCATCTAAAAAAAGCTGCCCTTTGGCGAATGCATTAACGGGAATTAGCATCATTTCCGTTGGAGTGGCCAGGTTATGAAAACGATGAGAAAGTATTATTACCTCAGACATATTAATTGAGTTTATTCAAAATTGGATCTTTAATGGTTGTTGCATGACACGATTTTTTCTTATAAAATGTTGGTACATTTTGGTAGAATATTTGGAGGTAGGTTTTTTATCAATCCTGAAACACATTCTTGTGTATCTTACACTTGCCACCTGCATAACGCGGAAGCTAGACTGCAACTTTCATCAAAGTTTTAAATCATCCAGTATACCTTTAGTGACTTATTTGTTTGACGATTTGTCCTATGCATGGACCGATGAATCACTTACTTAATGCATTTACTTTAATATGAATTAAGTTCCAACGAATATGAAGAAAATAGGTCTAAAGCTATTCAAAGCAAAGGAGGAATTTGAAATATTTTGAAAAATGTACGGCATGCGCACTATCAAGTACTATAAACTTTCCCAAAGTTAGCTTGCGTTGTGATAGTATCGTATGAAACCATTACACCGTGTTCCTGATTAGCTGAAAGGGTCAAACTGCTTCAAAGTAAACCTCAGTATTTGCTAAACAGAAAGAAATTCCTTTCCCAATGAGATTGTCCACTTAACGCTCTATGGTTGAGGGAATTATTTTGCTCGTGTCAAGCATCGCTTGTCGAACCGTTGTCAAAAAGCAAACGATCGTAAGCGTTTCTTCAGGAATTTTTCCAAACTGGAGGGTACGTCGCTTGGTGGGGCTCAACAATTTGTTGGCATTCCGACATGGAACAGAAAATGAACCGAGCAGGGATCCAACAGCTGACAAGATGACACGTGATAAAGGTCAACGTATAAAATACTTTAACAGGTCGACAAGAGGTTGGAACGTAAGCGAAAAACTGCGTTTCAAAACTGATGGTCCGCGTTCTCGTTGTTTGTCCAGATGTTTTGCACATTTAACCGATCGTAAGGCTTAGCTTTAGGCTTTTTCAAAGTTCAAGGAGATGAATGTTAAGCCAAGTGACGATGCACCTACGTGTTAATAATTTCTTTTACAAAAAAAAAAGCAAAACTTTAGGATCATCAGTGTGTAGAAACGCGTCTTTACCGATGACTGGTTAAAGCGTGGAAGAAAGGTGGAGAAAAGAGTAGATATGTTGAGGATAAATGCTTTCGCCAACCCTTTGAAATATGAAAGATAAATAACGCTACAACTGAAACAGATCCATTCATGTATCCCTCTGCTCATCTGAAGCCTTTTACCAGAAATTACAGAAATGTACCAAATCCCACAGCTTGTCTCATTCCAGTCTGGTCTACGCCATTAATTCATTCTCCAACTGCTGGAATCATTAGCCTCGGCAATCAGCCAGCCGGTCGGTTACGACGACGGTCTGCGGAGAAGGAACACCTCGGGAGTAAGCAAGTGGACAAAATTAGCGCCATTACACAACGCCAGTTGCTGGTGTGGGTGAGCCAGTGCTTGCGGCCCACGGAAACAGCTGACGCTCGCTCGCAAGGATTCATACGAGGACACACCTTGCTACCGACACGGGCAAGCTAATGGGGCGACTTATCTTCTGTCTCTGGCACATCCGCACACACACACACACACACGTACATATTCTACTCGGCAAAGAAAAGCTGAGCAAGGGGGGGAACATCGCACACTGATGATACGGTGAAACTAAGTACCGAAAATCTTTTGCCTTCTTGTGGACTGTCTCACCACTTCAGCGGCGCTTAGTAATGTGTGCCAATGAGTGTGTGGGTTACAAGCAGCTCCCTCCCATACGCACACACACACCTCCACCCACAAGCTAACGTAGTCAGCACCCTTTGGAGTGGAATTGAAATTTTCTCATTTTCCACAGATTTTCTCCGGACCGATTACTTTCCCGCATCGTCGTTGGGTTTCTGGTGTTCTTTTTCTCCCCACCCTGCTCGCTCTTTGCGCCCCTTTGGAGGACAATTTGGAAGCCCCTCGGCCCCTTCCATAAATCCATCGCACCGTACGAAAATCGGAAGCCAATGGTTTTTCGACACTGAAAATGAAAGGCAAAGGAATTAAGATTGTTTCAGTTGAACACCCAACACACCTGCCACAGATACGATAGCTTTTGATCTAGGTGAGTTTTTCATTCACATACCATCATTCATAGACCATGCTGGATGGAAATAAAATCCATTTTACCTGACTCAGAAGGAAAGTAAACTGCTTTCTTGAGCAGAACCTGATGGTAAAGACTTTTTGCAGACAAACAAACATCTTTGCGTACTGGAATGGAACATCGAGGGGTTTGAATGCTTCTCGTTCGAAGTTTGGTATGGTATTGGATCGATGCTTATGATGTGCAAATGTTTTTGGCCAAATTAATAATGCCAAGTGCAGCAAGTGGAGCAAGGTTTAATTAATTCACCTCCTTATGCTCTTGTCGTGTATGAAGAAGGAACGAAAAGCAACAAAAAAAAACTTCGTACTTTTGGCAACAATTTCCAAGCTGCTAGTGAAAGCAAAAACAGGTTGCTAACCTTCGTTCAGCAAACTGTTCGGCTTTCTTTCGTTTTTTTCACTCTCCTAACAAGCTGCCGAGTCAGCACAAAATGTTCGTCGGCGAAGATTCGAACAGAAACCGGGACGAGTTGCTGCGCGGAGTTGGTAAAGATCGGGGCCATAAATTACCTGGCTCGCTACAGTAAATAAGCGTGCACACGGTGATTTGGTTCACTCGCTTTTTTACCCTCACTTTTCATCCTTCTCTTCAACCGTCGGTTTGAGAAACGTCGAAAACGTGTGTGAAGCGTGGCGTTAGCGTAACGCCGTGTAAGCGAAATCAACCCGCAACCACCTGGCAGCGCGCGCGTAGCGATGAGGGCAGATTTAGCGGGACGGAATGATGGTGACGAAGAAAAAGCAATGTTTAGCATAAAAGCCCCAGTCTCCCTTCAGGCCCCCCTTGTCTCGTCTGCCCCAGGCCGAGGAAGGCGTTGTAAAACAGTGTAACGGTAAGCGAATCAGAGGTGGCGCAGAATTGTAGCTGGAGTCATCAGAATTTGGTTTGATGGAAAGATTTTCCAGCCAACATGAGGATTCCCACAAACGGTGCTTCCGCTCCAGGATGGGCTACCATTTTTTATTTTTTTTGTCACGCTCTATTTTACTTTAAGGTTACCCAATCCCGTTGTAAAGCGCGTTTTAAAGATTGGACGTTTGGATACGCAACGAATGAGCCGTCGGAAGCGGGGCCAGGATTCGAGTGAAAATTTATGCTGATTGAAAAGAGATGAACTCCTTCGAATCCCACGTTTTAAGGTGATATCCAGCAGCTCCGAGAGGCCCATAAATAAGGCTTACCTTTAAAGCCACCGCCAGCCACCGGAAACGCTTGGTGCAAATGGAACCCACAATCCTGCGTGGTGCGATAAGGATCGCTCGTGACGATGAAATGGGTCGGTGTTGGTAGTGCCAGGTTCCAACCTTCCCTTTCCACGCCACGATTAAAATCAATTAAAATGTTACAAACAAATATTGAAATACTAGCTAACGATAGCTTTTTTCCGGCTCGCACCACAATGTGCTCGAATACCTGTGTGGGTTCCTACAATACCGGTCCCTTTTTAAGACTAATTTCGAAAGGCCCGTAAGCATGTCCATGTTCTCTATTTTCTAAAATGTTCCCATTCCGCTAAGCATTGCCTCGTGTCGTGCCTTGGGAATGGGATGGACCCAAATTCAAGATGATTCACTTTCTATCTGGAACTAGAACTCTGTTAAATTAACAAATTGATTATGTTTGACCTCGTTGATACGTTTATTTGTGACAGGAAATTAAAACTATTAGTGTTGAAAGAAGATATTTGGAGGCAAAGTAAAGGCAATTTCCACTTTCCCCAAAAAGGAATCTATGGAACCTCATGCCATCGATGGGCAAAAGCACTCCAGCAATAAAAATACAAACCATTTACAAAAAAAGATATAAACTCACCGGAGCGGAGCAGTGCACGTAGGGAATTTTATCATCGAAATTAATTTTCTTGGCTTTGAAAATGAGGGACCGAAAGGAAAAGCAAAACAAATAAATGAAACAAAATGCTGCAAAGCATGAAAACCTGATGCCCCCATTGGGGTGTATTGATCAACCCAACCGAAAGGACTTTCCCACCAACGCCGGGTACTTCTAGCATGGTCATGGTTGATGGCTTCGTCCGTATCCCAACCGGGGAACCGTCGTTCGGTCGTCCTTTCGCCTCGAGGTTAACCGGGACGAATTTTTGTTTGTCTCTTTTTCCAGTCGAAAGAATTTGTCCGAATCTTGAGAAAATTTTCTCAACACACTACACGTCAACGAGTGTTGCAGAGGCCTAGGAGCGAAGCTAATGGCAAAATGTTGCGCAAAGTGGGCCGATTCGTACCGAGTGCTTTTTTTTCCGGTGCGTAGAAAATAAACATTGACCAACCCAAGAAAGTAGAACACGCGGAACGAACCGAAATTGCAGTCTATACACATTTCACTAAAATGTATTACTAAGAGCAAGAATGTTGACTTCACAAAAAGGTTATCAACCTTTTTTGGGCTTGGAAAGTGTTCTTCAGATGTATTTGCAATTAAATGTCTGACAAAACTTCGTTGAAATATACGTGGAATGGCATTTTTAATTGAATCAGACTTCCACACTAACTGTTTTAGTGTACTTTAAACGGGTTCTAGAAACGAAAGCATCGATATTCATTTAAAATATGGCTCCAAATGTTTACTGGTATCTGATCGGCAAAGACCATTTCTGCCGCCTCATTCCTTAACCGAACCGAAACGCACCACCGCAACCGGCGACCCTTGCAAACTATCTCCTCCATCGTGAGGCTTGAAATTGAATCCATAATGACGTTTACGAAGGAATTGAATTAAATTTATATTAACTAGGTATGCGCATAACGATAACAAATGACAACCGGCAGCACGATAACGTCGTTCCATCGATGCCGCTGTCGATGTTGTCGAGCGACGGCCGTATGCTTTTTGCTGCCGGAACACCGGCACTCGTGCTGTTGGCAAGGGCCAAGTCGCTGCCGTTTGTCCCATTCCACTGGCGAAAGGGTATCGGCCCCCTTGCAGCAACGAGAAGATGTTATCCTTTGCCTTCTGTCTCAATTTTCCCTTTCCTTGAGAAAACCAGTTGAATGGTAGGGTGCCGTTGGAGAAATGGGTTGTGGCAAAAATAGACAAAATCCCCGGCCAAAAGGATATTGATCGAGCAGGCGATGGAGCAAACCGATGGAAATTGTGAGGGCAATGGCAGGGCCCAGCAAAGTGCGGCCCTTTGCAGGGAATCACCGTGCCGAAGAAGATGCGAAGAGTCGAACACTGAAGATGACAGAATTTTGGTTAATTTGAATATTGAAAACGTACCATAGTTTATAACTTGCGCGAGAATCTAGATATGGAACGGTCGAAGGTCGTATCATTCGGGCGCGTGGGATTTACGCGGCTGAACATGGCGTGTGCGAAACATTGAGACAAAACTACAAGGAGGTGTGGTTTTATCGACGGTTAAGTTTAGGCGAGCCATTCCAACCGCCTCGAACGTCGGGGGTCGGGGATATCCAGCAGCGGTTTGCGTTGCGCCTCAAGGTACTTGTGGAAGGTAACTTATGGACGAACACGAATCGCCGTCAATCATGGCATGTCGCATTTGGTGTTCTCCGTCGATTGTCTTCCTTTAGCCGAACTCGAATGTCTGCCAAAAATAGAGTGCCGACCAAAACCCCGGCCGACATTCGCACACGGAGTGCTCGTCAATATTCCGCGCAACGACCACGTACGTTTCCGCGCACCGCCAGAAGATATAATTTATTTCCATTTTGTCTCCAGGGTTTTATGCGACCCCCTGTCGGAACAAATCGCAGACCTGCGGCAGTAATTTCCGTCGCAAATTGATTCCTAATTGTCCGTAAATAGGTCAGCGCACATTAATTCGCGAGCGTTTCTGCGCAGCCCTCGGTCGTCTTTGCCGAAATGGAAGTGGAAGTTTCCCGGCAACCGCATGCGATTGTAAAAATTTATGCGAATCACGAATGTTCGTCTGCGTTATTTGGTCTCCTGTATTTTTTTGTTTTGCTGCTTTTTTCTTGTCGACGCGCGATGGTGCTTCTTAGCCATTTTTTCACCATCAACATTTCTAGATTTCTCCGTTTTTGCCCCTGTAGCCCGGCCGGTCTTATTTTCCCATCGACTTTATATGCACGGTCAGTGATTGCGACCTTTTATTTATGCATCCGCGAAACCTTCTTTTATTTCCGCGGCACGAGCGTGCACGCGAAAATTTATGCACCCCTTCCCGCGTCACCCGGCCCGGCCGGAACTGTGTGCGGGGAAAAATTGCCATTGGGAAATTTTGCATCACTGTCAATTCCAACGCACGGGTGTATTGGAGCAACAGTGTGCTCACTCGGATGGACCTTGGGCTCGAGGGCTGAATCGTTTTTGTCTCTCCCTCTCCGTGGACTCATAATTCAAAAACAACAAACCCAACCACACCAGACTCCAGCTCGCCTGCCAGGAAGCATGTTTCTCCCGAACGGATCGCCTTTTTCCGTTACGCCGGGAGTGTTATTTTTCGCTTGTGCGTAACCGAAATCACTTCACGTCGCTGGCGCTCTAGGAGTGTTTATTTTCTTTATTGCTCCGAACCGTGTCCGGGCCCTTATCCATCAATATGTTTGCCGCCCGGTCGGAAGGAGTGGGCAGTTTTCTTTCCTGCGGGTTCGAATCCACGGCCCACGTAGCTCGAATCGGTTGCCCGAGGGATGTTGGGTCGATTTTTTGTTTAAAATTTTCTTCAATGTACTCACAAACTGTTCACATCCGTTTGGATATTCCGCTCACATCGGAAAAGTGATGATGTGGAGAATTTCCTCCCCCTCGAAGCGAAGGTCCCAATCGTCTGGCGATCAGATGACTACCGAATTCGGCTAGCTAGAGAGTCACGGTTCGCAAACCGTCTATTTGCCGCAGGACTTTCCTTTTTGAAGGAAAAATGTTACTGACAGCACCTCGGGAGCTACCATTCTCGGCTGCCTCTTGCTAGCCAACACGTTTTGCTCGCCTTGAACCTTCTAGCAGCCGATCGTTGATGGATGATTCGCGACTCGATGTAAAATCGACGAAGCAGCTTCATTAGAATTGCAGATGAACGGTCACCTTACCGGGTGCCTCGGGGACGCAAAGCGCGATGGCTTTCCTCCGTGCCAGTCCAGGCGCGGCATTGGTGAAATTGACTTTAATCAAAATTTATCGATTATAATTGGCTGAGTTGCCTGAAAGTGAAGTGGAATTTCAATAACCCCGGTGGCCCGTCCCATTTGCCTCCCCGGTGGCAACACAACACCGACCGGTGGCGCAAGGGCGGAAATTCGAGCTGAAGCGAATAAAATTTCCCGATTTAGCATTCCCCCGGCATGGTGCGATTGAATGTTGCGAAATGCTGACGGTGCCAAGGGGGAAAGGCATTTGATTATCGGATATTTAAGGGAAGGCTCCGGCAGGCTCGGTTGAACCGTCGTTACCGTCCTCGCCGGGACGGGGAAGGAATTTTCATTTCTTCCAAGAGCGAGCCCGATGGGTGACGGGTTTTCGCTCAATTTACCGATCATTTCCCGGGGAGAAAGTTTACTCCGATGGTGTGCCAGGGGGGATGGAGCGCTACGAGACGGGGGATGAAGCCTTCTAGATGGCGGGTCTAAATTTTTATCAATGCTAATGAGGATGTTGTTCGCTCGCAGAAGGCTGTACCGATGCCAACCGGTGTCAACGCAGCTGTCATCGGATGATTTGTATCATGAGGATGGAATATTTTTACATGCAACTTTTTTTTTGCAACTTGAACGAATTAATCAAGTCCGTTTGTTTGAATATCTGAGCAGATACAAATTGATTCTTGATTGAGCAGCCGGCTTGATTGAATAAGAGGATGCTCGAGGAATAAGCAGGAAACTCGTTCCACGAGCTGATTACGTACGAAAATTAATTCTTTCATGCATCAACTCAAAGGCTGATGAACATTGTGGGCATCGAAGGATTTCCAGCTACCATCATGTCAAATTGATGTAGAAAGACGAGAAAAAAAATTTCAGCCTTTCCCGAAACATTTTGATAAGAAAACTCATTCTCCAATCCACGCGACGACGTACCAAACAACCTGTTAAATCGTGATCGAGAAGGGCTACCTGAAATTAGCTCCATAAAAGTTTAACACTTTCGCTTTACGGCACTATCGCACCCAACTCGGGTCGGGAAAACTATCGGAAGAAATTATCAAAACTCTTGATTCACTGAGCGATGGAAGATAAAGGAGAGAAGGAGAGAGGGAGAGAAAACTAGAGAAAGGAAAAAAAGGAACATGGGGCTATAAAAACGCAGCTCACCTCAGCCAAGTGGCGGAAAAAGCACCGGAAAGGAATCCCTTCGCAAAGGGAAAACATTTGAGAGAAGCAGCAGGGGGAAAAAAACGCCGCTCTTCGATAACTACCCTCATAAATCATTCCACGACATTCGCTCATAATAATTCCGACAAGTTTATAACCATAAATTATTAACTACCGCTAGCTAGATTGGTTCGTTCCAGTTCTCCAATTTCTCCTCGCCGCGAGTTCTTTTTCTCCATGGGTTCACGTGATCCTTCCTTCCCTCTCGAACTCTTTTCGGGCACTTTGTCCTGAAATAAAAAAAGGTTTATAGTTCCAAAAAAAAGAAAAAAAAACACAGAGCCCACTATATCATTGATAATGTACTCCCCGGCAAGCGCCTGAGAACTGGCGTCGATTTGCCGAACTTTTCCAGCACTCTGCAGCAAAACCCTTTGGCGCGCTTGTCCAACATCGCCATTGACAAGCCTAGCCATCCTTTCCGGACCCGTCCGGTGTATCCTTGACGAAACAAAATGGAAACAACCGGTTCTGTAAAAAAAAAAGTGACTTTACCTTTTTCCAACACGAGGAAAGGAAAACTTTGGCGCTGTGAGGACGGTGCTCCTGCCGCCGGGGAGGAATAGCAAACGAATGAGATAATTTTCCGGCTGCCTCCATCGGCCAAAACGAAAGGAGGGGAAACCAAGAGGAAGAAAAAAATGTGTGAAAAGTTAACACAAGCTACAATTTCACAGTCGACCACCAATGTTGTTGGAGGTTTTTCTTCCCGAAGGAATTTAACAGTCAGCTGGCGATGGTGAAGGAAGGGAATGCTTGGGTCAGCGTGGGTTGATGTAAGAAGAGTTTCTCAATGCCACAATGTGGTACCAAAGTGTGAAATGGTTTCAGTTAGGTACAGGTACGGACGAAATAGTGCAAGAATGGAATCAAACAAAGGCACATAAAAAGCAGCACGCAGTGTGCAACTGATTCCACGTTTCCCTTTCGTTTTGTAAGTCAAAATGGAGGTGAACAAACGGTGATTGGAACGATCTTTGCACGAACTTTCCAAAACGTTTAGGCAATGCAAACGTGTAACAAGATAAAAAAAATAGGTCATGCGCTGGTCAAAGCAGAGTGAGTTCGTAAGGACACAGCCTGCGGGAAGGCACTATTTCGCACATGTCGAGAACAACGCCACCAGGCATGAGCAGGATCCAAATAAAACCCTTTCCGCAGGGCTTGGACATACCTTATCAAAAAACACTTCGCTGTGTGTTTTTTTTTTCTCCAACCCGACAATAAATACAGACTCAGCATCCTTTTCCGGATAATGTAGTCGTCTCCTTTCGATATGGAATTTTTTGGTTTCCGTGAGCTCCCAAAACTTGTACCGAAATTGGAAGGAACCAGACTAACGGGGCAGCATTCTCGGTCCGACATCCTTCCCGGAAAGGCTTTGCCCGTGCCTGTCGCCGGTGTTGTTTTTTCACACCCAGCAATTTTCGCCCAAAATCATTCGGTCAAGGTGGAACGGAGCTGTGAAGAGCGCGGTGAGGTAAAAACCACATCGATGAAAAATTACACCAAATACACTCACAACCCGGCACCAGGCTCGGCTCGGTGGAACGGAAAGAGCAAAAAATAAAAAAATAAATGCCGTGATATGTTTACAGGTTTGGCTCTTCACTGCGGTGGAGAAAGGAATAACTTTTGCCATCGCCAACGGCGAAAGGTCCTAAGCGGAGCAAGAACCAAAAAAAAAACACAAAACGATCTCCTCTGCTCCTTCAACCCAGATACGGCTAATCCGGGCAGGGTAAAGGCTACGCAAGGGGGAGACGTGCGCTGCGGCGGGGAAGAAATATTTCCCGTTTCCTGATTACCTCTACCCTTCCACCGGCCCGGGATGGATCCGCTGCTTCCACTTCAAACCTTAATCGAGAAGCCTTTTATTCGCTTCCCGGGGGTGAAATGAAGCAACTTTGATCAGACATTATTTTCACACCTCGGTTCCCAGGTACTGGAAAAACCGGGAGGCCTCGGGCTTCGTGCTTTTCGTGCTGAGCACGATGCGCCAGGGCCAGCGGTCGGATGGAAACGAGGAAATGGCCAGCAATGGACGGTTAACGAACGGTGGTATCTCTGTAAGCCGTGCGCCTCCGTCGGGGCGTGCGGACGGTGGAGCAAAAGGAGTAAAATTTGTGGGCAATTGGGATCGTCGAAAATTGGAGCAAATTTTTCCGCCTCCAGTTTACCGGCGGTTTTGCTCGCCGTTTGCTCACAGCAAAAATCGTTTTCCCGGCCCCGGCTTACGTGCTGGAAGGCCTTGAGGGATTTGCTAGTGCTCGGTAAATGGCAACAGGGCTGGCAGAGGTTATCCGTGTTCCGTAAATACTCCGTTAGTGTTGCCAGCAGTTAGAACACCGTTTTTTTTCCACGTTGCATCTGCATCACATATGGTTCTTCTTCTAGCCCATGTGAGTAAGATCCCGACAATTTTTGAATCACCGAAAAAAAAGGGGCTATTCAAATAAAAAAGAAAACACGTTTTGTAAACTGCTGATTCAATATTGAACGTGCTGGTGGAAAGTATTTTATGTAAGATAACACGTTAAACGCATACAATCGATAAACCAGCAGTTGGAGTTTATAAGAAAATTTCCACGATCCATTAAAAGATGTTTAAATGAAAACCAAATTTCATTTCATTTAATCCGAGTTTTCCATTTTTCTCTCAACAGTGATCCAATGGGAAAAACCTAAAGTTGTTTGCTCTTGGTTTTACACAAATGAAACATCTTTCCCTTGAACGAAAGACTCGAAAAATAAAGCCAAAATATCATCTGGAATGTAACATAACCTTTAAAAAACACACACACTCAGAAAAGGTGAAAAGGATAAACGAGTAGTTAGAGAAAAAACGATCAGCTGTAATAAAAAAAGGACAACTCCACAGAAGGGTAGATAAATATCTTCATTTCCGGAGCACCACGTGTCGTAGGTCGCGTTCGCATTGCATCGACATGATAGGCAAAAAACACAGAAGGGAATCCCCACTTTCCAAAACTTTGCACCGGGTTGGAAGCGGAAGCGGATTTCGGTGGAAAACGGAGTCCACAATTTCCGACCGAAAAATGAAAATGGGACGCTGCACGCCTCAGAGAAAGAAAAAAAAACAACACCCCGCAGTAGGAAAAACGCATCCCAAACACAGATGGAAGTACGGCTGCAGGGGAAGGTCCGATAGCGTAAATGGGTGAAATAAATCCGGATGCGACAAACGGGCAGCGCGGGAAATGGGAAAACTGGTCCTGGACCGGGTAGATTATATCCTGGCGCATCCTCCAGATTGGATGGTTGGGAAAACTTTTCCCAAGCCAAGGACGCACACCAGAGTAAAAAAAAAGGTCCAATCTCGACCGTGGGTCCAGTTTGGGGTGGATTTTTCGTGATACTTCTCTGGTCTCTCCGGTGAAAGTAACAGTATCACGAACGCCGGTGGTGCCAGTTGAAAAGCTTATAAACGAGTCATTTACGGCTGCTCTTGGTAGGCTTTCCACGTGCTGTGTTCGATTGTAGCGTTCGACCGACCGGTACCTGCACGACTTATCGCCTTGGTTGCGATTCAAGTCCAGCGCTTAATCGCTTTCCGGTACCACATTCGGTTCGGAGAAAGGGCACCATTCCGTTGCCCATTCGCCCGGACTGCTTCCCAGCGTAAATGATTTTGATTTAGATAATTTGTTCCCTTAATCAATTTGCCTCCCGCACCACTAATGAGTGGTCCGACTGGCGTGCTACAATCGCTTTACGATGGTCTAGTTCGCTGGCAATTCCCGACCAAGTTTGTTTATTAATAATCGCGATGGAGCCACTCCACACCGAGCGAGTGAGAGCGGGAGAAAACGGGAAGGACGGCGATAGTAAGAGATAAATGAAGGATTATGTCGAATAAACCGTTCGATTATGTTTTAATGAATGAGTGATGCTGCCCCGGGTACCAGCATGAAAGGAAAGTGGAGTCTAGTCAGATGAAACACTTTCGGGGAGGGGCGGGGGGGTTAAAGGAGCGATATACCACGCGGGAAAGAGACTTGGCTCGGTGAATAAAGATCAATCGCCGATTGAGCTCGGGAGCCTTTTTGTAGCGCGAGTGATTTTATCGATTGGCAGTACGCGCGGTTTTGCCGTGAGGATTAGGGTCATTAGTGTGGGATTATGAATTCCATGCGCGGGATAACATGTGTTCATTGTCGGTGCGAACGCCATAAGCTCTCACCCGATTGTATGAGATACGAGCCAAAATCTCTCCGTAAGCGTTATAAATTTACGGTAGCCTAATTGAAAATGGTAAAAATTTACCATGGACCGTGATTTACTGGTCGTTCACCCTAGCGTGGACAATGCAAAGCGAGTTTTCCGATTAAAATAATCTCACGAGCTTTAACGTTAAAAGTTACCTTACCAAACACTAAATCCCACTAGTAACAGTGCCGTTCAGTCTTGTTCTAGCTCCAAATAGTTTCAAGAGCAATTCGTTCATACTTCCAACACTTGTTCTGGGGTGTTTTTCGTTTCAAAACGTTTTCTTTTTTTTTCACAAAGCTACCACTACTGGACCGTAAAGCGTTACGCTGTTCAAATATAATTTACTGCACAATTTCACCCTGGCAGCATGGCAAACAATAAACTATTTCCCTCCCGAGATGCAATCTAGTTGTTTGCGGTGCTGGAAAGTGAACTACGGCATGGAGCACGGGGCGAGTTTCTTTCCACGAGTGGTGGAAAACGATGAACCATCGAGGACCAACTACGCCGGAAGTGCGCATGTTATGGATTTTGTTGTTCTCAATATTTGGAAGCGAAAATGTTTGAAAGATACTTACAAAATGTCTATAGCTGATGGAAAATACTCAGATGCATCATATGCCGATTTTCGATAAACTGAGCACAATTTGCCGAGCAATATTCCCGCTAGGAAAATCATTCCGACACGTATCGAGATTTTTCAAAACACCCCACTTGGGCCCAACTGTTCCCCCTCGTAATGACCACGATTTAGCTGGCGTAGGGGGAAAAAAAAACGACTAATAGAATGATAATCTGTCCACTTACACTGATAATCCCCACCTCGACCGGCCTTCGTTTCCTTCTTCCGTTCTTCGCCTTTGCTTATCGCTTCGAAAATTCGTTTAACGTCGAACAACCTACGGCGCCTGTGGACGTCGGACCCTGTGGAGTTGTGCGCCACGCTAATCTATACCGGGAATTGGAAGTGCTTTTCCCGCCTCACATGCTAACCGCCCGCAAACGACCGGTGTTTCGTGCGGAAGTTTTCCGGAATTTACGTGCTCTAGACTATTACGTTCCTAGTTCGCTTTTCCAAGCCCTCCTCCCCCGAACGAGGTCGTTTCAATTCGGTTTACCGGTGGTTTAACCGGTGGCGCTTTTTCGAGCCCGCCAACACCTAACCACCGTCGTCCAGCGGGATGTGCGGGGGTAAGGTGGGGGGGGGGGATATGTTTTCGTACGGCTCCCGAAAATCGACCACAACCGGCAAAACGATTTCGATAAAATTCAAATGAGCTCATCCACCGTCGATAAACTAATAAAAGGCATCCGACCAAACCCGTGCCGAAACCACAGCCATCCATGTGTGTGTGTTTGTGTGAACGAGTGCGAAGGTGAATGCTGTACCACAACGAAACCATCGGCCTACACCACACACACTCCCTCCCGGCGTCGACAACGACGCCGGCTACAGCGACATCCGGTACGACGGGCCAGGTTGAGGATACGGAAACACTCCGGGCAAACCGCAAGTACGAGTGCGACGAGGAAACGCCTTTCTAAGTGCAACTCAGCGCAAAAGTTCGACCTTCGCTTCGGGTCATTCAATCCCGAATCGCATCGACAGCAACCTGGTTCAGGAAAGTGTGTATGTGTGTGTGTGCGAGCTTCAGGACTCTCAGCAGGGATCCCCAAGTGGCTATGCGGCACTGCGGTAGCTCGCAGTTAGTTACACATGACCGGTTTTGTGGCTCTCTTACGGCTTTTTTTTTTTGTTTTGTTCGTCTTCTCTTTAATGGGCAGTATTCCTCTACCTAACGGAATCGATAGCCACCCCGGGTGGAAGGCAAGGCCTCGAATATGCTGACGCGGCAAGGTAATGGTTTTCCTTTCTCTTTCCCAGCGCCAGGTCGTTGATCCGCTCGAGACTTCCTCTGCAGCAAGCGTTTCTCGCACTGAGCCAAGTTTATGCAACTTAAATATTTAACTACAAAATGCACGTCTTTGAGCGGCGCTTTAAAGTGTGTCCCCTCACGAGTGACTCAGTCTCACTCAGCTCCTTATCGATCACGGCTTCGGCACACATCCATTTCAATCACTTGACAGCTGCTCCGGAAAGTAACATGTCACCCCATTCGCCGGAAGATCACGACGTTCCGATTCGTGGGAATTTGCAGTGGATGCAACATTTCCCCCCGCAAAACCCTCCCGTCCGGGAAGCAAATGCATCGAGCCGAGGCGAGCATACAGCTCACCGCCACATCGATCGCCGAGGACCGAGGACGACTGATTTTCTCGTCGGATTAAATCCCTGCACCGCTCGCTCGTCACCCCCGCCCATTGGCCTCCACGGTCCCGATCCGCACCCGACTTATCGTACAGTTAACAGTATGTACCTTGCGTTCGACTACTTCCGATACGGCACATTCATTCCCTGATCTGTGCGACGTTGGATGGTCTCACACATACTTCCTTTCTCACTTTATCTCCCCGTCTCTATCCCTTTCTGCTTCCGTTTTGCCATTTCCCACCCACCGAGTGGATTATAATATTGAAAATACATTGACTGGAAAAATATGATTGCGAATTGTGTGCGAGGTCGAGAGGAAGACAAGTGGCGCCAGCCAAGTGGCACGCCTCGAACCTCCCACACCTCTGGGGTTTTCCGCAGGGAACCCACCAAGAAGGGGCATAAAACTGGCTGCGACATTCCATTAGAGCAGGTGAGCTTGGGTTGTAGCAATACATTTGTATGAAGGAAGAAAAAAAAATGTCTATCGAGGACGACACTAACGGAACATTACGGGACGTTCATTTGGAGAAGGCGCGAGGCTCTTTTTGCCATCCACCTTCGCTTTATAAGCATCTGCAGAGATGAAAATTTCATTTCGCAGTCAAGTGGTCGTTGCGGGGCACTCGGTTCGACAAAGTGAAAGCATCTTGGAAGGCACTCCGGGCGAAAAGTAGTATCATACCGTCGCCTGCACTGAATGATGCGGACCAGTTTCGAAGGATTAGGCGCATTGGCAGGAATGGCAGTTGTAGCCAATCACGAAATGGTCTCGTTTTGGTAGCTTGTTTTATTTACTTTGACTCTTGGAAAGTGTTCATCTCACTAATGTTTGTTTTAATTTTCTAGTGTAACATTGGACAAAAATAAGCTTCAAACAAAAGAGATTAGTTTTACACGAAGAAACGCAACGGCCCAACCGCTGCGCCATAGTTGTATCGTAAGCCTTTTTTTTTATTCCCCCTTTTCCGGTGCGTCCCAACGTCAGGTTGTAGTAATAAATTTTATCCAGTGCTCGCTTCCGCCGTTGCCAACAGCTACGGATATCGGGCAGATGCTGCGCGTCAACTGTCGGGTGTCTGACATGCGCCTCCTGACGGCAACATAACCTGTCAAATCCATCAGCCAGCGCATTGTGGCACGGAAAGCAATCGCCATCCTTTGTCGTTTGCTTACGGAAGTCTCGTGATGGAAAAGGGACTTTTTTTTGTTGCTTGTGTCTGCTTGAGCCTCCCTCACCAAATGTCCTGATGGTCGAACGAAAATCACGATGGTCCAACGTTTGACAACGATGACGATGTTGACGGTCGTTGGCATCGGTTTGGCGCTTACAGGAACGCGCCGGGACATCGATTGGACCGCGTCGGTCATGAATGCCGTACAGCCGGCGGATGCCGTGGCGCATCGTGTGTGTGTGTGTGTGCATTTGGTGACCATGCCGTTAATTGATTTTCTGTCGCCCGGGTCGACTGTTGCACCGTCTGCGAAGCTGCACGGACTGGGTCACAGGCCGGGCGCGATGGTCGGATCTGCACCTAGAGGGTCACTTTCCACCGCTCACCACAGCTAACGACGTGAAACTCATCCCATTACGATGCCGGGATTGCGTCGTGGTGCGTCCGACAGACCATCACCGCAGTAACAACGGGCGGTCACGGACACCAGTCGAAAGGAGGTCGGCTTTAGCTCGATCCCCAGACAAACTCATCAGTCGGCCATATTGACGGCTGGCGATGCGGATCCAGCCAAAGTATCGTCCGCTTTGTAGCATAGCTCGGCGCAGCGGGAAGCGCAGTGCATTAAATCACAGAATGTCCGATTGTGAAATAATAATGATTGAGGGGGTTTCAAACCGACCCAGGTTGGATGGGGTTTTTTTTTGCTTCCTGGTGCTTCCTTTTGTGCTTCAAGTTGACGAGCAACGTTTCACACTTTCCACGGTTGATCCTAGGCCTCCGGAATCAGCCAAAGCACTTGTTGGTAGCGTGATGTGAGTTTTTCGTTCTTGTTAATTTAAAACAACGCCGTGATTGTTGTAAAGGGAAATGATGTTCTGTCACGCCAACTGGTTTCGCGTGATTTGCAAGTTGGGGTTTTTTTTTTGAATCCACTGCGCGTCATTTCAGCTGGAATTCGATGATGAAATTGAAAAGGTTTATGTTTAAAAAAAATCAGAATCATATCTATGAAAAATGCTGTTGCTAATTGAGCCTATAAAGTCGTCTAACAAAACTGTGTTTCTGACACCAGCAGCAAGAGAAATGTCTCATTCTGTATTATGCTCCCTTTAAGAGATCTTTGTTACTCTTGTTTTCCATGACACGATTTTTATTATGCTTTGTAAATGTTCCTATTGTGCTGACAAAAACGAGCAACATTCTTCTCGCCCATCGGTGAGCATAAAATGGTTTAGCATGAAAAATGATTCACTCGTCATTGAACCGAGAGGCGCTGACTTCCCGTTGACTCCGCTGCCCGTCGATTACTACCACCATTTCTTCGTCAACATCATCAAAACCACCAGTATCGCACCAGACGCGGCACCACCGCCGTAATGCGTGTCGGAGTGTTTTGTGGCCCGTGTATTTGACACCAGCTCATAATGGTACAACATTAGCGAGTGGACAGCTATGAGCGAGACCCCTGTCGGCGGCCGGAGGTCAGAAAAATGACAAATCATGTACGCCATAAGCCGGCCGAAAAGAAGACGTTGGCCGGCAATGAGAAGCCACCGCCGGCCAATGCAAGTGTCCACCACGCAAGGGCAAGCAAATGGGAGTCGTGTTGGTGTCGTTTGGCACACACACACAAAATAAAGGGAAAATCCCTGCTCCAAAATGGAAAGGAACGGAAAGAAACGGATGGAACGTCGAGCTGTCGTTTATCTGTTTTGTGGCCACCATCGAGAACACCCACGAATGGTGGTCAGTTGGTGATTTATCATTTATTTTTTTCACTCCCCATTTCCCCCTACTCGGGTAGCTCGTTTTCCTTCCGCCGTCAGAAATGGGCTACTTGTTACTTTCCACTCCCCCATTTGGCTGTTATGTTTTTCGGAGGGTTTTCCCCCAAAACATTCGAATCCGCCAGGGCCGCACCCCTACGCTGGCGGTACGAATCCGGGGGGGTGGGGGTGATTAATCAATTAAGCTGCCAGGGTCAGAGTTATCGTTTTCATAAACTATGCAGCAGTCATCCGCGCTCCGAACCCTGCTGTCGATGATGGCCTCTGCAAATTATGTGTTTCGCTGATTAGCTGCTGGCTCGGGAGTACTTGATTAAAAAAAAGGCACTGCGAAAAACACAGTTACGAATTTTTGCCGGAATCCGTTCGTGTTTCGAGCAGAGGGTAATCAAACTGAGTGGAACATAACTGACCCCCACCATCATTATCCCTAACGATGTGTCTGTACAGCGGGGCCCCATTTGAGGGAAAGATGATGACCACGAGTAACGTAATCAGTTCAATGCGTCATCAATTAATCAAACAAAATCTGTTACAGAATGGAATTGACTTTCGCTTGCAAAATTGTAATCTACTTACTTCACATTCGGTAGGTTATTTATAATAAAACAAATGAAAAACTTTGGCCACTTTTGTAAAATGCAGTCAACGGCATCATCGATTTTCCACAACGCTGATTCTGGGAATTTTCCCTCAGCGGTTTTTTATCAACCCAGACGCTCCAAATGAAAGCCGAATAAATCGTGCATCCAGCAGGAAGAAGGATCGTTCACACACACTCCGTACGTAGTCAATTCACTTTCTCTCTACAGCACAAGGCATACGCTTAACGTCCTGATTTACGTCGAACCATTACCCGGTTAAGCCTTTCCGTTGGCCTTTCGCCGTTCGGAGTCGTCTGCCAAAGACGCGGCTTTGCCTTGAACTCAATCAAATCTCACACGCAAACCCACCTTGAGGCTTCGGGAAGATGGATTTCCACTCCACGCAGCATTGCGCCTCGGAAGCCATCCGGCGAATGGCGTGGTAAAATACTTTCGGCTTAACCATCCCCCGTTAATGCTCGGAGACAAAGTAGTCGAGAATCCTTGCGAGGATTTCCCCTTTTTCGTAGTGACTGATTCCTTGCGGTTTCTCATCGGCTTGACGACGGTGGTGGATTTTGAAGTGTGCGCCGAGTACGTTCAACTCTTTCTGCCGAGTCGTCTGGGGAGAACATATTCCTTATCGTATCGCCCTGCCAGACGGCTCACCAAGGGGATGCGGTTGAATGATTCGAGCATCCAAAACGGTGGAAAAGCTTGTTCACGTGAGATAACAGTGACTGGGCGAAGGTACGCCTCATTTGGTAGGACGTTTTGTGGTCCCTTAAATCTGAAGAACAAATTGATTTACCTGGAGCAGAAAAATCACTTTGTGGCGATAGAATCGGAAAACGTTCGATGAAGCTGACGAAGTGCGTCTTATGCCGAACGTTAATTTTAATGCCAACAGTATTCGCACAGGTCAACGAGGCCATTTTGTCGCCTCCTGCAGGAAAATTCAATTTGATTCCACGCCAAACATGAATACTCGCTTCTTCTTTAAAAGTTTACATTGAATTATGGTGACGTTTTTGTTGTGCACGTTTATTTATTCCCTTAAAACGTTATGGCGTTTTTATGTTCACATGCCCGCGTTTCATGGTGTAACATTCCGTTCTCTTGCGTACACCCGCTTGGCAATGACTGGCTCTCGTCCTCGATGTTCCACTTTTGTAGCGCCTGCTGCCCTCAATGTGGTTGAAAACCCGCAGCACGCAAAGAACTGTCAAGACCAGCTCGAAAGCAAATGAAAAAGAAGAAAATACACCCTCGGCTCCGGGATGGATGATTGTAAATTTTTTAAACCCACACAAGCTCCGAACGTAAAAAACGGCCTGAATCGTGTACGCCTGCATCACTTTAAATTCGCGTAAAATGCTTATGTCAATGACTTTGGCCGGCGCTTCGGGATGGTTTCTTTAAGACTTCAAACGAACGCAGAGGTCCGATTTACGGACCAAATGTTCCAAATCAAAAGCGAGCGGTTGCCGTTGTAAGTAGCTTGCGAAACCTTTTTTTCCTACTACGCCGTCCCTTTCAACCGGGCGGTGTCACATTTTGAGGGGGCAACGTTAAACGAGATAAAACAAGTTCAAAAAAAGATAACCAACGTGCGGGTAAAAAGGCGTTAAATTTTATATTTTACGTCTCTGCGACGCGCGTTCGTCTTTATGTGCGACACTTAAGCAGAACAACCGGAAAATCCTTGCGTACGAGGCCATGGCAATCTCGAAGCCTCAAAGCTTAGCCGCACAGCGGATACGGGTTGGGTCTGAATGGAGAGTTGTCCTTTTTTCGGAGGGATCTAAAAAAAACTGCTGGTTCCGCGAAATGTTAGTACCTGCCATCCAATATGGGTGTATGTGGAACGTAATTTAAGACCTGTGTTTGTTGATGGTGGACAAAGGATTGATAGTAAACTTACCTTTCGGGGGATTGACGGCGATCGCGCTGCGGAAAAGGCTCTCCTCGTCCGCCCAGTCACGATTGCGGTGCACCGTTTTCGCACTGTACACCACCACCAGCATTCCGACGCACGCTAGAACGAGCTGTCGCCGGCGATTGGCGGCTTTGGCGCTTCGGTTGCGCTGACCGCCTCGACCGGGCGCCATCGGGCGCGTTTTGCCCGTGCTACTACTGCCGACACCACCTTCACCACCAGCGCCAACGATTCCGGCGTGGCGATGTTTGTTAAACCGACCACCGGGTGCACTGTTACCGCTATCACTGACGATGATACGATTACCGTTGGCATCGTGGACACTTGCCACATCACTCCGGGCCGAACTGCCGCTTCCATCAACGCACACACTTCGCACTACGAGCCGGACCGCGGCGGCCCACCACTTTCGCACCGCACTACCCCCGTCGGACGCGTTCCGTCGGTGGGTCCGCAGAAGCGATAGTTGCTTTCCGCCGGCGGCACTGGCGGCACTGGAGCGTGCGGTCCCGGGTGCACTCGAATGGCCACCGAACGGGCCGTCGACCAGACCGCTAGCACCGAGCCCGACCAGCAGGCAGAAGCCAACGCTCGGCAAATACAGGATGCGCTCGGCCACGACGAAGCCCACGTAGAACAGCAGGTTGCTGGCGGGAAGAAAGGGCAGCGTCAGCAGCGCGACGGACATCAGCAGGGCAGCCGCCGGCGAGTTGTCCAGCGACGAGGACCACCCTGTGGACGACGCCGAGAGCCCGTCGTCCGTGGAAGCATCCGGACTGTCGCCTCGCACCGACGAGGCGCAAGAGCTCGAAGAGGAGGACGATGTGGACGAGGCCGAGGAGGAACACGAGGAAAGGGACAAGGAAGGCGTGCGGGAAGGGTGGTCGGGTGTGGAGGAAAGGAGCGAAAATGGGAACGGGTCCGCGGGCTGCTTGTCTTGGCGGACGTCCGCGACGGCGGTGCCGGTGAGTGGCCAGTGGCAGGCGAACTTCTTGCCAACCACCCCTGGCCCCGGGAAGCCCTGGTTGAAGTTGATGCTGGCACTGTCGTTGTTATTGTTGCTCGGACCCCTGCCGTTGCCTGCTGCGCCACCCGGCACCGGGCGACAAAAATAATTGGGCAGTGTCGAAGGCGAGAGTGATAAATATTTGTACGCCGGAGCGTACGCACATCCGCACACGATGGACGACAGGCTGTTGTTGTTGTTGTTGTTGTTGTGTAGCGTGCGGCAGGAGGCGGAATGCCGCAGCCCGGCATCGTGCTTGCACAGCATGCAGACGGCTCCCTCGGGCTCGCCGGCAAGCACTGACGGAGCTTCTGCACGGAGCCGGTGCAGGGTCAGCTTGCTGGCCAGTTTCCGGTTGAAGCTGCTGGCACTGACCGTGCCGCTCGTGACGTTTCCCTTCTGCACGCCGGCAACGCTCGACTGTTTGAGCAACGCACGGCCGCTGGTCCAGAGTGTGTAGCCGAGCAGCGCGTAGAAGCAGCCGGCCAGCGCTACCTTGCGGTCGAAAACGGTGCTGATGCGCGGGATTGCATCCATGCCCCAGTCGAAGCTGAGGACGTCCGGCAGCAGCAGTAGTCGGAAGTTGACCACCGGCAGGTAGGTGAAGGTGAGGAACCTGGTCCACAGGGATCCACTTTTGGCCGTTGGATTGTCTGCGGAGGCGAACAGCGTCGCTGGTCGGGGAAGGGTGAGACGGCAGTGCACAATCACGGCCAGCGCCAGCGCCAAGATGCCAAGGCTGCGAACTCGGTGCTGCAATGATGAATAATGATGTACTGATATCAGTTTTCGCTACAACGTGATTAGAACTAAGCATGGCAAAGACATATGGAGGTGGTAGACGAGATGCCTCGATAAAGATCAAGCGTTATTAGAAGAGGAACGTGGAGTCAAAATACGAAAAACTTCTGCTTATTATAATTAGCGTAACACAACTGTTGCTTTTGTTTTGCTTCTTGTACACAGTTCGGATGATAACTTTTCATCCGCTTCTTGTACACAGTTCGGATGATACCTCAAAAACAATTCGGACTGTATTCATAGCCGTATTTCTTCATTACCATATCTACTTGAAAGCTGTGTGATCCCTTATCATGTATTTCGTTTGGATCCCCTCGTTTGATTTCGTTTGGTTGCAATGCTGAAACTCGCTGTTAGTTCTGTCACTAACTGACATCTTCAAGGTGAACTTCGATACTGCGAGACATCCAGCAAAGAAGACATGAAAGCCTACTTTAATTGTTTCTTGGTCTTTTAAAAAAATCGATTTGTTGTACTCCGTAGTATGCTCATACCAAGAGTGATGATTCGGATATTTTGTACATGGAACATAGCCATTATTACCAATAATTTTCGTCTTTTGTACAAGACTCATCTACTAGAAAATCATTCCATCGTGTTAAAGATTGTAACTTCTCGTAGTGGGCAATACATTACATATTGATAAAGAGTTCATACGCACCGAAACGCTCCAGCAGTTTGGTTGACTTGAATTATGTATCCAGCCTTAATTAAAGCGTAAATAAATCATTCGAATACCGTGCGGAGAATGCGAATGCGAACCGAAGCCTCCCCATCGGTCAGCGCGTAAAGATAAGAACAAAAATTAGTCCCTACGACGCCGACGGAGAGCGGTATCGACGACGCCGGAAGATCATTGACTTTTGATGGGTTCGTAATGGAGGAATAAAAAGATTTCCCGGCCACAACGCAAAGATGATTGGCGTTTAAGCGTGGGAAAAGAAAGTAAAGACGTACCGTCGTCGGATGGTCAGACGCTCACCGAATACCGAAGAGCGACAGACAAACTCGCAATACATTATACCGCCAATAATTCGTCCCATCGGAAAAAGGGAACCGACGGTCGTCGGCCGAGTGATGCTTGGCTTGTGCCTGGGGCAGACTGAAGCTGCCGCTTCTCGCCAACCGAACCAAACCGAACGTTCCGGCTGACGCTGGATTATTCTATTACAGAGTCAATGTTTGTGCTCAAGTAGATTTTTATTTGCGACATATTTCTTCGCTCTCCGTCCCACCCGGTCCACCTGCGGGATCACTCGTGGCGTTTTCCCTGTGCTCGAATGGAGTGGCTTAAGGCTTCGCTTACGACATTTCTTTGCGCGCGTTCGGTGGCAAATTTTTTTTGCTTCTTCTCCGCACGAGCACGAAGGATGAAACGGTGGCAATCGATTGATGATGGCAAGTGACTCGAGTTCTCAACTTTCGCCAAACCGGGTGAGGAAACCAGAGCGGTTCGGAGCACAGCACACGGTGCCGCACGCCGGTTCATGATTGCTTTTGAAAAAGCCAACCTGATTGGGAACCGGGAGCAGGACGGCCGGAGGACTAACGGGAGCGGGGGGCACTCGCTGGCTAATGGAATATGATGGAAGGTGGAAGAAAAATGACCATCCCGTCCAGGTGGACTGCACCGTTCGAGGGACACGTTCAAATATTGTCACAGAACAGGTGCCAGCCCGGGAACGTGAGTCGAATTTACGACCGACGTCTTCGGTGGCCCGAAGACATATCCTCAAGGGCTCACGGATTCCGTGCTAGTGCCCTGGTGGAAGGTTCTTGCTTGCGGGGCCGGATGATGAATGCCCATCGAAGGCGAGCTTGTCGAAGGGTGTGGTCCGCGGGCGGCGAAACTCAAAATGCCATTTGAGATCGGAGAAAACTTTTGACCCGCCCCAAGTGTTGGATTGAATGACGGTCGATTGAGTGCTGCGTCGGAAAGCTAATACCTTCGCCGGCTTTCAACTTTCATCGCTTTTATTGGGCTACCTGAATCCGGGATTTTGCGTTTTGGTTTTTTTTTGTTTTCTGAACTCGAGGATCGATTTGAAGGTTTTAATTTCGATTCAGCTCGGGACCGTTTCGATTGATCGCTTTTCCATCGGGCACTTGGCCCGTGGCTTTCCCTGAACTCCATCGAGTATTAAAAGTTAATCCTTTTCCTTCTTCACGTAGGGCTCTCCTCCTTCCCGCTGGTTTCACGAGGAAAGTGTAAAGTTTCCGATTGGTTTGCTCGTTGCAGTTTGTTAGAACTAATTTATTCGCCATGGGCGTACAAAAAAAAACCGGTGGAAAACGGGAGATGGGCACGCTCTTACAATCCAGCAGCGAGTGGTGGTTCTTTTCTTACAATCGCACTCGATGAAAACCACTCAAAAGCTGGTTATACATGGGTAAGCCACAACCAGAAAGAGCTTTTGAACGGGATTCTAAAACCCCCAACGATCTAGGTCTTCTTTTACTTTTATTCGATCGCTTGTTTTTTTTTAAAGATCAAACCCCAACTGGACAGGAGGGATAAAGTTTTCCCTTGCCACGCTTGGACTGATGTAGAAATTGCAACCTTAAACGAGAACCCCCACGGCTATTCGGCGAAGATTCATTAAGCAGAAATCTTACAACCATCAACCGAAAGGAAGTTTTGACGTTGCTAAAGAAAGGCCAAACCCCTTCGCCACTATCCGAGAGCGCTACACCCTGGTTGTGGCAGTTGATTCTTCTTAGCATAGTTGGTTTCAGGGAAGATGAACCAGAAGGTGCGTTACAAGAATCAAGAATGTCTGAATAATTTGATTTCATCCGGGCATCCTATTGTTCGATTTTACGTTTGAAAGCAAAAGTTCAGCCTCGCAGACGCCCTTTGTGCCGGTGCGTGCAATCGAGCGAAAGTTCGAGGTTCCGAAAGGAAATCCGAAGCCCAGAAAATCGAAACACGCACGGGGGAGCACGAACGGTGGAACCGACAATAAAAACTAAATAATAACTATTCCTTTCAACTTTGCACCGGGATCAACTTGATGAGATGAGAAAAGTTGCTTAACTATCTGGTTTCCGAACTACAGCGCACTCTCTCTCTCTCTCTCTTTCTCACTCTCTTTCTATGTATCTCTCTCTCTATCCCTTGCACCCTAACAGTCGTTCCTTTCTATTGTTCGCAAATTCATTCATGCATCCTTGGGCGATTGGAATCCTCCGACCCCGCAAAGTCCAACCGTTTATCAATGCAGGATTCAGTTTACTCCGAACATTGAAGAGCAGCCAAACAACACTGCTTTTTTATTTGTTTTCCATTAACCTCGGGTTTGTGTGAGTGTGCGTGTGACTGAAGAAGTGCAAATGAAAATAGTTTCCCTGTTATGAGGGAAAGTTTGTTCCTCTTTTGCGCAGCAAATATTGTTTTACAACCACTTGCTCGAGCGGATATCGAAAACGTTGCTTAGTATGTAGTGTCCAAGAGCATCGTTTTCCGATGAAATGTTTGTTGGATGGTTCTGTTCTCTGGATAGCCATGATAACTGACAGTTATGCTTGGATAGTACGTCTCACGATCTTCCAAAAGCATTTTCTTGCTATTTTGAAGCTCTTCGAAAAAACATTTGTCCTCAACGTATTGCCACTTCTTGAAAAATATTTATATTTATTTCAATGTAATCACATGTCACAATTTCGAAAGTGGTTCTTAATTAAAATACTGTCTTCTGAGAAGATTCCATTCTTGTAGCTCGTTCCATCTCGCTCCATTATCTAGTGTTGTCCGAGTTGACACCACTCGAAATGTTCAACCGAAGTGGAAAGAGTTTCACAGGAAACCATTTAGCCCCCCTCGTCACCAATAGTGAGCTGGCATTCAAGCTGGCCAGGATGAGTTCAATTAAACTGTGCACAGGAACAACTGGCCCTTTATTCCCATCCGGTTCGAATGGCATTTTGTCGACCAGATTCTAAAAATCCCACAGTTTTTCGCAAACACATCGATCGATCGGAAGAAGGTTGCTCTGCTGCTGGATGAGCGATCGGGTTCCAGGGCTGGTGTGAGTTTGGTTGATGAAAAGCCCCATCACCAGGCGCCTCCACCGGTATGTTCGAAGCGGCGGTGGCACAGTACAGAAGGGAAAACCTAAACCGATTGATGGAAAGATAGGAGCGAAGCGAACCCAAAACCGAGACAGGTGGAGGAAGCTACCTTCGTGCCACGATGAAGTTTCAATTCATTTCGGTTTCCATTCTGTATCAAATTGCCAATTAGCTGTAAAGGTTACGGAGCCTGATTAGTTCGGGTACGGAAAGTTTCTGCGCTCGATGGCAGCCGCAACCGAGGCCGCTTTCATCACGCCGGTGCCGGTCGTCGGATGGAGGCACTTGGGATGGAGCAGAAGTAGAAGGGAATAGTCTCGGAACTGATTGTAAAACTTGTAAACTATTCTCCTTTATCAGTGGCTCGAAGTTCATCCTTATCCGTAAAATTGAATTCAAGCCCATGCCGGGCGCCTCGACGAGGAGAATCACATCACGGTTGAGCTGGCTTTGATTTCCCGCCGAAGAGGAGCAGGCGCCCGAGGAAAAACTCCACCCACGGCAGACGCAGCCATAGTTGCCCGTTTTAATGGGTGAAGAGGCACAACAAATAAAAAAAAAAAAAAAACTTTGCCATGCAACAGGGCTCACCTCGCAAGAAAAGAAAACTGTGTTCCATTGGTTACCGAGATACGACTGAGAGGGTTCAAGTTTTTCTCAAGTGGTATAGTTACGCAAGAAACTCTTCTCATTTCTTGGATCCGTGTCCTTCCTTTTGTTTGTGTTCGTCATTGTGAGCTCAATCACAAAAAATTTCCATTTTTTACTCAAAACCTGTGTTAGCCTGCTTCCCTTTCCCCCGAAAGCACCCACCCATCAACTATTGGCGGTGGAAAATCTTAGCGTTGTATTCCAGTCGGTTCAATATTGAATCTGCCGTTGGCAATAAGCTTAATTTTTATTTCGCACTCAATAAATCAACCATCGCAAACACAATCGACTGCCCTTTTGTGGTCGCGACGAACCCTGTGTCCCTGCGAGGCTGCTGGTGGAATCGTTTATTATTATTAGCATTAGTGGGCAGGCGGAAGCCGAGCCACCAGACACTCAATAATCATCATCAGACCGATAATGCTGATGACTGGGCAAACAGAATTTCCATTTGCAACAGTTTTTGTGTGGGTGTGTGTGTGTGTGTGTGTGTTTGTGCTGTGCCTTCCCTCCTCTACGTAAGCATGTAGCGTCGGGAGTCTTGTTTTCCCTCGACTCATCCATCGACAGACGGGCAGGGAGTTGCGGAGGGCTCATCACTTGATTTCTGGAAATCGCTTTTCCGTTCATTTCCTTGTGGTGCGCTCATCGCTTCCGTTTAAATTCAGTTTTTACAAAAGGAAGGAGGTGGGGGGGGAGGGGGGGGGGAGGATGGCAGCTTGAGATGCAACGGGATTGGGGCTGAAGTCGTGTGGGTAGGAAAATACCGCACCAGAAGCGTTAGGGAATCGATTGCTAACGAGC
Organism: Anopheles atroparvus; assembly: GCA_914969975.1. Lineage (NCBI taxonomy): Eukaryota > Metazoa > Arthropoda > Insecta > Diptera > Culicidae > Anopheles > Anopheles atroparvus. The sequence continues at coordinate 24,902,792 of CAJZCY010000003.1, read as the reverse complement.
TCGGAAGTGAATTTCTTCTGTGGTTTGCGGTTGATTCCGATCAACCGTTTCATCATTCGTCGGCGCTTTTTTTTTTCTTCACCGTGGCTTTCCCCTTTTCCATCGTGCGCCATGCTGGCTGATCAGTACGTTTGTTTTTCTTTCTTTTCCATCGCTGACTTTTGCTCCTCGTGGCCGTTGCTAATCGGCGTTGAAATGGTTGATTCAGGATGATAATTCTCACTGTGGATTCAATTGATTTGCTATCACCGTTCAAGGGGCAAGTAGTTGGAGCCGTTGTTCGTTACACGTTAGTTGAACGAATGATAAAACGCAGTGGAAAGGTGCGTCGTATTCACAGATTCCAATTGTAGTAGACAAATCTGGCTTGAAAATGTACCAACCAGACTGTACATATTGAATCTTTAAAAATTTATTTAAAGGGAAAATTGTACTAAGAAAGATCTCATAAAAACAAGTTGTGACAATCGTAAGCATATCACGTAATGTGGTTAACTTTTTTGAAATCAGAGCTCTTACCTTTATTTTTAATGTAACCCAATATTAGTTTTAAATGTGATTTTCTTTGAGCTGTTTGTTTAAATAATGTATCATCCATCGTGGTCTTTTTTAGGTCTTATGATCCTACATATGTAGAACTATTGCTGATTTAATTGCAATCCAATGCTACGCACTTTCTGCGGTCGCGCATGGGAGGAAGCACGCAACTCGCAATCTATCGATTGACTTGATCGAAAACATTGTTTGGCAGTTGATGGCTTCACTTCTCGAGCAGTCAAAAATGTTTTCCATAACCTCCTCGTTGTGGAGTTCAGACAGTTTTACGAAGAAAAAAAACCCCCCTTTACCATGGCGTTAGCCTTAAAAAGGTTTCTTTCCTTAGAATCCGTGGGGCTTTCGTTGTTCCTTTTTGTACACGGTGGCTTTAAAATCATAACCATACTCACAAACTCTCACACACACGAACGCATTGTTGAAGCGGAGGGTTTGCAGAACCAGGTGGCTTAACCCGTTTATCCGTCGTAAAGAGATTAAGTTTTACGTGCCTTTTTGCACTTTTCGTAATATATTGACAATATGCTTGCATCGAGGGCAAAGAACGCGTAAACACATTCAACCCAGGGTTTTACCTTCGCGTTCATGCTTGTCGACATGGTGTTGGTATTGGTTTTTATTGCATTCTTCACCAAAGCCGCTCAATCTCCTGAAGAAGGATTTGATGTATTAAAAAAAATAGGATCAATAATTCGGTGTAGCGAGTAACTTTTAATTTTTCTTTACATCTTCGATACCATTTTCATATAGGCAATCTATGGATAAAAAAGGAACGGGAATAGCTTATTAGACGACGTACCGTCTGAAGAACCTCCTCGAAGCGCTATCACTTTACTTCAGCACAATAAGTTTCATCGAGAATCTTGCAATCTTTTTTGCTAACAATCTCCTCCCAAGTCTCTTCGAGTACCTCAAGTATCTTGGAACCATGTTGCTTTATTGCCATGATTACTACCAGTCGCTCCTTGAAACTTATTAAGCTCGCACTTCCGAGTTATTAGTCAACGGCTCAAGACTCTCGCATGAATGGAAGGAATGAACTAAGGAAGGATATGATCGTATGAACAGCAAACCAGCTCTTTAATTCCCTCTGGACGTATGCCTTGCTCTGCGCCTTGGGGCCTGTCCGACTTCTCCGAGGGGATGCAAGTTGTGCGTCGAAAAAAAAAAAGGTGGCAAACACGAGCGCACCGTCAGCAGATGAGGAGGAAAAATCCTGCACATTAACCGCCGCTCGCCAAAGGGGAAAAGTTTCACAGCGCTTTCTCCTCGCTGTCCTAACGTTGCGGACCGGCCCGTGCCTTCATCATCGTTTATTATTGTGATCATCCTCTTCGACAATCGTGTCGATTACGTGAGCGGTGAAACGAAGCGAACCGACTTCAGGTGGAACCTCGTACCCAACTCGTCCCCGGTCCGTGAACTCTGCCAAAGGAAGTCGGCGAGAAGCGGCGTGGCGTAGAATATTAATTTTCTTGCTAGCAGAAGTAGCGCCAGCAGGAGCGTTTTGCTGCTCAAGGCCGGAGGAAGCGTGACAGCAACTAGCACGGATCAGCTCCGTGGACAGAAGTGGCACAAGAGGGTACCCTCCAGTGGTACACAAAAGGATATAGCAACTGGTGTTCGACTAGCGCTTCGGACAAGATTCCTCCACCAGGGAGGAAGGAGTGTCGATAATAGGAGATGTTCTTCACCTCTTTGCTCGGGAGCTCATCAACAACCCCCTCGGATACATTCGCACCCGGTCCAACCTTCCAAGCCGTTCCCTACCGTGTAGCAAAAATTGGAACAACTTTTCCCATCATCAGCAACCAAATCCCGGCAGGGTGAAATTCATGAGCTCCGGAATGGGCGAACTTAAATTGACGTACTCTGGATCGAAAATCGGGCCAAATTAAGCTATGCACCCTTTCACCCTGCATTCCGCTGCGTGTGCAGCGCATTCGGAAGCTGGTGAATTTTCCATCAATGCAAATGGGGTTCAAAGTCGTTTCGTGAGCACACGACGAAGCAAATCAATGCCCGAACCGAAGCGCACCGGATCACCATGCGAATGTGCCGTCCCGACTTGGAGAGGATCGGCAAATGAGTTCAGGATATTAGACGGCACCCGCTCCTCTACGCGATGGGTGATCCCTCGGCGGGAGGGAGCATAGAAATCGGGCGAAAATACTCCACTGGGTTGTCACCAGTCTATTTGCGTACCGCTTGTAAAGTACGTTTGATGTTTGTACTGCTGTTGATTGGATTCGGGTGAATTGGAAATGGAATTCAACCGGAGTTTTGGCTGAGTGTAGCAAAAATGTTGATAACTTGCAACAACAAAAAAAAAACTTGTGTATCATTTCGACGACGCTATAACTTTGGGGAGAAACATCATTCTTAAAGAAAGCGAACCCGTTGCTTCTTCACCACCTCGGTCCAGTAAGGTTTGCACACAACACTGGAAGGTATTAACTAACACTTTCAAGAGACAGATGTAAGGACACGTGGAACCGGCAAATCTGGTCTTCAAAGCCTTCTGTTGATCCTTTGCATTACACGATAGTTATTGAGTTAATTTCATGCCATCCTCATCCTCGAGCAAGACGTGCGCACAAATCCGATCCATAAATCCTTCCGGTGAACTGCTGCCGGTACTTCGATTCGAGCAGTCCTTTCTCCGCCGGATGAACAAAAGGAAGCACCAGAAAGGACGCGCGATGGAGGCGCCCAGCCGGGCTCGTCAGCCGATTGATCCGAAACGGATGAAATAAATCTGTTTACTAGGAACATTCAATTGTGAGCAAGAAATCTCTCACGTACGCAAGCCAACATGCAAAACCGTACCCGTTGGCATCGATCGGTTGCAGTTGCATCGACTCGTTCGCTGGTTGGCTTTTGCAACCATCCTTGGGAATGCCATTTGAACCTCTTTGGAAAAACCTTCGTTTTTTTTTTCCTTCTGCCGCTTGGTGTACTTGGTACGTCGGCGACGTGCCTGTCCGTTCGAGCAAACCATTTGTGCACACTTCAGAAGTTATTGTCAATGGGCTGCTCTCAGTGCGGGACTAAGGTGAGTCACTGGTTCCCCGTGGTGCAGGAAGAACAGAATGCACGGTGCGCCAAATTTATTGCTTTTTCCACCGGTGCCGATCTGCATCCGGTAGAAGCTGCACCCTGGGAAGAGGTGAAACAGAAATAAAGACTCGATGCGTACTAAAAAAAAAAAAAAAACACCCTGAGAAACCTTATCTTACCTTACCTTCTATGTACAAACACGAATCAAAAGAAACACAGAAAAGGTGATGTTGGAGCAAAAAAGGGAAAACTTCCGAAATGAACCCAAAAGCCAGCGAGACTTTGTGAGTGCAAAGTTCGTTTCGAGCCAGACTCTATCCCTTACATACACCCGGATGAGACGGATGAACATACAAGCACACCATCACATCCACAAAAGTCTGTCGAAACGAATTCCGAAACCGAAGAGGGATGGCAAATATTTGAATGGAGTTAAATTCACGGTTGTTCACGGAGAAAGATGATTGTAAAGTATTCCGGATCGGTCCCGCCGCATCTCTAGAGCTGAATCCAAAAGGATGTGCTCCCCTTACCCGTTCCCTTCCGTCCCTTCGCTTAGCCCTCTACAGCTCAATCGATTCACCTACTCTCTACCACCACTTTCCGCAAGTCGATGGAATTACCGCTCGCCCTCAAGGCAACGAACGAGAGTTGTCCTTTTTCCTTTTCGACCTTTCGCTTCGTTCCACCTCCAGTAGGGGAGGACAGCGGACGCGCTCTTGAAGCGAGCTCCTCTTCTGACTTCCCCTTCACGACAACAAAAGCATCGGTTGCAGCACTTGATCAATGGTACCGTTGATTATTCCTCTCCAATTTCCTTTTCACTCCCATTAGGACTTTCTTCTCCGGTTCTTCCAAGCGTCCATATTGGTGTTCTACCCACTATCCGCCAGCCAAACGGATGTGTTATGGCTCCCAACTTTTGAATAGTTTCATTCAGTCTCGCTATCGTCCTCATTCGTATCCTCCATTCCGGACGGATGAACAAACACGCAGACACACGCCAATGCCAGGAGCATGCACATGAATACGAATTCATAACCATTTCTCATCCGTCGAGCTTTCACTTCTGATATCCTGTTGCTTTGGTCCAGATTGGCTTCGTGGTTGTTTGTCGAAAAAAAAAACAGAACCCGCTTTTTTGAATGACTATGATTAACGAAATGCTGATCAATGTGGAATGTTTTTTTTCTTCTTCAAATAGAGAGGATCTTGTGAATATTAAAGTATTCATTTAATTACAGATAAATTTTTTACGCAAGATATTCCTACAAGTATGGCGAGGACTAGAATAAAAAAAGGCCTAATTTCAGTCAACGAATTGGTTACAGGTCGATGAAACTCGATTCATTTTCTTTTTTCTATCGCTTAAAAATAAATTCATTATCATTCCTCAAAGTGAGTGAAAGAATGAAACTCCAGATGATGTTATGTTAAATTCATTTATATTGTTTAAAAACAATCATAGTGCTAAATGTGACATGTAAAAATGTCTTGTCAAGTAGCTAGTGTCAGTCGTTGCATTGTAAGGATAAGAAGGAAGATACGAAAGCTCTGTTGAATGGGTAAAGCAAAGAAATTGGTAGAAGAAGCAAACGAAATTATGCTGATCTTTACAGTCATTGATTTTTAGCATTCCTCCGAATTCAAATCGTTCGACAAATCGAGTACAACACGGCCGTAGCAAAAGTAGTGAAAGTGAGGCTACGGGAAAGCACACGAGAATTCGACGACACGTTTATCATGCGTTTCCTCAGGCATTACGCTCTAATGCATTGTGCCAACAGAACAAGGTGAACAATTTTCACCTCTTCATCACGGCTCACTTCTTCACGTCTTGCTTTTACGAATATCGTGTTGGAAGCAGACTCTGACGAGCTCTCACTTGTGCTACAATTAGTATCTGCTTACTTTCTTTCTCACTCGGTGATGCTTGCTTTGGTGAAAATATCTTCAAGCAAAGTTCATCAGTCTTATTTCGGCCGGTGCAGGTGGAGGAACTAGGCGCGTCAGCCAGTTAAGAAATAATCAACAAGTATAAACGTGGATTATAATGAAAGTGATAAAGCAGATTAATCCATCTATGGACTCCTAAACAGTGAATGAGAAAGACAATTTGTGACTATTGTAAAGTGGTTAGGACATTTATTAAACAGTTTCAAAAATGTCACGACTTTATCCAGCAATTGTGCCAGTCTTGGTACTATCACTGCTGCTCGCATCGGCGCAAGAGTCAGAAACACAAGACGATTGCCTCGAAGCCACACGTCCGCACTCGTCCCGCTGTGACCAATACTTCCGGTGTAAAGTGTTGGTGGACGGAACGCACGCTTGGGTAGCGGCTCAGTGCCAGAAGGGCTTGGTTTACATGCAAAACTTGGGCACCTGTGTAGTTCCTGGTAAGTGTGGTGAACATATTTTACAACCATGTGTGTTTTGGTTCAGCCGCAAATAGAGATCTCTTTCGATAAACAGCTGATAAGTGAGATCGGTATTGAGCCCACCACAAGCGCCCCATTAACAGTTGGCTGGCGAAGCAACCAGGCATCACAAGGCGAGGAATGGGAGCAAATCGCAGCCATTTCACGTTCGAGCCAGTCAACGCAATTTACTCTATCCATCTAACCCAGTTCTTATGTGCGACAAGTGAAACTTTCCTTTCAACCTGTTTGCTCACGGACGCGTGATTTGACGTTGACTGGCAGGTTGGTGTTAATTAATTCGTCACGATCAGATCTGGTGTGAGCCAAGCTGATGAACCCGTTTCTTCTCTGTTGTGATTTTCTTTTTCTCAAATAGACTGTCAAATGAACTGAGAATGAAAATATCAAGAATCATGCATCCCACATCAATCGAAAGTGGTGGTTGAATCCGATGACAACGTCATGAGAGGTTTAACATGTATCTTACTTTTCTCTTTTGTGTACCACAGACAGCGATTGGGAATGTGACTTCTCGGCCGAGAACGAGCATAGCGAAGAAAACGTGTACGGCATCGACAATCTGAATGGTGTCTCTACTGGTGACATCCAACAGGCTGCAATTGTACCAAATGAAGGCAGAAACCAACCGCAAGACAACGCAGTACAATCGAACGACTCGTCGCTAGAGTTGAACGAGATTGAATCGAGCGGTGATGGAAACGCCGATCAGCTGGAAGGGCCGAAAGTTCACGTTGAAAAGAAACCGTACAACCTTGTTACGAAACCGGCAACCAAATCTCCATCGGGAATCTTAAGTCAGCAACAGTTGGATTCCTTCCTGGCCTTCTACGATGCCCAAAGTGACCTGAAGAGTAAAACAAAGCGGCCACCGTTAGACGAACAGAACCATTTAGCGCACCTCAAGCAGATCGTCAAGCAGCAGAACCAGCTGAACCGAATGGGCAACCAGTTTAAGGACGCTAGCTTTTTGTGGCCCAAACCAGTTGCTTTGAGTGAACAAACCACCCCTAGGCCTAGTGAATCTGATCCCAACAAGGGCACCGCTACGGTCAAAATACCACCTGGGATGGAAGATATTATAAGGAGCATTTTGCAAATCTCGCAACAGGCGATTGCTAATCAAAAATCGTCTGCTGTCGCGGCTCCAGTAGAGCCCGTTGTGAAACCCATTCTTATACCAATCTCACTCAATACCATCCAGCCATCCACTGGATCAACGGCGGATCCGGTGGCTGCTGCTCACGATCGAATGAAAACCAAGACGACAGTGATAAACAATGGCACGCCGGTTCAAATGGGCCTTCATGGGTCCTTCAACGTGGATCGTAATACGATGTATAACGATTTTCGGGAGCAACCGATTAATCAGTCCCTCATTTATGACCCTCCCCAGCAGATGCTGTACGATGCGTTTGGGAATAGATTCGTACCAAAGGATGCGTACCAAATGCTGCCTCAAAATGCTCCACACTTTGCGTACAACTCCTTCGCAAGCTTAGATCGAACTTCACCGCAGATTGGCAGACCGGCAGCACCTATGGTTTCCAACAGCTGGACTCCGTTTGGTGCGACGCAACAACAGCAACTTCAAAGTGCACCAGAGCTAACGCTTTACCAAAAAAACCAACCAAGCCCGATTTCTTCGCCTCCAAGCACAACGTCTGATACTTACGATAAGCTGAGAGGTATCATCGAACGAATCGATCAGCTGAGTGCGATCGAGTCCAGCGAGCAGTTCGAAAACGAAGATCACGCTTCCGAAAGTGAAGCTAGCGACGACGATGATGATCCAACCGATTCCGGGCAAAACTCGGACGAAGATGGGCCTCCGGGAGTAGCCAGCTCGAAGCTGAAGCGCAAGCTGTTTACACTCGGCGATGCAACGTTCGACTACGACCAGTACAAGGATAGCATGCTGCCCCTGGTCGAGGCCAACCCGAACGACGATCGGATCTCCGTCGTGACCTGCATGGTCGGTAGCCGGCAGCCCAACAGAACCGACTGCCTCCGGTACTACATCTGCAATCCGCACAACGGTGTGTTCCAGTCGTACACCTGCCCCAAGTTCACCGCCTTCAACAAGCATTCGCGCATGTGTGACATGGCGTCCTACAAGCCCTGCAAGGCGAAAACCTCCATCCCAACCACACCGCGCCCGCGGATGAAGCAGAAGAAGGGATCGTCTTCCCCCTCCGACCTCAGCCAGCTGAAGAGCGAACTGCGGACGGCCCAGAGGTACGTCGAGCTTATCCGAGCCGAAGCGGAAAAGCTCAGACTCCACGGCAGCCTGCAAACACAACCCGCCCAGAAGATCATCTTCCTGCCATCGATGGACTTTTCGAACGCTGGTGGCGCACCGCTTTCGAAGACCCAGCGTAAGCCGTCGTCAGGGAAAAGAAAACCAGTCAGGCGGGTTACCACGCCGGTGGTGCCCGTCACGAAGAAAACGAAACCGACAGTGCCACGCTGTCGACTGGATGGGCGCATGCCGGACCCAATGGACCGGACCAACTATTTCGTCTGCCATCGGAAGAGCCCGAAGAAGTTCATCAAACTGAAGATGGCATGCCCAGGCAATTTGATCTACTGTGCCGCGTCGCAGTACTGCACGGCGGCAACAAACTGCTAGAACGAGTGGTTTTGCGTACGGTTTGCCGGCTGTCGAATATTTATTGAACCCTGGGAAGGTAATCCAGGTTAGAAGCTAGATGCAACTGAACTTAAATAAAGAAAATTGATATTAGACAACATTAAATTAGATTTGTATCTTCCCGTTTTTCATGTATTCGATATTACAGGAACCGAGGTCAGTGTTCCTGAAACTCACTCTATTCCAATTTTCACAAACGCATCTGTGGCACGTGCACAAAAGCTGATTGCAATCTCTTTAATCGTTAGCGAAGAGTATTCGCGCTAGTTCCAATGAAACGCGCATCCCGGTAGTCCTTCATCTACTTCCTTACTTCGCCCGCGCTAGCAACGATAAGTCTACAGTCCAACGAGCCCGAAGCGAATTGCAGCTCCCGTACAGCGAACGCCATGGCATCCAGGTCCACCTGGTTCCCAGAGCACCATAAGTCGTTATTTTATGTGCACGACTATTGTTGCGACGGATACGAAACAACCCCGGGTGGCGTTTGTTGCTGGCGCGTGGAAAATGGTTTACATAAAACATATTTAAAATTAAATGTACAGTCGCTTCCTTGTGTTGTGGACTCAGGGGGGGAGAGGGGTTGTTAAGGTTAGGAAACTGTTCCAAAGGCTTGAAAGATAGCAGGGTATGGAACGTTGGAAACGCGTACCTTATCTCTGGATCCGGCGTATCCCTTTATGATGTCATAAATCGCGCACACCACTAAAGCTGTCACGGCCGTTTCCTTGCAGAGAACGGCGGCGCCGGCGAGGAGCAGGGTGGCGACCAGGGCGAGCCAGTGCCGCCCGTCGCCCCACTGCCGCCACCGGACGTGGCGGATGTAGGCGAGCAGCGCCAGCAGGTAGAAGATGCACCCGGTCAGGTCGGCCCGCCCGACGACGCCCGCCACCGCCTCGGTGTGAATGGGGTGCGCCGCGAAGATCAGCCCGGCGACGGCCGCCCCGGACCGGGCCGCCGGCAGGATGTGGCGCGCCAACTTCACCACCAGCCCCGTCGCCAGCGAGTGCAGCAGCACGTTGACCAGGTGGTACCCGAACGGCTTGAAGCCGTCCAGCAGGTAGTTCAGCTTGAAGCTGGCCACGCACAGCGGCCGGTAGGAGCCGTGCGAGCCCGAGTCGGCCAGCGGCGTGCCCCAGAAGTCGTTCTGCAGCATCTGCGCCCAGCTGCCGGAGCCGAGCACGTCCGGGTTGCCGAGAATCGCCCGTCTGAAAGAAAACGGCAGGTGGAAAGAGAAGCACAGGGAAGGTTGGTTAGGTTCGGCGGCTAGAAGATGGCGCCAACCCGGCGTCTTCGGTAGCCCTCGGAGCTTCCGGTGGGTTGGCGTTCCCGGACTAATAGTGCACTAATGACGGAATCGAATTAGCAGACGATGCGCCAGACACTGCAATTGCATTATTCACGTTCACGCGCCCATCCTCGATATGGTTCTCCCCCAGCCCGCCCAGCCCTGCGACGCCTCCGGGCCTTTTTGCATTCATGCATATTAATTCCACCTTCCAGAGTCGGTCGAGAGTCGAGAGGACTGAGACTTTATTGCACCGCACAACATTGCGCCTCTTGTGACGACTTCGGGGTGGACTGGCACATGCACCTGCACAATAACGGTGAGGCCTTCTTCCTGATTGTCCACGCACTCCTGCCCACATCCACAAGTGGGGGAGGGGCTTCACATTGCACTGGGCGCCCGTAGGTGACGTCGCAGTTGGCAGAGTAGCGTTTATAAATTAAAACCATAAAGTATAATCCATGCGCATATTTGATATAATTATTTTCTCATTAGAAGCTTAAATCAACTTCCAGCTAAGGCTCTCTGGAGCTCCTCACACAGGGTGGATGGAGTTGAACTAATTTGATGAAGGTTTCTACAAACCATATGGTCATTCATCCTAGGAACGTAATATGCTACATTAACAACTTTTGTTTTCGTGTGAAAACGACCGACACATTATTGAATCCCATTGCAATTGTGTTGCATGAAGCCGGCATGAGGTTCAATTTAATTAAATTTATCTTAAACTAGGTTAACATGATCAATATTATGATTGATCTCGTTATTTACGGTTGGAAAAGGAGTGTTAAAGAAAATGAATAATTAAGAATGCACATAGTTCATTTATTTCATTTTATGGACCATTTCACACCGAATATGTTTTTGTTTACCATTCATTAACTTGTTTTACCAGGAGAGGATTAAATTTAATTATTTATTTAATTAACGAATTCCATAAATGTGTTCATTTTGGAGGAAAGTTAATGTTGGAAGTGAATGCTTATTCCAATGGCGACTATTCCATAACCTCACTTCAGTTTGACGAATGCTTTCTTCTGCAATAATCGCCTAGTTGCGCTCGATAACCGTTATTAATACCGCTGACAACGAAGCCACTTAGAGTGAATCCCTATCGCGTCCACCCTCAAGCATGTCCACTCCTAGCCATTGCCACCGATAGTCTCCCCAAGCGCGAAATATTCCCCTTTTCGAATTGGCCTCGACCCTAATCGGGCTTTGCACAAAGCTCAACTTCAACCGATCCACCACCGGCTACGGTATGGCAGTGAAAGTTGAGACATTATGCGGCAGCGACGGTATGCTAAAACTAATCGATCATGCAGACTATTAACGTTTACTTCCATTTCAGCTTACCTCGAAACCATTCCTCACGCCAACCGTCCACCCATGGACCTGCGTTCTTCCCGGATGGGAGTGGAGTACGAAGGGGCCGAGCTTCCTGTACCACTTCAAACGAGGCAGAGAGGCAAGGGACAATCGGGGGGGGGGCCTGTACAAATGGGTCGTCCTTCGAGCGATAAACCACAACGCCATCAACTTTCGCATTACAACCCCCACATCGTCCCCTCACCCCACTCCCATTCGGAACACCGCGTGATCCCTGACGGGAAGTGAGTAAATGAACATGCATGCACACACATTCCGGCACTGCACGGTGCGGCGGGTATTGCACCGGTGTGCTCAATCCATCACGAGTGTGCAAACCCCGCCGCTTCCACAGCAAGCCAGTGGGTTGATGAACATATTTTATCCTCCGGCTCGATGCTTTGACGCCGGCCTTGGCAAGAGAAGCACCGTAGTGGTGGCGCTGCAATAAGCTCGCGGACGTTTGTGCAGTGGCAGGACTTGGCAAGGCCGAGAGGGTTGCAGGCTGCAGCTGAGTATTATTTTCGCGTTTATGTAACGTTGGCCATCATCGCTTTGTACAGCCGTTTATTGGAACGCATGTGGTCGACGGAAAGTCGTATGAGTATGCTGAGTGTTTGTGGGAACTGCAATGAAGTATGATTGCGAGAATACCTGAGATGTTCCGAATGATGGTGAAGACGACATCGTGTCAATCGTTTGAAGGCAGTTATCGCATTGATAGTTTAAGTTCATTACTGATTGGTGAAAATATGTTCGAGTCCAACAAATTGCAAAGGTTTGGAGGCATTCCTTTCTAAAGTCCTCAGCCGCATCGAAGATGTGTCTTATGCGGTTTATGTAGGGACCAGGTTTCAGGTTACAATATGAGTGAGGTCAATTCGAAAACAATCTCAGATGTAATTCTTTCAATTTTCATCACAATATGGAGTGTTTGATAAGAACAAATACGCACATGAAACGAGAAGAGTAAAAAAGAGGCCAAAATAAACGTATTGAAGTCATCTACAGGAAAGCTTTAAAATTCCGCGTATGTACTTTTATCATCCCACCAAATTAAGATGTAACTGCACTGATTTCGAGCAATCTCATGCACCCTGGTAATTCATTGTAGCCCTAGTCACTCTACGTACACCTCAGATTTCAACGCACAGACCACCGGAATGAGAAGCGTTTTACTTTTCCCTATGCCGTATTTCACATTCCTTATACACAAACTGTAGAGCAAGAAAAAACCCCGTTCTTCATTCGAGGTACACCGCCACTGCCGATGCCGGTCGAAAGGCACCCGACATCCCAGCGTGATCCTGATTAAACAAAAGGAATGTATGCCGTGTGCTCAGCAGCCTGCATCAATCGTTGCGATTTGCGTCCATCCGAAAGACTGCCTTCACCGAACGACAACCTTCTGCCCTGCCAAGGTGAAGCAATGTGGGTAGTTTTTGGCTGCTTACGCAAGCCCGGATGATACGCTCGCCGCTAAATCGCGCACATTCCGTCGTCTTTCGGCGCACTGCACCGGAATAGCTGGTAGTGATTGCGGCATTTCTTCGCGGTTCATCTCGACATCGGTGCGTCACAGGGTCCTGCCTCTGCGGTAGTTCCCGTGTTGGCAGATGGAATGGATTAAGCCTGTGCCTTTGCACTGCGTTCGCTCATCACGGCACAAAGCGCAGGTTGCACATTCCGACGGTGTGTGAATCCGAGCGGTGCTAATTAGCTTCCAAGCTGCCAACGTTGTCTCGAGCTGCGGTTCGGTTCGCGGCTGGCAGTCTTCAATTCAAATCTTCACCCACCAGGTCAAGCGAATGCTGCACATTTTCATCCGGGGCCCGGGTACGTGGAAGTGAAGGGCGCTCCCTTCGGTGAAGAGACGGTGTCTTTTGGTCGGCCGCACTTAACCTCCCGGGGTGGCTATTTACGCCCTCATGTCACCGTAATTTCGCATGCTGACAATGGCTGGTGTTTGTCGAACAACCTCCCGCAACTCGATGCGCTTCGGAGCTCCGGTTTGATGTGCTTCCCGCCGATTGTAACGGTGCAGCATTACATTGCCCAGATAAATCGTACCTTCCCACATGGCGCACGGAAAAGCGGAAAAGCCGTGAAGGGGTGGAAATAAAAATTCAATAAACATGAAACAAAGAAACATTACCCCCAGGGAAGCAGCGAGTTGAAAAGTGTAGTCGAGAATCTTCTTTCCCGGCAACTGAGCGCGATGGCGAAATTGCTGGCTGGAGAAATTGAAGCTAGTCCAGCAACATCATCATGCTGCAGACAGCTCCCAAGGTACGGGATTTCCATCGTGGGTTTGAGAAAAAAAAACCCATGCAAGCGTATCTTTGTGCAATTTCAATGTTTGGGAAAGCAGAACCTCAGGCGAAGCAAGTAACCTAAGAGTTTGTGATTATGTGGAAAAGAGAGTCAAAGTGTAGGACAGAAAGAGATCGATTTAGAGAGAGAGAGAGGAGAAAGAGCGAGTAAGCAAGCGAGCCCGTAAGATATATGATGACATTCAAGATTGCAAATAAATAAAGTAAACACAATCACATGCTTTTCCGGTGCGGGGAAAAACACTCCAACGTCCTGAAGACGGAGCGAAACCGACCGAAACCAACTCGCAAAACGAATGATGAAAAGGTGGACGAAGAGCAGCGGAAAAACAGGGGGGACAAGGGGGGTAATGTTTCCGCCCTATCGTTGCCCGCTCGTTCCGGTGACAGGTTCGCCAAGCCCGGTAGACGAATGGAGCGCCCGGGCTTGTCGGCCCAGGATGTTCCTGGTGTTGGCACAGGATGTAACGAGTGAAAACGAAAATCCCTTCCACGGGAAAGCCGGAAAACCCTCAGCCCCGTGCCGGCGGTCCCAGCGGCCGCACGACAGCACGCGCTGCTCGGTGGATTTGCTTTTACCTGCCCCACTTCCGGTGTCATAGACGCCATTCCCGGCGTGCGGAGTGTTTGAGGTCATGGGGCTGCGACGGAAGGAAAAAAAATGAGAAATAAAAGCGAATCGAAAGAATTGTCGAACGGAATGGTAAGCGAAAAAAGGTTTGCTGAGCAGAGGATGTTTGTCGTATTCGGTTCGGATTTTCATCCTATGTTTTCTTCCTTTTGCCCAGATTATTGGAAGAATTCGCCAGTCGGTTCCGGTCCGCTCCGCTCGTTCTCCGGTGTGCCATTTTCAGTTAACACCGTAACCGATGGTTCTAGCTCCCGGGATGACCGGATGCTTAGAGGTTTTGAACCGGACGCGCACAGACGGAGCTTTTCCCGTGGCCCCAAAACAAACGGGCTCCGCAAATGGATGGAAAATTAGCACAGCATTGTTTTTCAGCACGAAAAGCAGACAACCGTCCACCCGGCCAGAGGGGACCAGATGGGCTCGGTCGTGCTTTAAATAGTGACCAGATGCTCCTGGGTGGGGGAAGCTGACAGACACCGCTTTCGAGTCTTTCAAGAGGAAATGTCGAACATGTTTATCGCCCTGCTGGAACTAACTTACTGTTCGGGAATCAGAATCGACCATGTTGCCTAAGGAGAGTTTTAATGTTGAATTATTTTATGAGCTTCGTACATTGCACGTTGGTCTTTAAACACATCTTTTCATTCCACTTGCAACGCCAAGGGTATTCGAGTTTAGATTGGAAATGCGAGATGAGAGCAATTTAGAAAATGCGGCTGTTGAGGGTTTTTTTGTTTGTGATCATCTTTTTTTCTATGCCACAGTCTTGAGTGGCGATGTCTCAAATAGCTTCGCAGTCTCAATACCCTCAATACGATCCCTCCCATTGTCAACAAAGAGCCACATTTGGCCACGAAATGGTCCCCGCCCTCAGTGTGCCACGCGATGAGTGGCGTAATCTAAAACGTTCTGGCCGTGATTAGATTCCACTCGAAACTGTCAATGATGCATTACGGTACAATCTGTTTCGAAGGTTCGCTCGTGATTTTTGCGTTGTGTATTTTTTTCTCTCTTCCTACCCACACAATGCTCCATGGTCGGGCTCCATCGCTAAGGATGTTTGTGCTGTATAATGCTGATGAGAGGAAAAAGGCAATCGTACGACGATGGCTTTCGGCCGGTCCATTTCATGAAGCTAATAGCCAAGGGGGCCCATCAAGACGTCCAAAAGCCAGCCGAATACGGTGACGCTTCGGTTGGCAGGAGGAAGAGAACGGAGTCGGCCAGAGGACCGAGGAGAAAGTAAAAGCCCTTACTTACCCCCTAGGCAAGAAAGTCGGCTGTCAAACACAGTGAAAATGAGACGCCAACGTAAAGAGGAAAGCAAACAAGATTTATGGAACAAGCAAACCTTCGACTCCGGAACTCCGGGGGCCCGGTCGGTCCCGTGCGTTGGGTGACGGTTTTCCGAAGGCTCCTCCGTCCGGCTGCGGTGGAAGGGTTGCGGAAGAGACCGGGCCGGGTTTATTGACCATCGGGGGTCGTTGTGGCAACTGCACTTTACGAGGACGCCGATGCCGAAGTGCGGGAAAAAGATGAACCAAAGTCGAAGCTGTCGTTTAATAATGATGCTCATAAATCTGCCCCCGGTGCCGTGCGGGCAGCAGGCGTTACAGAGCTGGACGGGGAGTGCTTTGGACCGGATCAACTGACCGATCCCTGAATTCCCAGCAGGCAAAAAGTTTCTTCACTAAGGACTTTATCTAAGAACTTCCTGTTGCTTTCTCGTTCGGAGTGGCGTCTGAGGATTAAACACCTGTCTTCTCTTGAACCTCGTTTGCGATCCGGAAGCTGTCACTGGACCATCGAGGAATGGGCGACTCCGGTGCGCTAGAAACCAAAATCCTATGCTCATCCCATACAGTAACTAGTAGCTGAGCGCAATGATGATGATGATGATGATGATGATGATACCTTCAACGGATGCAAAGCCATGCCTAGGAAATCGTCGAGATAGGACACACAGGAAGCTTGATCGGAAGCAGGTATGAGGTTCTTGTAGTATATTATAACCTGTAACCATTCATAACTACCACCGACAGACGAAGGTGCCTTGCTCCTGTGGCTGTGGTTTACGTCGTCTTCGCTCAGGAAAGATCCCGAGGATGCATCATAAATCTTCACGTGCCCACCTTAAGAATATTGGCAAGGATAAGCCGCAGTGGAAATCCCACAACACATCACTTCTCAATGGCTCCGACGCTTGGTGCTGTAGGGCACCTGGCAGAAGATGGGGCGAAGCAGTCTATGCCTTTCCTTACCCCAGCCGTTTGCTAGCAACAGGAGCCACGAGCAGGCAAAATTCATGATCGGCTTTATCGAGCACCGCAAGGAGAGGGCAAAGCGGACCATGATTAATCGGAGAGTTTTTGATGTACAAATCTGATGCATTACATTCTCCAGGGCGACACCTGCATCCGTCGAGGTTCATGGGACACCATTACTCGACATAGACTCCCGGGAAATAGGCAAGATACCATCAAGAAGAAGAAGAAGGTTGATGCAGTCCAACAGTTGTTGGTTGAGGCAACACGATAACGAAGGGCTATTGCTCCCGTCGGGCGGATTTAATGTAGATTTGATGATAAACACGAACGCCACGGAAGGAGACTTGGCGTTATCAGCATGGTTCAATATTCGCACGTGTTGCTGGAAAATGATAAATGCTTTCTCGGATGCTCTTCAAGGAAGATATTCAACACGATAAGTCAATTCAATGACCAATGAGTAACGTTTTGTGCTTCTGCAGCCAAGGAGTTGTCCATTCGCTCAAAAAGTTTTTGTTAAATATTTTTATCAGTTTCATTGACAAAACTCGCACGTACTGACGATCAATTGCATCACTACTCTTGACACTTCAATTAAAACGACAAATTGAAGTGCGGCGCTGTAAAAGTGGAAGAAAATTTGCACCCGATTGAGGTGGCTTCCCTCTCCTTGATATCCATCCCCTACCTTCAGCGCAGATAAACTACCAAGAACCGGGCGGCTGTAATTAAATTCCTAATTATTCGCAAATTAATTTCCACTTCTTTCTCGTCGCATTAGCATGCAATCGATGCGAGGAAAAAGAAAGCGCCCGGTTGGATTGAAAGAGAGGCTACTGTTCTTTGTGGACAGCCATTTGCTTCGATTCACTCCTTCCCAACTTGATGGAATATGCAGGAGACGATCGAACCGACGACGTAACTGACAGTGGAGAAAAAGAAAACTCCGTAGAGTGTTGCAAGAAACGTGAGAAGTGAAAGCTGCTGATAGAAAATCGATAATTTCATAATGGGCTGTATTTTATGGATGTTAAAGGGGTGGACGTTTCCATAAACATTGTTAAATATATTTATATCTAACGTGTGTGTAAAATGTAAGCCCGTCAGAAATAGACTAATGAGATTAACGTACAAAGAAAATTATACCGGAAGAGGCCAGTACGGACGTTCCTGTCTAAAAATCTCGTTCAAAAGATTTCAGGTTTTTCATTTCCATTACACAATATTTTGACTACGTTAAACTCCATTTTTCTACCCTCACTCTCCCGAAACTTGTGCACGCCGGGGGAAAAATAATAGGGAAAAAAAAGCTGCATCGGGAAAAGAAATAGTGTTAGGCACTAAAGGACACTGGCTGATCACTTCTCATTTGGACGTGAAAGGAAAGTGGTCACCGCAACAGTTGCCACCAAAACCGGTCCACCCGTCGATGTGCTTTTACCGCATGCTGCATCAACGCTGCATTTTTCATCTTTATCTCACTCGTGCAAATTGTCTTGCTTTCTGCTGGTCGCATAAAACTGGGCGAGTGGCTGCAAAAAGTGCACCTCTGAAACAACAGAATAAAAATGCACCCCATATGAAAAGAGCTGACGGTCGGACGGGTGCAGTGTGGGGTTTATGCAATGTTTCACATTCTTTGCAGTACGAATGAACCCTGCGCTTCTAGTTTGCATGTGTCGAGTGTATAGAATGGCTTTTTTCTTCTTTTATGCTATTTCAATAAACTGGACTGAATTAAAACACCGTATGGCGCGGAGATTTTTTTCCATTTACGTCAGTTATGCATATGATCCCTGATTTTCTTTAGTCAAAGTCTCTAAAAATTCTTTGTTAAGAGCAATAGTTGTAAGGAATGAAACACCACGCATTTATGCTAAACGCTTAACTGAAATAGAATCTGTCATTTTTCTATTTGTTAATACTTTGAATGCTTGTCTCGAAACGCAGCATCGTCAGTACCATTCAGCGAACGCAGGGACGGTTCGCTTTGGGTGCTAAAGATGAATTTTGCTGGTTTCTGTTTTCCATATACTGCACTCCCAACACTATCGCTAGTGTTTATATGTCCCTCTCGTAAACATCATGCTACATAGTTTTCGTCTCCACGAGGAAGCGATGAAAAAAAAACCCCGTTTGGTTAGAAACGTGAACCAATGTAGCGGCAAAACTGGTGCTAGCGCAGCAAGGCGAACCGTGCGTCACTCCGGAACCATTACCAGTGGGAAAAAACTTTCCACGAGGTGTTTCTCGGGGAAACGTCCCAGCCCGAAACGGTACTGCGAAACGAAACGGAAGCTGGAACCGGCAGTAAAACTCTGCCGGAGCAGCTTTTTCCCGGCCATGTGTGTGTGTGTGTTTTGAATAAAAATATTCCGAAGTTACTGTGTGGTTTCTACTCGCAATGACTGATAAAAAGTGGCACATGCCCGGTGGTCGAGCGAATCAGACCCGCACTGGAGCGAAAGTTGATACTTGGAAGCGTCGGATTCGAAGGGAAGTTAAAACAAAGCCCGCATCCACATGGGCAAGGAAAGGAAGCGAAGGTTTCGGGGAAGGACACCTCCAGGCAGCCGAAAGCCTTATGGAAGCCGTTGAAAAAACAGAGTGTGTGTGTGTTTTTTTTTTCGCTCATCAGTTTTCCAAAGGCACGATTGGCGTTGTTTGCGGAACGAAGGGGCGAGGGAACGGGGGAACAGATGCACAGCGAGATGGTTTATACTGGTACAAAGCATCCGTGCATGCTTTCTCATTTTCCCATGCACCCGCTCCCTACCGCGTTCGACTTTCTTACCCTTCCACGTTGTGCTTTTTAAAGCTTCTCGAAAAAAAAGGTTTGTCCAGAGTGAGGATGATGGGGGAAAAACATGAATGGGGAGGAGGGACACACTGTTGAAAATCAACACACTCGGCCCGAGCGGCTCTAAGACACTCTTCAAACATTTCAAACCCCTACACCCGGGCAGGTTTAGCATGCCGAATGCGGATGTGCGGATGTGCTAGGATATTAGTGACAATGTCCGGAATTCCGATGAGACGCCGGCAAACGCAGTCGCACAAATTTGTCCGCAGGAACCGGGTCGTGCAAAAACGGTACGGCTTCCCGGTGGCCCGGGCGGTGTTTGTTTGCTTTCCGAACCCCGGAGCAGCCGAGCGTCGCAAAGGTGCTTATGCCGGCAACGGGGCGCATGAACGAAGAATATCAAATTGTTGCCTGCCAGCAGCCAGGGGGATGGCACACGGAAAAAGGGTAAGCAGTTCCTCTCGTGCTTCATTTATGGCTTCAACTCGGCACATACACACACCGACACAGAGACACACACACAAACTGCACGAGAAATGGTTTTTCGTTTCAAAATGTAACATTTTGTCGAGCTCGTACTTAGCAAAGTCAAACGGGCTGCTTGTAAGCCGAATGAGGGTTTTTAGGGGGTTTTTTTTGTCGGTCCAAAACCGGAAACCTGTTGGTCGAATGTCAAGGGATTAAAATTAAAATGCACACGTTGGCAAACATGCACAGAACATGTAAGTTTTTTGTTCCATTGACCCAGTACAGCTGGACAAGAAATACCTGGCGTTTAATTAAATTTATCGCAAGTCGTTTAAATTTAACCTTTTTAGATCAAGAAGATAAGCACGGAAAAGAGACAAAATTGTCCTACTTTAGTTCAGAAGCATTCAAAGCACAATTTGCTTACAGTACTAAATATATTTCACAATGATTACGTAGCATAAGTAGAACCTGCCGAATGTACAGCACAAAAGTTTGTTAAACCGTGTTTCTTGCAACCTTATTGAAATTGATAAGCATAGTTCGACCTATCGATTTTCCTGTTGAAAGCGATAGAGCTCCTTGTAGACGTTGCGCTTTTTCCGCAGCTGCTGTCGGTGAAAAAAGACCAAACAAAAATCAAAAAAGGTATGCAAGCGGTGACCAAAGGATGCAATCAACTGGGAGGGAAAGAACAGCGCTTCCAAGAGACAGTACTTTTCGCTGAACTTCGAGGACCCTCGGCCTGCCCAACCGATGCTGGAGAGTGGTGGAGAGCAGTTTGTTTTATGCCGGCAAAACAAAGCAGCCACCACCCAGGTACTGCTGGTCCGGGCCGAAGTTCTTATTCCTTGGTCTTTTTGTGCGTCGGTTGTTTTGAACTCCACCAGTTCCAGAGATCCACTCAATCGAGTTGTGTTGGAGTGCCGTGGACGAGGGAAACGATATGCGGGCGAAGGCGGCTTAGAAGGAGTCCGAAAAGTCGAGATGAATCCAACGTCGAAGATGGCGAAGCATTCGCAGATCAAAAGGGAACAAAAAAGCAGCCAGCGCGAGCAACATTGTCTTTTGGTTGGCGCTTCACTTGTTCACTGCGGCGGTGGATTTCCTTTCCATTTTCGATTCTTTTTTTTTCGCGCTCCTTGTTTTTCTACTCCAGCCGTTCAACGAGAGATCTGGCATCGTTCAGGTATCGTTCCGGCCGATGCTGTTTGTTGTGCGGTTTGAAAGAAAAAACATCGAAACTCGGACAAACAGAACAGAACAACAAGATCCACTCGAACCGTTCCACTCGTTGCAAATATTTCTGATCCAGGTGGGAAAAGGTGGGTCGGTTTCGGGAGAAGTCTAGCGGTTCTTCTGTTTTTAAAACAGGAACCATCCTGAAACCACAGTGAATGAGTCAAATCAACTGTTGAATGTCGATGTGTTTCTTTTGCCTTCGAACTGGCCGACCACAAATGAGCAAACAAAAAAAAAAAACCCCACAATCCATTTGCAAACGAAAAGTATCCTTCCTGAAAACTGGAAAATGGAGTCCAAGCCGTTTTCAAGGAAACTGGATGTTCCATTTCTCACGGAAAACATAAATGGATGAAAAAAAAACATCGCAAATGGAGCAGAGGATTGTTGGAAATATAGTGTACGAATGTATAGAAACAAGGAAAATTGTTTTTTTTTTGTAACCATGGAGAAATTTCGATTAAATGACATAAATAAAAGATGGAACCACCAAAACCTCCTGACCATATAATTGTTAAATTAAATACTTGTTTCAGAGATTTCCCTTCAAAAATATATCATCAGAAATGCGAACGACTTTAATGTAGTTTTTCGAGCACCTATTATGTTTTCTTTCCAACGATTTGTGTTGCTTTCCGTCAATAATTAGCTACCCCCGATGCGATGATTCTTTTTTAACGATACTTTAACACCCCGACCGCATTCGCTGTTCGATGAACGTCGTTCGGGCTTCCGCCTCAAGACAAGAAAACTCTTTCCTGCGATTGCGTCATAAGCCATGTAACAGGATTTATGGGAAAAACATGAGCTGCTCCACAACTTATTGCAGCAAAATGGCTTCCCTCGGGGCAAGCGGCAAGGCTTAGAGGAATACGTATACGCAGCAAGAAAGCTCGCACCGGCAAACACACGTTGTTTAAGATTTCGGTAAGGCTCCCGCCGCTGTCACGATGGGCGCTGACGGGGAACCTTCCTTGGAGCGGATCATAAATTTTACTCATCAATCCGGCCCCGGCGGCCGAGCTCCTAATCCCACTAATTCGACTGAAATCCTTTCTCCGGCCCGCACGCTGGACGTCGCCACATCGGGCCCCATGCTGCATAACGCTGCGAGCCGTAAATCGGTTCCGAAATGGTGTCCAATTTGCACCATTCCGGCGGGCGCTTTGCGGAGGGGGTTTAATGACTGCACAGATGAAATAGTCCTTCCGGGGCCGAGGGCATCGTGTAGGCCCAATTTACGATGACCAAGCGCCCGTGCGCTAAAGGCCTCCTAATCCGCGTTTATAGAAACCGTTGCGTCAAGCGAGCGTCATTTCGGGGAGCCAATCTAAAGGATCTATATGGCGGGGTTTTCTATGATATTCTTTTCGGATTTGTGTTCCGCTCGGCATCCGAAGGACTTCCGAAGGTGAAGTGAAAAATATGACGCCCATCTGGCCCGGCCAGCTTGCGAACCACTTGCGTTGGGGGTTTTATTACCTACATAACTCTGGAATAATTAGCCCGAACTGCTTTATGAAACAAAATGTGTAAACCACTTTGCCAGACGCACCATCGAATCCGTTGAAGGTGGCAGTTCGGTGGGTTTCATAAAAAAGCGGGAAAAAGATATATCCATGGACATTCTCTAATGTTTCTCGCAAAACAGAAGTGTGGCGAAGCGAGTGAAACGAGAAATCCCAAATTGAGAGGTCATCTTCATCAACACTGTCCCGAGAGGCACAGCGTATTCGATAGCCGTCCTACGCTGGATTCCCCACGTTCATGGTAAAGAGAGGAGAGTCGTTTTGCGACTCATTATATAGGATCCATTTTTCCAAAAGTGCCAAGAAGCACGGATCACAAGCTATATATTAAGCGCCAATTTACGCGCACCATCCTACTGATGATGGCTTGCTCGGACGAGATCCGAGACCACGGGTAAGACCTGGCCGTTGATGAGCAGGACGATAATGGACACCATTTTGCGCTGCCGAAAGATTGTGCTGCTCGGTGGTGATGTTTGGCGTAACCTAGCACCGCCTTACGGCTTTTCTTGCTCGGGGCCGTTTTCCTTCCGTTCCATATTGCAAGAAAGGCCGAGTTGCGCGGTGAGGACTGCATCAAACATTCACTTCCTTTCTAATTGGCCCCATCAACACCGTGGAGACGGAATGATGAAAAGGAGCAGCGTACGTCCTTTTTTTCGCATCACGTCGAGCAAAAGAACGAAATGTTGTTTGCCATAGCGGCCGAACTTGTGGGCGCAATTGATGAACGTAATGACATTACTTAGTTGGTTGGTGGTTGGTTTCGTTGGATTCTTTCCTGAGAAAAATACGTTTTTCACAGCTTCCCGCCACCGATCGATCCCAATTTCTCGGACATTTTGTTTGGTTTCCTACTCAATGAGCAACAATGGCTGCTAATGGTACGATAACGCTTGATTGTTGTAAAACATTAGTTCGATTGGTCAACGAGAGCTAGGCTGCGTTTTCTAGATACATTGTACAGGCAGCAGATCCCCTTCTCCTACCTCACACATAATGGAATGTTGGTGTCCTGGTGTTACTAATATAAGGTTCCCCGTTGGTGGTTCTAGATATCACTGATTAACGTCATTATGCAGACGAAATATTGTATCATCAGTGGACAACACGAAACTGCTTCGTACTGGGGAATTGATTCCTTTCACCAAAAAACATAAGCATAGCATAATATCTGGCCAAAATATTGAAGTAAACTCAAGGAGTAGCATCTTTTCATCGTTCTAGCTCGGGAAGCGTTTCACCATAATTTACTATTTCCATCAGCATCAATAAGTCAGAATCAACTCGCTTTGTGCCGCGCGGACAATCTTACCAGCTTTTTCGCAGAAACCATCCTTAGTTTCTTCGTGATTCATTAAAATTTACTTACGACCACGGCTTTCATTCATTTCATAGAGCTTTCTTTTCTTCGAATCGAGCACGTAAGAAAACTTGCTAGAAACAGCCGGTTTCACAGAATCTGTCAAGAATGGACCATCACTTCACACTCAGCAACAATAATCACCAGCGATCACTCCGCGTCACTAGAACTGTGTGTAAGGTTTTTTCGTGGAAAGAGGGTTCGTTCGTACCGGCGAAGAAAAGCCCTTTTTTCTATCTTTCTTGTAGTTCATCGTTCATTGCATCCTTTTGGAAAACCCTGATCGTTTTTGCTGCCCTGCCCTTACAACGTCGTGCTGACGAAATGTGGTGACAACTTGTGACAGCCCGTCCGCCCGGGAGCCTGCTATCGGGGATTATGAAGGGTATCGTTTGTACAAATCGTCGCTTCGGTCGTTCGTCGAGTTCTCGAACGGCGAGCTGCCTGGACGGATGGATGGTCGAACCGTTAAATTACTTTTTTGTGTGTGTGTACAGCTGCTTTGTCACCCAGTCTAGCGCACCGAGCGAATCCGAAGAACACGGTGAAACTGTTGAATTAATGAAAAAGCGTCTCTCTAAGCCATGTGGCGATGAATCGCTACAAAAAGCCACTCATCCCCGGGAAGCAGTTCGGTTTATCAACCAGTCGGAGGTATCTGTTCCTCCTCGAAGAGCGACGGTCCGAACCGAATAATCAGATACCATTTAGTCTCGTTCTCGCTCATCCTGGGCGGCTCCCAATCCAGTGCTAGAAGCTCGAGTTGTATGGGTTAGAAATTTTTAGCACGTAATAAATTATTATTCTACTGTTATTTAATCCACAACCACAGCGTCCTTCAGCAGAGGAGGTAGCAGCTCTCCGTTTTCTTTTTCTTTTTTTTTGCATCGGTTTTCCCGTCCAATTGGCAGCAAAAACCATCCGACCCGACGGGAGGGGATAGCTCTAGCGCTTTCCACAGCTAGCGAGCGAGTCAGCCGCAGTCTAATATCTTATTTCACATCGGGCTCTGGCTGCGGAAGAGGAGCTGGCCCCTTTATCTTCCACATCCTCCACCCTGATCGTCCGTTCGTCGCGGTTTTTGTCCATCGTTTGCACGAAAGGATTCTTTCGCCTTCATTACTGCGGTGCTGCGTTCATTCCCGGGCACTGTTGAGCGTTGTGCTTATGGCCGGCAGAAGACAAGGTACACTGTTATGTTAACAAACAAAAAAAAAAAAACAGCTCCACTTCAATGGAAACCCTCCACTGCCGGGGTTGTACGCAAACAGCAAGCGGACCAAGTCGGATTCGGTGGTTAAACCGTTGAGGCGAAGATACTGCATAATGCAAGACCGGGCGGAAGATAATCCGAGATCGGCGAAAGGCTCTGACTACGGAGAGCATATCTTGTGCATAAAAAAACCTGATGAAATTGAAAGGAACGAACTGGCGAGGTAGCAAAGAGGGTGGATCGTCGCTGTAAACGAAAAGCTCAACGAAAAAAAAAAAAAACGAATAAATAAACACGAAGCTTTAATGAATCTAATGAAGTTCGGTGAAAGGATTCGAAGCGACGGACTAGCAATGCGTTTTTGAATGGGAACCCCAACCAAAAACCCAAACCTGTGAATGCCAACTGACCGATTTTTTGTCTAATGAAATAAGTTAAGAATTTATGGCATACATTTTAAAAGCTGCCATGCGGATTGTCTTCGTCTTCCTGGCCGTAACAACCACTTTGGTTATCCTAACCCATTTTTAAGGGTTAACGAAACTTTTTCCTTTCTTTTTAGCGAATAGTCAATTCTTAGTACTGGTGGAGTTCATGTCTGGATTCGAACCCATGCCATCGGGGGTCGTGTTCGAGTCGGCATACGTACCCGGTTATCCCAGGCCCCATGTGGATTAACACCTGGTTTTAATAAGAACACTACTGATGCTCCTGCCAAAATATGTATGAAGTTGGGTTTTTACCTGCCCTTTCTCTAGACATTGATGATGCTTAGTATGTCTAAAGTAGGTGGTTGATTTTATATGATGTTTTGCTTCATTGTACACGATTCGAAATTGTCGGCCTGCCAATAACTTCCTAATGCGACTCCTAAACGAATGTGTACTCAGGGGTAAAAATGAAAATTGAAATGAAAATTCCGTCTAAATGTTGATGAGTGATATCAAACGAAACGATTTCACGCAGTTGTGCATCGAAAATTAATATTATCATTAAGCTGAAATGTTTTACTGCACTCAATCATCGCACGCACACATTGCGGTTGACACAGACTACCTTTGATGCAGCGGAAGATTACTCATTGATTGCGATAAAACAAAATAATGAAAATAAAACGGGAAAACTCCCGTCCGCTCCGATGGCGTGCCCGACGTCAATAGTGGATCGTTCCACGGGTGGGGAAACGGCGGAAAACACGCGCTTTTTCCCCGCAGCCCAGCCGGGCGTGATGGCTTCACCTCACCCGACTCTCCGCATCGCAACTGCCGCCCGCCCTCGTGGGGTTATTTTCAGCGATGATTTATTCCAACTGCAACCACAGCCGGGTCGTGCCGGAATGTTCCGCATGCGAAACGCATTTACAACGCCTGGTGGAGCACGATACGATCCCGCGGGAGCCGATACGCACCATTGGCGACCTTTATGACAAAGTGACAACTAGCCCTTTCGCGTGCACCGTATGTTTTTCCTCTCCTTTTTATATGCTGTTGCACTTCCGCGGCTTAATGCCACCGCCCTTCTGCTCCGTATGCTGCGTATGGCGTTTCACTTGTGCCGCACCTTACTTGACGAGTGTGTCTGTCGATGCCTGATTAATGATAACATTATTGATTTTGTAATTAATCCAAAATGAAAAATGACTGCCAACCACTTTGGTATGCGAGTGGTACCGATTCTCGAACACTTTTCGGTGTTCCAATGCATCACCGATTGAACGGGGCAAGCGTTTCCATGACCGCATGAATTCATCACTAAAATCCCCTGATGTTGCAGCTGATGTTGCATCACGCACATATTGGTCCTAACGTGGGGAAATAGGAAAGTGGCACGCGTGAGACTATAGCGGGATCAAATCCGGCGTACATTTATTGATCAATATCTGGTTTGACCTTCTCCAAATTGCAGCATGAAGTCAGCAAAGGCCCCGAGCCAGGAAAACTAGGTCAACTGTGAATTCGCAGCCTCACATGGACGTTATTTGCACAGCAGGTTTTGTGCGGTATTTTTTAACTTCATTTTTTGTTGTTGTGAATGATGAGTCCACGGCGATATGACACGGTATTGTCCTGTTTCTGTCGGTTTATTACGGTGAATGTGGGCAGAATAGTTGTATTTATTTTTATTCCATGATGTAACCAACATCACACAGCAGACAGACATTAATCACCGACGGTTGTGAAGAGTGGACTGAGCAAATATGAAAAATGAAAACCTCACAGTGGTCAGCAGAAAGGACACAGGCAGGAAGCAAACGATAGACTCAAATGCACACAATTGCCCGACGTGAGTATAAACATATCAGGTGTCAATAATGTCCATCATCGTGACAGACAAATTGTGTGCGTTCGTCCCTGGGTGGGAAAGCAATTGGCCGGCCGAAGGAACGGTGGGGAAGAGAACAAAAAAAAAAACAAAAAGCAACGAATGGATCCAATGCTGAAGTATGTTTATGTTCCATCATTCGGTTTTGTTTGCTTTGGTGCGCCGAATACAACCGTCATTTATTCGGCCATAATGGATGGTCGTTCGAAAGCGAGCCTATAGCTAGATTAATGGATTATTTGAAGAGGTTACCCCGCGGCGATGGCTTTTTGGGAAGTGATCCATAAATGGTTATCAAGTTATTCAATTAAAACCCTTCATAGAAGGAAAACTAGTTCATGCATTAATTAACCTCGGTGTTTCATTACTCGTGGTACAATTCTTCTTATTTAGTTTTATAAACTAAATCAATTCTGCAAAAAAATGCGTTCGTTCATTAAATCCAACATCTAAAACAAGCAGCATCGATTAGTTGTGAGTGAGTTTCACAAGAACAGCTGAGAAGAAAAGTTCTGGAAAACCTTTTGCCTCTTATAGCGAATGGTTTAAAGTTTAAACGAAACCGAGTGTTCGACTGCAGCATCAGCGTAGCAGGGTTGACCTGATTCTGAATCCGTTTCCGGTGCTTTCCGGCACTCCAACCCACCGGGGATTAAGCAACAAATTTCGTTCCTCGGCGACGGGCGAAAGTTCATTCAACAGCTGAACTCTTGCTGCCGCTGGTCCGGACTTGTTTTTTGTAGCTAATATTATCCTTGGATGCCATGGCAACCGGTTCATTCCACTTTCGCGATGGAAGAGAATTTAAATATCGGCTTACTGTAGTCATTAATTCGAAGGCCCAAGGAAGGAAAGCTCTA
The DNA here is from genome assembly GCA_914969975.1 of Anopheles atroparvus. NCBI lineage: Eukaryota > Metazoa > Arthropoda > Insecta > Diptera > Culicidae > Anopheles > Anopheles atroparvus. The sequence goes on along the minus strand of CAJZCY010000003.1, from coordinate 24,874,393 downwards.
GAGGGAGCGAGTCACATTTAACGGAGGGCAGAATGGAGCATTTTCAAACAGAAACCAACACGTGCTGCCACCGTTCGCCAACAGTCTCTCATCACACGCAGATTAAAATATTCAAATTATTGAGGATTTTCCTCATCCCTGGCGGAAGCGAAGGTTTTGCGTCGGGAGGGAAAATTCATTCAATCCATCCCGGAAAGGTGCAAATGCTCCGGTCGAAAGTCCGCTTGGTAGCTGTTAAGTATTCATGGCATTCGAACCTTTAATGTACGACAGCGCATTGGGGGGGGGGGGGGGGGGGGGTGGGTGGCAGAGGGAAGCGACAGCGGCGATCGAATCAACCGTGTTAGAGGAAACAGCAACAAAAAAGTCTTCATACCAACACAGGCACGAAAGTTCTTTCCTACAGCTGGTGGAAAAGTTTTCGATTTTGATTTTCCCATGCTCACCAGGAGCTCACAGCGTTAGGAAAAATCTCGGTGCACCGTTGGAAAGCGCTGGAAAATGGACAGAAAGAGGAAAAATCTTCACCGGTCGTGGGATTAAGTCCGTCGGAATTCATTTACGCTAATTCCAGCCGGGGTATGCGGCGCGTCGAGGCTTGGCAAAAACTTCAAGCCCTAAGCCGGAACCCGCATCTCGTCGCGATCCCTTCGCGACGTTCCGTCCCTCCAACAGCCCCCGGTGTCGCGTCGCTGGAAAAGGCTGGTGTAAATTTTACTGCCGATACTTACACCCGAGAGCGTCGCGGAGTAAGAATAGTGCGTTGCAAAACCTTCGGTTTTATGGCGTTCGTACAGTTTTAATTATCAAAACCCTGACGTAACCGAAGCTGTAACCATGCTTGGAAAACTTCGAGTTGAGTTGAGTCGGCGCTGGCAGTCGTTTCGATTAAAGTTGTCGACTGTGTACCTTCATGCCGCCCCGAGGGCATCGTCTTCTCGGCACGAAGTAGCAACCGTCCACCCCGTAATCTCCTACGCGAGGGGATGAACTTAACAAAAAAAAAGGTTTTAGCATCGCCCGTTCCCTACCAACGACGACGGCATGCGGGGACAACAATCAGGAAAAACATGGTCGGACATAAATTTAATCAAATTACTTCGACTTCGGAAAACCTAATGCTGGGTGGCGAGGACCCGGGAATGGAAGCGAGCCGGCTGTCGGATGAAGTTGAGTCCCGGTGCGATTTAGTCCAAAGGGGGCCCACACGGTCCAGGAACCGGAGTTTCCATTGCTGGCCAATTACATTTGATGAAATTATTCGAATGTGATGTCGAAACATTGGGACCCTACCACCAGCACCCTTCGGTCTCGGGACGGGCTAGCATTAGTGATCATAAAATTCCATTTAGTTTCCTTATAATTGAATCGTCAGCACGGGCAGCCTGGAGTCCTCCGAGCCCTGGAGGCCAGCGTTGCCGGGGTGCAAAAAACATGGAATCGTTGTTATTAATTAAACACGCAAATAGCGCGATATTATCAATCAATTACAGAGCACCCCACGGTGACGCTCCGGCGTTACGTCATTGTGCGCCATCGAACACGCAACAAACTATTTAATTTGTTTTAATGGTAGAGACGTGTTTTTTTAGTTGAAAATGTGTAAATTGTGGTTTGATTATTGACGGATCCGTGCCATCGCTAACAAAAAAGAAAAGAAGTAATCCATGAGCAACACTGTAAATAGCTGATGGCAACGATAAGTATTTGGAACGTGTTTCTGTTAATGTAATTACTTTGTTCTATGCAGAGCTACAAAAACGACGGTATCCATTTGACCAAACTGTTCCATCTGAATGCCTACGAAAGAAAATGATCCTTTCAGCATTCCGGTTATAATTAATGAAACTTTAAAACGTAAGCAAGACCACCAAGAAAAAATTGTTGAAATTGTTTGTAATAATTATTGAATCATGTTTAACTTCGCAGTAAAGAAAAAAATAATTTAAAAATGTTTCGAATTAAAGTTTTGTTTTGTGGGAATTCATAAAACATATCCCTGTTCCAAAACATGTCAAACCGGTCTCGAAACTGTTCTACTGTTATACTGTCCCGTCAAATCGAATGTCAAAATTATGTTTCGGCCGAATGTTTCACAGAATGTTTCAATGTGTCAAAACACCATTACCCATGGGAATGATAAGTTCGAACCCTCCATTGCACTTGTCAGCGTTCCTTCAACTAGAGCGTACTTATTTCGCTTGTTCGGTGTTCGTGGATGGACAATGTTTAAAAAAAAAACCATCAGTTTTATTTGCGGACGTCCGTGTAAACCGTTCAATAGTACAAACCGGATAACTATCGGGAGACAGTCGTTCAAAGTTTTACGACTTTGGCGTTCGTTGCGCGAACGTACGCGCTTGAACATCCGTAACGATTTAACACTTGGGAGCAATTTCATGCATTGTTTCGCCGCACTGCCAAACTGTCCTTTGCACTACGAAGCACACGTTTGTTTGAAATGAGCAAATAAAAGAAAAAAGGCTGATCCTCCACTAGATCCACCCAAGGTTCACGTTGCCGACCAGCGCACTTAGAATCGTTGGCGATGGCGACATTTCGATTTCGATTCGTCACCCAAAAACGTGCCCGGCGTTGGCGCAAAATGCCTTGAATAAGGTGCAATGGGGCGCTCCGTTTTTTCGGGAGCACCGGTGCCGTCCGCCCACATGTCTCGAGGGAAATCAACGCTAAAATGTAATCCACCGTCAGATTAACGAGCTGTCGTCATCAACCTTCGATGGCAGGAACCAAACCGGGCTGCCAGAAGTGAATCGAATCGGTCGTGGGAAGAGAGGGAGAGAGAGAGTGCGCGCGGAGGAAAGAGAAACAAACTGAGAGGATTATTTTTTTAACTAGTAAAAACGGCTAAGTCTAATGTAAGCGCGTCGAAGTATGGTGGGTAAATGGGGGAAGTAGGAGGAAATTCCGTTAAGCAGATTACACCAGAAACAGAAGCTTGGTCGCTGAAATTTTACAAACAACTGCATGTTTTCCCTTCGGGAATTGACTCATAATTTCGTTTGAGGAATGGATTTTTGGAATGGGACTTCTGAGAAATTGTAACCGAGTCTCACTAGTCTCCTCTTTCTAATGAACTAAAGTTTTGACATCGCAAGACCATTTGTTTTCTATACTAAAATCCCATTATTGTACTAAGTCACTCCTCCATCCTTCAGTTAGCCTTTACTTACATTAACGCCGACAGTTGTTGGTGCGGTGCATAACATTTGCTTTCATTACCTAGACTCTTAAACAATGAACACAGCGCAGTGCTAAAGCAAATTAAGCCTCGAGGAAATGTGTTCGCCTAATTTTTCCCTCCATTTTCTGCTCGATTAAGTTTCATCGTTCGGTGGCGTCGGGCAAACTTAACTTCCATTTCCACGTTAGTTAACCCAGCGCACGGCTCCGGACTTCCACCGATTGGAACCGAAAGTAATGAATAATAATTCTACATTACAATCACCATTACGACTCCCTTGGGGTCGAGGATGGAAGGATGATGCCCTGCAAATGGGATGTCTCACGCTACGCCAGCGACTCGCGTTCTTCCGAAAGGGGAGCGAACACCGGTTCCGATGACTGTAGCGCACGAGCCGGCACAGAAACAAAAAGGCAAAACGTTTATACCGGTTTCCGGCGGAAGTTCTAGGAGCTCGCAGCTGAATTACCCCGGGGTCCAGTGGCTTCGGTGGACATTGTTTTGGCCGCCCGGGCTAATGGGCGACACGCATTAACTAATGAAGAAATTATTCATCCCGTACGGACGTTGCCCTGACACCTGATAGCACGGACAGGAGCCGGATCAAAGCCGGAGGTCCTGAAGGCCCCGTCACAAGCCAGCGTTTCAGATGTACCAGACGGGATCGCGTTTTTCCCGCAGGTGGCCGGTAAATATTTGACTTACCAAGAACCATTCCGTCCGACTCCGGTCTGTCTGTCCATCATCGAGAGCCGGTCGACAGTGACTTCCTCCCGTCGGCACCGGCTCCCGCGCCTCGCCTGTCGTTGAACGGCGGTTGATGGTTAATTAGAAAAATGTTTTATTGCTCCGAACGACGACGACGATGACGACGCTGGTGCCCATAACAATCAGCTTACGGTGTAGTATTTCACTTTATTTCGTGTTGCTCGTCGACGATCGTGACTCACCGCGCTCGCGTTTCCGCGCTGGTGCCCTGTACCATCTTCCGCACTTCCGAAGGCTAATTATCGTGTGGTAATGGACGCTTTGACTTTTCCGTCGACAACGCCGGGCAACGCGGGAGTCAACAACGCCCGGAGCATGGTCAGCGTGCAGCGGCGGCAACGTGAAAACAACAAACACTGCTCTAGATGTTGAACAAGCGATTCACGCTAATTGTGATCGCACACACAGCCATCAGCGACAGCACGAATTGCCCTTCGATAACAGTGCGAGAGAAATGAAAATACTTCCGGATCTAATAATTTCGATATTCAACCTTCATCGATTGATTTCCAAACCAAAACACAGAATAAGATAGCTTAAAAGTCTCATATCTATTTAAAGTTTATCGTTTTTACACAATCCACTCAGAATGTATTCGTCTACGTCGTCCGTGCAAGCGTATCTCGTTTTTCCGACCAAAGTGGACTCCAATCATGTCAAAATTCCTCATGCATCTTTAAGTTTGATTTCTGAGTGGCGGAATTGAACTGAGCAAGCATTAGATTTGTTTTGTTTTTTAAATGTTGAGCCTGGCTTTGATCGAGATGTTGCCGAAAATTCCGAAAACTAGCCAAAAATCCTGTTTCAGCCATTTTCCACCAGCCAAAAAATTATAAATTTCTATGCTCACTTTCACTGCAACATTTTCTTTTTGCAAGTTACCTTTATGATTTAACAGTGAATTGGTGGATTACTCTTGTCAACACAAATCAATAAACACGGCCACGAGCCACAGCAACCTTTAAAAAATCGTCGGCCTCGGTTCGTTTCGGCACATTTCCAGTGGCAGATGAAAACTTGAAATCTTTACCCACCGATGGTATTTATCGCCACGGGGTTGAACAATTCCGGCTGGTGATAAAATAATTCAATACCACCCCGATAACGAACGTTTTGATTACGGCCAAAAATGTTACCCTCGGCGTCTCCTCCGGGAAGCTGGCGGGAGGACACGCGTTCTAAAAATCATTTGCAAAAAGTGATTGAAACTTTACGCCCCTCAACAGCGACGGTCGTTCCGGGGAGGGTCGAGGGAAATGATGGCCGCCACCCTACGTCCACCACCGACGTCTCGATTGACTGACGTACGTTCGGGTGACAGTGGACTCGCTTCTGCTTTCTAGATTTTCAAGGGAAGCAGACAGCAGGCGCAGGAACCAGGACAAACGCATTCCGAAATTTTATCGTCCTTCACGGTGCATGCGTGGCGTTGCGGGCCGCCTTTCGATCGACTGGAATGTGATCGTAAACCTTTGTGTGTGTGTGTGTGTTTTGTGTGTGTGTGTGGCCATCACTTGTGTGTCGCATCGTGTCGCAGCGTCATCGTGATGTGAGATTGTGACAGTTTTTGTCGTTTTTTTTTACGCCCATCAGCTCGCGGCGCAGCGGTGGCATAACTTCGAGCAACGACAATTCCGAGCTCCTAAAGCCCATCCAAGGGCCCTTAGCCAGGAGCCACCAGTCCGGGGAGGGGCACGGATCGGGGACGGTGTCGGGGTACGTAGATCGTTTATTTAAGCTGTCAATCTACGCGAATGCATGTTGGAATAATAATGATAAGCGCCGGCTGACGTACGACTATTCATATATGCATGTGGATGTCGTTCGCACAAAACCGGGCCCAACACCCCCCCCCCCCTACCCCACCCCCTTTCCACCCAGCCTCGTGCCGGCCGGAAATCGAATTGCCACCGGTGGAAAAACAACACCACCGATGCCGGAGCGGCTTCGAAGTCGTGAACCGGCAAATTACGACTGGCGTGATTTTTCGCGATGCCATTACCGCTCGAATGTCATAAAAATGATGATCCTTTTTTTCTTTTGTTTTGTTCTACTTCTTTCTCTCGCCGTCCCTCTTTGTCGCCCCCTTCGGACGCGATTGTTCCCCCCAGCATCGCCTGGAACATCCTTTGCCGTCTGCCAGAAAGCTATCATCCCTTCGCTGGCAATCAGCAGGTGGGAGGTTTCATCGATCTTGTGCATAGAGCAATCGCTTCGGGGTCGGTTTTTCCTTTCACTTTATTCCTCGTCTTTCTCCTTTTACTCGCACTCCCTCCGTCCTTCTCCTTTTCGCTTTACTGCACGTTTCAGAAGGTTATTTGCGTTGGCAACGCGTTGGTTCCTTCTTCACGTTGCGGTTAAAGGATAGCCTGGTAGCATTTTTGGTTTGGATTAAAATATTCTACCATTTCCGAAAATGGGCGCGTGAATGTATCGGTTTTACTTACGCTACCGGTGGTTAGACTACGTGAAACCGCAAGGATCGTGAATATTACCTGGAAAAGAAAGAAAATGAGGTTGAGACATGAGTTGTGAAAAATTAAACCAAATGCAGTTTATAAATCACTTTTGCTAGTACCTTTCTGTACGATGCTAAAATAAAATTAACTAAAAAGATTTGACCTTTTTTCATTCACTTCCAAGATGTGATTAAGATTTCCTGCACCAAAAAAAAAACGGGTAAACCGCACAGTTGTGAACGGCACTTCGAAGAAATGAAGCATTGCGCAGCAGTAAACCTTACCCTCCTCGACCAAACAAACCTCCCGGGATACCCATACAAGCCACAAAACCAACCCGTTCGGGTACAATGGCGTTTGCTTTTCCAACCAAAACCTCGGTATTGATTACAAAGTTGATTTTCTCCTTCTACTTGCCACCCCGTGGGCAAGAAACGGGGGTTGTCGTGACAAATAGATCCGGCTTCCCCGGTTTTCCTGCCGGTGGGCAGGGAAAGCGTAAAGAAGCTCACCGGAGAAAGGATATCGGTGCGCTGGGAAAGCCAACACTGTGAGCCAATAGCAAACGGCTCCTGGCCATTGATATTTTCCAAACAACGTCCTGTCGAAACGACAACAATCCTAGATCATCCACCGCAGGGCATGACAGGGAAATTCGAAGCGGCCGAGGAAATGGCGCACCACTGCAAAGAACCGCCAAGGAAATAGACAAACCATAAAACACCCACAGAAAAGTGAAGCAAACGTCGGGGCCGACCGTTCCACCGAATAATCGAATACCATCGTTCTGCTTATACCGACAGTAATGTAACCAGAGCCGCGTGTTTACGAAGCGAAAATGCTTTCAAAGCACCGCCACCTTCTTCTTCTTCTTCTTCTAGCCAGTTTTCCGACGCTAGTGGAAATATCGTTTTTTTTTGGTTTGTTAAAAAATGTGTGTTTCTCCTCCAAGCGAGTTCACCGCATTTTGTCGCGCGCAAATTGCGAAACGGGGTTCGAATTTTGACTTTCCACCGTCTCTGCCAGGTATCGGGCGCTTTCTTTCGTGATTACTCGATGCCGGCTGCTTTTGAGGTTGAGTTTGCGCCACTTGGTAAAGCAAAAAAAAAAAAAAAAACTGCAATCCGAAACCCTTATCAGTGCAGTTCACGATGGAAGCACATTCGCCCGCAAATAACATCCCTAAAACCCCCCTTGGTTCAGGCAGCGGGACACGAAACGTAATCATAATCAAATGATTGTTATCTTTCGACTTTATGAAACGTTTTCGGCTTACGGTGCATAAACTGCGCCCGAAAAGGTATCTCGGCATGCCTGGTTGCTTATGGCCTCCGCGGAGCCCCTTAGAGCGTTCGCAAATGCAAGCTGAAGCAACAACACACACACACACACACACACACACACACACCGTGGAGAGAACATGGTGCCTGACTCATGGTTTTGTAAAGGATACACCCCTCTTTTCCTGTTCGTGGAAGAATGTTTGTGCCTCAATCCCGACATTTGGAAGGCGTCGGAAGGCGCCCCGTTTCGCCTTCCCCAAACATCCTGCACCCTTCCCGAGGAAAGGGCTTTTCCTGACGTCGAACTTTATTGAAATGCAGAAACGGCTGAGTTTGGACCTTCGACCTTGTAAAGCGGAAACCGAGCGAGAGGAAAGCACAAGCTGTTCGTTTCGCTTGCTAGAGAACCCGCGGCGGCTCGACGTCGGCTCAGCGCATGGGGAAGGTGATTACTTTGAGGGTATTATCAGATTTTCGGAGTACTTCAGGGCAGCTCGGCATAACGACGGGATTGGCAACGGTGTCGGGATCGGGAATGCCGGGACCCGGGGCGGATAATCATTGACGCCTGCCGAGGCGTCCTCCCAAACCTTCCTGCCCGTCCTCACCCACCACGGAAGCCCTTCCCGAGCCCGAACCACGTTGCTGGGTGTCAATACCACAGACAGGAAACACAACATCTCGCACCCTTTCGGCTGCAGTTTGTGGCACAAACGACTCGTAGTGCCCGTGGTGGTGGAACAACATGTAGCGAAAACACGGGCGGGCGGAGAATGGTTTCAACGAGGGCAGGGGAATGCAAAACAATTCGTTAGTGCGCCCGGGTTCCTGCTAGATCACCCTTCTTCTCCGTTGCGTAAGATTCGAAATGTTACGGAGACACTCCAACGAGGGAGCAGCTCCAGCAACAAATGCCCTACCCCTTGCGACTGGGAAGGACACCACTCCCTTCCGAGGGAGGGGATTCGGCGTTCCCGTCGATGTAGCACCTGAAGGCTCGAATTTAAATTAGAATCTGCTGGTCTTTGCAGTTGCTCCACAAGCGTGCTGGACGGTTGGGAGATGGAGAAAAAGGCAGAACGGGAGCGAGCGAGCGGACGGCTTGTGGAGGTGGTATGAAAAAGTTTAATTAAATCCTGTTATTTTACCGAAATTGGCAATGCCATTAACTTCGGGCGGTAGATGAAGGACTCTCCGAGGACTGCATTAGACAGGCACAGGTAATAAGCGATGTGTTCTGTATTTTCACCTGCACCACCATTCCTGGGATGGGTTTAATTTGGTTTTCGGTTATCGTTTAAGGGCACTGGCAACACAATGGTTTATTTTACAAAGCGATTTCCTCTGGACGGCGGGGGACTACCCAGCAGGTGGTCTCCTCGAACAGATGAATTAACAGAGGCCTTACAATATTGGAGAGTGCCTCATAATATTGGAGCTTACAGTAGCTTCGAATATGTTAAGAGTAACCGAGGATCCAGGATGTTTCCATACACACATTACTTTACATACATTCCTCAGAAAACTGTATCAAAAGAATATGTTCTGTAAATAAACTCTAAAACACCCAGATATGTTACATGAGTGTCTACAAGAGCAACAAGCTTCTTCGGACGGGTCAAAAATATAAACTCCGACCATAAACCGCAAGCAAAAACGCTTCACCGCTCGTTAGCGAATAAAGTTTCACAACGACTCAACTTTAACACTTCTTTCCTTTTGACGTTTGCTGTGTGCCTTGCTCAAGGTTTCTCTCCTCTATTCACTGTTCTTGTGCCTTAATGATTTCATGCCTTATCCTCAGTTAAGATGCTTGGTGAAATGCTGCTCACCAGTCCATCGCCTCGATAGAAAACGCTCGTAACGTTCATTTCATTTTTACACTTCACGTACAGACACGTACAGAAGCAAACGAACACTTGGATTTTCCAAAGGTTGGAGATACGGAACGCAGTGCAGGGGTTTCGCTTAGTTTTTCGAACAAGATATTGGGCTTCTGAAGGCTCCCCTTGGCAGTATAGTTTAAGATGTTTGACCACCTAGCTGTTTCATAAAAGGTTGGACTTCATGTTCTTTTAATATGCAGCTAATAAAACGGACAAAATAATTATTGAAGCCAGGAATAAGTCTTTTACACTTGTCCAAATCCACAGCGGGAATCTTCTTTATTTTCATAAGACAATACAAGCCTTTTGTTCGTGCAACGTTACGTCTAAGATATGCAATGAATTCAATGACTCGAGAATCGTGGAATAGTTTAGGTCCATAAGCGTCATTGTTAGAAAAGGCAATGAAACGAACGCTCATTGTCACTATTGATCAAAAAATTCGGCCCACAAAATATTACGACACGCACCTTGGAATCCGTACGAGAATGTTCCACCTTTTTCCCTTTCCCCCCGTTTGACTTTTCCGTGCGCCTTCATTGAAGGTAATTTTTTCCCGCTCGTTTAACAATTCGTACAGTCGACATAAAAGGAAAAATGGCTTCGTCATGGTGACAGGCAGCCCGGCAAAGGGCGCCTAGGTCTTTCATGTTCCTGTTCACGAGTGTGGGAGCTCGTCCGTCCTCCGCCGGTGCTAGTGGCGTTAGCGGTTTTTCCGCCTGGCCGCCAGAGGACTAAGGAGGCAGGCCACGCTTGACTAGAGCGGTAAGGCGCACTAAGGATTCCCCCGCCCCGAGCATGCCCAGCACCCAGATTGCTATCTCCAGTGCTGGCCCTTCGGTGCCGTTATTGTGCGGTTTTTGTTTTGTTCTGCGTGTCCTGAGCGTCTTTTTTCTTTGCCTCCAAAGCAAGGAATATTCGACAAAATAGCTACGGTTTCGTCGGTTTCATTGACACCATCCTCGACACAATGAAAATGGCTCTCCGGTTTCGGGAGAACAAAAAATATCGTGACCGTGCATAAAATCGTGGCACAAAAAGATTCCCAATGCAGCGCCCAGATAGGTGGAGGAAAATCAAGGAGATCAGAGCGTAAACATGGATGAGTTGGTTCTTTCTTCATTTTCCCTGCACTTCCTTTTTCGTTTGATAGCGTGTACCTTTAAGCTTGACCAGAACGGCTTGGATTTTGTGCGTGACGCGATGCTCCGGACGATAAGAGTGACGAATCATTTCACAATTCGACCGGAAGCGGGACGATTAGAATTGTTCAGCGTCATGTTGATTTGATGATGGTTTATCGCACTAGATTAATCCGCTCGATTAACCGCGTCATATGTGTGGCACGTGCAGTTGTCGTTGTACCATAAAAATGACAAGTTTCACACCTCGGCGGCAAAGTGTATTGTACAATAATTTATATTGTGCTGCACAGGATACACCCTTTTGCTTGCTGGTGTAAAACGCATGTTTTATACCGATTAAACTGCATCCCAAGTGCTTTTATTTCGTTTGGTTTCAAACAAAGCCAAACGAAAGCATTGCAAGCTTGTCGATGCTATACCGGCAAATGGAGATTTATTTCGTCGAACTTTTTCCAGCCAACGATGATACAAAAGAAAATTAAGGATCGATTTCAACGCGCGCAGTCCTGAAGCATCTCAAGCCCTCCACTTTCCTTTCGTAGATAACTTCGTCCATTAGGTGCGATTTGATTTAATTAGGATTTAATGTTCTTTTCCTGTGAATTCATAAGCATTTGGCCCTAGGAAGAAAAAAACCATTCTTGAGAGCCACAAATCTGGATATTTGTTTTTGTCGAGACCTTTTTGTTTTTCCACACCGTTTGCCTATTTCGCCATTCGCAGATGCGTCACCGTTGGCTTCACTCCATCGAGCAACGATTCCCCTGGTTCCCAGGGAGAAGCGGGTGTTCGTTTTGATTAGCGGCTCCAGGCAAATATTTGTCTTCCAAAAGAGCCCGGCAGAGCGCTGGCAGGAATTGGCAGCGGCCTTTTCACTTGCAGGAGCGCCAACGGAGCGCAGGGGTAATGCGAATGGCGAGGAAACGAATCCGAAACGAAACGGAAACCAAATCGCCATCAGCGCGAACTCTGCCAAGTGTAAATTGTGCCCGAAACAACGGCAAACAGCACAACACGCGGTGAAACTCCTGTCGGAATTAAGTGTTTGTGCTTAATCTCGTCGAGATTACACAGGGAATTAACGGTCCTTAGCGATGGTTGCCGATGGTCGTCGATGTCACTGCCGCCTCAGTCGTACAAATCAGCAGGAAGCAATGAAGGGGCGAACGGAACGTGACCTTATCGAACCGAAGCACCGGAAGGGCGGTGGCAGCGCTCTAGGACAAATAAATTGACCACATTAAATCGATTAAGATAAGACCTCTTTCGCCCGGGGAGGTCGGGCGGTAAACGGACGAACTTGGGTCAGTTTAGTCTTCATTTCCGTCGCCCATTTCACTCCATTTTCCGTCGGACACGGCAGGGAGGCGCTGATCCGTTGCTGTTTTTCAGAATCGGCTGCTAATCTGCGCCACATTACGGCACGTTAATCTGCGCCCGCGTAGGCGTTGGGATGAGTGAGTACGACAAAGAGATCAGACAAATTTGTGGCGTGACCTGACGGGCGGGGAAGATTTTGAAATGCTCTTGGGCTTTCAAAAATGCGCAAAAAGCCCACAGTAAATATTTTCGTCAAATAATGATCTGATTTGGTTCGTTTGAAGGTTGATCTGGATTAGGAATTGCTAGATTAAATTGTTTGGTATTTCAGTTCCATTTAGCTGAGCCAGTCAAAATAAATCGATGAGAGCTCTGCTTTGGCCCCAACAACCGTTTCAGGCACTAAAGAACCTTAAGAACCCAGTATAAGTTATGCCGATATTCTAAAGAAATTTGGATGAAATTTTGACTTGTAAGAAAGTCAGTGATGAAAACTCTTAAACAATTCTAATAGAGAATTATCAATAAGTATTGCAGATATACTAATAAAACGCGGATTAATGCAAAGGTTGTGTCATACGTTTAACGATTCCAATAACAGTTTTCATTGGAACATGTGTCCTCCCCAATTTTAAGCACGAAATCAATTTGCTACTCCATACTCCGTCGTCTAAGGATTAAGATGAAACGGTTCGCTACGTACTACTTCAGAGCTCACAACCTGAAACCATGCATCAATGCAGAAGGATAATGGAGTGATATTCTCGTCGTACGGAATTCATAACGCACCATTCGTGAACCGTTCGATTACTGGCCGCAGTGGATTCGCACTGGTTCCGGAAATAGCAACTGTTGCTATCGAGAAAGAAAAAAAACTGTTGATCGCCTGACGGGCGTGGAAACAACTATGCCGTTGGGGCTGGGGGGTGGAAGTGGGTCAACGCACGGCCGCGAGTTGTGGCCAATCGGTTGCGTGATGGGTCCGATTTGCGCGTGTAGGCCAAGGAATGGCGGAAGCCGTGCTCTATTTCCGGTCCGAACCGACCCGACGATAGCGGCCGTCGTTAGGCCAACCGCCCCTTATCTCGGGCTATGAACTATGCGGGCAGTGGAATTAATAGCCAACTCGGCGTATCGGTCAATAAAATCACTTTTACGATCACTTTCAGCAGAGGCACATCGTTTCTCTCGCCCTTCCTTCAAAGCTGCACCATTTGATCCTTCCCATTGCTCGTCCCGCGCCGGAATGCAAAAGATTCAGTTTTTCCTGACGACCGGAGACGACCGTTTCCTGACAAATGACGTCCTCCAAGGCTGGGGCGCAAGATACGCTCGGTGAAGTTGTAACAACCACGACCGCTCGACAGTGACAGGTGCTGGCAGGACGAAAATGGAAAGAGGAAGGAGGACAGGGAGAGAAAAGAAAAACATACCGATTTCCCGATTTCCCAAAATGCCAACTCGTCATGCAGCAAATTCCGTTCGCTCCGATCTCGAAATAAATCGCTCGGCGATATCGAGATACCGGTTCTCGTATCGGGTTCGTTATTAATTTGGACAACCGTTTCGTTTCGTGGACCAGGGCAACGAATGAGTTTCTCTTTTTTTCCCCCCCTTCTCCGTTCCCACCCCGTGACACACCGGAAGGGGAGGAATCCAGCGTGCGATGCAAGGTACCGCAAGGCATGGAAATACCACACCGAAAATACCACAAAACATATTTCATTCGGCAGACCGACCGACCCCTCCGACCTATCGCACCATCATGCCGCAAGCGCGCCGGTAGCATTAGATCATAATTTTCATCAATCATTGTCATTAGATTGCTTTTATAGGAGAGTACGAACGAAGGAAGAAGTCACCCCGAAACGTTTCTTGGCGGTAATGTTCGTGGTCGGGCGAAGGGAACGGCACCGAGGAAACCCGAGACGTTCCCGGTTCCCGGAGGAAGCGAAAAGAACTCCTTTCGTGTGTGCTTTCGTTTTTCTCGGGTCTCTGCTGAAGACAGCGAAGCGAAAAGCAGCAGGGGCTTGCACCCGTTCGTACCGGCAGCTCCCTTTCCGGCGAGCTCGGCACAAACAACGCCTTGTGACTGTCTGCTGATCACCAGCCAGTGTGTTCGTTGCGGTGAGAATGGATTTAGGCTCGGTGGACGGTGGAAGGGGAAAAATCGATGGGTGCAGAAAGTCGAGCAGAAAAGCGTCTTTAAAGGAATGCGGTGAAAAAGTGAGGTTTATGTTATATGCCAGCGAACATTACCAGTCTTAGATAAGTGATGCGAATGGTGAAGTAATCTCGACAGTGTTGAATGAACAACAAGCAACATGTTGATGCGAAAGAAGGCGGAACAATAATGGAGGCGATGAAGTATGCACAATTGGACACTTTTGAATTAAACCTGTTTCAGTAAATGGTATGATAAATACTCCAATACGTTATCTTTTACTAAGAACCCTTTTGTCGTAGGAGTTCAGATAAAGCTAAGTAGATGCTTATTGCCAGTCATGTGAGTGGTTTAATAAAATTATCAAAAACGACGATACTCTTTCTCCAATTCTTACAATATTGATTCGACAAATTGTTTCCCCATTACAACGTGCATTATTCCTACCGAAATCGGTTTCAGATAACCAATCCGTTTCTTCCCATTCTTTTCCTCCTATACACGTCTCGTTTCCGGTCCAAACAACTGCCCCAACCGCATTGGCTCAAACAATACAAATTGATCCAAAATCAACCATTGTCATGGGGCTCCTTATCATGTGCTTCCAATTTTTCCTGCAGTATCTCTCGCATTCCCGCGAATTTCCGCTTACCGGTAAACAATTCTCCGTCAATCACAGGTAAATGTGTTTATCGTCAGTTGGTTAATAATCGAGCAGTAGGATGATTTATGAGCGGGCTCCCAAAGCTGGCTGAGCGCGGGATTCGCTACCGTATTGGACTGCCGAAACATTTTATCATCATTATTCCAATCATGTTGTGTAGAACAAACCCATCCGTTGCGCTCAATTTTCTGTTTCGTTCTTCCATCATCTCCGGCCAGGCGTGCCGCCGCTGCTTACTGCTTTATTTCCACTGTTTCCGACACGAACTGTGGCCAGGTCGACGGCTCCGGTGCGGTGTACAACTTGTCATGTTCACCGATGCTTCACCCAACCAAACCCTCCAACAGAGACATGGGTCCGCTAAACGTTTGCGTCGGCCGCTAAGGACGTGGTACCCCTTTCAACTGCTCACCGTAGTTTTTCTAGCTCGTGCCAGCTTTGATTCAATTGGCCGCTTGTCTGCTCCACCCAGCACAGCACCCGTCCTAGCCTTCGCCCGGTAGCGAACGGTTCGGTCGTTTTTCGTTTGATTTGTGCTCACCGATACATTCCTTCCATGTTCAATTGAATAGTTTATCAATGTTGAAAGAACGGACACAAAACAAAGAGCAAACAGTATGCTTTACGGGTTTACGCTTGGCCATGAGGACGCCGTAGCTCTTTCGATATCCTTTTTTGCTATGTCCGCTATCGACATGCGTATTTTTTTTAAGGAAAGCTACGTGGAATGTTTGAGCTTAGGAATAAAGGTGTGTGACAAGACGATGAAGCACTAAATTTTCACTAGCTACCATATTTAGGTTGCTCTATTATGAACCTCCGATTCTGAAGAACTGCAATGAGCATAAAAAACAGATAGCTGGGTTTGTGACTGTTTAATGGAGACGCCCAGTAGCTCGTAGAACTTCGAGTGCGAAATTCGTTCAAAACTTTGTATTTGGTAACGGTCCATGTTTTAATCATACGTTGAAAATAAGTTTATAACAGGGATATTGGAAGTCACGAGAGTTTCACTGGGGCAAACAAAATTAACTAAAAATGTTTTATGACAGTATGGTTGCATATGAAATTGTTGATGCAAACAAATGTGTTATATTTAAATTTTCAGTATGAATTATTCAATGTAAAGATTCTTTAATTTTATTCACTAACACGATACAGATAACTGAAACCTGATTTGCTTATCTCTGCTCCTTACAGGAGAACAAATGTTATAAGTATAGCGTGTTCGTGTAATCTTTGCTGCTTTTTCAACCAAATTTAAGCCATACAATAGTGCGTCGTAACCACCATAAAACTCATCCTTTATCGATTAATCAGATCCTTTTCCAGCGCATCGGCTATTGTTCGCCTGGTTGCTATGTTTAAGCCATTTCCCACCACCACCATCATCATCATAACCATCCCATCTACGAAAGGTGGTGTCGAACCCTTGCTGAGCAGGTTAAATATTGCTCAAATGCGCTATTAATTTGTCGTCAAGAGCAGCACGTCCATCCGAAGCCCATTTCATCGACATCGTTGCTCGATGCTTCCAATTGGCCAGGAAAAAATGTTGCTTCTCTTATCTACACAACGTTGGTTCGTTGGCTGAAACTACTGCCTTCCGTGGAAGGCTTTCACAAGGAATCCCGCATTGCAGGTGATCTTTTCACGCATGACACAATGTTATCAGGACAGTATTTCATAGTATCGCTTAAATCACAGCCAGCTTCTACAACAGCACTTGAGCCTTACTGCTCTGCAGGTATGCCGCGAGAGATATACCGGTCAAACAATGTTTTCAAAACTATCAAACTCATTCCGATGAAAATGTTACAGAATTCTCGAAGCTTTGAAAACATTGAGAATTTTAAGTATGGACAGCATTATTATCTTCGTTTACCAAACACGGTTAGGTACATTGACATTAAAGGATAGGGGAAAATTGATTGTGTGTCTCAGAAAATTATCCGTCTTTAAGTTCCTTGTTTCGATAGAAGGTCTGCCACGTATTTGTAGTAATCAATAAATAAACACACGCATTCCCAACGTTCCATTGGGTTCTCCCCCGGGAACAACAGTCGCATGTGTGAAAGTGACGAAAGATAGCGTGTACATAATTACCCGCAGGGTCACTGCTGTCAGAACCGGCTGGTTCCGATGTTCGTAGCACCTTGTTACTTGTTCCCAGATTCGGCTGCCGATAATGTCTCCAATATCTCACTCGTCCACCGTCAGGCTTTAGCTCGCTTTCCCGCGCTTCTTTTCCCCTCCTCGGTACTGTACCACAGTGTGTAAGAATCGGATGTTCGCTCCGAGCGACAAGAAAATTACCGACAATTACAAATTCACTTTCCTCCAAACAAATCACCTCCGCCTCCATCGGCGAGGTGTTGAACGCACGAACACACACTGCCGACGAGCCAATGGCTGCCCCGGGGGAAGTAGTGTGCAGATGGTCCTTCCGTGAATCAACCCCTCCGGTATGCAGCACTTCAATGCCAGTTCCACGATTTACTTTCCTTGGGTGTTGTCTTGTGGTCGGTAGGTAAGCGGAAAACCGTTGTCATTTGGTTTGCGATTGGATTGTAAAACACCAACCGCTCCCCGTTCTGCCACGGGCATAAGATTCGCCCGGTGTTCGGATTTAAAAGGCAAACAACGACGACTTAAAGCAACCATAATCGTAAGTTACCGGGTGCGTACCGAACAAATCGGTTGTGGAAGTCGTTTGGGAGGCGGTGTGGAAAATTTCGCCCTATCTCCATGTGGTGCCATCGGCTTTGTTTTGAATTCCAAGGCTAAGGCTTCAGATTCAGAGCTTAGCTTCCTAGTTCGGGCAAACCGTCCCTTCCGTTTCCCCAAAGGATCATTATCACATATTACCCAGCTCAAAGACGCTTCTTATTCATGTGTATGTGTGCGCGCGCGAAGGGAAAACGCAAAACAACCCACGCCATGATTGTTTTGACTGTACTAGCCTGCGGGTGTGGCACAAGGAGTGAAATCGATGACACTGTCTGCCAAACCCCGGACTCGGCGCGTCAGTTTGTCAGGTGAGGTTAACCCTGACGGTTCGTCCCTTTACCTTTCTTTTTTTCGACCTGTGCCTGTGTGGGAAGATAAATTGAATCCTTTCGTAAACCCCCTCCCAACTCGCACACGCACACAGAAGCGGGACGGCAGGCCGGCCGTCGGAGTGAACGAGCCTGGGATTGTGGTTGCCGCACGGACGGCGCCAAACCGCAAGAAAGGCCAGAAATAATCCCGAAGCGATGGAATAATAACCATTTCATCGCCGCCAAGGGACGGAAGATGTGCCGAGGCTAAGGAATATGGAATACCGTTTCCCCGGCGTCGCCCGAAATGTAGTCGAACCCCGGCTTCCTTTCACGGTACGAGGGACACTGGCGGTGGCGGTGGTGCGCTTGCGATAATACACTGCATAATCTATTATGTGTCACATTTGGCTGTGTAAGTGAGCACGGTCTGGTTGAATATAAATCTTCTTAATGTACTTATCTGTGAACAGACATACACCGTTCCATTCGGCATTGGATCGTTTTGTGGCAAAATGTCCGAACATTATACGTTGCTTCTTTGTGTGTTAAAAGCTAAGCTAATTTTCAACATTCAATATCCTGTTTCAATATTTGCATCCTTCGTTTAGCTTAACCATTTGTTATTACTCTGGATGCAATAGGCTTTATTAAGTATTAAATAATCAAGCCAAAAAATAGAGACGATAGCAGTTCAATCGTCACTGTAATCATTCAACAAGGAAAATCCTGTCAGGCGATCCAATCTGGTTGATGAGAAGAGTCTATGGGGGCTAATGGAAACTACAGAATTCGGTTGAAAGATAATTTCTTATCTAACTGCTTAGATGCCTTTATCGGTATTGAACAACAAAAATGTTATACATGTTTCTTATTTATCCAAAAAGTTAGAAGTAAAACAACAGCATCATCAACGGGCTCATGATAGTCCGAGGTACAGTTTTACAAGGTTAATTGGAAATGTACCACATGTTTCAGAAGAATTCGGCTGATAAATCAAAGGCATTTTGATACACAAAAAATAGATCTGCAAGCTTCATAATGAATAAACAAATGCAAACCGAAAATTGGGAAAGAGGAAATTTGACGTGGTTCGAGCAAGGCTTACCTGTCATCGTAGACGAATCCCGCGTTCAGTGTGTTGATGTACAGTACGAAGGCCAGCGAGCAACAGCCTAAACTAACGTAATCCATGCTGCAAAGAGAAACGAGAGAATGCGTTTCGATTACTATTCCCTCAACGACAGACGGGCGAGGTGTAGATTTATGTCGTAGGACTAACGGATAATGCACCACATAAATGCATCTATTTAATCTCACGTCGGGCATGCAACCCGAACTGATGTTTTCTCCCCGTTTGACTCCTGCAAAGTGGAGTCCCTAGTCGCTCCGGCCCAAAAGGGGATTGCTTATTTTGCAAATATCGATTTTGGGTTAATCCCGTTTTCCAGCACGCGAAAACGGATGACGAAAGGCGGCCGGAAGGCATCCGAGAAATGTTCCGCAACAGGTCACCCTCCAGGAGTGTCCACACGCGGGCGAGTTACCGATGGTCGCTTTTGCAGGGATTTTCCAGCTGACCTTCTACCAGTCCCTGCCAAGGAGTGCAACCATCGGCAGGCATCCAATCCGCTTGCAATTCGACACGGCGAAAGCTTTCCATATGGCGTAGGTAGCACGGAGGAGTGGTACACGTGGAGAACGAGGAATCAGCGATTCGATTTGATATCGATCAGCAGGACAAGAAACGAATGCCACAAGCCTATATCGAAATAAGCTGGTACTCGCACGGGGTTCTTTTTTTGTCCCCCTGCAGGACCTTTGCTTCGAGGCGCGCCCGATACCACAGCATACTTCTTCCGGCCCACTAGCACAGATTATCGTAATTAAATTCGTATCGAAATTCAATTTATGCACAATTTTGCAGCCCACGGCCCGCTCGGTCCGGCTGGCGATGGGCTTGGGAGTAAAAGTACGCCGCACACTACGACGACGCCAGGGAGGCAGCGTGATGAAAGACCGAAAGGATTTTCCGAGTATGCCGACTGGAGGGACTGGAGGAACAACGGGGAAAATGGCGCTATCGGGGCTATCCTACATTCATTCCCACAAACACACACCAACACACACACACACTCTCTGGCTAGTCCTCGGGCAATCCTGAGCAAACAGTAAAAACCGATAATTCTCAATGCTGTCCCGGCTTTGGTCATTAAATCTGAATAAATTGATACGCTTGCCAGGCTCGCCGGGCCGGCTTTGGTGCGAGGAAAGACGGGATATAAATCGGTTTAGCACAGCATCGGTGGGAAAAACGAGCATTACCCCGGAGCTGAAGCTGACCAAACGGGGCGAGGGGGGACGGTCACGGCAAAACTCGTTCAACCGTTTTCCAATTTCTCAATCCATTATGCCCTATGTTACAGGGAACACAGAACAAAAAAAAAACGACAAGAGTAACAGACTGTAGGCTAAAAAAGCACGATGCAATGTATGCATGTATTCAGTTTATGAGACAGATTTATATCACCTTCGCATGAGTGGTGCCGATTTGCCCTCAACACACATTACGCTGATGGTGGAAAACCAGTTGTTGCAAATCTATTGTGCGGGAAAGCTATGCTTTCATGGAAAAGTTTCACTTGTAGCGAAAAATTGTTGGAACTATTTCCAACCTACAACTGTAACTAGAACAAAAGACCACAACTGGTATGCCGAGAATGCTGGAACTCATATCTAAACAACCGATTCAATTTGAACCTAATTAGCCCTTTTCCATTCTGGTAAAAGGGAAAAGTTGTGCATGCGCAAATCACTGGTTTATACATCACGCTGACAAGCACGAATGCGAGAAATGGCTCGACTAGCAACTTTACTTCCCATGCACCGTTTACTTGCCGACTTTCAATATTTGCCATTCGTCAGAGATCACCGGAAAATGTTGCAGCAGTTTCCCAGAAGACACTCCGTTTCGAGTCTTTAGGTACCGTTTGTCAGAAGTTTTGGTTTTTTCACCAGATTCCCAAACCACAGTTTCGTTCCAAGGGGGGGACGACCAAAAATGGAATATTCTCGTCTGCACCAAATTCCCTCTCCCGACACGCTTAGGTTGGCCGGGGGAAAGGCTCGGCTGATGAAAATTCACACCCTAAACCCCATCTCTGTTCGTTCGCCCTTTTCCGTTCCAACCATCTGCAAACCCCGGAGCGGAACATATTCATGCGTCGACGTATGATTTTATCGTACAACGCTCATTCAACGTCAAACAATGAGCCGAGCTCGGCAGGATTGCGCTGACATATCATCGCTGGCGTATCCTTTTCCCGAAAAATATTCGTCGGCTCAGGAGGGACCGTGCACGAGGGGAGCTCCATTGCCGAAACCGGTTTAAATTTTCGGCATTGGCTTTTCTGGCGGGCTCGGTATGAAAATTACACATCAGCTCCACCCGCAACGGCAGCAGCAGATTGGTTTGGCTTTTCATTGCATATGTCATCTCACCTGTGCATTTCATCCCCAGATCCATCCCCCCCCCCCTCCGGCTCCACGCTGCCGCTTCGTATGCACACATAACTGCATCTCTGCTGGATCCGACGCTGATCGCAGCTTCATCGCGTTCCGGGCTAGGAATTCATCCCGCCCGGGCGATGTGCGAGCGTACGTGTGCTCCGGCAGCACAAGTTCACCCACCCGTGCCGTGTACGTGTGCGAGCTGCATTGTGCGTTTTTCACGGCAGGTTTTCCGGCGCGTAGAAATGCAAGCCACGTGCATGGAATAAAGGGGTGGCCATGGCGGCGGCGGGTGGACACGGAGCTGAAGTCAAGTCAAAGTTAGCTAACGTGATTTATGCCAAAATTAAACATTTCCACGTACAAATTATAATCAAAAATTCAAATTCAAACCACCTTCCTTGCCTGTAGGGGAAATTGGAGCCGATGCGAGAGCGAAAGGGAGGAGGAAATGGCTTCATCGGAGTTTGGTGGCCCGTTGCCGTCACCTTCCGGGAGGATGCAGCTCGACAATCGCGATTGCAAGGTGCACGAGGTTATCTTCTGCCAGAAGGAGCCAGAAGGGCAGCCCGGAACGGGGAGGAGCAACTTTCATTAACCTTCGCCTTCGCTTGGCTTGGAAAGCGGCCGGAAAAGCTCGTTGACCGGGGTTTGGTGCGAGTAATTTCAAAATGTTGCTAAATGGATGCTGCCGGCGAGTGAAAGGTCGTGATAACGGTTTAGCTACTATGCACGAGGTGAAGTTGCTTGCATAAGCGAAACGGTTGACAGTGATAAAGAACGATTCGCTTGACTTCGGAGCCGCTTTTATCCGCAAACTCACAAACGAATTTGATGCAAGCATATAAGCGTCAACAGGAAATTATATTATAACAGTTTTTTTAATGTAAAAGGCAAATAAGGTGCATATTTTTCAAATGATTTGTCATCTCAGCTGGTGAAGAACTCCAAGCACCAAGAACTCCAAGCACCAAGAACTCCAGCACCAGATTCATGGCCAAACACTTGACCTCGGATTGGGCACAGTTCGGACACCCTTTACGCCATTAGGAGCAACAGTGCCGTCCGGCAAGATGGACTTCCGTCTTGTGGTCGCTCCTTTCCAAACCGGAAGTCTTTTGCTCAAGCTACCGGAATGTCGAAAAAGAAATCCTCACTGCCTTTGACCCCTGCGCTCCCAAAGCCAGGGGAACAAAACGTGGGCCAAAATGTAATTTATTTCCTCACTTTGGCGCGCTTACGATCTGCTGCACGGCTTCGGATCTTCATGCCCGAAAACCAAACGCATAATAGCCATTATTTTTCTTTTTGTGCACAATGAACCATTCTTCGGTTGCCCGCCTCGGCAAAAGGCAAGCTCACATTTTCCGCATCGACTGCAGGAGTTTGTGTGTGCTTGAGTGTATGTTTGCGTTGGGTAAGGAAACGGAATGGAAAAGCTTTAAGGCTAAGCCGAGCTCCTTCGCGCAACGACGGAGCGGAGGGTTAAGCAAGTACATATTGTGATGGATTTATTTACTCATCGCTGAAAAGGATTTTCACCTTGGGCGTGTGGAGTGGGGCAAAGAAAAATACTCATTGTGAGTTTTTCCTTCATCCTTACTCTTGCTTTTCAAACGGTTAAAAGTCCATTTCACGTGAGCCTTTGGGGTACTTTTGTTTGCTGGTTGGTTCTGTACGTTCTGTCCGCCCTTGTCAAGTATTGATTAAATTGCTGTTTCACTATGAACACTCAAACCCGGTCGTTTTTCCAACACAAATACAAACGCTGGAGGAAATCGTTGCTCACGTCATTCAATTTGCGGACAATCGCGCGAAATCTGTCAACCTTGTACGGGGTCGGTTTCATTAAAAGGGAAACGATGGAGGAAACTGATGAAAGCGTGTCGGAAAAAGGAACTACCTTTCTATCAGAAGAATAGAAACAATCTAAACTTTTATACTAATTTCTATCGTAAGAGCACCCGAAAAAAGGGTCCGGAGTGGGCTGAACGAAGCGCAAGAATGCGGCCCGAGCCCGAAAAACAGTAAAGGGAATGTTGGTAGGCAAACGAGTGAACCTTAAATTTTCACCACCATTTTCTCTTTATTTAGTTTTGCCGTTCACTTTTATTTGTCGCATTTTGCTCGGTTTTCCCTTTTTTTCGACCTGCAACCAGAAGGAAAAAGGATACGAAAGGAAAACTCCAGGCGAAAACCGGCCATTGCACGAAATTCCTCAGCAACGCGGTTCATTCTCTTCGGTTCGGAGTTTTCCGTTCGCTCGACCGGGTTGCATTAATGGTGCTTGAAACTTAAACCGATGCTCATTAAAATTAAGATGGCTTCGTATTCTTCCTACGCGTAGCTTTCCTCTCATTCTCTGTCGGGCTGTTTCTAATGGGCCGTTAGGGTGGGAAAAAAAGGGGAAAATGCTGGGAGGTGCGGCGGTTCTCTGACCCTTCATTCGGGTCCTCACATGCCGTTTTGCCCGTTCCTGCACAACCGCACAAACACCCCTTCAGGCAGTTTCAGATAATGAAATTTTCGAGAAGACAATTTTCTTCAACCTTTCCCAACCACGGCATTTTTGTTTCTCCTTCCACCACAGGCAAATTCCCGGCCCAGCAAAGTAGACTGCGACCGGGATCAACATTGGAAAATAAATAAAATGGAAAACTTTCTGCAACTTTCTCATTTCCTTCTCGCTGCGATCACTGTTCCCTTTTTCCCACGTTCAGTGGCATTTCCCAGCAGCAGCACAAGCACAGGAAAAAGCATCTGCAGGATGTCACGGAACGAACTTTGCATTGGCCAGAGTCGCAAACGGAAAAGCGAGCCCTCGGAAATCGAGAAGGCCGGCCGGACGGGAACCTTTCGGGTGGAACAGATTTTCCAGCAGACTGGCAGTGAAGCCCACTTCAGGGAGGCCAATCGCAATGGCTTCGCAAGGCGGAGGAGGGCAAGTGTGCGCCGCGGCGAGAGTTCGGCGAGTGCAAAGTTTGGCCACCAGAAGCTCGGCGAGGGCCGCCAGGGAAAACGCGCCCGTATGCCGGGAAAATGGTGTCTGCCATTCGGCATCGACATGACCCCGACGTTGCCGGAAAACGGCCGCCCGATGGCATCGCCGTCTGTCCATCCGATCAGATGCACATTCCATTTGTGTTTGGAAACGTGTGTTCAAGAAAGAAAGAGAAAGAAAGATAGACGGAATGGTGGAAGAAGGCGTATAAGAGGCCTTTTTTTTGCTGCTTTCCTCTTTCCTCTGCCAAACTGTTCGACTGCTGATCCGTAACATATGCAAATTTTCGATTGTCAGCCAGAGGCCCTGGGGAAAGCGACCGGTTTTGCGGGGAAGTGACCGGCCAAACCGAACCAAATGTGGGTGAGAAACTTTTCCAAACTGCCAAACACTCTCCCGTTCCGCCCGAAAGACGAGCCGCCTGGGACCGTACAAAGTTTCTTGTCGCTTCTTAAAGAGCGGCACATCGTTGAACGATACCGGGCTTCCGTCAAATTTCTTCCACCCAAAACTCGGTAGCCACGATCGCAGGGCGATGGCTTTCCGTTCATTGCATCATCACATACCATAAACCACCAGACAAGACTGATTTTTATGTGACATCTTGTGGTGGTTGTTTCTTGTGGCCGGGTGTTTGGAAGCCCGTACGTATAGTTTGCGATGCAACTTTTCCTTTAGGAGAATGTTTGTTTATTTTCATTTCAAGTGAACATTTTTTCCATTTATCAAACAACACGGTGTGGTTTTTTTTCCTGGGTGTGCTTTTGTGAAGTTCTTTTCAGATATTTCATTTATTCCGATTTGATGTACGTTGCATACATTTTATATATTTTAAATTTGAACATCAGCTAAGAACATGTTTGAGGAACGTTTATCATAATGATACCAATAAACGGCTAAAAGAGGTAAAAAAAAAAATTGGAAACGATCTAACGAGTGACATTCAAAGTTGCTAAAAAAAGAGATATTCATGAAGTATTTGTCCCTTCTGCCAAAAACACAACTCTATAAACAGTACGCTGAAAAGCAATTCGAAAAGCCATTTACTAGGAGCGACTTAAAAGTTGCTCAAATTTTCAACTATCAAGCAAAATGTTATTTTTAGGATATGTGCTGTGTTGGATCTTTTAACAAAAATGCATGCCGTGGATATTTTCCCGTACAACATGCGGGTTCGTTCGAGTTACCATTTCGAATTTGTGCACTCGGTTCCCAGTACGTCATTTCATGTTGAAAATAGTTTCTAGCCGGACCCTGACCAGAAAACTAATTTCAGAAAATCGATGAAAATTAAAACATTCATTATCGACCGCCGCATCGATTGCAACCACGACCAACTGCCAAAAACACGCGGCCATATGGTATTTAGCAAATCCATTCCTATTCGGCCCACGCGGCAGGGCCCGCTACGTTCGTGGTGGTTCTTTTGCGGTAGCCATCCAAATCCCAACACATTCCAAACCGTCGGATCGTTTGACAGGATTCTCGCGGGATGTCCCAGGTTCCCTTCAAAATTTCAATCGTCGTTACGCACTTGGTGCCGCCAACAGTACCACTTGCAATGGCGTGTCTGACCGAAAAAGCCTCCAATTTCCTGTGCGCGGTCGAACTTGTTTTTGTAGCTCTTTCCGCCATTGGACAGTGGAAAGACTGCTCTGGCAGGCTCGTATATCCGATGCTTCCCGCGCTCGGAGCGTTGGATTTGCACGGCCTGGAGGACATGCGCCTATCGGATCGCCCGGGAACCTGATTCGGTTGGTCGCGTTTGTCAACCGCAAAACAGCCAGCGGAAATAATGACCATTTAGCTTCTAGTTTCAACTCTTTTTCTAGGTGTAGTCAACGTCGGGCTTTGCGGTCTCGATGGAGAAGAGCAGCTCTCTACAGGGTTGGACTTTCGAATTGGAATTTCGAAATCATTGAACGCGGAAAGTGCCGGAAGTTTCGGGAGAACGTATCGGAAGTTTGGGAAAACAACATATTTGTCCCGTGCTAATACTGTCGCAACATCACTTTAATATTTATGTCCAATTCGTAGTTGGATCAACTATCACCTAATTCGTTTTTCTAAGTTTGAAGAACGATTTGTGTGTAAAATGCGCGAGTTGAATAAATACTTTATCATTTAAAATCAGTTCCTTAAATCGAACCCTGAAATAGAAATAAAATCCCTCGGTCAACGGCGAGCAAGGCATCATCATTAGCGCAGCGACAAAAACCTTCCGGTGCCTTTGCGGCACTACTTAGCAGGAGCCAAAGCTTAGGCATGTAGTTTTGATTTTGTGAATTTTATATCAGCTGTTCTAGGTACCTGTTTCTCATTTAAGCTTTAATTAATTCCTCACTACCCGGTTGGCGCTGGAAATGATGAACAGCAAGCAAGGAGCAAATAAAAAAAAAATATCCGCCCAAACTTCGCCGATAAACTACCGGTGGGCGGTAGCAGTTGCCGCTCCTATAGTTCATTGCCGGTGGCAGCTGGGAATGGGCAATCCCCCACGGAAGGTCCTTGCGGTGCATAAGCAGTTGCGTCATAAAACGTTGCGTCCCTTCATCTCACGCCAGGGGATGACATTGATGGGCGCCGTGGCCAGTGAAGGCCACAACAAAAACCCGATGGTGAAGCCCTGGTGCGGCGAAGGATCGTCCCTCTGTGCCGCCCTAAAGTGAGTGACTGAACTTGCCAGACTCCAGCAAAACCTCCGAAACTCATCAACTCCTTCCCAAGTGCGGGACAGCGGAGAGGCAGAGGTCGGTGCGGCCAACCACCGTTCGCTCGTTTTTACGACGGCCAACTTTCGGTGCTAACTTGTGTAAACCTAACGATGCTTCCAGGCAGCACCAGTAGCAGGGCACAACATAACGATGCTGCGTCTACTACAACCGGCTTCGTATGCTGCATCACAGTGTAGCTCATTGTTCGGCTAATGGACGCGGCTCGGGACGTTCCACCTCGCAACCAGCGCCAACAGGAAGAAGCCCGCACATAACGGGCTGCACATCATCGTCTTTCACATTTTAATAATTCCCCACTCGCAGCTCCACACACCTCCCTGCCCTTGCCCAGCCGCAAATGCTCCCGAAACGCTCTGCTCCTTGGAGGTTTACGTGCGACTCATAATCACTTTCACCCTTCTGGCGGCGGTGCGTCCCCTGCCTCACCGTGCGAGGGCATCCTGTGCGAAGGCGCATCCTCTTTCAGACGAGCACTAGAATCTGTTCGCATCGTTCCGCAGCCCCGAAGCTCGAGGATATGGTGCAGGGTTCGTGTATTCATCAGCAGTTTAATGGTATCCGTAAAGTGTAGCTCCAACCAGTGCCTAAGATTCTTTCGGTAATGCTACTCGGAACGACGAGGTTTCACTCTCGTTCTTTTGTTGCCTTTTTCCGCCGTCTGCTCCGCAACGGAAGTGTGTGATTGTGTGTGAGTGTGTGTACCGAGTGTCCATCGACTTACGGGAGGTTGGAAGACGGAGAAGTTTTACAACAATTTTTACATGCCAGCTTTATGCAGATTTAATCAAACGTAATTTATTATCTTAATGGTGTTTTAATGCTTGCCTATGAATATAAATTACCGTTCTCCCGGGCACACAGAAAGAGTACGTTCGACGGTGGACTATACGGATCTTCCCGAAACATCCAACCCCCCCTATGTCTAAACCAACCCGGTTTTGGTGACCGTTTATCATGGAACGGTTGCCTTTCGCTGCGCTCGGCCAGCTAGCCCTTCGCACGTTGACCATGAAGCTAGCACTATCGATGCGAGGGACTTTATTGTTGCAGAACCCGTCCACACTAGCTTCTTTTGGGGGCACTTCTGGTTGCCTCGTCGCAATTTTAACTTGTCCCGGCACGGTGACGTTCTCGAACCGGCCGACGTTCTACGGTAAAATGTATTTCCAAAACCGTGCGTCCGTCCTGATACGTCCTGATCGAAAACGGGTCCCTCCTGCACGGGCCGGGCGGTACCGCTGCAGCAGTTGCCCTGGCAGTTTCTTCCGGCACTTCCCAGAAACCTTGAAACGCGGAAGAAAAAGCTCGCCGAAGCCACACGGTGCTGCACCGAACTGAAGCGGATGGGAAGGAAATTAGTTTTATAATTATTTCACTGGGCCCGTGCATCGTTCGGAAGGAAGCACAGGATGAGCGCCTCATGATTAGGGTGCAGGTGTAACCAGATGAGCGAAAGGTGGAGGATGAGAAAGGGAAACAGAGAGAGAGAGACAGGGGGCGAGGGTACGGGAGCTTTGAAGGTTCAAATCCTCGTTAATACTTTCCCGTACCGTTCGGGTTCGGGCTTCTGGTCAGCTTGTACCAGCAGCGAAGAAAATGCATCGAACCCAGGATGCGCCGTTTTATGAGGGCGCATGCTTGGTGAAGAGGGAAAAAACTTTTAATTAAAGATTAACGTGCATGCCTTTTATTAAAATGAGCTAGAGACCTTGGTCTTGGAATTCAAAACTGGGTCGGGTGGCTATAATCCACACGATAGCGTTGTGTGTCTGTTACAGCTAATTGAATGTAGGGTAAGTAGTTCTAATCGCTTTAAGCATAATTCAATTAGGATTTCTGTGCAAACGACGAGTTAGGTGAAAACCATTATTGTCCATAAAAGTACTGGATAAATTGCAAGTTCATAAACATTCGCATAGATGTATGTTACAATCTCAATTTCCTAGTATCTCCTGCAACATTGACTGATGGCAGTAAACTACATAATTTAACAGGATACAAATTGAAAACGATGATACACGGACAAAACCCATGTTTAAATACATGGAGCATGCGATAAATGTTCCTCCTCCATGCAGATTCCCGTAACGATGCCGGGTCTAATCGATCGGGTCTATAACACATACACGTTGGATTGCAATTGCATCGGGTTGTGATAATGAACTTGAACGATTCTGCATCCATATCGACACAGGGGAAGGAGGATCGAGGGCCAATCGTGGCGGACATGACTTCAGTTATCCTCGGAAACACGAGGGCAATGTAATGCTACGGCATTTCCCCGGAATGAAGGAAACATGCATGAGGTAGGCTAGTTTTGTTTCAGCCGGCATTGGTGAAGCGGAATGCTACGTGCCGATCATTGAATGGAGCAGGAAAGATGAAATCTTGCCATGTTCGATGTGGGACCATTTCATACCCACAATGAAATGATTTTATAACTTACATGCGTTTACAAAGTAGCCCTCCTCGCGTCGAGACTTGTTTCCCGTTCAATAACAAAATAATTTCATCGAAAACGTCGTTTAGTCTCGCCGGGAAAGCCTGTCAAAAGGTGCAGGTGGAGTGAAGTTTCGATTGGAACACTTTCTTTTACCGGCGCGATTACACGCTCCACTCACCTTGACTTGTTGCGTTGTACCATCGTTGCTAAAACGTTCTTTCACTGGCAGAGCGGCTCTTGACGGTTGCTGGAAAAATCATATTACGGTTCACGGCTAGCGCATTTTCCGGCCACACGCACCACCACACCTCACGGACCGGCGCACGCAATAACCACCGGCAATGCTAGGGCACTCACTCTTCGCCTTCGCTGGCAGGTGGCCGTCGCTGGTAGCGTGGCGAATATTTTAACTTTCAGCAACTTCACTTGACTTTTGACTTTTCTTTGGCCCTTTTTTGTATTCTTTTGAACTTGATGCCGGTTTTTTTTTCGCAGCACCAGAGTAGCACTTTTATCTGCCCGCCGGCAATCGCTTTTCCTCACAATTTTTTTTTTCTTCTATCTTTTACTCTCTTAGGTTAAACAAACTAAGCGAAAAACCTAATCAAATTTAAAATGCAATAAAGGAAGAAGAAAACATATTTTATGCACCGAAGAATGGCACAAACACTGCAGCGAATGAAGGACTCGTGTACCGTGCCGGTGGTATGCGAAGAAAGCAAACCCTCGAAAAGCAAACTCGGAAGGCTTCTGTCCAAGAAAACTGTCCACGGAACTATAAGGACGATTGTTTCAAAGACGTCGGCAGCCGGAGCAGCCCGTAGCCTGCTAAACTCGTTGCGGTAATTCGTACCCCGTTTCACTCCACGGCGCCAGCTTCAGAGAGCTCAACGGAAACTGTATTCTGCACTGTCGTCCCGTGCCGTTTTCAGCGAAGACAGCTGAGAACAATCACTTCATCGCAAACTTTCCAACCACCGGTGTCAGAGCTTGCTGTGATGAAACAAACGCAATTCGCTACGACTTTGAAGATGCCCGGCATGGTAGCTGTGTTTTTCATCTTGGAACTACGGAAATCGCTATTCCTTCTAGCTCTTTCCCTCAGTACTCCACATGCACACGAAGGAAGCGAAACGCAGCGCAGGTATTTCCGGCCATGGTCAACGTTCGAGGTCGCGTGCTACTCAATTTTCACCACGCTGCCATCAGCTGTAAACTATTTATGTAAATTTTTGGCAACTTCTTCAGCCGGTTCGCCAACATTGCCAGCGTTGGCGTCTTTTCTCGGTCCAGCGCCAGCCGCCGTCTCGTCTCCAAGGAAACTACCGTTTGCTAAGTTGGGTGAGCAGCATCATTTTCTTCTTCTGAATATCGGCAAACAGAGCCTCGGGCCAGGAACACCTGACTTCGCTTGGATGGATAATGTTTTCCTCGACAAGAAAAGCTTTGGATGAGTATTCTGGCTTCCCACAGGGTGTGGATTTTTCCAACATCTCAGACTCTAAGCACCGCGCATGGTGAATGTGAAGGCGTGCGTGCATGGCTGTATGTTATTTTCGCTGGAGAGTTGGTTGTGCAAATTCCGTCGTCGTGTGTCGCCCAGAACCAGGAGACAATAAAGTTTCACGCCACGAACACGAGCACACGTCGCGAGCGTGAGGCCTGAGGTAAAGCTAGAGGATTAGTTGCAGAAGCCAAACTGCTGCATCCGTGTTCGTATCGGATATCGTCTCATCCACTTCATTTCCTTCCGCCCGCAGCCCGTCCTCGGTCAACTCTCCTTTCTCTACTTGAGCCGCCCGTTGTCCGGAGTGCTCGTGCGTCAGTTGAGAAGGTGAACCTTTTTCTCTGCTTCTTTTTCTATTTCCGTTGAACTCGGATCATCAAAATGTTTTTCCTCCGCATTTCTCCCACTGGAAAAAGATGTCCCGAAGATCCAATTTTTCTTGCGAGAAACTTTTTTCCGTTCGGATTTCTTCGCACGAAGCACAGAAGAAACTGCCTTTCTGCCGGGTGCAGAAGAAAAAAGAAAGAAAAAAGAATCCCCGCTAGTGTGGATTTCGTTAGGATTGGTGTTTTTCTTTCCGAAAACCACTGACGACGTTTTCTGGGTGGCTTTTTCCACCCTTTGCGCCCTCTATTTTCCGGTATAAGTTCGGCGTTCAGCGAAGGCTAGATATTTGGCTGCCGATGAAAGTTTTTCGTAGCAAACGCAACTTCTTCACCCGGGACTGAAGCTTTCCATTTGCACTGCGTTGGCGGAAGCGGAAAAGACTTCGATGAGGTTTTCGTCGAACGATTGCGTCCGGCCGGAGGTGCTTCACGTACGGCCTCGGATTCGGTTTCGGTCCACCAAGAAGAAATACTAATCCAGTGCTACGAACATTTATTTGCCGAGTGGTGATGGGCGAAAGCATAAAAAGAAAGTGTACGCAAAAATAGACACTGAGCTCCGTTTTCCTTCATTCCGGAGGCAAAGAAACGTAATAATAACATCAAATGAAACCCTGAAGGAAAAACGCTCGGGCCTGGACGTTGCAGGGATGGTGAAAATGACGAAAATTTGTTTCCGAAATAAAGGGAGCCCGTTTTTTTTCGCCCGTTTCTCGCCGGTTCTCATGAAGGTCGCCTTTTTCAGTTTTGTTTTCGTGCAAATACGGTCAGCGGTGCTGACCCATTTGTGGAGGATAACAAGAGGAATGGGGGACAACGGCGGCATCGCGAAAAGCCACTACGAAACATGGAAAAGGCTGGAAGGCGGTTAAAGGTTTTTTTTTTTGTGAATTTGGTTCGTTCCGGCTACACCACGTGCTTCACGTCAAATGTGTGAGACGTGTCCATCTTCAATGAGGCGACGGTTCGGGATGCGCATAAGACGCCATTGGCCATTGGTGACCGATACCCATTTCGCAGCTCGGAAAACAAATTTGCGCCGCGCTTGAGCGAATAAAACCAAAGAGAATGAAACGTGCAATAAATTGAGGATATTGCGCTTTTCCGTTTCCGTCGGTCTTCCTTGACGAGGTCGAGTCTTTCTGGCTGGCTCGTCGCTTATTTCGTCTCCGGAACACCCTTTGCGCCCTTAGTACAAGTTGGGGTGTAAAAACCCGACTGGGTCCAAAAAGATTGGACACATTGCATCCCCCGTATGGCTTTGTTTGCACCAGTATCAATCTTTTTCTTCACGAATTGTATGTACGCATGAACTGGGCGATAAGGATTTTTTAAGGCTGAAGAAATATGAACACTATTCGATGCAAGTTAACCGCTTTAACTATGCTATACGGAAAAATAGATTTAAAAAATGCCAGTGTATATAAACATTGTATGTGGCCTAACAGACAACAGGGGGGTTTTTTTCTGACGCTTCGCAACCACTAAGACAGCCCGTTTTGGAGCACTTCTGTCATTCCACTATGTCGCGAAATGGTTTCATTTGCTTGCAAGAAATAAAATCACAACCTGCCTCGGATCATCGCGGCTCGGGCCACTTCCGACGACTCTTGTGCCACGTACGGGAGGTAGGGGAAAATTTATACCACCATAAAACCCAAGCATCTCCGAGAAGCCTGCCACATGGGACCCTTAGGCCAACACCAAGCGCCCTCGCGTCGCTCGCGTCGTTCGTAGGGGGAATCGTATATCTGCGCGGATGTAAATAGTAATGGACGGGCGTCTAGTGCCGCTGGGGTGGATAGTGTGAAACATTGCCGAAAATAATATCGTTCTCGACCAAATCCGGCGCTCCCAAAAGGCGACCCCGGAGGAAGGAAAGTTTTCCCATTTAACCGACGCTGGGTGGATTTCTTTGTTATGCGCGCAGTCAGTGATTTCTTCGCGCGGGCAAAACAAAACCAGTCTTCAGCAGTGGTGATGGGCGAAAGCATAAAAAGAAAGTGTACGCAAAAATAGACACTGAGCTCCGTTTTCCTTCATTCCGGAGGCAAAGAAACGTAATAATAACATCAAATGAAACCCTGAAGGAAAAACGCTCGGGCCTGGACGTTGCAGGGATGGTGAAAATGACGAAAATTTGTTTCCGAAATAAAGGGAGCCCGTTTTTTTTCGCCCGTTTCTCGCCGGTTCTCATGAAGGTCGCCTTTTTCAGTTTTGTTTTCGTGCAAATACGGTCAGCGGTGCTGACCCATTTGTGGAGGATAACAAGAGGAATGGGGGACAACGGCGGCATCGCGAAAAGCCACTACGAAACATGGAAAAGGCTGGAAGGCGGTTAAAGGTTTTTTTTTTTGTGAATTTGGTTCGTTCCGGCTACACCACGTGCTTCACGTCAAATGTGTGAGACGTGTCCATCTTCAATGAGGCGACGGTTCGGGATGCGCATAAGACGCCATTGGCCATTGGTGACCGATACCCATTTCGCAGCTCGGAAAACAAATTTGCGCCGCGCTTGAGCGAATAAAACCAAAGAGAATGAAACGTGCAATAAATTGAGGATATTGCGCTTTTCCGTTTCCGTCGGTCTTCCTTGACGAGGTCGAGTCTTTCTGGCTGGCTCGTCGCTTATTTCGTCTCCGGAACACCCTTTGCGCCCTTAGTACAAGTTGGGGTGTAAAAACCCGACTGGGTCCAAAAAGATTGGACACATTGCATCCCCCGTATGGCTTTGTTTGCACCAGTATCAATCTTTTTCTTCACGAATTGTATGTACGCATGAACTGGGCGATAAGGATTTTTTAAGGCTGAAGAAATATGAACACTATTCGATGCAAGTTAACCGCTTTAACTATGCTATACGGAAAAATAGATTTAAAAAATGCCAGTGTATATAAACATTGTATGTGGCCTAACAGACAACAGGGGGGTTTTTTTCTGACGCTTCGCAACCACTAAGACAGCCCGTTTTGGAGCACTTCTGTCATTCCACTATGTCGCGAAATGGTTTCATTTGCTTGCAAGAAATAAAATCACAACCTGCCTCGGATCATCGCGGCTCGGGCCACTTCCGACGACTCTTGTGCCACGTACGGGAGGTAGGGGAAAATTTATACCACCATAAAACCCAAGCATCTCCGAGAAGCCTGCCACATGGGACCCTTAGGCCAACACCAAGCGCCCTCGCGTCGCTCGCGTCGTTCGTAGGGGGAATCGTATATCTGCGCGGATGTAAATAGTAATGGACGGGCGTCTAGTGCCGCTGGGGTGGATAGTGTGAAACATTGCCGAAAATAATATCGTTCTCGACCAAATCCGGCGCTCCCAAAAGGCGACCCCGGAGGAAGGAAAGTTTTCCCATTTAACCGACGCTGGGTGGATTTCTTTGTTATGCGCGCAGTCAGTGATTTCTTCGCGCGGGCAAAACAAAACCAGTCTTCAGCGGATTGTGTCCCCCGCCAGAACGGATGGTGGAATTCAAATCAGCGAAACAAAAAAGGCCCATGCTCCGTGCGGCTCCAAGCACTACTTTATTGCGTTCCGACGTTCCGAACCGAAACCGGGGGCGCTACAGGCGCAGAAACATTCCTAAGCAATTCGCCTGCCATAGTGAAGATTTGCGAGCAAGAATCATCGTCTCCGGAACCGGGTGGAGGAAGGAACAAAAAAAAAAAGAAACATGTGCCATCAAACGAAATCTGAACGATGCAAGAAGCGAGCTCAATTTTCCCATGCCAAGCGCTCTTTATTTAGTGGGTCCAATTTTCGTGCAACGTGAATTTCTTTTTTTTGCGGCTCTTTTCAGCTTTCGAAAGCAAACGAGCACCAAATTCAAATTCTCCCTCCAAAGCGTCATGCCAGCGAAACAATTCAACTGCCATCATCCTTCGCCCATAGAAACCTCCACCCTGTTCCCCTCGCTGGAGCCGCCCGGGGAGGTGCAAAAGAAATGGAATGCAAAAAAAAAAGGGGAAAACTTCACTTGTTATGTGCTGGATCTTTATAAATTTATCTCTCAATCGAGAAAGTTTGAAAATTGCAACTGATTTTCTTTTAACCTCCCCCCACCGCTCTGCATGCTCCCAAAACACAAAGCGGATTGAATCCGCCTGGTTGCTGGCTTGGTTTTGTCGGCTTCGGGAAGCGCAAATCATGTGAACCGGGCGTGTTGGGTCGTCTCCTTCTCCCGTCCTACACCGCGGTTCTGTTTGAAGCAAACCATAAAACACACATATAAACACCGAGCATAGGGGATACATTTCCATGCTATTATTTGGTTTGGTTATTTTATTTCACTCTTTGCTCGGGCAAACTCTTCCCAGGGAAAAGCCAGCAGCAGTCCCGGAGCCCTGGTACAAGCCTTTCTCTGCGACCCGTGCGCTTGGAGCCTTTGAATGTTCCAGCCTTTATTTGCTTCGAGCCAATACGGTGGCGGTGGCGGTGCTGGAAAACTTCCGAACCGAATCCCGCTCCAACGGTGGAGCGATCGAACACCTTGAGCTCGGATAAAGCGGACGACGAGACGGGCTCGGGCTAACCCGGTTGTGGTTGGTGGTGGAAAATTAAAGAGATTTCTGCATGTTTTAAAATAGAATTTTATGAGCACCGTTGGCATCGTTTGTTGCGTTTTATTTCACTGTTTGTTGTCCGCAATTCAAAACAAGTTTTTATGCAAAAAGTTTCCCTGCAGTACAACACAGGGAAAACTCGTGTTATCTTTTATCGTTCGAAGATATCCTTAAAATTGAAAATATTCATTTTCGATTGGAACTTTGTTTTTGTTTTTCACTTGTGATAAAAAGGGGAAGCTAGCAGTTTTTGAGAACAAACAAATCTTTCCAAATTTAGCTAGCACCATCAAGCTCTAATGAGACAGTTTATCCCGTTCTCATTTCTGGCCCTGCTCTACAAAAGTTGAAGTCCTCGTTAACACAGCACTACTCGTTCAGCTAGTACATGACCAATTAAGCAAAATATCACGGCACCGTTAAGTCTTCCCCAAGCACTTTCGGCTGATAAACACTTCACGAAAGTTCGCCCAGTTGAAGTACGTTCTTCTTTCAAGGATCTTCCGTATTTCTCTACTCCAAACCTTCAACCCGGGGCTCACGATATTCCGTCACTGCATCCGTCCACTGCACACACCGTTCGTCGGAGGCGGCGGGGGGCTTTCTGTTCGCCAAGAAAGAGTGAGCGAAAGGTTCTTGGATGGATCCCCTCCACTTCAGAGCCCTTTCACGTGGCAACGTGACTATCGAAACTACGCTTCCCATCTCCGTGCGAGACTCCTCATATTAACCCGTGACAGCTCGACAGCATGGCAGGGTGCGATCCGGCAAAACGGGCCACTTCTTCCCGCTGCCACCGTTTCTCCGGCCCCGGAGTGGAACCTTTGAAGTTGCACTCGGGATACCCACGTCTCTCATTAGCCTCTGCAGATGTCATCGTCCGGGTGGCTTCGAACGACGCCGAGTATCTAAAGACGTTCCCAGCCAGCCGAGGCACAAACTGGCAACGTCTTGGCACCAATTAAACACTCCTTGCTACATCCTGCCGCTTTCCAATGAACGGAAAGAAAAGCAATGCAGGCGAAGGAAGTCTTACAAAAATATCTTCAAATGTCTTTAACGTTGAACATAAAAGAAGCACTTGGAAAGGAAACAAAAAATGCCGGCGTTCATGATTCTTAAAACTGTATCGCTTTTCTACTCCACCCCCCTCTAGGGGCTGGCAGAACACAAAACGGATCTCGTGACATCGAAGCGAATCTTTTTGTTTTTGTGATCACGAAAGCAGAGGTTCGTTTTTCGGAACGGTCATTTCCAAAGCGCCGACTTCGGAAGATGTGGCCAAGAAGCATCAACTAAAGCCATCCTTTCCTGCATGCCTTCCGTCGAGGCGTTCCACGCTCCTTCGCCGACAGCTTGCGTTTCCATTTTCCACAACGTTCCGGCATGGGGCCCGTACCACCCGGAAGCCGGGGCGGAGTAAACGATGCAACTTGGGAAATTAATTAATTTTCAATTTCGATAAAACAGCTGCCCCGTAGCCCGTCTCGGCCACCCGTGCCACCCTTCGTCGGCGCACAGGAACTGTTGGATGGCTGTTGATAATTTGGACTCGCTCGCTCGCTCGCTCGCCGGAGCGGAATTCAAAGGGCCGAAATCTTCGAGGATGGCTGCTGGAAAATGGTTGAAGCAGCACATAAATCTTGCCATTCCAGGGGCAGGAAGGGAAGGCTGTTTCCGCAGCGACACAAGGCTTTGCGAAAAGTGTCATCCCCTGCCTGCCAGCGGATCGGTGCCATGGGGTGCGATGTGAGGAAAACGGCAAACGACTTTCTCCAAACCGAAACCCAACCGACTCGACCACGGGCGACACGAACGAACGGAGGGACACCGTTCCGAAAAACTGCAATCACTTTAATGGAAAAGCAAGATGTTCGTTCCATCGTTCATGTTGCGCTCGCGCCCACCACCGCCTCCTCCTTCGGGAGCGACCGAAGACGAAGGCGCAAAGGGACTCGGTTCGCTGTTGCTTCTCTTCGATGGCTTAAGTAATACGCTTTCGTCCTTGAGCACATTTTTTACACTTTACTTTTTTTTTTGTCTTCATTTCGATACTTGTTCGACCAAGTTGGCACAATTTTTTGTTTCTTCCTGCAACAAATTTGTTCCACCCGCCCCCCCACCAGTCGGCTGCCACGATCAGATGTGGCATCATCATGAAGGGGGAATTCTTCT
Source organism: Anopheles atroparvus (assembly GCA_914969975.1). NCBI lineage: Eukaryota > Metazoa > Arthropoda > Insecta > Diptera > Culicidae > Anopheles > Anopheles atroparvus. Next base: position 24,836,133 of record CAJZCY010000003.1, on the reverse strand, counting down.
CGCCCACTCCCAATTTTTGTTTTGCTTCTCTAGGTTTCGTCTGCCGCACCTGGCACCACTTTAATATTGGGGCAGACATTTTGTGCGAGAAAATGCGAAGAAAATGTGTGTGAGTGTTGGGGTTTTTTTTGTTCTTCCAACAGCTGTCCGCAGAGAAGCTGTAGCAGGCTAAGCTTTTCGTGATGCACACGTGGCAATGTCAGCCACTCGACAACTTCCGTCCGAATTTGCTGCCCCAGGGCAAAATGGTCGCAAAGGAAGCGGATGTGGTGAAACAGATGGATCGATTCGAAGCAACCGAATTTGTCCTAATGGAGCCGCTTGAAGAATCAAACCCTTCTCCGCTTTTTGAATTAGGCAAGATTTAATGCCGAAAGTTATTATAATGCAAATGGCTAGATCGGTTTCGTATCGTTTCATCTCGTCGAATGTCGAATAAACGGTTTCACATGACGAATTACGAAAGGATTGTCGCGTATCGCGTATCACGTGTTAACATTTCATTTTTCACGGTTTAAGGAAACACACTTTTCGCCGCACTATTTCCTATAGCTGTGGCCTTTCTTATCACAGCACATTTTCACTTTATGCTGCGACCAACGAAGGGCTAGCAACTTTCCGATTTCGGTTTTCCGATTTTCCACTCTATGCACCGCCGCTGTTGCAGAGTGTGTGATGTTTATCTCCGCACCTAGCCCGAATGCTTCGCACTTGTCCGAGTACAAACTGGAAGCGTTCGCAACCGTCGGCGGTGCTGTTTTGCGAAGAAGAAATGCTCTAAACCACTAACCCTGGGACAAGTTTTCCGGCCCACCAGCGCTGACACTGCTTTCCGGTGGTGCTATTTCGGCCCAAGAGGTGACTGAGGAAAGGAAACAAGGACTCGGTACGGTCGGTTACGGTATTCGCGAAACGCGCATGAATGCCATCATCCTTTCGGCGTAAGGACACGGTCGCAACTAAACCCGAGCGCTCGCACGAACGTTCATTTAAATCATCCATCGAGGCAGGTTTGCAAAGCGCACTCCCGGAGAAAAAAAAAACAGATGCTCGGTGCGTTCCCGGGAACTCATTTTCCTCGCGAGAGAGGATCGCCCGAGACATGTTCGAAAGTGGTCGATGGCAATGGTCGGTAAGAGTGGAAAACCGAGAAAACCACCGCTGCCACCGTTTGGCTGGACGTTTCCCTTTCTTGCCGACCGGGAGAAGAAAACAAGAATGCGAGGCAGAAAAACACCCGGAACGAACGGTGGTGCACCGAGGGGTGAGAAGAGAAAGTGAGTGTACAGTTCGAATTTCGAACATCGTCCTCGTGGGCATGCGCGAAAACTGCGCGATACGCGACACGTGAACGCGAGAGCCCGAAGGGATATTGCATTCGGAAGCGGTGCGAGTTTCCACCGAATTTTCCTCACGCGAGTTCCGCGTGAGTCGGGTGGTGAGTTGGGTTTTGGGTGGTGGAAAATGGTGAGTTCGCTCCGGCGCGCGAGGGTTTTTCCCCGGGTGGGCCGGGGCGGTGAGGTGGTAAATGTTGATTATTGCAACGGCGCTCTTATCATGGTCATTGTTTTGTCATCCCACACCTCCCGTCCCACTCGCTCAATTTCGGTCGCTCACAGTGCCTTCCCTTTCGCACGCTCTGCGCTAGCGACCTCGGACGAGGCTGCTTTCGGACGATGCGGCGGAAACGCTCTCAGTCCGTGCTGGCAAGAAGGGAAGTATGTTTCCGAGATGACAACACTCTCCGGCTCGTTGGGGGCGATAGTCCGTCAGGACTTCTCTCTCTCGTTAATGGGGTTTTCCCCCCGGTGGCTGTCTCCTTCTCTCGAACTCTCTCCGACTCCATTTCAATCCCTTCCAACGGGGCCGTCGTTGTCGGAGTGTTTATTTTCCTATTCACATCTCCGAATCTATTGCACGAACGAGATTCTTCTCACGGCCGGGGGGAAAGATTTTCCACGAGTTGCTTGCAGGTTTTGGCTGACGAATCGTACGTTCCTGGCACAGTAGAGTCTGTACGCACGGTTAGCGAGAGTGTTGGGAAAGAGAAATGAACCGCACCGTGGGAACGTTTTCTTCGCTGGTACGCACATTTTCCGCCAGATGATGCTGCACTTGGAACGATTTGAATTAAAACTAACTTAACCGAAATGGTTTTGATCAGGGAAACTATTTGCTCAACAAATGAAAGTTAACGCCTTTGCAATGAACCACTAGAAGAAGCGCCAAGAAGAATCATCCACTGAAACATGACCGTGAATGGGATGGGTAATATATTCCAAAAACAAATTGAAAATTTAACTTCTTCTTCATTCAATTCGGGTCTGAGCAACGCGTCTCCATACTCAATTGTACGTTACTCAAGTTGTAATGTAAGTGTAAGCCTCCACTTGCCCGGTGCTATTGAGATGTTTAAGTCATGCAACGGTGAAACCCGTGGAAGTAAAATTCCCTCACCCTGTTGCCGAACTCTTCAAATAAGTCCTGACTTTACGCTGCATTCCATTCGGTAACAAACTGCAAACCGTAGGAGTACTTGTCGAATAACTCTTCAACCGACTTGCTGGCTCCCATTTTTAGACACCCGGCAAGGCATGAAATTACACCTATCGTTTACCCATCGGTTTAATTTAATTAAAACGACTTTCCATGCACTGTTCGCGAGAAGTGGTTGCGACCGGTGGATGGACGGAGCTGTGGCAATCGGGATTAATCCATCGCAGCTCGGGGGAAAAAAAGCTGTCCCAATCCTTTTACCGGTTTTTTGTCGAGTAAGGGTGTTTGGCTCGTGCACTTTCGTTGTGTGAAAATGGTAGATCTGAGGGAGGAAAGCGAGAAGCAAAAGCGCGGAACTAAAACGCTCGACGCGAACTATTCCCACAGTTTGCGCAAGAAATCGTTGCTACGGTAGGGACGCTTCCGCAACCGTCGTCGAAAAAGGGCACTGATGAAAGAGCCATTCCTCTAATCACCACACATTTCGTTTAATTGATTTATAAAATCGGCTTGCAATTTAACCAAACAAACAAAAAACCTGGAAATCGGGCCGAGTTGACGGCTTCAAGTGAGAAACTTCACGTCAAAACAAAAAAAAACTCGATTGCATTTCCAGTTGCTCGTTTGAGACGAACGAAGATAAAAATAAAATAATTTCTGGTAAAAAGAAGCATGTTTTTATCCAATTATGTGTCGTATGTCTAGAAATGGTCACCATTTTTTCCTGTTTTTAAATATGGTTTAAAAATAAATTGTTGGATTTACGTTTGATTTAACAGAATTTGGTTGTAAAACTTCACTGGTTTGTGTTTGTGATGGCTTTACAATATTTTGCAGACTCAAAACTCATTAGCCAATTGTGGTATGAACACTTTTCTCTGTTAGGAATCGGGTAGCTCATTAACTTTGTACGTTCCACACATCACATTCTATAGGCTTCAGCGAACAAAGCGTTCATTATGTTCGTCGTTGGCTCGGTTTGGAAAACGTAGACCGCGCACCTGTGCCACGGGCTGCTGTTCCACTGGTCAGCAACGTGAAACCAAAGAAGAAAAATTTCCACCATGATCATATTCACCGCCATTCGCTTTCGTCATGTTTTCCGAAAGGTTGCTCGAACGAGTCCGGTGCTCCCCGACTGACGCTAAATTCTCTGAAGGACGGATGTAATTTCCAAGCCCGTAGCAAATTAAAAACGTACGTTTTTTTTTTTTTTGTTCATACTATCCTTACTTTGGAGATCGTGATCCATTTTGTTTTTCAAACCTTTTCCCGGGGTTTTCTCTCGTCCATGCAACCATATGTCGGTGGAAAAGAATCGTGTGTGTAGGGAATAAATTTCCGGCAAAAAAATATAAAATAACCTGCACGAACAACTGGTTCCACATCAAAGAGGTGTTCTGTTTCAGAGGTGGTTTCGTATTCACCAATTAAATAAGATCCTCATCGTCGAAGAAATTACATCCGCAAAAGCTCATTCTCACTGACGGTTGGTAATGACGGAGAATCATTGTTTGAAACAGTGCAGCTTTTTCGGTGCAACTTTCACATTGAATACTAATGGAGTATTTTGTTACTCATGCTCAGGAAAGTTATGATTATGAGAATAATGAGATCCATTGAAAATGAAATTGAAAATCAGATTCATCCTTGTTTTCAGGAGGAGAAAGATACAAATCTAAAAAAAAAGAAGCACTTGAAGAACGGTTCCATCAGAAACTTCAGCCTAATATAAACATTTCTTCTAATAGTTGCATACTTACTTCTGCTTGCTATCCACCAAGCAGCGACAAGCATAAATGTGCCTAAAAGACCGAAACAGCCCCCTCCCCCTCCCTCCCGGTGCCACGTGTGTATACGTGTGTGCTTTCTCTAGCATAATTCCTCAAATGTTTCGGTTCAACAATCAGCTAACTAGTTGTTCCGCTCGGGCAAAACTTTTGCCTCCGCTCCGTCGGTTGATGTTGCGTAAACTCAAGTGCTCCTACGTCACCTACGACGACCGGCGGCTTTCGCCTCGAACCGACGGCAACAATTTTACACACTATCGGCATCGGTTTCAAAACTCATTACCACAATCTTTTTGAAGATTTATGAAATTTTAACTAGTTTTACACCAGATCAACCAGCCGGAAGTATCTTTGACACAAACTTAAACGAAACGCGCAAAACTTTTCCACCGCCGGGTGCTTTTTCCTCGTCATCGAACGGAGTGAGACGGAGAGCTTAGAAGGGGGAGTGGGCGTTGGAGAGGGCAAGATGTTGTGTAACTTTGCCACAAGAGCCGCCTCCCGAACCATTTCCATTACAAACCATACGAGAGTAACGCATTGCCTGCAAGCGGTCGTTAACGATTCAAATTTTGAAACCATCCTTCACCCGATAAAACCCGGCGGTGTGTATGTGTTTGTGTGTGTTTGTGTCCCGTCAGCCCAACAACCCGAGCCCGATTGAACACCGTAGTAGTGCCGGATCCGCCGGGCGCAATAGTGGAAGTGATGTACCATTAAAATTTATAACATCGCACGTCTCCGATGCGGCGCGCCTGCCCGGGGGTGAGTCTTGCAGACTTTCGAGTTTTTCCGAGGCGCCCAGCGTAATTCCCGTCAGCAAACCGGGGAGCACTCGGGAAAGTTTGTAATCCAGTGGAAAATTGGGCACTCGAGAGGCACCAAGGAGCTTGCAGCGGGGCGCAGGCGAGTGCAGGGGGACCGGCGGGACCACTGGATGCAAACTAACCCAAAAGCCAGTATATGAGGGAGCCCAGTTTCGCTAGATCCGACGGAGTGAAGATTAAGGGAAAACAAATTAATATGGAAACACTCGTTTTCCCTTGATCTTCCGCACACACGGTGAGGCTACCCAGGAAACTCCCGGCCTGGGACTTTGGCCTCCGTACGACCAGCAACCCGTGCCGGACGGAGCGTGTTTCTCAGTTTAGCAGCAACTTTGCGTGTATTCAAAGTTGTTTAATTAACACTTGCCATCTTTATAAATATTTCACCAGTTTCTTTCCCATCGTAAAATCATCACCCCAATGCCGCGCCGGGTGTCCGGGTTGAACATGGGGGGGGGGGGGGGGGGGTAGGATCATCTTACGGTTCGTTCGAGGTCCGAGGATTCCGTGCAAACGAGAATAAGCTCGTCAACCGCAGCAGCCTCATGCTGTTGGAGACCTTGTTGTTGAGGCCACCACGAGCTCCCCACCCGTTTGAAGTTGAGACAAAAATGAACTCGCTGTGGGCACAAGGAGCGGGCATCGGGAGAAAGTGCTTTCCTGGCGGGGTTTCGTACTCTCGATGAATAGTTAATTGATAAGCCGCAGGTTCTTCGGTGTTCTCCTCCTGTTTTCCCGACGGCACGCCGGCAACCGCCGGTGTGTTACGGTATTTTCATCGTTGTGCCCCCTGAAGCTGGCCCCGAGCTGGTCGAAATTGTCTTTGCCCCGGCTAAAGTTGATGATGAAGTTGATGGTGACGATCGTGATGCTGGTTTCCTTTGCAGGGTCACTGTACCCAGTGTAAGGTCGTGTGAAGTTGAGCCCAAGATTCGCTCTAGAGTATGCTGTGGATAAAATGGGGCTGACTCCAGGTTGGCAGCACTCCGGGCAAATGAGTTCTTAGGTTTGAAACTCCATGGCTTAATGCATAATTTGTCTTCAGCTCCCGGCCGACCGAGACGAACTCCAAAAAGTCAATTAATATTAATGAAATGGCTCACCGTAAGGCAGGCGTAGGTCCCGGTTTGGGGACGATTTTGGAAATTTTTCCTTCAAATTAGTAAAATGTGTTGGCCGAAAGATCAAACGATCGTGCTTCAAATTTTTGAGGTACCAAAATAAAACTGGATGCACTCAGCAAACAAACCAACCACACTCCGTGGATTCCGTGGTCAATCCATGCGGGTTGATTGCTTGCAGAAACTCCTTTCCTCCCCCTTATCCATGCATACTTTATCATTTGCCAAGGTACTCAGAACGGTGTCAAGAGGAAGTTTGTTGAAACGCAAAAGTGTAAAGCCGGTCCTCCAAGATAGACATGTTTGTTTACCGCACAAATAGTTCAACTCCCTCTCGTCGCTCGCTCGCACTCTATTGTTGACTCTCCTTGACTAATCGCTTGTGCAATAGTTTCACCAGCTTTCCGGCGAGGCGATAAATCAACACACCCACATCTTAACAGATTTAAGACACATTAGTCGACTACTTTCCACCGTGGAGCGCCCGCGGGTTGCGGGTCCGTTTGTTTATCCGCCTTGCTGCGGCATTTGTTTGCCTCGCCATCATCGACAATGCCCGCCGATGCACACACCTTTTCCACTCGAAAGAGGTACAACTGTTTATTTGCGTTTGGAACAAAATGAAAACAAACGTTGCGAAGCGCTGCGGATCTTTGCGCCATCGTCGAGAGCGCCCGGTTCTGCGATGCGTCCGCGTCACGTGGGACGAGAACCCGGAAAGCCCCGCGGGAGCATTGTGGACCTTTTCCAAGGACACCATTCCGTCCATGCCTTGGAACTCCACCCCTCCCCCCCCCCCCCCCAAGCGGCCCGTGGGCGATAAATAATTTAGTCGTTTAATTAAACAACCTTCTGGGTGCATAAGTAATTAGAACAAATGAGCCGTGGCGACGATATCGCTGCCGGCTTCGGCGGGTTGAACTCTGCCATCGCAGCGGCGTCAAACGGGACGAACGACGATAAGGGACGACCGCAGCGGGGTTTTTCCTACCGATCCTCACCGTGTGCAGCACCGGTTCCCCTGGCAATGAGTTGCGCGACGGATGCGGTGAGAAATGACATCATTCTGCGCCGCGGAACGGACGGAAGGGACAGGGAGGGGGCCAAGCGAATGGGGGGTGAAAAATGTCATCCCACACCCTCGGACGGCTGCCGACGCTCGGTGCGCCTTCCGGCTTCACGCAGCCGACGGAATGACGTGGTAAATATGGCCGCCTGTTGTGCCACCGGGAAACTACGGTCGACTGCGGGAAGTGCGTGCCTACCGGAAACGGGCCACTCCCGGAAGTGGGCTCCCACGGTAGAGCCAGTCCACCGGGAGGTGGAGCGGTTCCAAAGGGAAAAGAAAGATATGCCTGCCCTCTTCCGCTGCTCCTTCCATCGTGAGTTTGCGTTTGCAAAAAGGAGGTCCCTTTTTTTGTTGCTTCTCCGTCATCATCCTTCTTTCGTGGCGTTCCACGAACCGTGGGCTGTCTTTTCTTCTGCCGCGTCGCGGCGTCACACTTATTTTGTTTTCCACACCAGCGGCCAGTAACGGCCAGTTTTCGGCGAGGAAAACGCCATTATCGACCGGTCGCTCTACAGCCGGCGGGGTGGAAACGCGGAACCGGTTGGCTGCGTGGAGCGTCCCGTAATTGGACCGTGAACGTTGGCGACGTTTGGCGAAAGAAATTCCGTCCTTTTGCACTCCCCCTTTCGTCATCAATCCTTTTCCCAGCCCGCGGCCCGGCTGAGGCACTGCCGGGAAAACAAAAAGCGTCGGAAGGACCTGGGAAGCAACGTTTTCCCCTTCAAGGAGAAGGGAGAAAAAAAAAAGAATGTAATTTATGCCCAACGCACCCGCCACGGTCGGGTGCACGACTTGTCCGAATAATTAGCCCATTCCTGTCTCAAGGCTTTCCTCCGCGGAAGGATGACGATCGTCTTGGAGATGCTGCGTGAAAACGTTCATTCTTCGCCCGGTTGGCCGGCGTTGTGCTTATGGTCCAGGCTTACCAGTGTACATTTTATGCAGGCCTCTCTTGGGCGTTGGTCTTCATCTTTTGCTTCATTCTTCCCGGTCGAAGGGTGCAGCTCGGTTTGGTCGGAATGGTTTTAGATGGCGGTGAAATTAACGAGAAGATCTCCCTGGCACGTGTCCAGCTGGCTTTGGCAAGACAAAAAAAATCCAAAACCATTCCAATTCAAGCCATTGTTTGGTCCTTGTGACGCAATTTGGTGTCAAAGGTACTGTGTTATGCAATAATTACCATTAACAAGGTGAGTTGACCATCATATTATTTAAGATCTTTTATAACGAAATTTTTAGTAACAACACAAACACTTTTGTAATGAACAGCTTTTTTGGCTCAGTATCGTATTGAGTTCGAGAATTGCTGCTTTCTATTGTTTCTACTTATTATATCTTTAAAGGCTATCTTAGGCTATTTAAAGGCTAAAAGTATAATGAATGAAAAAAAAATCAACCAGTGGCTGACATTTCTGATTGTGACCTGCGACAACAAATCATCACCGACAGCAGTCAACTATTTTTCTTCATTCTCGAAAAAGCATGCAAAGTGTGGATGAGCAAGCAACCATCCATTCACAGATGGAGAAATGTAGACACGAAAACTTCCCATAGGAAGTACGAACATCAATGAACGAGCGGCGGGGAACAAAGGAACTATTTTTTACTCAATTCGTTTTAACAAAAAAATAAATAAATGGGAAAACACTACACAACCCTGAGGGCAAAGGCGGGTGGTGGGATTGAATGAGTGAGTGCAAGGTTCATAATTTCCCATCCCCTCCCCAAGGCCATTCCTTTCTCCAGCCTTCGTTCGGCATCCAGCACTGGCGCAAACATGTTTTATTTGAGGATTTATGAACACTCCAGAGGCTCCGCGACGGGGCTGCGTGTGCTTGTGCAAATGTGGCCGCGCCCGTGTCCGTGCGTCGTTTTATGGTGGTGACATGAAAATTGTATTAATATGCAAATGAAGAATAAAGGACATTATGGTACGAACACGGAAAAAAAAAACCAAAATGAAGGCACGGGCTGCCCACGGTCCCTTTTGCCCGGAGATCCCTTTTTTTTGTGTGTGCAGAAGGTGTGCGGGATCCGACCCCGGGCCCGGTTGATAATGGGCCACAACAAGCTCCGAGGGCTTACGAATGAACCGAAATCAAAATTAAAACCGGAACCGTGCAGGGGTGGACCGGAAGCATCGGAAATGAGACTAAAAACTCGATCCTTTTAAAGCCAACCGAAGGAATTTAGTCCGGCAAGGCGTTGGAGGCAACGGCGAGGGACACTGCAACAGCGGTCAGGCCGAGTGTGCTGGTTTGATACTCGCAGGTACTTGTGCGACTTGGCCGGCCAGTGTTGAAACGTGTTTACACAGCGGACAGGAAAACCGGAAGCATGCTAATGGTCATCGCTAAGAGCATTGTCCGCCGGAGTGAACTGCACGAGTCAACGGCGGATCCCTTCTAAACGGGTTGCACGCCGAAAAGGACACCAGCTTTTCGGTAGATCTTTACCGTACATCAGCATCGGTTTTTTTGTTTTGTTATTGTTAAATTCTTCTTAATCTCGTGGAAACGCTGGGAATGGGGAAAGGAAACCTTTTTGCCCTGTTTTAATAGTTACATTGATCCAACGGCTGTAAAGTTTTAACGAGTGCCGCCATATCGTACTCATACTCACCGGTTCACGCTGCGACGGAGAGCCGGACGTGCCGGACTTCCTACGGTGTACAGCAACAATGGGACACTGCAGTGGACAAGACAGACACACACAAAAAAAGAATTTGAACAGGATTGTCTTGTCTCCAAAAAGGCTTGGTGGAATTACGCACTCGAAAGATTTGAGGGAAAGAGCTGTACATGAGCTGATTTAATTGCGAAAAAATGGTCAAAGTGTGAATCAAAAAAGAGTTCACCAATATTCTTTCGGTAATTGAAAGAAAGTGTTTGGTTGTTTAACGCACAGCAAAAAACAGAATATTTTTAAAAACTCAAACGCGTTTTGGATAATTTGGATATTTACTGTTTCACCTGATCCAATGTATGTAAATCATCGTAAGGACCTTTTTAATTTACTCAACAATGTATTTCAATTCAAATCAAAACCTGCTCTGGGTACAACATATTTATTTTTGTATCATTTGCCAAACGTATATGAGTGAGTATTCCTACCATAACGATAAAGTTCCAAATTGCCTGCTGGTCAACTCGATTTTGGCTGCATTTACAGACTTTTTGGCTTTTCCGACAGCCGGCTGCCAGCGACTGGACCGAATGGCCAACACATTTGTTTTCGCCGTGATACTACAGCTGTTTCTGTTCTCCCCCGCGATGACTACTTGGAAATGAACATTTCGAAAATGTTCTCGATCAACGACGAGCCTAAAGGGAAAGGGTAGCCAATAATTCATAAGAGACGCAATAAAATTGCCATAATTTATTGTGAAATATTGACTTGCCAATTGTTATGAGACGCAGCCTTCGCAGCAGCAACAAGGCAGGCCAACCCAGTGCGAACGGAATATACAGAGCATAAGCAGAAACACAAAAATGTTCGCTAGATGTCAAATGGCAACGAATATAAATTGGTCGAAACGAAAATAAAAGGCCATCGCCTTCGGAAAATCCTGTACATCATCGAAAATGCTAGACGAAGTGCTGCAAAAAATAGGCCACAAATTAGCTTTGCGTTTCTGAAATCGATCACATGCAACATTGTGGGCAAATGATTTTGTCGATACGCGTCGTCCGAAACCCATTTCTAAATGTGAAGGCTTGGATGAGAAGAGAAACATTTATGTTCTAGGAAGGGCCGAATTCGAAATACTTTTGATGACGCGTGAACGATAACAAAATTGATTCGTTTGTATCAATGCACAAGTTTTCAGTTGGAAAACCATGCCATAAATAAAAGTGAATTTCAACAACCAAAATCTATCAATTGACATAAAGCGCGTCGGAAACGTCAACAAGTGACAATTCTCAACCAAAGAAGATCAAGTTAGCCTCGGTCCGGATATTGTTCAAGGTAGTAAAAAAAAAAACAATAAACTGTTTCACCATCCACCACGACTCCTTGCGGAAGGAATGTGCGGCAAGAACTCGGCTGACACTTGAAGACGCCGCACCAGCCAAATCGTCGTCTGCTGCATAATTCCATTAGAGCTCCACGGAACGATTATGATGTGTGGAAATGGGAATCGAATTAAGCCATTTATGAACCCCTCGCCGGCGGCGGTTGGCTCCATTTCCAGCCCGGCAAACCGGTGGACAAATTGTGGGCTTGGGAAGGACGCCCGTTAGGGGATGTTTTTCTTCGCTTCGGCATAATCTATTTGTTCTGCAGCCCGTGAGCGAAAGAGCGTAAATGATTCGATTAGGGTTTTGCCGTCTTGTAGCGCACTCGTAATGAGACTGCCGGTTGTCTGCGCCGCAATAATTAGCGCCATGAACGCTCTGCAAAATGCGTCCGACGTTACTGCGCCGCTTCGGCATTCCTGCACAAGATTTGGAAAACTTTGAAATGCTCGCAAAATAAGATATCAAGCATAACTCGGACGAGTTGAATTGCCTTTTGAAGCTTCAATTCTCCGTGGCGCCTTCATCAAATATTCCACCAGAGCCATCCATCAAAGCTCAGCTGCTGGCTGCCTCGCTTTATTCCCAGGATACTCGGGCACGTGCCAGGGGCAGACATCGGAAACGCCTTCCGAGAAGCTACCCGCTACCCGAGCGATATTTTTTAATTGAGTAAAATTTAAATAAGTTGAGTGATTTTGCCCATGAATAATTCAGCCCGTAATGGATGATTTCGAAACTTCAAAAGGAACAAACCGATTCCGAACGGGGTTCCGGTATTTGCGCCGGTTATCCCCTTTTCAAGGCGACACGGTACTCTCCGGTCGAGATGGCACCGTTGCCGTTGCCCGGGAAAACTCTTGAAGCGTAATTGTGAATTATGATTTTCGGTGGCTGAAGTCATAGAAAAATAAACTTCGTCCCAGATCACAGCGGCGGGTCGGAGGACGCTGAATGCCGACGAAAGATGATGAGAAATTCCTTGCCGGGAATACCAATGAATTTTCAATGAGTCATAAATGAAGGAACGCTTGGTTCGTACTTGGAACTTCTCAAGTCTCCGGGGAATCGTCGGCAAACGTAGTTTTGCGTTGAGTGAGGAAACCAACTATCATAGTCTTTCTCGTTCCAGTGCAATGTACTTTTCAATGAGCAAAATTTTGTTTACTTGAACCACTGGAAAAATTAATGCTTCGAATCGAGAGTCCCACTTTACTCGTCTTGAGGAAATCGCTGGTTTATTTTTGCTTAAGAAAAAGCACGTACCGATTTTCGCTTGACAGGCATTTAAGTTCTTTCATTTCGACCCTCGGCTGAGGAAAATAATGTAAATTGTTGCAAAAAAGCAACATTTCTATTAAAAGCACCATTATTTCTCACCATCAAAGTATAACGCATCGTACTTAAGCTTCTGCCTTGATTCAACCGGGACACGCAGCGTAAGAGCCCATTTACATCATGCCTCCCATTGAACTGCAATAAAAACGCATTATGACTCTTGCCGCTGTTTCCATCGGACCGTTTTCCAAGCATTCCCATATGAAATGCGAACCCCGTCATAACCTCACCACTCGAACTGGAACACGTGGCCGCAGTTTGGCGCAGTGCAACATTTTTCGCATTTAAATTTCGCGCGCACTGCTAAACATTTTATGTTACTTTACGATTACAACTGGTGCGAGTGTGTGTGTGTGTTTGCCACGGTGCAGCATTTCTTGTTACGGCTCTGTTCGTCGTCAGGTTCGTTCCTGTCCAAATGCGAGAAGAGCTCCCAATCCATGGCCTGCCTCGCGACTCCACCAAGAAAGCTCTCCAACATCGACCGCATTGGCTCGGAGCGTCGGTGGTGTTGCTTCAGTTGGCTTTACGTTTATTTTTATTTCAGTACGGTATTTCGCTCCATTAGTGATGAATAATTTATGCTGCACAAACATTAGAAATACGCGCTACCGAAACAACAGATGCCTTCTTGTGCCGGGCTGCTTTTTTGCTGTTGTTTTGTTTCGTCTTTTTTTTCTCTCTCCATTCGCTCTCAGTGAATTGTTTTATGCGTTTATTTCTTTCTTCTCCACACCCGCACTGGGCTGCCCCATTCTTATGTTCCAGCATCGAAAATCACCTTCCTCCGGCTCTTGCATCCTCTGCACTTGTTTTTTTTCCTTCTTCCCGCTCCATTGGCGCACGTGGCACGTTTGACAGGCGACAACAGAGTGTGGCTTTTTTGTATCACGATCCTTCTCGGCCTCCTTACCGTCCGTGGCCTGCAGCATGTCTTTTCCCGTCGAATGCTTCCGCCGTCAATTACGACCCGCGCGACTGGCTGTTGGGTTCGAATGTCTTTTCTTTTCATTTTTGATTAATTTAACGAACCGAAGGTTCGTTATGCGCGAGTTCCGGTTTCGCGCACGGTTTTATTTTACATTGCCACGCGCTCGCTGCCTCGATGGGTTCATATTTGACATTTCTGGGAGGATTTCCAGTGGCTCGCCGCATAATGAGCGAGTTTATAGCGGTTTGCTCGAATGCGAACGCATTTGGTATGCCACGCGAACCCCGCTCGGGCCGGCAATTTTGCGCAGTCGGCAAAGGAATTTCCATTATCCTCATTTCCCAAAGTGCGAATAATTATGCCAATGGGCGGCACGAAGATTCGTTCGAATCGTAACGTGAATAATTCACTTTTCATCTCCCCACGCAGGATGACGCAGATTCTTCGCTGGCGTTCGCCTTACTCCGCGAGAAGGGGCAGGAAAATGTCAGTTAGAAACTCAATAAAGCATTCCTCTTGTTACCGTATCCTTTCAAGTCGACGCAGACCGCCCTGCAGAGAGCATTCACAGGGGAAATTGTCGTGTGCGGAACCGGCTCCCTGATGTTATCGTTGCAAAAGGGCGAAGGGAACCGTGCCGGGTGACGCAGGACGAGGAAGAATATCAAATTCAAACAAATCACATCCCATCCGCCAGTGTCCCCCGGGGGAACTAGGACTAGCAAGCCGAAGCCGACGGGGTTCGCTCGGCGGTGGTCTATATTTGATTAAAGTCCTATCTAGAAGACGCACGGTTGATGGACACTGCAACACAGGAAGCTCCCTGAGCGGGATGACAATGTCAGAAAAACGAAAACACGGAAAGAAGGGTGAATAACTTACCCACCCTCCTGAGTTCCCGAAACGCATCCTCCTCCGCCAGGCTGTTTCGAGCACATTCAACAGGGTATCTCCTCTGAGCAATCAATAAACGCGTTGGAAAGTCTCCTTCCTGCGTGCCCCGCTTGCCTCTTGTAAACCGACCGGGAATTGGTGGAAAATTCGAACCGGCCCGATTATATTGTGGCCGTTACCATCGAGAGGTTAATGGTAGCAACAAACTAGGGGTTTCCCTATTAAGGGGTGCGAAATCGTACCAAAGGGGACAAATGTCGAAATGGGTTTTGATCGCCGGCAATGTAATGAAGTGGACGCGGTCGAATGAGGGGGAACCGCTGGTCCTCTTCGGCCATCGGAGGAGTGTATTGATTTTGTTCAATACGTTCCATAAGTAAATGTGTGTAAGGGGATTATGCGATACGACGCGCATATGGTGTTTTTCATCCAAACATGCCCCCTTAGGCAAAGGTCAATGCTGGTTTCCCGGTAGGGTAGGGAGACAAACACAGATCACGACAAGAGGATTAGGCGAAGATGGTTGATGACTGACTTTTACATGTATACAATTGATAAATTATAAAATTACTGTTCTTGCGCTTATTTTCGGATCAGTTTCGGATTTTTCTGGTTTCTTTAATAGTTACCGAACAGCAGAAGTATAGAGTAGCGAAGAGAAGGAATTCGCTTATCGCGGCTTTATTTATAAATTTCTTCTGTGGGTCCGAACCCAGTTCCTAGCCCGGGCGAAATTGTATCGGGCGAAATTGTAGCGGGCGAAATTCCACTAACCATAATGGCTGACGCAATGTTTACTTTTTACTTTGCTTGTGTTCGATCAATTACATATCATGTCCACATCCCCTGAGTTTATAAGTATTGTACGTTCATTACGTTTATTACGTCGAAAGAATTGTTCCAAAAAATTGTACTATCATCAATTAACATACCAAGAATTCACCATTTGAATAGTCCAACGGGAAATTCGACAGTTAAACTCGCGTCGCCTACAGACGCACCTGGTATAATGGAGGATCCCTAATTTACTAATGCGGCTTCATATTTCCCGAGAAACGTTTCCCCTCGGGGGGGACTAGCAATCCCTCTCCCTCTCCCTCTCTACAAACTGTAGTTATCCTCCACCGTTCCGGACTCATTTGACCTCCGCCATCGGCGCAACGGCCTCATCTCATGTTTGCCCTGAATCCGATTATTAACAGCCGCGCTGCGGACCACCAGTTCTCCCAAAGGCCCCACAAACCAGTGCCGGCGCTGGTGCAGTTATCATCTCCAATGACACTTTCATCAATCAATGGCAAACGTTCCCCCCCCCCCCCGACCCCCAACACCGGCACCGAGCTACCCGACCATTCGCAACGGCACAGTTTTCCCACCGGCTTTCGGGGTGAGGGAAACGTTGGGATACCGTTTCCTCCCCCAGAGCTGGTCCAACTGGCACGGCCCCACCGGTGAGGCTGGGAATTGGAAAATCAACCCGCTCGCTTCCATAATGAAGCCTACACCATACGCGAAATCAGGGCTCCCTTTGATGCCTGCATTTATAAATGATTACCTCTGCCCAACGCTGCCGGCCCATCACTACCTCCCACCACGGCGGAAGGGAGCTTAAACGGACAAATCGAATTGAAATATTCAGTCCCTTAGGCCCCGGGGGAGGGCATCGAGATGAACTTTCCCGACACGGGATCGGATCGGTTACGCCGGAAAGGCGACCCACCGACGGTCAGGTATGGAAAATTGTCACATAAACAGAACCGTAAACCCTTTGGAAAATCCCTCCCCAAACGCTCCGTTCATTGCATTGCGCGGCACCCGAGGGAGCCGTTTGTCCCTTTTTCCGTGTGTCCCCCGATTGATTGTAGCTCTGTAAAGTCACGTCCTGCCCAGTTCCACACCCGGACACAATCGAATCGCCCCCGAAAAAGCCGCACGAACAGCCCAACTCCAAACGGATGAATTGAATAACGAACTCCGAAAGCAACAATCCCAACGGCACGGCCCGTTTCGGGCCAGGAGTGAAGCCCGTTTAAGCCCACCCACCCTTTGGGTGATTCTCCCCCCCCCCCCCACCCGGTCGGGTGGGATTGGTTGCCTTCCCTAATGGAAAACGAATCAACCCGGCGAGTTCGATGCACCGCACGTTATGCACAGCGGGTCGATGTCTATCGCCATGCGTCAACTGCATCGTGGAAGCGATGTCCCGCTGGCCGGCAGTCCTCGAAGTGGGACCTCGGTTGTTGTTTTTCCTCGTAGTGGGTAGTTTTTCTCTCGCTCTCGTGCTCGACCCCACCTCCGCGGCGTTCCCGTCTCATCGTGAGCGAATGCGCCCTTGACTCCAAGGCACCAACGGACGAGCTCTGGGAGAAACAAAAAAAAAAGAACGACCGAACACAAAGCTGTCGCTGTCACTATCGTCGCCCACGGACTGGACAATCATACCCGGGGACATTTTCCCTCGTACACCACGCTCCCATGCCGCCCCGCGCGGCGAGCTTCCACGGGAAACCGAAAAGTGTTGATCCGATTTGAATGATTTGGTTTTCTCATCCTGCGACGAAGGCAGAGAATGTTTAACCAAAAGCACACACACACACATACAAAACGAAAAAAGAACGAGATCATGACTCGTCCATCGTCTCGTTTTCATGAGATTGAGAAAATCGGTTTTGACTGCCTGCCCGGTGGAAGGTGATAATGGCTTCACTTTCCCCCCCTCCGCCAGCTTTCCGTCCCGGTTTGGGCTAGGAGTTCATCGATGCTTTTGTTCGGGAGAGGGATTTGTTCGAGTCGTCAACCGAATCGAAGCAGAACCGAACGGAGCTGTCGATGGGATGAAGCATTTGACCGACGCTGGGCTGAATCGAATCAAGCCAGCAAATGGGGGGAGGCATTATTTTTAGCAACGCACGAGAAGCGAAGTCGACAAAATAGGGTTGCGTTGATTGTGAAATCGATCGAAGAATGATATTTTGTAAATTTTCCCGTATAGAAAGAAGGAGATTAATTATTTTAAAAGCAATAGCGACACCTTTTCTCTCAAACGTATAAATAATTCGTGTGTTTAGAGAATACCACATCTTCGTTCGTTGATTGTATTTTACAATTTTGACTGCTTCAATTTCGTACATTTAAATCAATTTACATAATTTTAGAATTAATAATCATTATTTCCGTTATTCCAATATTTGAAGTGGAAACACCAACAAAAAACAACTGATTAACGCCTTTCCTCAGGCTTTCCTTTTTTTTTAAAGTTTCAGTTCTCCCCTGAATCCTAAACCCTAAGGAAAATAGAAACATTCTCAATCATCCCCTCGCTAAGGCAAACATCAACAACCGAGACACACACTTCAATCTTTGCAAAAGGGCTGATTCCGTTTTCCCTCCCACCCAAATGGCAACCCCTTGAAACTCCATGAACATGTGCTCGTGTGTACCTTTGACGAATTGCTTGCCTTGCTGCATACCGCATGTTGCCGTTTATCCCCAGCCCGGCAAATCTTTCGCCATCTTTTGCTGTTTCCATTTTCCCCCCGTAACTCCCGTTTCCGTATCGTATCGCATCAAAACCACAACAGTGTGCCCAACTGCGACGGTGTTCGGATGGGTTCGCTCTTCATTATGCTGCACTCTGTTGATCACAGCAATTACTTCCTCTCCTTGTAACCTTGAAGTTCTCGTCCTGACCGTGCCGATCCCGTCTCTGTCATCCTGTTCGCAACCCAGCCCCGGGGACGAGACGGGATGCGCGACTCCCCTCCGGCTGTTTTCCATCACATCGACTCGAGTGCATACTTGATTACTTCGATGCTCGGGCCCGAAATTAAAGAGCTGAACAACATTCATCAACGGCTGTCTTGTTTCGTGTTTGTTAGAAGAAAAAAAAAAGAGACACCACAAACACTTGGCTTGAGTCAGGGCGGAGGGGAGATGCAAGTGTGATGAAATGATTTCGACATGCTACACCCCGTCGGGCATTACGAAAGCCGGGAAGAAAGATGCTCCAGTGTTTACTTTTGTCGAAACGATTACGATAATTGATGATTTCCCGTCGGATCTGCACGCGGGGGAATCGGTTGAAAGAAAACACAATGAAAACGAACAACAAATCCAATCCTGTTTTCATCTCATGGCAGAGTGGAAGCGCGTTGAGCATTTTCCATGCTTTTCCCAAACAGCCTCTTAGCAAAGAATCAAACCAAAGAAAATATCCCACATCAGTCGGATCGGCGGTGAGTGCACGCGAAAGGACATTTTTTCCTCTGAATAATATACCCGTCGCAGAGAGCTGTCTCGTTCTGGCGGAAGTACGTTGCTCTCGCGTTCCGGTTGCGAAAGGTGATGCTTCGTTTCTTGGATGCCGAGGTCTTCTCTTCTCTTTCTCCCACCAGTAGGGTAGGAGCAGCCTCCCAGATGAGAATCACGGAGCCCAAGGATGTGAAAACTTTGCAAGCACCAGAAGAAAGAGTTTATCCCTTTCAAAAAGAAACTGTTCGTCTTGTTCTCGTAATGAATGCAAAGGGAAAATCGTTCTCTTAGGTTCTCGTTCCTTCGTCAATTACTTTGATACAGAATAGTGAGATGGGAAATAATTTAAACAGTTAAATTTTCTGATTGGTTTTTGAAAAAAAAAACACAAATCTCAATCGGAGTCTTCTAAACGGTCGAGGAGGGGGTTTTATCTCGACATTACAATCGCTTTCCGGTTCAATCGAAGCTTATGGAAACGAAACGAAAAGGATACACGAAAGGCTATAAAATCGACAAAAGATTGTTATGTTTATGCAGCATCAGCGGTATGTTTATTTGATCTGCATAAACATCTTGCTGGTACTCGAATAAAATGGGCAGATTTATTCGTCGTCTTCGTATTTACATATCTAAATCGTGACGAAAATTGGGTCAACGTCTCTACTTCGAAAAGTTCAAGTATGTCCATCTTGAGAATGAGAGAACTAACATCTTCCAGCCAGTTATCTTTATCGTGTTTTTAAGAACCTACTAAATTGTACTTATACTAACCCACACTATTAGAGACGATCTAGTAAAGCTTTCAAGCGTCCCATAAACATCCAAAGTACTGGTTCTGTTTATCAGTCAGTATTGGAACGAACTATTTTTCCTCCATCACCGAGCAGTCAAAGAAACCAGAAGAACTGATAAAACCCACCCCATCAAGATGGCAAACGACGATCGTTTCTAGGAAACACAGAGAATGGCACAGGGACTCGATTCCCAGCAAAGGCTATCCAGCTCCACGAGGCGGCAGTCTGGCCTGACGTACAGCAGGAATTTTTGCGCGTGGAGTAATTTCACCGCGAGAAGCGATATTTTTTGTGTGTTTTCCCAAGAGACCTCGCCAACAAGCTTATCAGCAAGATCCGACAGAAGTCAGCAGAAAGTTCTGTGTTCGCAGAAACAGCGAAATCGGTCTTGCAACGACAGTTTTCTGGCGCAACCCGCCGACTCCTTTCACTGCGATTGAATGCCTCGCCAATAAGATTCCAATTATTCCGTTCCAATTTCTCGTTTCATTTGTTTCCTCGAAATCTCGGAAACATGCCTCCAACCCCCAGGAACGAACGGGACCCCCCCGTTTCGGGTGCGCTTTCCCTGGCGTGGAAATCCAATCAACGGCTCCATTTCCACACATCAGCACATGCTGCTCGGGCGGGTGCAGAAATGCAGAACTCATTAATTATGGTTTGTTTTCCATTTTCTTCGACTAATTGCCGGCTGCGCGCTTGGAGAGGCTGACGCAGGGGTTTATTCCGCCCCAAACTGCGCACAGTGCAGCAGGAATTAGTCTTCGTGTGGTTTTTGCTTAGAGAAAAAGGAAAGGGAGCGAAAAATAGCCGCACACCGAGCAAAACGATCGGGCTGCTCGGGTTTGAGAAGGCAATCACTCGGCCTCAAGTGCCGCAATGCAATCGTACGACAACCGTTAACCATTAATTCGTTGCACATCCGGATTGCACTTGGCCCGGATCCAACCGGAGGGATTGGGTTTTCTGCAACCGAACGTAATTACGTGCGGTTTTACGGATGACTTGTGGTTTGGGCAATTGGAAACCATGGATGTCCCCTTGGATGAGTTTGCCGGTAAGGAACAAATTTCCGACCGGTGTAAGGGCGACGGGTGACGATTGTTCCATTACATCACTTCGTGCGTCTCGCAGCCTAACGAGACATCCATCGTCGACACATAATCCACCTGCAAAACGAGCTCCTCGAACGTCTTCGATCGAAGGATTCGCCGTTCAAAGCACTGCTGGATGGGGGACACGATTTTATTAAGAACAACCCCGACTATCTGGCTGCGGGGGAAACTAATTTAAATGTAAATCAAGACAAATCATCAACTCGGATTGCTTGCCACGCAAAGTGACCTACCGTAGACGGCCTGGCGTGTCCTTCTGGAGTCCGAGTCCGTTCGTTCACGGCTACGGAAGATTCGATGGCCGGGGGTAGGGGCGCCGTTTTATTTAACATTCATCGCAAAAGCACAATTACTGAGGCGCAGCTCTGTTACATGCTCGGGATGTTAAACCCCCCCCCCCCCTTCCGCCCTCCCCTCTCACCAGCCCACCTCTCGCTGCTCGTTGGAGGACAGAAGCTGTCCCAGCATGGGCTCAAGCCGGGAGACAAGAAGTTCGATATAAGGGCAATAAAATGTAATGAACTTTTTTCCTTGCCCAAACGAACATACGAAAAACCGGCTACAATTGGACGCGCTGCAGTTGAAGCCCACTTGCTTTGGATCCATGCTTTGGGAGAAAAAAGGGGTTTGGGAGAAGGAAAAATTGTACATTCCTTCCACTGCTCGCATGCCTGGCGCCACGCTGATGATTTCATCTCCGCCAATCGGACCATACCGTCTGGAGCATGTCTCATTTCAGTGCTCGGAGCATAAAACCAGCGACCCCCCCCCCCCCCCCCCCCCCCCCGCCCGCCGGTCGTTTCCACTCTTGCAAGAACAAGCAGCGTACGACATTCGTTTTGTTTTATTTTAGTTTTTTTGTCTTTATTAGACCCGCTGGCGATGCTATCTATCTTCTTTTTTTGTTCGAAAGCGATGAAAGAATTCGAAATGATACACAATTTCGAAGCGTCTTCATGTATTTTCTTTTTACTGTTTCTTTCTCCTTTCGGTCGTTTGATTAGTTCGTCGAACAGAATCAATAAAATCGTCCCAAAGTACGTGATAATCGTCCCGGGCAATGTTACACCATCATACGCAAGCTACATCGAACGATCGGTTATACTGTTATTATAGTTCTGCCAGTTTTGCATTAGTCGTTCGATAGCAGGATGTCTTACGACCATGAAAGGATTTTACGTCCGTTTGTGCACATCGACCGAAAGGGCGGAAGGATAACAATGATCTTCGAAACGGGTTCGAAATCGAATTGTTTCCTTTGATCACATTTACAACATGCAAACAGACGACCATTGTCCTTTTGAAAGACAAAATTAACTTTTCCATCCAGTTCGGTCAATTACCCGGCCCTTAATACAGCAATTTGCGAAAAAGTTTTCCTCGGCAAACAAGACCCAGGTGGTGCCTTGGCGAACATCCGAAAGCCGTGTAGCAACATTGTCCTCGCTTGATTAAAAACATAAATTATAGTTATATTTATTTGATGTGATTGCCTTTGGCACAGCACACGCCCCGCCGCACGAAGGACTTCTTCGGTCCGAAGCGTGAAGGTATGAAGAAAGGAAAAATGTCTCCCTTTCCGGTCTTATTGGTGGCGCACAATTTGCTGCCGACAATTGGTCCATCTCCGTCGAGAACGGAACGGAAGAAATTGACCACACGAAGGGTTGGGCGCAAATTGGGTGGCAAAGGACGGCGCGGGGCAGTGGAAACGAAAACCGTAATAATGCTGCAACCGCAGCACAACTTGTCCGTGCCCGGGTCCCGGAGAACCCAAGGACTCCTCGGCTTGGAAGTGTTGATCCGTCGAGAAAGGATAACCATCCGAAGCGGACGAAACGAACGGTTCGGGTCGGCCAAGTAACAAACATACACATTTGTCCCGCTGGAAGACGGCAACCGACCGACCGGTTCAGTTTATTGGTTTGTGTAATCCAAAAGATTCAAATTAAATTGCTTCCCCCCGCGCGCGTGGACCGTCCCCTTTGCCCTTTGCACTCGCGCACGTTTTACCTCGAGGTAGAGAGCTGAAAGTTTCTTCGACGTCTTCCCGGGAAGCTTCATCTTGTGCCGCCTTGATGGACCGACCCATGCTGCTCGAAGTCGTCGGCTGGCACAGCAAGAAGCAAAACCAAAATCCATGACTTTTGCCATCCAGCACACACCCACACACACATACACACACACACGAGTGCGCGCAGATCTGATGGTAATCCTGAAATCCTGCAGCAATTCGCCAACTCGATGGTCACCCTCACCGTGCCTCGTGCTCCGGTGCCTCCACGCCAACGCGCTGCCGACGGTCTGAAACCGCACACATTAAGAAGAAACTTT
The DNA here is from genome assembly GCA_914969975.1 of Anopheles atroparvus. Taxonomy (NCBI): domain Eukaryota; kingdom Metazoa; phylum Arthropoda; class Insecta; order Diptera; family Culicidae; genus Anopheles; species Anopheles atroparvus. Next base: position 24,813,151 of record CAJZCY010000003.1, on the reverse strand, counting down.
CAACTGGATTTGCAAACCACCGAACCGGCGCTGACCGCAAACAGCCTTTGCATGTGCCGCGTGGAGCCGGATGCTCGAAATGGTTGCACTTCGCAGCAGCGTCCCGGTGCTGATGTATTGTGGCGTCCGGTCCAACGAGTTCCTAGCATGTCCTTTGTCTTTGTCCGCCCCGGGAGCCGGTGGGTTTTTGATGGAGTGATCAGCAACAGTTGGGTTCACATTTGTCACAATGTTTTGGGTTTGCATTGCTTTCCAATGGATCTATTTGTAGAATTTATTTCAAATGTGTCTATACTTTAAATCTGTATTTATTATTGCAGCTTAAATTTATGTTTATTTATGGTTTTTTTTTTAAATTACATTTCCTTAGATTTTCCTGTTTGTTGCACGTCGAAAAGCGTTTGTTCGGTACTCCACTGTAACCATGAAAAGCCAACAATGCGTCCTAATGCAGTTCGAGCAGGGCTCCCGGCTAGTGTTGCGAAAATCCCAAGAGGTTGACCTCAAAAATTCTTCAAAGGACAGTAAAATATGTCTACCGAGTCGGGCTCTATTATTTATCGTGCCACGGTCTGTAATCTATGGCATTCGGCGGACGGCTTCCGGAGGCGCAACGTCTCCATCTTCACCGTTACGTCATCCACGTTTCGGGAGGAAATCCATTGTCTTCCGCCATCTCGCCAGCGCGAAGAGGAAAGTGAGAGAAAGTTTTCCTCGGGTTCAAGTACTTCGGGCGCCCTTTCCGCGGGGGAAAGATATGATATCCCACTTTACTGCGGCACTGGCGGCGACTAAATTGCACCCAAAGGACTCAGGGCCGATGCGCAACAACGGCTCGTTGGAGCTAACCACACACCCGTGGAACTGCGGAAACGCGCCAAAAACCCCAAGGCAAACCCGGCCGAACGCAGTGCGAATGCCAAATGTGTTTGTTGCGGAATCACAATAGCCCAGGGGAGTGGGCATTTCCTTCCGTGGGCCGATGGGCCGGAAGAAAGGACTGTTTGCGGCGATTGGGCCAAGCCTATAGATCGCTTTGGCCAGCTGCCAAAGTGGGCGGTTCCTGTTTCGGGCAGCGCGGTTCCTGGCAGCCTACCAAGAACCAAAAAAAAAAATGGATAAAAGAAAGTCAATTGGATCGTGGCGTTGCGCACCTCTCTTGCGTGTGCGTGTGTGATGCCAAAAGAGGGTACCACCAACTCTGGGTGGGTCCAAGTTCTGCGACGCCATTGAGGCTGCATGATGTGTTATCCTTCATTATGCGACGCTATAGCATGGATATGAACGAATTATAGGATTATATCCGCATAAGATTAGAATCCTTTGATAATTTCTTTGAACACTATAGTTTTCAGGCCCCGTTACATGAAGCGCAAACTTCAAGCGCAAACTCAAAAATTGTATAAGTTTACGTCAAAATCTTCGCGCTTCGTGTAACAGCGTTTTGGGGACGTGTTTTGGTGTTTGCGCTTAGCAAGCGAAAAGTTTGTGACATTCCTGCTCAAATTCGTAAACAAAGTGAAATTCAGTAAATAAAAAGTAAAAGTGCTCATCATTCTGAAATCGTCTTTCGAACCAAACAAGACAAAAGGTATGCAAGTAGACACTTGCTTTGAGTGTATTAAGTAAACTATAGATTATTTCAGTTGTAGAACAAGAAGTAAAAGATGGATAACCTTTTAATGAGTGAAGTGTGGCAAACGATTATTAGTTATTATTGGTAATGTAGCTATAAAATGATAAAATATTACCGTAGCTGCTAAAAAAACACGTGAACTTAGTACCGTTTGTTCGTTTGTTTTGCTTTGTCAGTTTGTTATGTTTACATTTATTTCTTCTTAATCTTCTTCTTCATCCAGAGTATTTGAGTTTTCGGCTAGCTGTCAAAAAGCATGCAGTTTGCAGCTCCGTGAGCTGACAAGTTTTTGACGTATTCTTCGCGCGTTGCCCCCTCTTTGCGCCGCAAAGTTTTTGAGTTTGCGCTTCATGTAACGGGGCCTTTCTATTTTTTTAAGGTGTAAATAAAAGTCAAAATGTCAAAACAAATTAAGTTATTAAACTTTTAGAAAGCTTTTTTCCCGATGAGAACAACAAACTTTCTAAAAATCTAAATATACAACCACTCTTCCAGCCATCTTGATTAACGGCTTCAAAAGCCGTGAATCTAACTGGATCACAAAACTCCCGGTATAAGTGACGATCGGGCAGTCAAAGAGAACGGTCGCACCTCCACGTCGCTCCGTGGGGATAGAAAAAATTTCGAGGGAAAAACAATCGTGTCTCGTGTTTCTTTCTTCCAAACAGCGATTGTTAAGTTCCCGCCGGCGATCCGCAGTACCGTTGGAATAAGTTAATTTCGGATACTGCCTTTGGAATCAGTGGCCGTAACGTGGGCGCAATCGGAGATCGATGCTCGGTAGACAGCAAGCGTACGCAAGCGCAAAAAACACGTGTTGACGAACGTCAACCCAAAACGGTGCTCGTTTAGAGTCTAAGCTTCAGTGCTTCAGGAGTTGGAACTGTCTACCAGTACTTAGTTAAAAGGCCGATTGGTGAATTGGTGCCTATCTCGACCAGTGGGTTGGGTGGCCTGAGACTGCGTAACCATGCCGCCCAAAACGCCAGGCAAAACGCCAGGCAGAAAGGCGAAGCGTGACACAGTCATCGCATCCGGGAGCGATCAGAGTGTGGAGGAACGGGAGTGCACTCGCTCTACCCGTTCGGCATCAAGATCATCGGCGACGCAGTTTTTTAAGGCAACGTCGACGCCGGAGGCGACGGATTCGGACCCCGAGTCTGATGATGAGTTCGACGTCCTCAACGAGACGGTGAAGCCGGCAACGACTAAATCGCCAGGGTGCAAGATCCATAAGCTGACGCAAGCGGCTCGCAAAGCCAATGGGAGTAAAAAACTCCGTGAAATCATTGACCAGCTGCTGCTTGAGCTCCGCAACTTCGAGCGTACCTCGTCGGCAGATCGGAAGGCAGATCAGGACCGCTGGCAGCAGCAGCTCAAAGCAATGAGTGCCCGCCAGGAGAAGGAGATTTATCGCTATGTGGAGACCAGCCGCAAGCTGTTGGACCGCGTAGAGAACCTGGAACGGCAGGCCCGCGAGACCTCGCAAGCAGCCGCGCCGGATGGTAGCATGACTGTGGAGCAGGAGAAGGTCGCTCCAATCAAGGAGAACGTCTCGAAAAAACAGCAGAGACAGCAGCAGCAACAGCAGCAGCAGCAGCATCAGCTGCAGAAGCAGTACCAATCGCAGCAGCAGCAGCAGCAGCAGCAGCAGCAACAGCAAAAGCAGCAGCAGCAATCGCAGCCGCAGCAGCAACAACAGCAGCAGCAGCAGCAGCAGCAGCAGCAGCAGCAGCAGCAGCAGCAGCAGCAGCAGCAGCAGCAGCAGCAGCAGCAGCAGCAGCAGCAGCAGCAGCAGCAGCAGACATCGCCTCAATCGCAGGAGTACACATGGAAAGAGGTCGTCAAGAGGGGCAGGGGAAAGGGTAACAAGTCTCAGCTTCCATTGAAGGAGGCTCCGGCCAAGAAGGCAAACCCTGCCAAGAAACCAGCAACGAAGACGCGTCCGACAAACCCTGCAATTTCCCTGAAGGCACCGGAACGTGCCAAAGTGATGCAGGCTCTCACAGAGGCGCGGCAGAATGCTGAATTCGACGAGACGGTCCGGCCGCACGTCCAGTTCGTGCGACGTGCACGAATGTCGAATGCAATGATAGTGGAACTGAAACCGGAGACAAAGGGCTCAGAGCTGGAAGTAGTCAGGCAGGCACTCCTGACGGCAATGGGCGAGGAAACTAACGTCAAAGCGTTGGTGCCGATGGAGGAGCTTGCCTGCCACGGTGTTGATGCTTCGGCATCGCGAGAGGAATTCGCGGGTGCGGCAAGCAAGGCGCTGGACATGGAGTTGGAGGGCAAGGACATTCTGCTCACCCAGGCACGGGATGGCTCGAGCTCAGCGTACTTCCGCGTACCGCTTTCCCGCAGCAAGGATTGTCAAGAACGCGCCATCATGGTCGGCTGGACCAAATGCCAGCTGGAAGTATCGAAGCGAATGATACGGTGTGCGCGCTGTGGCGGGGTTGGCCATACGGCGTCTCGCTGCAGAGGCGAGGACCGATCAAAGCTCTGCTTCAGGTGTGGCGGGGACCGCCACCCGAGGGGTGCGTTCTGCTCCAAGAACGACAAGACGGTTAGCAATACCGCAGCTACCGCAGTAATCAGTGAGTGCAACAACGACGCAGTATGCAAGTAATCCAGCTGAACCTACGCGGAAGCCGGACAGCCCAGGACTTGCTGCTGCTGACCGCTCGTGAAGACCAGTGCGATGTGGCCCTCCTGTCTGATGTCTACCGAGTCCCTCTCGGTAACGGGACCTGGGTGGCAGATAGTAGGGGGGATGCCGCCATCGTTGCAACTGGGCGATATCCTATTCAGGAGATTATCCCAGTGCAAGTACCGGGAGTTGCCATCGCCGTCGTCAACGGTGTGACCTTCGTTAGCTGCTACTCTCGGCCGCGACGCAGCCAAGATATTGACGATTTCCGAACGCAACTGGATGCGATTCAATCAGCAGTCCATGGCCGTCCTAAAGTGGTGCTGGCGGGAGATTTCAATGCGTGGGCGACCGACTGGGGTAGCCGGAAGACTACGCGGCGAGGCGAGGACCTCCTCGAGACCGCGGAAGAACTTGGTTTGGCACTGCTCAATGTCGGAACAACGCCCACGTTCGTTGGGATCGGCTTCGACGGCCCTACTTCAATTATAGACGTGACGTTCGCCAGCCCGGCAGTCAGCGGCAACGCTAACTGGCGGGTCAGCGAAGAGTACAATGGTAGCGACCACAATGCCCTGCGTTACTTCATCGGGACACCGCAGCAGGAGAAGAGATGGCGGAAGAACGAATACAAGTTCAACGGCAAGCGTTGGAACGAGGCGAAATTTGACAAGGCAGCGTTCATCGAGGGTCTGCATTGGTCGGAGCTGAACAACCGCGAGCATGACGCAGACAGCATGCGAGCAATGCTGTCACAAGCTTGCGACACTAGCATGCCACGCAAGTACGCCAGCGGTTACAGGCGCCAGGTCTACTGGTGGACAGAAGAAATCGCGGAACTGCGTCGACTGTGTTCCAGAGCTCGCAGGCGGCTCAAGCGTGAACGAGACGATGATATTCGTCAAGTTCGTCTGCTTGAGCTGCGCCGGGCACGGAGAGCACTATCGAAGGCCATAAAGACCAGTAAGCGGCGATCTTTCCAGGAGCTCGCGGACAAAGCCGAGGATGACATCTGGGGCCAAAGCTTCAGGGTAGTTATGTCTCGCCTACGCGGAAACAAGCAACCACAGGAGCGATGTCCGGAGAAGCTCAGAACCATCGTGGACAACCTTTTTCCCCAACACGCTATAGCTGATTGGCCTGAGACCCACGCTGAGGCCGGTATCGTGCGAGCGGTGACCAAGGAGGAGCTACTAACTATCGCAACCAACATGCCCACGAGGAAGGCTCCGGGACCTGACGGTATCCCCAACGTCGCCGTGGCAGCAGCAATTCGCGAGAAGCCCGAGATGTTCCAACGGATGTATCAGCGTTACCTGGACGAGGGAGTGTTCCCGGACGCCTGGAAAATGCAACGCCTAGTGCTTCTTCCGAAGCCGGGCAAGCAACCGAACGATCCGTCAGCATACCGCCCCCTGTGTATGCTCAACACCCTCGGGAAAGTGTTTGAGCGACTCATCCTGGATCGTCTGAACGAGCACCTGGAGATGGGCAACCACTTATCTCCACTCCAGTTTGGATTCCGGAAAGGGTGCACCACAGTACAGGCCATTCAAGCCGTCCGGGAGCGATGCGTGCGAGCGTTCAGGCTTGGGAAGACTCACCCCAACAACGATCGGATATGCCTGTTGGTGGCGCTAGACGTTAAGAACGCCTTTAATTCCGCCAGCTGGAGTCGCATAGCTGAGGGCTTGCGCAGCATGGAGGTACCACGCTACCTCTATGAAATCCTGCGCAGCTACTTCAGCGGTCGACGGCTGGAGTACTACACGGAAGCTGGCAAACAGGTACGACAGGTCACGGCGGGGGTTCCCCAGGGTTCAATCCTGGGACCAACGTTGTGGAATGTCATGTACAACGGGCTGTTGTCTGTGCCTCTCCCACCCGGTACAGGGATTGTAGGCTTCGCGGACGACATCGTGCTAACCGTCGAGGCTCCAACGAAGTCGATCGCTGGCGCTCGAGCGACCCAGGCAGTTTTGACAGTCCAGCAGTGGATGGCGTCAAGGATGCTGGAGTTGGCCCACCATAAGACCGAGATGATGGCCACGTGCAGTCTGCGTGATGGACATCAACCAGTGCAAGTCATCCTCGAGGGGGATCAGCGGAGCTCGGGGCGGACCCTACGGTACCTTGGGGTAGTGCTCCACGATTATCTATCTTGGCGACCACACGTCGAGTGCGTATCGGCTAAGGCAAGGAGAATGAACGGCGCCTTGCTGAGCCTTATGCACAACCACAGAGGACCACGGAGCAGCAAGCGTAGAGTGATCGCCAGCGTCACAAACTCCGTGTTACGCTACGCAGCACCGGTGTTTGCTGGCGAGGCAGCGTCCCGCCAATACTTGCAGCGGAGCTTCAGGAGACTGCAGCGGCTATCGGCGATCAGAATAGCAAGCTCGTTTCGAACAGTGAAGTTCGAGGTTGCCTGTGTCGTTGCGGGCGTCGTTCCCGTTGAACTTTTGCTCGACGAGGACCTTCGATGCGACCAACGGAAGCGGCGCGACGCGACCACGCCGGCCGTGATTCGGAAGGAGGAACGCGTGATCACCATGCGCAAGCTGCAGGAGCAGTGGCATTACCTTGCCAATCACCACGCGGCGAGCAGGTACGTGAGATGGACATACCAGCTCATACCAGAGCTTGAGCCGTGGTATAACCGTCACCACGGGGAGGTAGATTTCTACCTCTCGCAGATCCTTACTGGGCACGGATTCTTTAAGGAATATTTGCACGTGAAAACTTTACGACCGGACGCAAAGTGTCACTCCTGCCCTAGGCGAGTAGGCACGGTGAATCACGCATTGTTCGAGTGCCCGTTGTTCGCCACCCCGAGGGCGCTGCACCTAAAAGACGCCCAGGGGAATGCTCTTACGCCGGATAGCCTGGTTACGACCATGCTCTCGGGCACGGAGGCATGGAATGGGGTGAGAGCAGCAGCCGTGGAGATAGTGGAGACGCTGCGACGGTCGTGGCTCCGCGAACAGCAAAACCTGGCGCGTCAACGGGCAGCAGAAGCAGCAGCAGCGGTGCCAGCGTTGCAGTGACCGTCGGACCAAGCAGTGACGAACAAAGTCGCTATGAAGCGCCAATTACGGGGCATGGCACAACACCGTGTATCCAATATCTTGACGTTAAATTGCAGGGTGGACATCAGAATCGTTCACCATAGTGCAGCGTCCCAAAGGACAAAGGCAATTAATCCCCCCGTTTGTTGGATTATTAACAAACACAGTTCCGAACGGGATCAGGGAGCCGTCTGACGTCGGAGTGTTTTTTAGCCGGTACAAGTCCGGCACTACCGAGGACCCATGTCAAGAGGGGAACCGGTGTCCATGAGGATTTCCACTTCTTCAACAAAAAAAAAAAAAAAAAAAAAACTCCCGGTATAAAACAGTAAATCTATCACCGAAAGAAAGAAAAAAACAGAAGAGGTGTCAACTATATCGGTGTGAAATGCGAACCCGAATCGACACCGTACGAAAGAAAAACAGTACCATCCCCGCAGCTTGTGCTGCGTAAAACTTTCCCCTACTCGTATCGTGCTGATTGTCATCCGAGAGGGAACCCATAAATCCTTCGCAAGCGTTACCGTTCGCCTCCATAAATTCATCTCGGACTATATGCAATTTCGAGCGTTTGTGTGGCTTCGATTCCTAGCGTGCAGCACTCGTGCAACCCTCGATCGTATGGTCCTGCAGCTGACTATTTTCACAGGCCGTAATAAAGACGGAGCACGGGACACGGGTCCTGCCAATGATTGCACGATACATAAACAAATGTGCACCGAATCGGAATGCGCCAGTGCCAAAGCCCTCGAAATGGCCGGCCGAGGTACGAAAAAGATTTCTCCAAATCGATCGCTTGCGGCAGAGAATCGAACGGCCGGTTTCCGCTTTTCCTCCCGACCACCAGCTAATGGGTCAGTAGGATTAGCAATTTGCTGTTTATCTTTCCGAGCCCCTTGAGGCCCGGTTCCGTTTCTCGAGGCTGCGCTCGGGCCAGTGCAGGGAGTCGAAAGTATGAGCGTTCGAACCCATCGTCACGATATCGCTCGACCATTCAAATGCGATTATTTCTCCCGTGAGGGATTTGGGGAAAATAACACCAAGGCTTCCAGGCCCCGGGCAAGTCCATTCAGATTATGCTCAGATGGGCTTTTGGGAACCGGTTAAACAAAAAAAGTTAACGACGATTTCATGCAACAGCACCAGGTCGATAGACTCGATAGAAAAATGAGAAAAAAAAAAAGATAACTGGAACAATCGCACATTCACATTGCTGCCAGTCTTTAGAAACGGATTCCTCCGTCTCTCTATATTTTAGCAAAGGATAGCCCTGCCTTTGCTGAAGCAAACAAAAACACCCGATGACCTAAAACGTTCATTAGTTGTCCTTTCCATTCCGGGGTGGTTGGTGGAAATCAACTGGCCACAATCGGCAAGCCAAGGAGACAAATGACCGAGAAAAAAAACCCCTCCAAATGACTCGTTGACCCACATGCTGGGTCTGGTCAACAAATGCACGGACTTCTCCCGGAAAACCAGGAAGATATATTTCACTTTATAAACTTTTTTGGAATGGATGTGCCTCAATGCAAACAGCAATCCGCCAACGATACATCCTTAAATCGAAATTTGATTGATGGAAACCAGTTCGTATGGAGCTGGATGGAGTTACAATTTGTCTCTTGGGGAGGTCAGAACTCGTAGCACGAATAATCTTTTCAATACTAACGAAGTATACTATTCATAGAGAAAAAGTTCCACCGAATGGAAACCTAATGGCAGCTCAAAGAATCCACTTCCCCGCCACTGCGTCAACATGTGCATACAATCTGCCTTATCTAAGCATCTAAAAGGACGATAATTCTCCCCGTTTTATCACCAAAAGGACATTAGCGAACTTTGAGCAATTTATCGTACCCCGTAGGTGGTTCCTGGTCACCCATTTCGCTTGATAAAATGTTCCCATCAGTTTCAACTCGATCCTGGAGCGCCATCAATTCTTCGCCACCCGTTGCCACCACCGCTTGCGCCATACATTCGTCCAATACTGAAAGTATTATTGAGCCCCCTTTGGTGAGGTAGGACACGGATACTGGAAAGTGGAAAACGTTCACTCGAACGCCGGTGGGTTTACCGTAACGGCGCCAACAGTGACAACAGACTCCACGGATCGATCCTGGCTAAGTTTATGTTTATTTTACCATGAATATATTGTCTTCCCCTCACGGGACCGCAGCGTACCGAGGTGTGGGGAAGCGGGAAGCAAAGAATACATTTTTCCCTTGAACTTTCCCTCCGTAGCTGACAATGCCGGAGGACACACGGTGAAGAATTCATCCCCTTTTTCGTGGCTGGTGGCTGTCGAAGGAGCTCCGGAGAAGCGGCCAGCTAGGGGGGGGGGGGGGGGAAGCAGCTTTTGCATCTATTTATTTTTCAATTCTCGACATCAAGTCCCCGTCTCGCCCTTGGCCAGCCTTGGTTCGTGTGAAGCTGTCGTGCGGGGACGTAACCGCAGCTGGGGGTGATTCCTCTGACCTTCCGACATCCAGCGGGACATCCTCGAGTATGCAAACGGCTGCATTACGTATGCAGCTACAGACGCCACTGCTAGGCAGATGGCCCGGTTTGCCACATCAGCACCACATGCTATTGTCTTCCGAGACACATACTTATTTATCCTGGGGACAGATCGTACCGCGCGCAGTCGAAAATCTATTAAACCGAATTTGTGTTTGCTTTGGAAATTGAGAACACTTTATCAGCGTGCGATTGGGCTTGAGAAAGGCAATGGGGGCTTGAGGCACGAACAAGGGGGGGATGTCTTGATGCTTTTCCGATCTTTCCGAGCCCCCGAGCGGGCTGCTTTCACGGCAGACGGTTATGTTATTTTATTTCGTTTTCGGAAAACCACCCCGTTGGGAAATTTTTCGGGGAAAATTTATATACACCCGTGGTATCCGTTTTCCGTTTTCGAGCGCAGGTCAAAGGGCATCGAAGGATGTGAATGGTTCAACAAACACCACACCGAAAACAACACAGGACTGGCCATCGAGTCTGGCTTTGGTCCATGGTTTGGTCGATTCCAAGCATACGATCGGGTAACGGGTTCACTTTTATTCGACGAAACGAAAGAACTACACACGAGTTTTCCTCCCAAAAGCCTTCGGGCGCCCGGTGGAAGTTTTGCGAATCGAAAGTGCACTTCCAAAGGACGAACACCGAGGGCCTTTCCTCCCCGGTTTTTTACCGGATTTATCCCTTCCCATCTTCCTGCTGGCAATGCTGTTATCTTTTATTTCTTTCACATCGAAAGAAAAGGCTCTTGCGCTGTGCGGTTGCGGTTTATCCGAGCGTTTGCATTCGGAATGCGTCCCCCCCCCTCCCCCGGGCCGTTGCCAGGAAGAGAAAACAGCCGATAACATGGAACCCGTTCTGGGTGCTGTTCCCGTGCGCTGGTCTCGTTTTGCCCTGATAACGATCGGATTTGTTTTGCAATTCGTTTCAAATTACACGTTCCATACGCCAAGGAAGCGAAGGGGGGGAGAAAAAAAAAAAAGACATTGCCGGAGACATTTAGATGCGGCGACGGGAACAAAACCCACGTGCAATCTTGCAAACTTCGACTCGAGTGCACGGAGCCTCGAAGGAAAAACAGCATCTTACCTGCGCCATAAAGTAAAGGTAGAAGAAAAAAAAACAGCACACCCATAGCGAGCGAAAACTATCGGCTCAGATCTCTGGCGAAGAAAAGAGCAAAGAAATTGAGCATGAAATCCATTTCGCAAGGGAAGATTTTCTTTCGATTGCCATTGCGGGCTTGCAGCGTTACGTCGGCCTCTGTTCTGTTCCGGGGTTTTCTCGGGGAGAAGTTTTCCCCAAGCCCGTTTCCTCCCCCGGTTGCGGTTTTCTATTCAAATAGCAATACCGAGGAAAAGCTTTTCCTTCATCCAAACCACCACCAACCGCTGGGAAACAGTGCAACGAACGGGGGGGAAACGGCCGAAGGCAATCCCTGTGTTTCGGCGATCAAGGGAAGCAACATCTTGGCCTGCCTTTATCCCATGGCTTTGTTTGTCCGGGGTCATGTGGATTGTGGATGTGCTGTGCTGGGCTTTGCCAATGTTGATTTTATTTCCGACGAACACAAAACATCCTCCCCGCTGCGGGCGGAACTCCCTGTTTCCTCCTGGTTACACTTTGGCGCCCCAGAACCCCAGCATGGCAGGCGCTCCCCGAACGGAGAGACGTGTTGGTAAGCAGTTCGATGCACTGAAACCATCTTCAATCGGATGCACGGCGCACACACATGCGACAAGCGTAATCATGTTTACAACCCCCTCTCTGCCCTCCTTCCTCTTCCCACATTCCTCTCGAGAAGAGTAGGGGTTTCCGCCCGTCCGGGGATGGCATTTGCAATGGAACTTCTCGTTCGTCCTCTGAGGTCTGACCGAGTCGTTTGCGAGCCGACAGGAATGCTGCACGGAAGAAACGAGTGCCGGTAGCTTTCTCGAGCTCCAACAAACCGGCAGACTAGCGCAAATTCTTTTTTGCTTTTTGCCTCCATGCAGCACTCTGTCCTATCGTCATTAGATTAAAAATCAATCTGCCATCCACCACGGGACGTTGTGCATTCGTTCCTTTGCCGTGCGTTACGGGGTTTTTCAGCCGATCTGCGTACCCCTTTCAATCATGTTGAAACCGATAACGAGGGACCGTATTCAGAGTAAACGAAAATTGAAAGCTACGGAGCAACATCTACAGTTTGGAAAAAGGCAGCTTTCTGCCAAATACGACCGTTACAAAAATTCGCACATTGAAACTGTTAAAAATAATTATTAAAAAGAGTTTGTCAAAAATACTAAAAACCATGTATTCTTCTTTTCAATATATTTTTAAGATTTGTGCCACTGTGAAATTAGAAAGAGTATGTTTAGGTAACAATAACAAATTAATTAGATATCTGCTGGTATTCAATTTAATCTGGTTTCTTTAAGTTAACTTGTTAGCTCAAGAAACTTTCAAATCCTTTTTGAAAATAAGATTTGGGGATGCAATTGTTAATAATAATGGTTGAAAAGGAGTGAACCAGAGACATTTTAATTCTAATAAGTTTATTTTACTACTGAAACCAAAAAAACTGTATATCTTTTTACGTTATATTCAGTTTATCTTACCCATAACGTAGAACATGAGGAAAAATAAATCGATTTCCATTTCATTTCATAAAAGGCTTCAAAAGTTGCAAAACAGTTTGCAATTGCGTTATTGCAGTTGAAATACCTCTGCGCAAGTAATTCCCATCAATTGCAACCCATCTTTTCTCAATCGCCTTTCATGCACTTCAAACTAACCTCTGCAGTGTCACTCTAAAATCAACACGCAAGAAACGATGCCCGTTGCGATTGCGAGTCTCAACGACTGCAGTAACATCCTTCCCGCAGTCAGCCGGATCCGGAAGGCAGACCCGGAACCGATAGACGAAAGGAGCACTTGGCACAAATGGCACCGGGGATAATACGGTTTCTAATTGTGCTTGAAATATGATTGCCATCACTCTTCAATCAAATTTAAATTAGCACTTGCTTCATCTGGCCGGGCAAGTGATTCGACATGCATCGGCACCGGGATCCGGGCTCGCAATGCATCTTTGGATGCCTCGTTCGTACGCTCGTTCACACCGGACGGAACTGCCAGGCGCTCCCAATCTGCCAGGTATCCAGGACCAAGCCGAACGTCACCGTTGGCCAAACCCGACGGAGTCCTAATACGCAGACTGTACCGGTACTGAAAAAGTATCCTTTTGCTTCATCCTCGGCCTCGGAAGCGAGTCGAAGCGTCCAGGCCCGGGAACACCAGGAAAGGGCACTGCGAAAATTGATCCTGAGAGCACGTGGGAGTCCGAGCTCTAATTGACCTGAACATTTGAGCCAGCGTCGTGTTGCTAGGCCACGTGTGTTCGCACACCGTACGCACCCCGAAACGCTCAATCCGCCCACTCCACTACACGGAATCAAAGAAAAGCAATTTTAATTAAACTCCTGTGATTGTTCCACAGCTCGCTCTCGGCATTATTGCAACGAGCGTTGGAAGTACCTGGCCCTTGGGGGTGGCGAGGTAGGGTTGGCAGAACAAGCAACCGCCCGAAGGGTTGCAACAAAGCGGTCGGACATTTCCTTCGATACCCCGCGACGGCACGGATCAAAGCAACGGACGGAGCGATAGGCTTGCAAATCTCGTTCCGGCGATTCGGTGCTAATGGTTTCGGATAGCACGAGTTTCATTAAGGTCCGTTAGCGTGAGAAGGAGAGGCAAGTGAACGGTTGAGGTATAAAGACCGATCGGGACCGTTTGAAGGCAAGGATGTGATTTAAGATAGTCCCCTTTTCGAAGGCAGGACGACGAGCATCGGGCGTATCAATGAATAAACGAGAGCTTGATGGAAATTTGGTACATGTCGTGCCGCTTACTGGCAAGCCCGTACAGAGGATGTGCAATAATCTCCACTGGCGTGACAGAGTTCAAAACGTTCACATAAGAAGTACATTTCATCATTTTCAATCTGTGGTTTGAATGATTGAATTTTAAATTTTTATCGAAAGACATCAATTACTTCTGTCACAATAAGGACAAAAAAAAAAGATTGTACTTTCAAAAGTTCAAAAGTTTTAATTAATGTTTGGCATCAAACACAAACCCCGAAGCACTGTGCAAATCTTTCGGAACTCAGTAAAATCAAACACGTTTGGAAAACCTTCCAGAGTGAATGCAAAGTAAACCGAGGTTTAATTTTTGCAACGCATCGAACACCAAATCAACAAATGGATTCGCATTCAAATATCGTGGATAGCATCGTGCGATCAAATATGCAAATAAACGGATGACAGTTTTGAATCCGCTGTGGGGCGTTTTTTTGTTTTTCCTTCTTTGGTTGTTGTTGTGACCATTCACTGCATTTATCTATGTAGCCTCTATCTGTCATCAGATTACAATTTAGTTAAGCTGAAACTCATCCCCCCAAAAAACCCGCGTGGCAACTGTCGCCGGTGCAGTTTTTAAAAAGCATCGCAAATGGATGGGGATTTGCCATGTTTGATTTTCTCTTCGGGCTCGGGCGGTCGATTCGACATTCAAATTCCGTTACATCCGATCCGGTAGCCGATATCGGCAGTAAAATCTTCATTTCGCCCGTCATCTGTGTCGAGCTCAATAAAACTATTTCAGCCCGAGGGAGCGATGGGGGAAAAGAAAAACGCGCTGGACTGGGGAAAAAAACCGGAACACAGCTGCACGGGGGAAAAACGGACGAGTGTGGAGGAAAAAGAAAGCCCTGGGGGGGGGGGGGGAGGTGGTGAGGAAAAAACCAGCAGTAGCAAGCATTCAACACAAAACCCCGTCGCGATAAGCGCGCGATAGCGATAAAAACAATTTGCTCCCCATTGCGACTGTCAACTCGGCCCGTCGTCGGTGGCAAGGGCCTGCAACATAATCCAACATCGGCATCAAATCCCGCTGGCACTGTTCCACCCCATGCCCCCCCCCCCCCCCCGCACACCTCTGGTTGCTTGCCAACAATCGACAAATATATTTCATTTATCTATAATTAAATCTAGAAACTATGGTCCCTACAGTTTCACCCATTTTCGATTGGGGCTTTTTGTGTGAGCCCTTTCGCCCGTCAAGGCTCCGCGTCTATGCTGCATCCCAGCCCGGGCGGTTGTGTTATGCTCCCCAAACCAAACACAAAAACACGTACAAAATCACACACACACAGCACGTTGGAGCCGTGTCTCGTTTTTGGGTGCTATTTGGGGGTTTTATTTACTCATTTGCTAACAAAAAAGGCATCCTTCTGTTCTCTGCTGTTGCGATTGCACTGGGTTGACCAGAGCATAGCAAAACTGGCCAACATCAAGCAATGGTAAGAGAATAGTGTGCTCGTGTCGGTATTTTCTGGCCCAGCACATGAGACCAAGCGGTTGAAACGAACGGGACGGAATTAGTAGTTTCCTTCGTGTGCGTTTGTTTTTGGAAATGTTGCTTAATCCTTAGAATCGCGGAGGTTGCGCCTGTTACACGCTGCTTCCCTCCCTGCCCTCCCTTCCCACCGGCCATTTGACAAATTTTGCGATCGAAGAAATGAAATAAACGGCTGTACAAATGCCACATATATTTTATCCGGCATTAATCTAGGCCCCGAAACCCACGACGCCGGACGACCGAGCCTCGAGCTCCAAAGGTCCGGCTTGGCCGCGCTTCATTACCGTGCAAAATGGGCGCGACTCGAATCCGATAGAAATCATATATCACATTCACAGTCGGTCGCTTGTTTGGAGACCTACTTTGGCCGAGGTCGGTGGTTTGTTTATTGCGTTTTGTTTCGCTTCTTCCGCTGCGCGCGAATGTAATATTTGCCGGCCAGCAGTGCACATGGGCTCAACGGAAAAACCTATGCGCAAACCCGGGGGGGGGGGGGGGGGGGGGGGAAAGCCCCAGTCAAACCGTGGGTTCCTTTTTCCGTCGAAAAATGGGAAAGGGCAACCAAACGCGCAGCTCGAGGTTGAGTTTTAACGGTCCGCTGCAGTCCGGTTGCGGAGGGAATTTAAAATTGGAATTTATGGCTGGCCGGTTTGATAATCAGTTAAGAACGCAAATATGATTACGTTTCGGCTTACCGGGGTGTGCGTTTCTGCACACTTGCCACTACTGTTTCGACCGTTTCGTTGCATTTATTGCGATGAACGGAGGCACATGCACAGGAACCGTGTTTGAGTGAAGCAAGGATCGAAAACAGGCACTTTTCATAAAATATTGACAGTGTGAAAAACATCGGCGTTGGTCACAAAGGCTCCACAAACTGTTCAAGTTACGCAGGTTTCCTTGCGTTGAATCTAGAAACATTTATTTCGTTTAGATTATTTTGCAAAGCGAAAGAAATCATTTGGAATTTTCATCATTGTGTTTTCTATTTCTACTCGGCGTAATGATCGTCATTTGATCAAGTCTAGCTTATGTTAAGGCTTACGAAACATATTTCACTTTCAACGTCGTGGATAGTCAGTCCTTTGCACCGAAAGTCGGTCCTTTGCATTCATCTGATTCATTCATTTTACTTTTTCTTTAACCTGTGACCAAAATTATGTATACAAATTATGTTACAATTATAGGACACGAGCTAACTTTTAAATATAAATAACTAGCAGGCCCGGTAAACTTAGTTTCACCCTAAAATGTATGTTGTTGAAAACATTTGATATTTCCAGAGCTTAGTTCTTAGTTTGTAGCTTGATTTATTCATACCAAAAACAATTTTTTAACATATTGCAAAATTTCAGTAAGTTATCCAACACAAAAAAACTTCTTGGGCAATTTTATCGTTTCCCCCTTTGTGGTTGATATTTCATCAACCCTATCATAGAATCCTACATGTTGTATTTACCTTTCTGTGCTTTGATAGATATACCATGACAGATAATATGTCACTGTCGTTGGAATACAATACACTGTACACAGTATACACTACGTAGTGGCCAGCGCTGCATGCATACGTGGAGTGATACCTAGGTTTTTTTTTTTTTTATTCATTTCATGATTATTAAATGGTAACGACAAATTCGAAAATGCCATGGAATGAATGAAATATTGTTTAACGGTAAAACTACAGAATGTTGCAGACCATCTTTGGTTTGTACCACTAAATTATGAGTTAAAACATTGTTATGGTGTGCTGTTAATTTGGCAAGAACTGTAGAGAGCGTCCATGGTAGTTTTGCTTGTGTTAGTAAAACTAAGTTTCAAACGTAGAATTTAGATGATTTTATTGAAATTTTTTAATCAAACAAATCTTCAACACCATCTGCAGTGCTTAAACTTTATGTGTGGAAAGTTTCAGAAGCAACCGTGCAGCATTGATCGAGTTTTTAGTGTACACAAAACTTCATATAAAAAAAAAGCTGAAATATGTAATAGATGGAATTGCATAAGCAAGAGTGATAGTTCGTCCGAAAAAGCTGAGAAATTAGAATTCAAAGATCAACGACACCTTTCTTGATGATGATCTTGAAAACATATTTTCCTGTTGCCACAAGTATTGCTCCAAAAATGCATTCGATTTTTGTTGAACCACAGCTGAATGTATAACAATCGGGGACAAAAAAGGCAGATAGCATTACGGAGCCCGTTTTAATGACTATAATCATTATTATCGTCTTCATCATCATGTGTTTAAGCACAAATTGGTGCAAAACTTTCACATGATGTAAATGAGCCAACACAAACTCCACCCTCCCACAGTTCATAGCGTATTTAATCATTCGTAGCGCAACACAACTTTTCCCATCAACAACCTCCGAACAGCAATCTAACAGACATTAAGCACGTATCGTGCTATCATGGTGTATTTTGCACGAGCGGAAGCAAACAACAATTATCGATAACCAATCGCAGCCAAAAACCGAACCTTTTCCCCCCGTCATCGCAGCCCTCCCCGTCTCCGTTTTTCACCTTTGTTTGGTCCGATAGTTGCTAGAAACGCCAACAAATTTCCTACCACTGTAACACATGTATTTGATGGTCGCCCTCGGTGTCCCGCATCGTTATGTAGCAGTGGAAAACCAACGTTTTTTTTTTGTTTTCTTCTGTCGTTTATCTTTCGGTTCAATTTGACAAAAAAGTATATGTCTTCTCCCCAAGGAACTGTGTACAGCTCGATTGCCAAAACGGGCACCAGGCACGCCAGCATTTTCTCCCATAGTGCTGCAGATTCCTCCTCCCCCCCCCCCCCCCCTGGAAGGAAGGGGTTCCACCGTGTGGCAGCGAGAAAACTCGTACGTGTCGAAGCGCAACCGCATCCCACAGCGACTCATGTTGACGGTGAATACACGTGTGACAAGCGATAATTAAGTTTCGACTTTCCGCTTCATGTGCAACAGTCACCCGCTGCAGCGCACAATGCAGGTGGTAAACAATATAGTTTATGCTCGTCCCGGGCAAGCTTCCAGGGGGGGGTTGGAAATGGTGGGGGGTTGCAGCGGAATCGGCAGGAAAGTTGCTAACGTCTACCGGTTTCTTACCTTCCGGGTGCGATAAGGGAACATTTCTCCCTCCTCATCCACCCTCACCGGCTGCACCGGGCAAAACCGGAGGAAAAGTTTTCCCACAAACAACCTACACGTGGCCTCGTTCTACTCGTTGAGCATCAGCTTTATGATCTCCCGCACGGCGAGCATCCACGAGCTTCCAAGGAGGCAAGGTGACACCTTCCTTCAGTTTCTCCGGCAAGCCGCTACTTCTTCTCTCGCCCGAAGCGAATTTCCGTTTCACAAGGCCACCCCTCGGTTTGTAGGTCCCCAGCTTTCGACTCGACTAAAACGCGGGTGCGAAACGACCACTTCCGACGGTGTTTCGAGCAAAAGGAAGCACTCGCCACTCGCGAAAAGGACACCAAGGGTTCACTGGTTGCAATGGAGCAGCAAACGTGTGGCCAAGGAACACATGCTTCCTCGAAATAAAACGCATTCCTTTAGGGAGAAAAAAAACAACCGTTCTCCCGTACAGCAACTTTAAGGCAAATGGATACACACACACACACACGAATAGAAAGAGGACCACTTTCGCCGGCCCTGGTGAGGAACTGGTCGGAAACAAATAAAACTCGCCGTAAGTCGTAAATTAAGTCGCACACAACAGCGCATATAGGCCAGGTCGCTCGCTCACGTCCTCGAGGCGTAGGTCGGGTTTCACCTCCCGCAGGTCGTCCTTCTGGTTCCCTTCTGCAGCTGTCCTTTTTGCAGTCACCTTGGTGGCTTTCTGCAATCACAGGCGCACCAGGGCCGCGCTGCCAGGTGCGACTCCCATTACCGGTGCCGTGCTGCTGCTGCTTATGTGGCGCAAACATGAAGCGCAGGTCCGTGAATTATTGCCGGCCCTTGTGCGAGGGCCGTCGTCTTCCCGCTGCACATTGTCCTTCGAGACGGTGGTGGTTTCTCGACCACACCAACTTGTTTTACTTGCAAGCGCTCACGTAGCCGAGCCACACACCGGCAACACGTACAGCTTCTGCCGACTGGCGACAAAATTGCTTACGAGCAGCGCTCGGAAAATTTCATCCAATTAATCTAAGAAATAACGATCTTAATTACATTGCACCGAGAGAAGGCGGCGGCAAACCAATCAATTTGTATTTTGCTCATCGCTTTTGCTGGTGCAAATCTAGCGCGATGTTTTAAAAATTTTCCCTAGTTCCCTTACCCGGAGAAGGCTAGTGGACGTAGTGGGGTTTTGCTCCATAATTACGCAGAGACAGATTTTTCCTTCCAATCGTTGTTTTTCCACAGCTGCACGTTAATTACGCCAGCGAGTCTAGTGTAACGTTATTTAGCTTATTAAGAAAAATGTCAATTCTTTGCAATTAAATCCTTGATTGGCTCTCAGAGCTTACAGCTACAGAGATTGAAAAAGGCTATCGCAAAATGGAACGCGCTGCTAACTTAATGCATTTGTTTGTGATTTTGATACGATCTTTAGTAACGTCAATTGAACGTGGAAAACGGAGCATCAAGGATGGATTATAAAAACAGATAAATAAGTTGACGATGCACCAACCACAAGCTACGGCAACCGATGGGATATCTCCACGGTTCTCCAAACATCAGATGTCTCGACGATTCTTCCAACGTCAGCCGTCAGCCACGGCTCTCACGACGTCAGTTAAGAATCAACCATCCATCGCATGTTTCGTCAACAGATCAGATGTCTCCATGGTTCCCATGGATTCTTCACGATGCTCCCAAGGGCCAGAGCAAACGCGAACTCAACAGTTAGAACTCAGACAGGGACTAGTTAGGACGGTCTTACTTTAGGCTCGTAGTTTAAAAAAAAGCCTAATATCACAGTATAAATCATAATTAATATACTCACGACCTACCAGTGAGAACGCAATTCCTGGAAAAACGTTGGGGCCTGTCATATCAATCCCCAATTCAAATGGGGGCGCAGCAAATTCATCGTATTTACCAAAACCCCCTATCGTCCTGTTGTCCTTAGTCTACTTTCATTTCCAAAGCTTCACGTGTCGGTCCGATTTGATATAATCTTTGTACCATCCTCCAACAACCGCAGCCCGTTTCAGTAATTGCGTAGAAAATTATAAAACTCCACTCCAACGCCACCTGTCTGCCTCCTCAAATGGATTTCATATTTTAGAGCACGCGCGCCCGATTGCACCGAAAACGAGCAAAAATAGTTTCAATAGTTCTGCGCTCGTTTCGGTGGATTTATGAAACGTTAATATTTGATTAATGTTGCCACCGCACAAATTAGGATGCAATCAAGGGCTAATTCGTCAATTATTATTATTTCCCCGACCGCACAATCGGGCGCCATTTTGCGGCACCGTGGCAGGCCGTTTCCGTTGCCGGCGCCACTTTTCCACTCGCTTGCGGTGGGCGATCATTTTTATTCCATTTTCCCCGGCACGAGAGCGCAGCACCAGCCAACGGTGGCCACACTCACACTCAGTCGAAGTTTCCAAATGTTGGCATTCCGAAACCACCAACGCAGCCGTGCAGCTGATTAGCCGCTCTGTGCGGTGATGAAAATTGAGCCCCCGTTTTCCCTGTGTTTTCAGTTTCCCCGCGCGGAAAGCATTGGCTTTTGGCGCTTACGAATCCCATTTTTGCATCGTTTCCGGTTTATCAATTATTCATCAATATTCTTGCAAGGGACCGCAGCGAACCGGAGCCACGATTGGAACCGGGTGACGTCAAGCCGTTGTGGTTTCTCCGATTCGCCTCGTAACGGCCATTGGGAGTCAAAGTAACAATTTTTTCCTACGTTTCCTTACGGGTTGAGTAACTCGAACCATCGAAAGCATCGGGGGATGCTGGGTCATTTCAAATCATTCCCCATTCCCTCAGCACCGATGGGCTTTACCCCTCCTCTTGGGTTGGGATGTTTGAAGGCTAACGTAATGGGCTCTTGGAGCGAACATATCGCCTATTCGTTCGCCTCCGAGCAAAACAACATCAGAAGGAGCGCTACAAACGGCTACAAAAAGGCAGGTAAAAGGCAATAATTTTCTGGTTAATTATTCAGTTTCAATTACCGAGTTGATCCTGCTCCTTTCGACGGTTCAACTCGGCTACTCGCTCTTGCTTTGGGGATTTATTTGATGGCAAAACTAATACTCAAATCTCTGTATGCGTATTTCACCCTGGAGGTTTAGGCTTTTTCCTTTTGGCGAGAAGTTTATGGAACAAATGTTGATGATAATTTAAAAAAATCACCTATTTTCATGTAACTATTTAACAGCTACTTAGGTACGGTGAACCGGATTTTGTGGGCCTTGTTCATTCCATAATTATACGCAAGCTTTCCCGAGTGGATTCAAACTAATTAAGGTTTATAATTAACAATTTAATGTTCAATTGATCGTAAATTTAATATTACCGCATTCGAACCGCGGACACAATCTGATGGAATTGCCCACGAAACAAGAAAGGACAAGAAAGCAACGACAAGCTCCAAACGGCAGTCCGTTTAAGTTGTTGGTCAGGCACGTAGTGGATTCATGCTTTACCATCATTACCATCAACTTGGGAACGGAAAAGTCCGTTTGCAAAGAAAAACTCCTCGCACACCGTTCGCATTGCTTCACCCGTGTATAGAGCGCCCTTCATTGGCTGGGGCCAGTCACCCAAACGCCCACGTTGAACGATTCTTCACGCTTTTTATCTTATCTAATCACCGGGCAATAAAACCGTAAACACCAGAAGTTCAAATTGAAATTAGATACATGACTTTCGCGTTCGAACGACCTCGACCGGCGGTGTAACGGTGGAGTGAGCGCATCCGTTTTGCTGAGGTTTTTCTCCCCACTTGCCTTATTTTCCCGAGCGCGTGCAGGTGTCAGCCGTTCGAGGGGAAAGCACAGCGCCAAAGTCCGGAACAATACCTTGCCGATAACCTCGTCGCTTGCCACGGAAACCACCACAAACACGGCACGATTTCCCGGTTGCCTGGAGCGTGAAGTTGTTTTTGTTTTCAATTAATTTTCATTCGCCTCCCATTTCCTTGTCAGCGCCGCTGATGAGGGACCGATGAGGGACGAGTTGGTCGATGCTTGAAGTGGGTAGGATAGTTCGGTGGGAATATAGATCTACCAGGAACCTTTAGTGAGGATTCCTTTGCGCTCGGAAACCAAGCGTTGTGAATGACCACAAACTTGCTTTGGTGTTGCTGGAGATGATGAAATGAAATAAATGGCATCTAGTAAGAAACGATGTGGATGGACCGATTTACCACTCCTGGTTAGAGCTGCCACTTGCGAATGACTCGTAAATTGTCAGGAAGTCGTACTTCTCTGTTGAAAAACCAGACAAACCAACGAACGTTCGGTAAATAAGGCTTTAAATCAATTATACGAACTGGAACTATAACCATTGGAACTATAAAGCTAGGAACTGGAACTATAACCATTTAACATCTTGTATTTGAATTTGAAAAAAAAAATCAGCTCACAACATTGTAACCATTAGGAACGACTGCCTGTCGCTTATCTCACGAGGATGCTAAGTAGATCGTCTTTCTTAAACTACCAAGACCAAGAGTTTTCATTTTCATATTTCAGTGTGTTTTCCCCAGGGTTCCAGCTGCTACCATGTTCCTCTTATAGCACATCACTGAAACTACAAAGAGGTGCGATCAATCGAGGTGGAGGACTGCTGGAGAGAAAGCGTATACTGTGATAAAAATTCAAACCGTCCCGTCGAGGGATTTGTCGCGGATGGAACAAATTGTCATACATTGTTCTTTTCCGTTTCAATCAAAATGCGAATGCATGCAGTTGAGAAAAAAAAAGGGGGGATTGAGTCGTTGGGGGAAACCTACATGGGAAGGCTGGTGGTGCTTTGGAACACCAAATGCGCCTCAAGTGTGTTCATACGTGAGTGCATTCACCATTACTCTCCCCCAAAGGCCCGGTCGGTTCGTTTAAAATGGGTATTTCCGTGCGAAAGGTAGCTGTTGGTAGCATAAGTCATGGCGAGGCCTGCCACATAAGAGAGCAATAAGCGAGTGCGAACAGACTGAAACGAAGGCCGAGGCCGTAGTGGAGCGGAGGCGTTTGCATCAGGAAGTGCAACCCGGGACATGACATCGGAATTCTCGAATGTCACCATCATATCAGCATCAACGGCTGATGACACCGTCTCCTGCCCTCCCATGACGAGTCCCTTCGCCCCGCATTGTCTTCCACATTGTCTGCTCCACTAGCGCTCCTATTTTATGCTCGTATCATCCGGCTGACATCGACGTTGACTGTTATTGAAATGCTGTGCTCCTTTGAGCGGAAGAATGCGCTCAACCGCCGATGGGTGCCTGCGGGGGGGGGAAGAAAAAAAAAGCGAATACATCGACGGAAGGGGCGGCAGAGCGGCGGCAGTTGATGATGGAATAGAAAAATCATATTTCACATTTGCAGAAAAATGCACCGCATCGAGGGAAAGTGCTTCGTCGAGTGCTTTATTGAAAATCAATCATCTTTCGCCGTTTCGCCTGCGTGTCAGGATTCGTCGGATGTGTTCAGGAAGCCGGATGCACCTCGATGACGCTCGCCTCGGTTGTTGATATCAATCTGTAGCATTTGAGGCCCGGACCCCTCAACCCTTGGTGAACCAATTCGCTCGCGGTTGGTGTCACGTTTCCGCCGCCACTTTACGATCCTGAACTCGGCGAACGAAGACTTCTCTTCCTCAGCATTCGTGTGCGTTCCACGGTGGTAAGCTGGCAACCACGGTCAATTGCCTATCATGAATAAAAAGAAAAACCTTACACACATACACTCACCTACCCCATTTCGAGTGCGGGTGCGATCTTTATTCACCCACAAAAAGATCGCACCGTCGAGATGTCCTTACCCGGTGTTCGCGAAATCGAACGCCATCGTCTCCATCATCGACGCTCATAAATCCTGCACCGTAAATTACCCATTAAAAAGCGATAAAAATGTATCATCTAACGTTGCGGGGGGAGGCAAATAAAAATAACATCATCGACTCACCTCTCCTCTTCCTTCCCATCTCATCCCGAACGATCGTCCGGCTCGTTGAACTTGCACGGTCCGTTCCCCCAGCGCGCCATTGCTCGCCTTCGATTCCGGAGCCAATTCCGGAATCATTAAACTAGTGGAAGAAAAATTGCCATAATAGCATGAGTTATGGTTCGTTCGCCTCCTGTTTGCCACAGGTCGCAAACGTATCGTGGTTTTGCTACCGACCAGTGGCGGCGCTTTTCTTATCTTTCGTCCAGACCAGATGAGGTCCACACAGTTTGGGACGAGCCAAGGCGCTGCATAATGTGGATCGTTAAGCTCTATTTATGCGAGAAATGAAACTATCCGCCGACGCCGAACAAAATGGGGAAGACGATGGTGGAAACAAGTGGTTCCTTGAGGTGCAGTTTATTCTTTGGAATAGCAATATCCAAAGGAACTGTTGCAGGAGGCGTAGTAATGTGGAGATTTAAATTAAATTACAATTTTTTTTAGCATTAGCTTCTATTAAGTTTGTTTATTTTATCATAACGCTGAGTAAATTGTTAAACTTTTGCAAATCAAGCGAAGGAATCTCATAAAATCAAACATAAAATGTGAACTTTCATTTGCTTACATTTCCCCAGCATATTTTCCACTCCTCTAGGAACGGAGGAAACAGATCTCCGGCCCATTTTTTTTTTTCCTCTACTCCCGGGAGGTCAATCAATTTTTAATCTTGTACCAAAACCAATAGCCTCAGGCCTCCGTTTGAAGCATTCCTCGACAAACGATCTGCCTTGGCGCATTGTTGTCGTACAACTTTGACGCTCGGGCGCGTCTAGTCGATGAAGTACAAATAAAAAAAAACTTTCTTATTATTGACGTTTGCGAGCCGGAGCAGCCTTTCGGCGGCGATTACTTCTTCCAGAGGGAGAATGAGAGTAATTCTACGAAATAGGCAAAAAATTGATTCCTCCTACAGGGCAGGCGTTTTTGGCGCGGCTCGCATCGGCCATCACCGGCCAGCATAGATTCCCGGAGAGTCACTCGGCATCGGGGAGGAAATAAGGAGAAATATAAGTTTGGAGCCCGCCGAAAGAGGCACTAAAAGTTTCCTCCGTGGAGCGTGGATTACTTTCGCAAAGTAACATTCATGCCTTTTTTATGAGCATTTGAAAGATTTCATTATGCCTGACTTTCCCAAGCACCGGAGGCCGCTTGGTCGGTAAGTTTGCGCGTTTTTTTTTCTGTTCATGGAAAGCGTGTTTGGTAACTGCTGCTTTTAGAACCTAGAAAAAAAAAATGTTTTGCCCTAACGTGCTTTTACTTTCGTCTTCAGCAACGCTCGTCGGTCAGTTTGACAAAGCCTTTTTTGTGTACTTGCTGCTTTCCTCCTATTCACATACCAGCTTAAGTTAAGTCTGACACACACAAAAAACCCAAAGTTGCTGGAAAGATATGCGAAGCGAAAAAAAAAAATTAACAACATAAACATCATACCCCAAGAAGGTTGTAATGAGCGGTTCGGGTCGGAAAGTGTTCTGTTAGTTCTTTTTTTTTCCCCCAACCAAGACTGTACGAACGCAGATAGGAAAGCCCTTTAACGTCTTGTTTGTTCCAGCATGCGGTGGCCTGACCCCTTTTTGATGACCTAACGCCTGATGGCTTTTGGCTCCGGTCGTAATGGCGCAGGACGTTAACACCTAACAATCACTTCGGACTGCAACCATGTAGTCCGTCCATGCTGCTAACGTGCAACCACCTTCTCCGTTCCTTACATCCTTTTGGAACACTTTCACGGACGGTCGAAGCGAAACAAACACGAATTTCTTAAGTATGCTACTGCGTTTCGGTTTTTCGGCGATAAAAATTAAATAAACATCCAAACCGTATCTATTCGACATTTGCGCACACGGGGCGAATGGAACCACTGGCAAATGTTTATGTGCACGATAAAAATAAATATTTGATTTGGCATTCGTGGTCGTTCCGTCCGTTTGACCTGGCTTCGGCTGCAAACGGAACGGTAAAAACCAACAGTACGTGGCGTATCGCTGTGCGTATGTTAAACATACGGTCGACACACCGGCCCTATTGTTTCACCGCCACATCCAGTGTGGTGCGGAGTCATGAAACTCTTAGCCGAGGGGGAGGGTTTTTCGCTTTCCCATCCTTAGGAGTCGTTTCGTCTGGTCGGGAGCGATAAAAAAGTCCTTAGCCCGTTTATGAAAAAGCAGTGAAAGTGAAACCCAATGTCGGTGCGGAGAAACGAATCGCAGGGCAAGAAACATCATTTTCTATTCACCAAAAAGGACAAAAATGAAAGAACGAATCCTTTAGCAGATATGCGGTGCGGTACGGTAACGATCTTATGGTCATTTTACAAACGCAAATGCAAACCAATTTCTGTGATGTGAATCTAAATGGCAAAATATGTTGGTTTCAAGAGCTCCAAATTCGTCCTTACGACTCCGTACAAATGATTCTAAAAGGGTTTTGGACATCTTAATGTAATTAAACCTCTATGGAAAGCAACACAGGGAAATAAAATCACCGATACAAATCCATTTTAACGAGAAGATTCATTCCTCAATGATTCATGCTACTGTAAACCATTATTTGCGAAATAGAAACACGCGACAAATAGGTTTACTAAAGACCAATGTTGAAGTAAAATTGAAAATCCCCACCCCCCCCCCCCCCCTCCCCCTTATGCCCTCCACAAAATGATTTCTACTTCCACTTAATCATAGTGATTTAAACGATTCCCTATTTTCTGCTCGACTTCAATCCAATTGCATTTATGCCCTGTGCTTTTCTACTCTCTTCATGTGCAACCACACGACCGAAGGCCACGGCAGTGTTTGTGCACTGGGCAGCATACTTTATCGGGAAGTTTTTTCCCTTCCACCGCAGCACCCTCCTCCGCAACGCGCTGTTCAATCTTGGCCAAGAGAAATTTAATATTTCACAATATGTCGCAATAAATCACGGCGTCAACCAACAAACAACAACAGCTCCGAACAGTTTCCCTGCGATTCCTTGCCGCGTCTTCGGGTTAAAAGGCTGGCTGTGCTGTGCAAGAAGCGGACACCCAGGGGCAGCGTAAGAGAAATGGCAGAGTAATTCGACATTTTCCGACGCAACGAAATGGAGCTTGTGCGATGTCGAAGGCAAAATAATAAAATTTCAATTTTGATAAAAATCTAGCAATCGCGACGATGTAACTCAATGCCGTTGCCTTCTGGGCGCGCCCGGGTCCTTCCTTTTCTCTTCCCCACCCATGACCCTGATTTCCCCGGCTTTGGTCAGCAGTCCAGGATGCGCCCAGTTTCCGGTGAACCCATTTCTATTGTCACGCGCCCCAAAGGAGGATGTGCAACTCGGTTGGATATGCTTTCGAGCCACTGGATAAACACTAACGGAGCGGACGTACGGATATGGCAAGCAGACGCCTATTGTGCTGTCCGGAGATAGACGGGAGCAATTGGCGACGAGCGCTCGCAATATCGGAAAAGGAACGATGTAGGACTTTGCTTTTATCAAAGGAAACAAGCTGCTGGTGAAAAGCTGGGCGGAACCACGGACGGAAGACGGAAGCAAAAGGGAAACTGTACGGAGCTGGAGAACGCCGTTCGAACGTGTTCTTTCCACAGGCCATTATAGATTGATTTGAACGTTACTTGCTCGACGTAGGAAAGAAGCTAACGACTGCTCAAGATGGCTGTTAATACTTGGCTGACCCTTAAGTGGCGGTAAGTGTGGAAGACTTAATGGCATCCTCTCGGACTGATAAGAAATGAGCGTTTGCGGCTGAAAGTGGTCCAGCAGCAAACGAAATAACTACAACAAATAAGAGTTTTTTTTTTTTACGCTTTTTGCCATCAATCAATTTTAGTTTGATAAAACAAATATTATCAAACCATGTTTCACTTATGCCAAGCTATTGAGTTACGTAAAGCCATAGAACGGAAAATATATATTCTGCAGATCGTTTATAACAGCAAAATTATTTCGTTTATGTAGTGTACAACGGCGAGTTTGTTAACGAGAAAAAACACGATGGCTTTGTACGAAGAACAAGGAGTCGAATGGTGCACACGGCGAAAAGAGAGACATTTGTTAGCGAAAAAAAAGAAGTTTGCAACAAGCCCTGAAACCATATGAAACATTCCAAGCACACACCAGCCTGCCACCGACCGACAGAAAGTCACACGAAAACCAATTTACCCAAGAAGCAATCATGAGAAACTCGCTTTCCTTGTTACAATCGTGCTTCTTTGGGACCGGCGACAGCGAAGGAAAAACTGTGGTGCATCGTTCACTTTTTTTTTCTTTTTTTTTTTTGCAAGGCCTGTGCAAAGCTTGCGAACGGAAAAGAACGCTCGACGTTTGTGGCAAGTCCTTTACGTGAGTGAGATTGAACAGAAGTTATGCGGGAATTAGAAGGCTCACCGTCTGGGCACAATTTGGGAGATTGATTGTAGTTGGAAACTAGCTGGTTAGCTTTTCTAGATGCTTTGTACACTTGTCTTATTGATACGAGCCTGGAGCACGATTAAACTGTCAAATTAAAGCCTTTGGTCGCGTTTAGCATACGCTCCAGCTCCAGGTTCAGCTTTTGGCGTTTGGTCAAAAATGTGATAACAATGATTGCAAATGGCATTTTTTCACACCAGCTCTAACAGTATTAACGTGCAAATGCATCCTCGTCACACACGGTGGTTGGCACGAAGCAGGAGTTTGCATAAAGTGGAAGCCGACCGCCCGGAAGCATTGTAATCATCGTGGAAAGTCCTACCGCCAGGTTGCCTGGCACCTGCTTGTCTAGACACGGCTCCCCAGCCGGTCATCCTCCGAAGGTCCTTCCAGCCGGCTGTCTTACAGGTGAACACCATAACAAAAAGTAAGAAAAAAAAAATGGAAATAGAAAAACCGACCACCGACTGAGCTGCACTTTGGCAAGTGATCCGAAGCGGTTGGTGGAAAATGAAATTGCTGTGTTATTACTTCTGCGAATTGCAAATCGTTACGACTTGCTGGCGATGGCGGCTACATGTGGGCATCGTGCCGGATTCCCCTGTGGGGTGAGAAGGGGGAAAAGCATGCTCTAAGGTGCTTAATAATGTAACAAGGCTATCAAACAACACCAGACACAATAAGCTGGTAGCGGTGGGCTACGAGAAAGAGCTGGTCAGAAATTCCAAGAATAACGGCCAACAAGTTCTTCGGCCAGGGCAATCGTTGTAGGTGTAAGAAATTCTGTTTCTGGATTGAACAAGTCAAGATGTCGACACAATACTTAAATGGTATTCTGGTGAAAACGTATCCTGGTCAGAAGGGCTCCATACGCATGTACTTCATAATGGTGTCCTTGAAGTAAAAATGGATGGACATTTTCTAGTTGCCAGAATCACATATCCATTTCGAAAGCATTCAAATTTAACTCAGCATTTACCCAAACTTTGCAATTAAGATTAATTACAAAAACATTAAATTTATACAAGAAACCCACACAAAAAAAAAGACGTTCCAACACTGCGGTATTCGTTGTAACGCAAATTAGTTTAGTTTAAGAATGTTAGGGAACCAGTTTTCAACGACAGCGAAAACTTTCATCTCCCCGCGCGTCCGACGTGACGATGCCCGCAAATTCCTTTGGCTTCGATGTGATTTTACTGGAATTGCAAAGCGGGTTCACTTGCACAAGATATTTAATTATAATAAGACGCTAACAATATTAGCAGCACTTGAGCGCTCGCCGACATGTGAGTTTGGTGTGGCGTACTCGAGGAGAAAACGCCCGCCTCGGTGGGATGAGAGCGTCTGCCTTTACGTTGGACGGGAGGGAAATGAATATTCCCAAAGTGCTGCAGAAGAATGTGACACTCGGTTACACACACACACACACACCACCGCAAACACACTGGCATGTTCGTCATCGGATGTCTAATGACATTAACGCTGTCTACGCCTTTCTCGGTGCATCCACACACGCATCCTTGATGCAAGTGAAGCGGTGGAACATGTTTTCCCACCCGCAATGGCGCTTCGAGGAGGATGGGCGACTCATGTCTCACTAAAAGTCTCCTGGCGCAACGCAGACCGTACATTAAGAGATTAAGAAAGAAATTAGATTTTCTTCCAACGATTGCCAGCTACCTACCTTTCCGACCAGCACAATTCCGGGCCATGGAAAGGTGTACCTCCGCCTGATGCACTCAACTCCTTTCAAACCAATAATTGAACCAGAAGCGATAAGATCGCATAATTTTAGATCCATCTCCTTTTTCAACCCCCGGTTCGAAACCGTCCGGGCAAAGACAAATTTCCGTTCCGTCCGGCATTCGGCAGCGCTAATGAATATCCTTTCCTAACCTAACCGCCGCCGGGAAATGAAGCCGGCGGACGTCAACGCCAACGATCGCAGGACTTGGGGCGATCAAGGCAAGTCGGAAACCCGCCGAGTCCGCCGCGCCCGACTGCTCCCCTTTCATTACTATTCCACCGTTTAATGAACGACTATTAAAAAGCAATCATCATTTGTTGTCGTACACGAATCCATTAGATTGTCCGATGATAAAGTGTTCCTTCCGAGCAGCCCGCGACAGTGAGCGGAGGTTCCTTGGCCGTGCTAAATCCGTCACCGGCAGCCAAGCGCCATTCCACCTTCGGGCAGGACACATTCGCTCTAATTCGTGTCGTTAAACAAAGGACGAGAATCAAATCGGGAGGTGTTTCTTGTCGTCGGCGTCGAGGCATTCGCATTGGTAGAAGTGCACCTTGGCTGGATGGTAAGAAATCGATGCTTAATTATTGTGGCACCGGGCGGACAATAAAACCGCGCTCCGTGGCAGGGAATGGAAGGCAAAGGGCGAAAAGGGCCTTACCTTCTCCTCCTCGCCGTCGATGACTGCTTCCGATTGTTATTACACGTCACTTCTTCTTATCGCGCACATTAATCATCTAATCCGGAGGTAAGCTTCAGGTTTCCTTCCACGAGAGACCACGTTTTCGGAATATTTGCTTGTTCGAAAAGCGACTCCAGTGACTCTTACTTTTGTAATGAGAGAAATGAGGCTTTGCGCGTTAGGTAACTCTTTTTCATAGGACTTAAATTTCCCGCATTTGATTTACCATTCACGCCGCAACCGAACGCCTTGCGCCATGGAGTGACTTTGAAGCGGCCTTTCTTCTCTTTTGAAGGGTTGAACAACTCGTGCAAAGTGAATTTCGATTCAAATAACTCCGCTGATTACAGGTCTCTCTCAGGAGAGCGTGGTCCCTTTCACACCAGCAAACAGGGTGAACGGGAAGAGGCAAATGCAAATTTTCACCGTGCCTGCCCTGAGCGGGTCCTCAGGTGCCACGACACTGGAAGCATATGATTAAGGACTCGATGAAAAAAGCGGCGTGAAGAGGTGAAAGCCAAAACCGATTGCGAGCTGAACGGGAGGAAAACTGGGCGAGGCGCCGGGGATCAGTTGTCAACGAACTCACCTCATGGCATGGTTCAAATTTTATACACACCGGCCCAACCTCCACCGGCAAATCCTCATCCCGTTGCAACAAAAGGGCAGCGTAATTACACAACCGGGCGACGAAAATCAGTCCCCGGCTGACCTGTGATTAAAAAAAACTCCATTGCCACTGCTCTCGAGTTTCCTTTGCGTTGTTCAACGGGCACTGGTGATGGTGGTGGGAGGGATGGTTTTTCCTGCACCGACAACCGGGGCATTGGATCCCGCGCCAAGGATGAAATGGAAAATCGTGGCGTCGAGTGACTTTCACTTTGCCCTCGATGCCAAGTGTTCGGTGCCGGTACGTGCGCGCTGCTAATTACTACATTCATTTTAGTAACCCCTTCGGCCAACTTTGAAACCCGAGACCCTTTATCCCCGGCAAGATGAAAGGAGCGACTGGATTTTGTTTTTCATTCGATGCAACATGCATTTTTTTGTTTTTGCATTATAAAGAGTGTTTTAATTTGAGAGAGTGCTTTTAAATAAAGCTGAAAATACCTAGCCCCATGCAACGGAACGCTCTTTTCTTTTGCAAATTAATGGACGATACGTTTAATATTTTCCTTTATCCCATGCGTTGAGAGCTTTTCAATAATCTGCCCCGAAGCTTTCGACACACTCTTGTAACTAACGCCAACTCATTAATTTCCTTCTCGATCCACTCTGTCTCGGTTGTTTTTTTCCATTATTTTATCACGCATGATCAATTTGCACAAGGCAACAACTATCAGAGAAATAAATAGCATTTGTTCCAAACAGTTTCGCTGGCGTTTGTTTGCGAGATTACTCGTCGTTGATTTGCGCGTTTCAGTGCTCGATCGTTGCATATTTATTTCACCGCAGTTCCCATCGCCCCGAACGCTCAAACCTTCGGCCTTCGGTGTGGATAATCAAGGCTTCACAAGCACCATCGTCAGGATCATGCCGGGTCATCCCGGTCCAACCATTTGAAACTACGGAAAGATTGAAAGTCACGAACCATCCGCAGTGGCTCAACGGCGAGGAACGGGATGGAAGCTGGTAGGATTTTTTTTGTTTTGTTTTGGTTTGTTTTCCATGCGCCGCTTTTTTTGTTAAACTGCTCCCATGGTACTTAATTAAACATGTTGCTACAGCAAAGTACGGGGAAAGCCTTTCCAACGAGGATGAAAAACGTAGCTCGCCGTGAAACATACGAAGCTGCTCGTTCGTCCCTGTCATAATGCGCAATTTGTGGCTCCGCAGTGTCTCACTTTATGTTTCCCTCAGGGCGGACGTACACGAGTGGTTGTTGCAAACTCTGCCCATCCGGCGTGGAAGGGAAGGCATAGACGGGAGAGAGAAGAAAAAAAGGAGCCCGGAAGGCGGCAGGCCTCGAAACGATAGGCCTATGACGATAATCCAATATATGTACACATTTATTTTTGAGCAACCGAAACCTGGAGCCTTGGAACCTCACGGATGATCGCAAGACCGCAACCGCCAGGGGAACGTCTCCCCGTGGAGTAGGAACATGCTTTCATCCCTGGTGAGGTGACGGAGGTCTTTTTTTTTTTATTCAACCTCCTTGTTGACTATAGTTTGCTGTTTTGAATAACGGCAATTTTTTGTTCACGTTCCCTAGCGATTGCTTCACTCTTTCGGTGAGTCACCTTTTGCAGACGAACGATCAGGATTGGTTCGAAGCGCCTCGGGGGCTGCGTCGAGCCGTGTGGTTATAGTTTGGGTCGTTTTCTGGCGCGACACTGCGGTTAAACTGAACTTTGCCAACCGAGTGCGGACGAGTTCACCACCGACCAAGAACAAGTGAACGAAAAAAAAAAAACAACAATTCCTGCACATGTCCTCCTCGGGGATGCTGCAGTGGAAGTGCAGGAAATTAAACCGAATGCAAAAAACAAGCATCATTCATCCACATGCGAAAAGCATCTCATGCAATGCTCCGGTGAGTATCGGGTGGGGGGGAAGACATAATATATTTTATACAAGCACAGGCACGATGTACGACCGTTTCGCGGGAAAGCAGAAGCGCCACCGAATTTCACCCGAGGATAAATCAGCGTGTTCTCATTTCCGAGTCCGGTGTCCTGTCACTCCAGCGTGGACATTCTAACCAGGAGATCTCAGAGTGCAGCTTTTTTCTGTCCCAATTAGAAGCCGACAAAAAAGGGGCAGGCCAAAAAACCCTTACGGAGCGGATCGTGCTGGACGGCTGTGGTCAACGCGTCCATTCAACTGTTTACGGTGGGTGATTTTTCAAAATTCCAATCTATTGAACCATGCCTGCCATGAACCATTTTTTTCAACTATCCCATTGTTTAGAATTTCCCAATTCTTCCCCAAGGGACTTTTTTAGGAGGTCTGTACGGAAAATTAATAGTTGCTTAACAATTGCCGACAAAAGATAGGAACCGAACAAAGCAAAAAAACACACACATCACAGGGAAAACAGGAAAAAGCTATGAAAAATTATCCTACAGCACAAACGCGTGCAAACCCCGACGTCCGGGCGAACCCCGAAATTGTGTGCCCTCTTTTTGTACGAGAAGTCCCGTGTGTTCCACCACCCAGACACAGCATGCACGACATGGGCACTAAATCTGTAATTGACATAAATCAAAATCGCTGCATAAAGCTCCACTCTCGTGTCCACCATCAATTCATCCATCATCCGTTCCGGGCCGGATGCACTGGCTTGACGTATGATCCGGCAGCGGAAACCAGCGGCTCGAAGTATCGACGGCCAAAGCATGCACAATAGACGGCAAAAGACACACACGCACGAGCTGGCCAACCAGTGTGCTCAATCCAGTGTGGGATGTGGTTAGAGCTTTCAAAAAATTCAATATCCCGACACCGTGCCCAACCGTGGGGGTTAAATATATCATGTTCTTGAAGGGGAGGGAAGTAAAACTAACAAAAAAACAAAAAAAATGGCAAGGATTGTTCGGCATTTCTGCACGTGGCATGAATTGTTGAACATCATCGAACCACTAGTTTGGCATGAAACAAAAAAACCAAAATCACTCAACCGAGCCGGGATTGAATGCGAAATGGAGCGATTAAAATTCACGTGACAATCATTCATTACGATTGATTGAAGTTTCATTTTTCACTGCGGTGGTCGAACTATCGTTCTAGATGGGATCGTGTCGACCGGTGCAACTAGCCCCGCAGGTGAAGTGCAACCAGTGTCCCCGCTTTTGTAGTTTCCCGCCCTAGATTTGAATTTTCCGCACCGACCAGGGCTTCGGCATTCGTGATTTCCACAAGCATGTTGCAATGAATGGCGGGCTCCTGATTTATTTTTATCCATACTCAATCCAATCCTCGTTAGAATTAAAACAACCAAAACAAGCGCTCTGTTCATGATGAATGTCATGGGGTTATCATTCGGACACTCAAACACGAAATGAAATGCCGAAAACTTAAAAAAAAAAGGTTTATAACTCATCACAATGACTGACAGAGTGCTTACAAAGCAAAAAGATGCAATGTAGAACAGAATTTTGATGAAGGGTCGTCTGGTAGATATGTCCAGAAGAGAAGACAAGGATTTGATACATTTGGATCCTGCTGAAAGCATAACTCTTCCGTTATCTCATCGGACCTCATTCACGGACGATAATTTTTGACGCACATATGACGGGTTCGCCGAAACCGAATCGTTATCAGGTTTCGTGTTTGCGTCAGAGAGGAAAATTGAATCTATACCCCGGTCCGGAAGGAACTCCACGAACTTTGGTTGCTTATCGCTCGGAACCCTCGGAACCCTGAAACATGGCTGCAGGCGCAAGCCTACCAACGCTGCCAACATTTACTGAATAATCAGCGCCCGTCAATCAGATCCGTCTGGGGGGAAATCTCCTCCGTCAACTGCTATGCCATCGAATCGTGGCCGAACACTGACCGGACGGCACCGGAAAAGGTTGCTCCAGAAACGGAACGCCGCTGATGCAGCCGGCGTTCAACCTATTTCGCGTGCAGGAAGTCCCCCCCCACTCCTAAAAACACCCCGGCAGTGGACGCAAAAACGTGCCAACGAAATCGAGGGGCCTAATTTGCTAACGAGCCATCGAATTATGCACGTAGTCGGGCGCCATTTAGGGGCCCGTCACAATAGAACCGACGTGCGATGGACCCTCTGCTGCTCGGTTCCCGGGAAGCCAGCGAACCACAGTTCGAATTCCCCCTAGAAAGGCACACAATTTCCCAGTCCCCCTTCCCCCTCAGCTGGGGCTAGTGCTTCTGTCCCGATTTCAAAATGGTTCCAATTAAACGAAAACGGATATCATTTGGCAGTGTGAGTTTGGCTTTTTCCATTTCCGTTCCGCGTGTTCCCCGAACTCTCGCCGTTGAACTTTTCGCACTTCGATGTACGGGGTTTCCGGGTGCGTCCAATAGGTTTCCGGTTCGGTTGAGTGGGTTATTAAGTTTTGCGTTCCCCGATTTGCAGGATCAGATGAGCTGCAGGGTACTCTGACTTTTCGACTGGCGTGCGAGTTTCCGCCGTTCGCCTGTTGCTGTTTAAAATACGATACTGAATATTGCTTCTATTGGCCAACAGACTACGGCTGAAATCAAGCTTTTGGTATACGACCACAAAGGGTTGAGAAAAAAAAGGAACTTTTCATTTTCTAGGAAATGGAGAAATTAGTTCAGGCAAATATACTCTAAATGTTTGATTCCTAAAATATTCTTCGCTTTTCCATGGATTAACTTTTGCTTTAAGCAACTGATCGATGTTGAACCATCGATTTCAATTATTTATTTTTTTTCTCGATGGTTTGTGTGGGTAAAACCGGTGCAGAATGAAAATTAAACGCCAGCCAACCCAATGCATCCAATGTACATGCAGGCGAAAGGCTGACGAAACAAGAAACAGCATAACACATCCAAACTATGCACTCGGTAGTGGAGGGAAGCGGTGGGGGGGAAAAACAGGATTGAAGAAACCACTCCAGGAAAGATAGCCAGCCCAACCGGTTTCGCTTATTTTTCCAACTGTGTCAACAGCCGGCGGCAACCAGATTTTTCCATGTTTAATTTCCCGCATCGCAAATATGATCATTTTAATACGCTCGGCTTCGGCGCACCGTGTTTGAGTTTCGAAAACCCGCCGCTTCTCGGTGCCGGTCCCTATGGATACTTCCTGTTCCGAGCGGTTGGTTTGTTTGACGCTGATGATGGTGTGGATGATGATGACCGGAATCATGCAGGTAAGAAACGCCGTTCCCAAATTTCACCAGACCACACGGCCGGGTTTATTGTGCCGGAACGGGCAAAACGGAAGTGAAGCGTCAAATTAACTACGTCCACTCGAGGCACATCCGCTCACGAGCCTGAGCCGACGGTGGCGAAAATAAAGGATTTCACGGGAAAGATTGTTTGAAAATTAAAAAAGTCTTGTTCCAGAGATTCCTGGGCGAAACATTTACCGACCAGCCAGCAAAAGAAAATTCGGAAATGAGTTCGGGGTTTTTTTTTTAAAGTGTTATTTTTACGACCAACGTAACCAGGTGAAGCGAACCATTTTCCCGGGAAGTTGAAGGCAGAATGGGACCCCTTTCACCCCCCCCCCCCCCCCCCCTTTGTTCCAGTGACGGCTACGTGTACCGCAATGCAATTATTCGTTTAATTGCTTAACTTGCAAATTGCACCGAAGTGTTTACATGTAGCTGTGCTCTCGAAACGCAAAAGCCATACATAACGCATTCTACGTAAACACATTTCCCGATGCCAAAATAAAGCCCAAAACGCAAGCACCGCCATTCGGTAGCGGTACCGGTTTATTTTGTTTCAACCCGGTTTTTTTCTTCCTCCTTCTTTGCTGGACCCTTTATTCGTTTATTGCAATCGCCACACCGCTTTTCCACCAGAGGCTGGGTTTTGAGGGTGAGTGCGTCTACGAAATTGCATTAAAATCCACCACCGGCACTCGCAATCTCGAGCCCGAGCCCGGACCCGCAGTGGAAGATCAGATTAATTTTAATTTCATTTGCAAACACATCCATTTGGAAGATTTTCCATGAAATACGCACAGCGCTCGGTGGCGTACTTGTTTGTACCGGGGTTTTATTTCTGCACATTAGAGAGAGAGAGAGAGAGAGAGGATAAATTAAATACCGTTTTTCCAAAACGCGAAAGTTCTTGAGAAACTGTACAATTGTTAAAATGGAGTCGTTTTCTGTTTGATTTTGAAACCAATTACA
Organism: Anopheles atroparvus; assembly: GCA_914969975.1. Taxonomy (NCBI): domain Eukaryota; kingdom Metazoa; phylum Arthropoda; class Insecta; order Diptera; family Culicidae; genus Anopheles; species Anopheles atroparvus. The sequence continues at coordinate 24,775,111 of CAJZCY010000003.1, read as the reverse complement.
AAGATTGTACAATGCAATTCACTAAAATGCCGGAACCATATCGATTTATCCTATTCAAAAACTCCGCTCAACACATAAAAGCTTCCATCAACCGAGTGGTTTTCCATGGCACCAAACATCCGAACGAATGTGCAATGTTCATTGCCGCTGCAACAAAAAAGATCGTTGACATTTCACCGGTTTCGTGTGCTTTATCGATAAGATGAACGAAGTACTCATTTGAACGTACGCAATCCAGCCGAGCTGTGTGTTCGCAAAACCGGTCCTAATCCTTCGAACAAGCCCTAGCTTTCGAGTGGGAGCAAAAAAGAAAACTCCCCGATCACAACATTCAACAAAAAGTCACCGAATTTGGCCATTCCCTAGGCATTGGCAGATCGAACCCTCAACCCGGGGCTGCAAGTGCAATTTTGGGCGCAGGGAAAATCGGTGAAAACACCGAACTCCCGATTTTCCGCGGTGGACTTTTCGATCGCGTCCGGTTTGCATTCGCTTCCCATTCAAGCGCGCGTAGCGACGGCTTTTGGGCGACCGTTTTTCACGGTTTTCCAGTCGCTCTAAATACATTCGACAAGCCTAATCGTATCGGTAACCAATACGATCTCACTTGTTTCCGGCCATTTTTAGGCGCAGACTGTGGTCGAGGAACGGAAGCGAGCGTAAAGATAACAACACAGCCGAGCGATGGGGTGGCTGGGTGGGAAAACCATAGAACCCCACAGGTCCCGAACGTCGGTTCCCCTTTTTCCCCTCGGTTTCAAAATGCAGCCGGGCTTTGTTGGCCAACAATCACCAGCCTACGCTTGCCAACGGCTACGATTCGGGCAAGGACTGCACCTTCGGAACAGCACCACCTCGCTCCCCCACCTCCCAGGAAAATTGCCGCGGGAAAAACCCTAAAACGCAGCTTACGAGTCGTGTTCGTGTTGCGCTATCAACGGACATTATTTCGAAGCGAAAGTCGACCTGCTCCATCCGGGGCAAAACGCTTGGCTTCGGATACTTTCCTCCATATCGCTCCCCGCGCATCCCGGCCTCCTCCTCTTCCCCCCCCCCCCCTCCCCTTCCGAACACAATCGCGGAATAATGGTCAGCTCCAATTTTGGGGTTTTCGGTGGACAGGTATTTTTCAATTTGTACACTGTACACTGCGGTTTTTCCTGCACTAGGATCTGTTTACTTACTTTTTTGGCTCATCCCGCTCGCTCTCTCCCCCCTCTTGCTCGCTCTCTTTACTCCTGCGGTGGTGACAATTTGGCGTGATCCTCGGTGTGGCTTGGGTCGGTAGCGGAATCGTTGGACAGGCGTTTCCAATTTGGTGTTCGCCGGTGGGCAAATGTATCTGCGTTTCGCCGAAAGGAAACCTCTTTGTCGCGAGCCTGCACGCTGAAAAAGTAAATCAAAGGATAAACGTTTAGATTTAACCGGTGCTTTCGGCGTAATCGAGGAAAATTGCACACAGAGGGTTTTATCCAAACGGACGAGCAAACCAGATGGGCAAATAAAATGGTATTAGTATTGGCCTTTTTAATTGCACTACCGCAGTGGTTTCTGACGATTACCTTTTTCGAAAGATGGCTGTTTCGAACAACAGTAGACAGTTTAGTTTCAAGACGGGTTTCTTGATCGATTTCGATAGCGGATGGAATCCTTTCTTTTAGTTCCTCCCCAATTGCTTGACACAGAAAAAGCTTTCGTTACTATTTGGCACGACCCATTGATATTTAAGCTCATAAAGCGGGAATTCCCCATTTACCTAATTCATATAATTAATAGTTTTATAAAAAATAAAACGAATGCTGTACATATTAACAATTCAAAATCTAGCAACTATGTTTCTTTATCTGGCGTTCCGCTACCCTGCGGTACTTTCCCCGTTACTATTTAACATATTCACTGCAGATATTCCCAATATGCCGAAATGCTCACAATACTTGTATGCGGATGACTTAGCCATATCATCAAGCAGCAAACTATCTAAAACCATTATAACCAATTTAAACAAAGCGCTTCTCACTTATGAAAAAAAATGGAGCAATTGGAAGTTAAAAATTAATTAAAATTAATCCTAATAAAACTGAAGCAATTTTCTTCACTAGATACACTAAACCTAGTAAAATTGCATCCAGTGAGCTCAAGCTAGCCAACATGAATATCCCGAGAAAAACTAAAGTTAAATGCCTAGGAATGATCTTCGACAAACGCCTTACATTTAAGGAGCACATACTTGATACAACAATTAAATGTGAAAAAATATATCGGTGCCTTTACAGTTTCCTCAACAAAAAATCTAAGCTGAGTCTGTCGAATAAACTTCCCTCGTATACGTCTCTTTTAAAGCCGATCATCGCTTACGTTTCACCGGTTTGGTACTCTTGTGCAAAATCTCACAAATTAAAGTTACAAAGGATTCAACATAAATTCCTTAAAACCTTTCTGAACGTATTAAAGTTACAAAGGATTCTAAATAAATTCCTTAAAACCTTTCTGAACGTAGCTCCATGGAGCAGCACATCTTCTGTACACAAAATATGCAACGTTGAAAAAATCGAATCCTTTTTAACTAAAATAAACTCAAAGTTCATGGAAAAAACTTCTACAAATCCTAACACCTTACTAGTTTCAATCCCTCCAACAACAGTAACCCGACAACCAACCACAAATACCCTTTCCCACAGCCTCTCACATTCCCACTTCCTTCCTATTATCACTGGTCAATTGCTAGCGCAGCTTAAAAAACTCATTGTAAACAATCATACTAATACATAAAGTTGGTTAGAAACTAGATATGCTTAGGTAAGTTTAGTTACTTAGCTTTTATAAAATCCATTTTTTTTTAAATAGCTTTTTTAAAATACAATGGCTGATGTTTGAAAGGAAGCCTTTCTCCTGACACTTAGGGAATTGTGTTAGAGAAACCCTCTTTTTTTTCAGAGTCCTACTATAACATGTTCTTTCCGGCTCAGTTCTGCTCCCGAGACGTCTAAAGGGAGATCTCCTTACGGCAAGAAAAAGTATCCGCCACGCTGCATCGGACGGAAGATTCACATTTCCAAATGCGCATCACATGGCCAAGGCAGAAAGGCAAATGCTCACGTGACTGGTCGTGAAACATTTCTCATATTGAAATGCTAATTTCACTCTACGCTGAGCAATTTACCCGGGCACGTGAAAAGCGGCAGTTTCAAACTCACCCGAGCGAGCTGCGGCTGCTGATGGAAATATGTTCGGTATGTTTTGAAATGGATATTTAATTTCGCTCCGTACACGGCTTCGACTCGTTTCGGGAGCCATCCGCACACCCTTGGGCCCCAGTTCCCCCCGGCCCCATCCCAAGCCCTATCGTCAGTAAAATGGCAATAAAATCTGACACCGCCAAGCTCCATCGCAGCTGCGGTGAGAGTCACTTTATCTCCGCCAAGGCATTTCTTTCACCAGTCGAACGTATGCCCGCGCAACCGAGAGGGAGCGTGAACATTCTCCACACGTCTGCTCGGTGGGGGGTGGGGAAGGGCGGAAGAAAGGGTGTTCCTAATCTTCAATCCAAAATGCATACCACATCATTGCCGACGCCGCACGGGAAAACGGGAAACATCCCAGCGCCGCAGCGGGGTTTGGCGGCAGATGGAGTGCGGATGGCGAAGATAAACCAGTGAAAAATCTGCATACATATTCGTGAAGCAGCAACGGCAAGCGATGAATGTGGAATCAAGACAAGCGAGAGGGAAAGAAAAAAAGAGCACCACACCGATGGCGCGAAAGGCAGCAGCATACGAATAAATAAATATTTTTAGCATTTCGCCATATATCTTTTTATTGGTTCGCAGACAGGCGCCCATCCTCACCCCCCCCCCCCTCCCCCCAAAATGCGCTAGTCCGCAGCGTCCGAAGTCCGAAGTCGGAAAGGCCGCTCCAGACCGCGCGAACCCGGACCGGTGGCAATTTTTATCGTCGCGCAAGATTTTTATGGTTTTCCATATGAATATTTAAGCTTGCTCGCTTTCATCGCTGGCCTGCTGGTCCGAGGTGGAACGGGGATAGGTTAGGGAAACTGCGCCACAATATACTTTTTAATCCTAGCATCTTGCCACCACGAGGAATCATGGAACACGAGAGCGCTGGCGAATCTTTCCCCTTTTTTTATGAGATTTGCTATCCTGCTGGGCTCCGTTCCCGAAGCGACAGCAGTAGCAGCAACTCTAAATTTTCCAGAAAGGACATATTCTGATTTGGGAAAAGCGCTGGAAGGAAACGTGGGTCGGTTCGCTGCGGCAATGTTTATGCCGCGATGGGGTTAACGAAAGGGGGTTTGAAAGGGCGGCCATCTTAGTCGTTGACCCAATTAACACCTCACACAGATAATGGCCGCAGAATTTATTGTATTTTTTAATCTCTGTGAAAAGCCATTTCGCCTAGCTCAACTTTAGCCAGAAGAAGAAACTCCCCTGACGTGGAATGAATTTGAATATTTTCCTTCACATTCCAAGGCATAACTTTTCGCCCGGTTCCCAAAATTGTCACCAATTGCCTCTCTCCCTTTCGCCAAGGCGGCTATATCCCCTTCTGCCGGATGCTAGGAATGCAAGCACCCCTTTCCGACTGCTTCCGCCCCCCGGAAATGCGACACTGTGAGGACGAAAAATATGTTCCAGTCCACCCTCTTGAGTGACAATAAAAAAATCGTTTGTTCCAGCCATGTCCCACGTCCAAACAGAATCGTTTCCGTCTCGCAGCTCACCCCTCCCGCCTCCGGTCCGCCCGACACTGCCGCGGTTCGCGCGACAAACGGTGGCAGTTCGGTGACTCCTACAAATATCACCGAAAACCCAAAAGGACACGGAAACTTCCGGCAACTGCACTTCTTGACAATTCGCTCCGTTTTTCCTTTGTTTTTTTCTTTTCTTCCTTTTCTTTTTCATCGTACTCGTCCACATCCTTTCGCCGAAGCCCAAGTCTTTCCGGTCTCTTACGTTCATTTCCGGAGCCCCGCCCTGGTGCTCACCCTTCCCGCGGGTCGGCCAACGCAACGGAAGGGAAAACAATATCCATTCGGTGAAGTTTTCTTCCTTTCATTTCCACGTTCACCCTTTCTGCTCTAGCCGAAACGTGCCCTTTTTTCCTTCCTCTTTCTCTGTGTTCACTCCATACATTCCTTGAACCTTCCGTTTGTGTCACATTAATTTTCAACTTTTATATTTCTGTTTCTTCCGGTTCCAACTATCCCATTGTAGCCTCCCGTTCCACTTTAACGCACTCGCAGCGCCGTTTGCCGGAATTGGTTCAGCTGTCGGAGGGAGACAAGAGAAAACAAAAACTATTTTTATCTTTCATGTGCAAAGCGTAGGAATAGAAAAAAAAAAACGGGGCAAGGAACCCTCCCCGCGCTTAAGATAATGCAGCTTGACATGCGACGAACCCGATGCATATCATGTTATCGCCTCGCGACGTGCCCGTTGCTCGTGAAGGAAGTCTTATTGCCCCGGCCCCGAACGGATGGGCGCCCACATCCGAGCATTTGGGGATCCGAATTTGCATATGGACCCCGGTAGCATAGAGCATAGGGGTGACAGTTGCTCGCGTGGAAGGCAGCTCTAATTGCTGGTTATCCTTTAGTGGAGTAAGCAGTGCTTAATGGCTGTTAGAGGCTAATTGCACTCGTTTGCGATAAGTCTGTTTTCTCCCCGCGATTTGAATCGGAACATCGGAAATAAGCACATTTGAAGGCAATTTATTAGCATTTCATTTTAACACGGCAATCATAGAAGTCCATCTTGGCGTAAGCATCGGCTGAATCGGTGAATCCACATCCATTGTGAGTTTCAAGGATTTGGATCTATAAATTATCACTGCACGGATCTCGGAAATCGTGGTCCCCAGTTTGAGAAAATGTCTGTATGAGAAAAACAATAAGCCTACCTGTAACATTCCTTTTAAAGAAAACATAACCAACCATTCTTTTAAACGAGGAAAGGAATGTAATTTCCAAGCCCAACCTCAAGTAATCCAACCATGCTTGCTCAACCATCTGTTTCCGAGATACCAAGGCACTTGGAAAATCTGAGGAGTCAGCGGAGACCATTGTTGCCCATTCTCCCACCGGTTTTGTTTCTTCCTCTTTTCTCATTCCCTTTCGACACTCCTCGACAATATGAAACTTTTCAAGCACACACTTGACTTGACTTGGGCTGAATATACTCTTTTTTCTCTCCTCCTCTTCTTACTTCAAGCTAACCGCGAACGGCCGGAAAACTCGCACCAAAGTTTACGATGACATTCTGGCCGTCCTGCGCTCTCTCGCGCACTCCTCACGGCTTGTGCAGTGCTCCGTGACCAGTGCGGCACAACCTTTGGGCAGGGCAAGCCAAGGGCGGGAAGGGAGGCAACCAGCAGCAAACGCTCGACTGACAGAGCAACGTTTCGTTCGCTCGCCACAAATCGGTTCGCAAGTGTTTCCGTGAAGGGCATAAAATTTATGGAATTCTGTTTTTTATATCTCTCACCATTCGCGCTTTTCCCCGTTGTCTATTTTCCCCGGAAAGGTTGGGAAAACTTCAGATCAGCGAAGCGGTGGTGGTGGTGGCTTTTCCCCATTGTTTTTCGCACTGACAGCCGGAGAACAGTTGCCAGTGCGGATGAAAGTAATTGTCCGCCCTTTTGTTTTTCTGTAAAATTTGTCCACTGCCCACCAAACTTCATCAAAATGCTTCCGATGACCCGCGGGGCAAACCGTTCGGCATTCTACCAACCCCCCCTTCTTCTCCAGCTTTCCAGAGGGTGTGTGTGTGTGTGTGTGTCATCCATCGCGAATACCATAGCGTACCCGTTCCGTGCGGTAATTATCTGCCCGAAGGAAAGCTCCGGGAAAAGTTCAGCGATAATTAAAGAAACCACCTTTTTCTTGCTCGACGCAAACTGTCGCCTTTCGCAAACGCTGATCGACAGGACAAGCCCTACTTCTCAAGGCGAAGGAAGGGAGGGGGGGGGGGGGGGTGACCAATCCAGAACGACCACTTAACATAGAAACTTTCTTTCTCCCTTTTAACATCGTCTGTTTTCTCCCGCAGGCTGCAGTGAGCGTCAAATGAGCGTGAAAATGAAAGATCTGAGACAATAAAAGAAGTCGCCCCAAGAGCCTCCCCATCAAGTTCCCCCCCCCCCCCCCCCCCCTCTGGACAGGCTCCTCGACACGGACCGGCGGGCGTGACTTGAGAAAAATCACCTTCGCGAAGGACGCCGACAAACAGCCGTGTTCCAGCAGCAGTTCCGTGTTCGGTGTGTAGCCGGGAGGGCAGAATTAATTAAAACCAGCCCGCGATGGAACTGTCAAAACGGAAAGGGAAGGGAGTGCGCGGAAAGTGTGTCTGTTTTGCTGCCACGCTGATGACCTCGGGACTGAAGTCATTTCAATTCGGCATGTTTGGCCGAAGACGCCAGTTAACAAACGTTGATCGATTTTATGCTCCACCGAAAGGAACGTTTAGTCCATCTGGGCTTCCAGGGCAACGAGAACTTACCGCGAAAACCCAACACTGGCGAGCCAACGCCGGACTCCATCAAACGTCGGGTCGGGATGCCCATTAGATAATGAATCGATGCCATTGTTCCTGATGTTCTAGCTGGTAGGCCGCAGTGTTGGCGATGTAAGCCGAGCGATAAAGTTCAAACAGCCGACCGGGCACGGCCATTACAGCGGAAAACAGCTAAAAGGCTCGGCTCGGGGGAGCGGGATTAATTAGTTAATGGATTAATAATTTTAACAAACACATGCAAACTAACGCGTAATAGCTTGCGTTGCCAGAACCCATTTGGCGGCGACCATCGCTTGACAGACGTCGCCAAGCCAAGGAACGGTCGGTGCTTTTACACTAATTGGGGTGTAATGAGCTGATTGTATCACGCTGTTGCGATCGCATTTAAATCGCTCCGTTTGCTACGGGTTTTCTGCGGGGGAAAATTCAACGTAACGCGTTAGAGCAAACAAAGGAAGGTCAATCAATCAATAAAGAAAAAATGGAAAAAATTCCTCTTAGACCTAGAAATGATGATTTAACACATCAAGAAAACAATGTCCTAGGATAAATAAGGTGCAGCTTATTCGGGAAGCTTTCAGCAAACCACTCCGCTGGGTCAACGAAACAAACCCCGTCAACCATCACTCACCTGCACCGCTGTTCATCTTCATCCGACCGTGACAGATGCAGATTTTACGAACAAACAAACCCACATCGCCACCGCCCCCCCCCCCCCCCCCCCCCCCGCCTAACCGGTTTGTTGACTTATGGCGAGGAAACTTTTACGAGCACGAGCAATTTCCACACCATTACTCTTCCCCCCGAACGGTTGCAGCAACGGTGCAACAAAGCGTAACAACGCAATCCGAGAGTTTGCAGCGCGAGGGAACGCCTGGCTAATTTTCCACTGCATCCGCGCTGTCCACGGCTGTCAGTCATTGTTACCAGCGTGAGCTCACACATATACCTTCCGGAATGTGTGAGCTGACTACAGAAAAAAAGGGATGTGAAGATGTATCCTGTTTTCTGAACCAGCACATCTCCCGCCGGAACGCAGACATGGACACCGTTCCCAAGAGCACTCCACTCCGTACCGCGTGGAAGAAAAAAAAACTCCGAAACAATGAACAGGACATTTTGCAACCGACTCCTTTTTTTCCGAATTTTCCTGCTAGAACGAGAACGAGTGGCTTAAATTACTCAACAACGACGACAAAACTAAAAAAAAAGAAACGACGAGTTCAAATGATGTGGAAGAACGATGCAAAGGGGGGATGGAAAACATTTTCCAAACCCGACAATAGCGCAAGGATGCACCGCCGGTTGTGTTTCTAGTTTATTTTTTTGTTGTTGAAGCTTTTGTCCCTCAACTCTTGCGACTGCAGCGCAACCCAGCGTGATCTTGCACCATACGCCATACGTGCCAAAATCAGCTTCCTCTCTCTCTCTCTCTCGGTGGATGCCGGAAAACTGCCAACATCATACGCCGGACGTGGGTTGCGCTCCATAGCAGAACATGGCTTATGCTGTTTTGGGGGGGGGAAATCATGGGAAAGAAAATTCGCCTTTCGCCCTGTTGACGCAGCTCCATAACGTAGCGTAGCGGGTGCTCCACAACAACGGAGGTACAGTTAAGACACACCGTTTTAAGAAGGGAAGACAACAACAACAACAAAGAAAAAAAGAAAAGAAAACCAAAATAACTGACAATGGAAATAATAACCGAGAGGCGTTGAAAAAACAACAGTTGAAACATTTTTCATACGCGACTGCCAAGTGTGTCCCTGTGGTGAATATATCAGCGGTAGGCAGCCACCCCTAGTTTCGACGCAAGCTACGGGTTGAGGGTGGACCGAAAAGAAAAGGTTTGTTTTTATTTTATTTTTTGAAGACTACTAAAAGATCTTCTTTTGCAGAACTAAAATTCTTTTGAAGAAGAAGGAGAAGGAGAAAAGAGAATCTTTTGCAGGACTAAAATTCAACATGAAATTATGCAAAACAAATTACACCAAATTAAGGCAAAATGTCATTTATTTGTGCCTTATGACGTACAGCAATTATAACCGTTAGTGAAATTCTAAAAGCCTCGTGTAGTACAATTTTCTCCATTTTTAATGCACAAACCAGTAACAAGTTCAACAAATTTGTTGGAATGGAAACACAAACATGTAAGATCTCCATTCGGTGGAGTTCCTTTTCCTTCAATCCACCGCGCTGCATGGAACAATAAAAATAGCACAAAATAAATCAAACCCGGTGTCGCAGCCGCGCGTCGGTGACTTTCCCACACGGGATTTGGCATTTTATTTTCATCTCGCAACAATGGGCACCATTTGCGCGGAGACGCCGCATAAATAAGCGAAACAAATGAACACTCTCAACATTCCGCAGAACTAACCACTTCACACGTACGCGTTCCTTGCCGGAGCCCGGAAGGAGCCGAGAAGGGATGAAGGGGGACTCACAAGGAAGACCGGCTGAGGTGCAAACTAGCGTCATTTTTCATCCCGGTAGACAATATTTTCCCGCCCGCCGTTTTTCCTTCGTTGGGGAAAAAGCCCCTTTTTGCTAGCACCGGCGCGCTCGTTTTAATTTTGAAGATTTAATCTAAACTACATTGCGCAGAACAGGACACGAGCGTCGCAAGGGCGCAGTGGCGCAGGAGACGCATTTTCTTGCATTTTCCCGGAGCCCGGAGCGTCCGTCGTCCTGGCGCGTGGAACTAATCGTGGAACATTTTGCCGGATACGCGTGTTTCGCCGTGGTTTGAAAAGGAAAGCGTGCGTTTGCGTGTACGTGTGAAGGGGAGAGTCTGTTTATTTATGTTTTGCACTGGCACTTGGCCACCTGCGGGGCCACTTATTTATATCAACGCGGTTGTGAAGGTGTTGGGCCCAGCGGGAAAACGTGAACCTCGGGACAGGCGAGGTGGAAACGGCCGTCTGTGGCCATTTGTCACTGGGAAAAGGTAGGCCGAGCACGATGCTGGGGACGATGGATGAATAATGTGAGTGCACTCGAAGCTCACCGCGGTGCCCGTGCAGGGGCGGTGAACGTTAACAGAAGTAAGAGGGAGAAAGTGAGTGAGCGAGTGAAAGAAAAAGGGTGATGCAAAAGTAATGCAGCTGAACAATCGCTTTTCGAGCCCCATTAGGCTTAACAATATTTCTCGCTGTTAATTATTGATCGGTTTATTATGGTGCATGGGGTTGCAATATTTATTAAACAAAACCACTTCGCAAAGTTCCCGGGGGGGGTTCGTGGAAACTGTTTTGATTGTTTTTCTTTTTTTTTTCCCCTTGCACTTCCCACACCGGTTCCCACCGGTTCACCGCAGCGGCACACACCTTGCCACACTGGTGCAACCTGCTTTTAATAAATGGTGCAACATTATGCCCTTCATTGTATCGGATCGGCACCTTTCCCTTCCGTTCCGTTCCGAGTAAGAACGAAGGAAAAGCACATCAACCCCGAACTCGTTTCGGTGATGAAATAAAAATAGCCCCGGTCAAACAGCAAATAAATATGTCCTTCCTCCATATGCTGATGCTGAGGGAAAGCACAGACACAAACAAAAAGAAACACACGTTTTGCAAAATTATTATAGAACGAAATCGTTTTTCCGGACCCGATTATTGTTGCTTCCAGTAATGAATATTCATAAGGTGTGTTTAATACAACTTCCACCATTTCGATCGAGGTGCAGCAGCCAAACCGATCAGCATCGTAAAGCGGTAGTATGTATTCAAATGATCATCGGCGGATCAGGAACACCGATTGTGACGATTGTTTATTCATCAATTACCTTCCACATATTATTCGCTTTGTAAAATTAATCACCCGATCACCCACAAACTATTATCAAAGAATTGTTATTAAAGTGATTAGATGAGCTTTTATGCTGAGTGTATCTAACTTGCTGTTTTCTATTTATAATTTTATTTGTATTTGTGTAATAAATACTCTCTAATGTTGATGTCCTTTTGCTTACTGTTGGTTGTCCTAGATGAACGTAAAACGTGTATCTCCGCATGTAGAAACCCATCCTGGCAATATTGGCGAAACCATATGGTGGAGGCAAATAATAACGAAGTCAGTCCGGACCGCTCATTCCAATAAACCGACCACAGAAAACGGTCGTGTCGACCAGCAGAGCGTCCTAAACTGCGTTTCACCAAAGCCCCGATTTTTCGATGATGGTTAGCAAAAACCATCCACTCACTGCCAGACGAAGGAGGGACCGGCAGTCGGCGGAGGGGAGAGGGAAAAATTTCTCATCCATGAAAACCGCCCAACCGAAACGCGCGTTTCGGTCCCCCCGAAATGGACATCCCACCACACACGGACCTGACCGTACGTATATGGCGGCCTGGTGGACGAGCGTGGCAGAAATTGGAAATGTGTTTTGATGTTTTTCGGGCAATGGTCCAATCAAAAGTGGGAAAGTCATTGGTTACGGTACAAAAGGGTAATCCACAACCCACCCTCCCGGGGACCCGCCCACCTAATTGGACGTTTATTCGACCGAGATTTTAATGAACGCCAAGCTCGGCACTTTTCGGTTGTTGGGTGTTCGCAATGTGGTTTCCAATCATCGGTATCGTGGTGGGACTTTTATTCTTCACATCCCTCTGCCTCGGAGACTTTCTTCGTTTCAAAGAATCCTTCCCCCTTTGGATTACCGAGTTGGACGAAAGCGATACTGATCCTCCCTTCTGGTGAGTACCTAACGGATACATGATGAATATAAATAACCAACGAAGTAGAAACTAACCTCGCGCGACGTTGACGGAAGAATTGTGTTTCTATGATACATCGTCGTTTTCACGATGCATTTAATACCCAATGACGACGGTAATCTCTCCGTTGCTCCCCACTGCCACATCTATGCTTCGCTTCTGAATGCGATCTTTGGGCAGTTTCGTTAGTAATCAACAGTTTCGCTGTTCAGCTGCACCGCAACCGCACGCGTCATTGGGCCCGTCAGCGTCCATTTGGCATTAATCTTGCTAATTGCCAATTAAATCTGACACATTAATCGTATTAATAAGTCCTCGCAGACCTACGGTTTGGGGCAGGCGCTTTCGCTGGCACTAAAGATCGGTAATCCGGTTCCACTCGACCAGTTTGTGGGTCTAATCTACCTGAAACCACCATGTGTCATGTCATCATCCCACACAGCCAGACTTGGAAAATCCATGAAACATTGGAGATGTTCATACAGGCTTAAGTGATTGTCCGAATTATTTAAAAAAAAACTGTGAGAATTCAGGGCTTATTGTGTGGGTGTCAATCATTTTTACCGGGGAATTAAAAACACCCAATCCAAATTTTAATCATATCTAAGATGATTGTAACAAGTAAAGGGATCGGAGATAGCGGAGCACGAACACCGGCAAGATATCACGACCCACGGCGGCGTGGGTTCGAATCCCAACCGTATCTTTAAACTGGCTCCAGCTACTCATCCACACACGCCCAACAACGTACAAAGACATCTTCGAGTACTATGCACAACTAGTTGTGGATCACTGTATACTTTTCTTCCCCAGAAATTACTGCCATTCACCACACGAAGGGCCGGTTAATAAACTTCACAGGATAGCACTTCCATCCGCACGGAGTTCTAGCAGTCGTTCGTTTTCACCGCACAGCCCAGTAGTGTAATGTGCTGGTTCTTCGAGACGCCCGAATGTCGTGCACCATGTCCAACGGCGCCTAATTAAACAAATTAGTTTATTTGCCCCAACTTCGACAAATGCACACCAGCGGGCCAACCAGCGCCATTTCCAAGCAGTTGACTCCGGACCGTTTCGTCCCGGTTGGGCGAAATTCAATTTTCTTCGGTTGCATATTCAATCAATTGGTTAAATTGTTTGTAAATATTGAAACTGTTCCACGTGCGCTGCACAAGCCCCACCCGAGCTCTGAGATTGAAGCCCAGCAAAAGGGTTCCCCTTGCCGGTTCACTTAAAGCTAATTTGAGCAGAAGCCCAGGAGCCGAGGAGAAAGTCAAGAGCAAACAGGACGGCTAAACGGAGCAACAAAGTACCGATGCAGCAAAACCCAGTGAATCCTGCCAGACGTTGTTCAATAGAGCACAGGCTGCGTGCGGTGCGCCACATTGGCTGTGTGTGCTCGATTATTTACAAACCTCGCTCGCCAGTGGGCTTTTGCATGATTAATGCGCTCGAACTGGAAGAATGGTCCATTGTTTCGCAAACGCAAACTTCTGCTGCGTACGCTGCAAAACAACTGGCACAAAGCAACGGCCATTGCGAGCGTCCGAGTGCCGCGCAGAAAGGGGGGAGGCTTTATATTCGTTTTTTTTTTCTTCTTCCCACTCCTTACAAGCAAACACTCGCCGATATCTTCGCAAGCCGTCGACGGGGAGGCCAAACGCCTGCAAACCGAGCGCGAAATTCGCCCGCTGATGAATGGCGAGCTATATTTTAGCGGCAATTTATCACAACCATCCGATACACGATTCCTGCCAAGTCCCCGGAAAGAAAACACACGCCAAGCAAACAGAGGGGGGGGGGAGAGCTGTCCATTTACTCCTAATAACGTTATATACGAAATCGCGCCACAGTCCGCCAGGCCGGAAGTCTCATAATTAGCCGGCGCGTAAGAGCCGCCATAATTGCCTCCATAAATCAGCCGTTGAAGGAATGTCCCCGTGTGCACAAATTGGGCCAATTCGATGTCGGTTTTTTTTTGTTAAGGGTTTTGTTTCGATATTTGATCCATGGGCAATTTCACGAGGAAATATTTTCCAACAATCCGCTTGGGTTGGTGTGTTCCCTCGCGGCAGCCTCATAATAGGCTTAAAAGGTGTTTCAACAAGTCAAAGTCAAAAATACGTGGTGCATCGTTATGGAAGTTATTCTTGGAATGACGTTAGCGATTGCTCCAACAATGAATGCGGTGTGTGCAAATATCAAGGTTTGTAAGACAAAAAAAAATGAGTTGAAATGGAAGCAGCCTTTCTAGGAAACAGTTCCATTTGGCAGGAGCTACATCTCGAAACCACAAACCTCCGATCCAGGGAGCAAATAATTGCCATATTTCATTTCAACGCTTTGCGAGGAAAAATATCACTCACAGAATTATGGTGTCATGTTCTTACATCCGTCCCTAAAGCGTCCGGAATATGTTGCACGGACTCGAACGGCTTCGTTGCCACTGGCCATAAATTCCCCGTCCCGACCAGCAGCCTCCCTTACACTCCATCCCTCCAACGTTGCTGAGTAACACTTAATTTATGCTTCATTAAATGAATATGCAGATAAAAAGCAACTTCCTTCGCACCTATTATCGTCACGTTTGGAGCCAGTAAGGTCTTAGAATATATCTTCGGAGAGCGACAGGCGGTGGCCGTACAAAAAAACACGTTTCCCCAACAAATGCTCTTCAATCTTTGTGTGTGTGTGAGAGAGAGTTTTTTTTTCGCTCCACGCCATTCGTTACGGCCAGCAACCGTTTGGGAAATGGAATTACTCTTGGCGCAAGGACTCCTCCCCGGGCGGAAGCTTTTTCCCCTTCGGGTGTTATCCCTCCCGTTTGCCCCCCCGCTTCCGCACACCCAGCATAGTAATGAGTCGGTCACGGTAGTCGTTGTCGCTGCGCTTCTACTTGTTTGCTTTTCCACTTCCCCGGTCTGCCTGCCTGTATGGTCAGTGACGGTAAACTTCGTGCTCCCCGGCAGTTCCGGGCAGTTTCCCGAGGGAGGGGAAAAAGACAACGTTCCGTCTCGCCCCTCTCCCCACATCCCCGGAGGTGATATTGACAACGAATTCAGTTTGTAAAACACCGACAACAATTTGCTTCATAATCATGCATATTCATAAGGACCTTCCTTATGAAGTTTTTCCTTTCCATCCCATGGGGACGGTCTCGGGCGTCCGGCGGTGTGCTCCGGGCTCGCTTCTGGTAAGCTTTCCTCCGACAGTGCAATTGGTGCTGTCGTTACGTTCGTCCGGTGTCGACGGCAGAGATTCGCGTAAATGTGTAAATGCCAAAACGGAACTGACGGTGGAGTGGTCAGGACGGGAAGCCTGGGGTCTTTTCACGATTTCACTTTCGCCTTGCTCGAGCTGTGTAAATTGTGCATTCACTTGGATTCTCGCTAACAGTGCTTAAAACTACTGCTCGAAATGCAATTTTGGGTTTCATTTTTATGGAAATTCCCATGAATGGTCATTTAAAGACAATCGATTTTCATTTCACAACTGCCAAAAACGTTTTCAACCTTTAAAAAAACATTTATTTTAACATGATGTATTACGACATAAATTATGTTTAATAAATTAAAATCATACTCCTCATTTCTTCCGTACTGTGAATTTATGGAAAACCTTTTTTTTCCACCCTCCACACCCACCGCATTTTGAAGGAAAAACTCGCAGCCGAACGAACCGTCGACTGAGTGGGCCACGAACCGATCATCAATTTCTTCATCACGTCATCGAACCAAAATCAAATCTCCCTTTCATGGCACTGCATAAATAAAAGCCCCACGGAACAGGGCGATGCGGATTTGCTTCCGTGAGCTGGCCATTTTCGCCGGCGCCCCAAGAGGTATTGGTGCTCCGTGCTTGCCCCGTGCACATTAGTGCGGCCCGACCGAGGGAATGGGGGCGGGGAAAAAGACATAAAAAGAACCCGTTTGCCGAAAAATAAATGAAAAATTGAACAAACATGACACAGAGCGAACGGTGGGCTAGAAGGGGCGGGGGAGGATTTTCTCCAGCTTACGGAAACGACTGCAAAATGCTTCGCCTTCCAACGGACTCCAATGGACGCGCAGGGAGCTGAGGAGAAAATCCCAATGTGCGCCTTGTCGAAATGGATTTGCACCCGTGGGGCCAACGACGACCGACCGACCGACGATTCCGGACGATGCTGCAGGGATTGCACGGTTCCGGAAATGAAGTGTAAAGGAAAATATTAAAAAGCGATGAGAAGCGATCTCCATCTTCTTCGTGTCCCGAGCTCCTCGGTCCACTAGCTCCACCACATTGGAGGTAAGTGCATTGGGTATTCGCACAGCGGTATCTACCCGAGACGGTGCACACTTCTGGACAAGGTTTTAGCAGCTTGCGGGAAGTTTCCCAAACAAAAAAAAATTAAATAAGGGGAATCACACTTTAGTACTGTGAGATAGACGAGAAGAAAATGTTTTACTCGCCTTTTTCAAAGTTTTTTTTAGGATTCATTATTTAGCAAGAACTCCAAGCAAATCTTTTCGTTCGCACCGTGGTTCCTTACCGTCACATGCTCAAAAAAAACACACACACATCTACCTGACCAGCGTATGACGGAAAGAACATCCCGAGCCGAGGTGCAAAACCTCGATCTAATACTTTTATCTGTTCAATATATTTTGCCCCACATGCACCGGCACTGAATTATGCATAACGAATCGAAATACGAACCGTGAATACGCTTAGGCAACCGAGAACGGAGCCGGCGAACCTTATAGAGCCGCATACATCTGAGGACACGGTTCGTTACTGAGTTGGAAAGGGGGGCATTGCGGTGAGCCGCGAGGAAATTGGCTCCAAGCTATGGCGGGAAATGAGATGCTTGCTGGCACTATTTGCATAAAACGACGACCATCGGGGGACGAAGAACAAGGAACCCGTCCCTACGCAAAACTGTGTCGTTTTAGCCCGAATGTGTAGGGCTTCTTGTTAGATCGCATTTTTTCCCCCGGAAACAATGCACGGCAATGGCAATCGGGAGCATATCTCCCAATCGAAGAATCATTTTCGTGACAGTTGATGGCTTAACATTGGCACAGCGCCATCCTTTCCCATTTGATATGGTTTGTCACGTTTCGCTGCAGAATAAAATATGCTTTTATGAATGGGAAATCTATTAATAAAAAAAAACAGAAAGCTTTCTTTTGAAACACAACTAAAATTATTTCGTAAATAATTTCTTGGAGTATTTATTTATTTCACGATGAGTTATTTGGCATGCAAGCCTAAATAACTGTTCTTATAGCATAAACCTTCAGTCTAATTTCACAATAAGTTCGCAAAAAGAAAAAAAAAGAATAATAATAAATATAAAACTAACGCAGCACACACAAATTAAAACTGACTACGAAGAAAAGTACGCAGCTCCTTAACAGATTGATTAAAATCGACGCCAGCATCTAAATTGTTGTAATGATCAACTAGTAATAAAAGTGGGTCAGTAGATCCATAGGCCGTTCTCCTAAAATCCGTTCTTAAAAGCTGTCTGCCACGGAGTCCTCTACTTGGGGCTAAACAATTTATCCTCTCCAAAATGGGAGGGGCGTCAATTAAGCCTGTGAGGAGCTTGTGCATAACTAATTGTTGAGCTGTTCTCCTCCTATGCTCTAGAGACTCAAGACCAAAAAGGAGACATCTAACACGATAAGGTGGACGAGGGATACGACTAGACCATGGTAGACGATAAATTAAGATCCGCGTTAGTTTTCTCTGAATCTTTTCTATCCTGTCTATACCAGTTTTTTGTACCGGAGACCATACAGGAGACGCAAATTCGAGAATTGGACGTACTAATGAACAGTAAAGCGATTTTATACAATGTGAATCTTTGAAATCAGCAGACATTCTCAAAATAAACCCAAGTAAACGAATAGCTTTGGTAACAGTATTATCGTAATGGTTAGTAAGGCAAAGTTTGCTATCAAGACATATTCCCAAGTCGCGAATCTCAGTAGCGCGAGGAATCGAAACCTCGTTAATTGAATAGTTAAATGTAATAGGAGTCTTTTTCCGTGTGAAGTATATGGCGCAACATTTGTTTACATTCACTGACATAAATTTGATTTTACACCATGTTGAAAAATAATTTAGACACAGTTGAAGCTTGCTACAATCAGCGACGCAACAGACAGGCATGTACATTTTTAGGTCGTCTGCATGAAGAAGCAAGTTTGCGTCGGGAATGTAGTTCACAATGTCGTGAATAAAAATAATAAATTGTAACGGACCAAGTATGCTTCCTTGAGGCACTCCAGAACGATTGGAAAAGGTTTTCGATAAACATGACCCTATATTGACGTTGATACGTCTGCCGGTAAGGTAGCTAGTAATCCATGAAATAAAGTCTGAATGAACTCCATACTTCGTCAATTTGGAAAGAAATAAATTGTGGTTGACCTTGTCGAAAGCAGCGTGGAAGTCAGTATAGAGGACATCAACCTGTTTGCCCATGTCAATTTTGGTGTAGCAGAAGTTCAAAAGACAGATCAGATTAGTTTCTATTGATCGATTAACCATGAAACCGTGTTGCTCCGGCGATAAAGTATGCTTGAATCCCCATAGGATGTGTCGGAAAATTAGCTTCTCGAAAACCTTACAGCATGCACACAGCATGAAAATTCCGCGATAGTTAGCAGCATCTCTATTGTCTCCTTTTTTTATATACTGGAAACATCCATGAGGATTTCCAAAGAGTAGGGAAGCATCTCGACTGTAGGGATTTATTGAACAGAGCGGTCAGAATCGGTGAGAGGGCATCCTTACATTTTATAGGTTCTGAGAATGCTTTTTATAGAATCCATTATAGTTTCATTGAAGCACTCTCCGCGCGTCAGACTGATTAACTGAAAATCGCATAAAATGCTTCGACTTCCATGGATTGTTTTTCCTTGAATTCCTCCAATATCATTTCCACGTAAACGGAAAAGCATGTGCGCGTAGTGCGAACTGTTTCCCCTCGGCAACCAACATTGAAACACCCTTTTGTTGTTTTCTCGCATTGGAAATAATACGAAAAACCCATAGCTTCCGGTCCTGTAAGAATACCCCACAATCGTGTAACATAACTCGCACCACTTTGGGGGACCTGATATCCCCAGCTTACGGCTGGGCGGATTAAAATCCTTTTAAAACACCTTCAATTAAAATCGAAACTTTTCAATTAAATGAAATAATCGTTTTAAATTCCATCCCAAAAAACCTGGCATCGGCCCAGTCCCGCCCCTGAATGGCCCGGGGCGACCTGGAATGAACAATCAGTGTGGTGCACCCGACGCAGGGAACATCGGATGAACCGTGGGTGTGAGGAGGAGGGGGGGGGGAGACACACATTACGACAATGGTGGAAATAAAAGCATCAGGTATTAAGGGCCCGGTAAAGCGCAGGTTAATGCTCATGCAAACCGTGGGCAGGGACGCATTCCCCGGTGCAACACTACGTTACCGTGTATAATTAACAGCGTTTTGTTGTTTTCCATTCGGTTTACAATTTCGATCAGCGGAACTCCTCCCCCCCCCCCCCCCCCCCCCCCCCGGGGGTTGGGCGGGAGTAGGGCTACAACTGTCTGGCATGTCGCGTTTTCCCTCGCTTCCCGGTAGCCTCCGATGGCGACATTGATGGACAGACACACGGTGCACGGACGTGGGAAAAGGTCGAGGGAAAGGCAAAAGTGCAGCGAGAGAGTGCAACGGAAATTAAAATGCACCAAACAGTCGAACGAAAAAACAAAAAAGCGTTGAGCCATAACCAGATCGTTATTACCGATTGTCGGAACAGCAACCAAAAACCAAACTCGCTGCTCCCGGCTGCATCCGGATCTGCGGTGAGATGACACAATGGCGTCTGGTGTTTGTGTGTGTGTGTGTGTGTTTTTTTTTTCGTTTATTTTTTCGTGTATGTTCAACATTGGTTACGAAGTGACAGGAGCATTGGCATAAGGGGCAGCAAAAAGCTTCAACAGACGAGTGCTAAAAGCGAGATGGCGCGTGTAAAAAATCATGAAAAGCTGGAGCTGTTTTTTTTTTTGAGTGAGTGTGTGTGTGTTTTTTTTTAACGTTCCACAGTGCATCTGTTCGGACGATGGTAATGGAGGAAAGTAGATCCGGAAAAAAAGCTTTCATTTCGCATCATTAACATTGTGTGTTTCCCCAGGGAGAAAAATGGGTGGAAGGTCGTCATATGTTGTATTCATGTGTGAGCATTACGTGAGCATGGGAAACCCAAATTATGCTGCGTGAAATATACGATCAACTCTTTAAAGCGAGTTCCAGCAAGCACCCTGCTCTATGGACTTTTTTAACGGTAAATCCAGCAATAAAAAAAAATTATCCTGTTTCTATAAACCTTTTTTAAAGGTAAATCTAACAAAAAAAAAAGATGCATCTCACTCTTCACCAACATTTTTGCCTGATTTTTTTGTCATATGAAAAAGGATTTTTGTATGTTTATACAATAACGACGAAGCATTAATTACATCACATATAATTGCAAGTCAAATTTGGATACGAATTACGCCGGTGCGACTGCCATCACTGTTATTGATTCTTAAATTATTAAATCCGCACCTTTTCCATTTCGCCTTCAGCCGATGCCATACGCACACGGTCGACACACACACACACACAAAAAACACGAATCGAATCCCTCGCACGCTCCGAATTTCGAATTCATTTGGATTATATCAAACGAGCACACTCGGCTGCACCTTTACAGCCTCGAAGCAAGGGGGAAATAAAATTTAATCATAATCCGATTATTCTTCATCCACCGGATGAAAGAAAACGGTTGCAAAAAAAGGTGACTAATGCTCGTATCAACATCCTGACAATTGTTTATAGCTTTCCGGCCTGCATTTATTCATCTGCACGCCTGTGCACGAGGAAAAACCGTCAACCGAAAACCGGTCGGGACGCAAAACGAGGGGGGGGGGAGTGAAAAGGTAAGAAAAACAAAAAATCGAAGCAGCCCGGGACACAAAATGACATTCGACACAACCGGGCTTTTCCGAGGTCCGAGGAAGCAAAAACAAAGCAAAAAGCACCGGGCTAAAGCAACCGGCACAAAGGTACACGTATGAATGTGCTTTGGCGTTGTTTTTTTTTCTCTCTCTCTTCCTTTACTTTCCTCTTTTCCCCGCTCAGCCATTGCTAGAAAAAGCTATCTTTTACGACCCACCAGTAATAAATATTTCATCGTCCAATCCGGAACCCGTCGCACGGCTCCCCGAAAACTCTGCCAGAAGCTGACTCAGCTGGCAAACGCCCGATAGGGCTCCGATCCCGGCCGTGGGGGGGGGGGGGGGGGTGTTAGTGAGCGCAAATCCCACCACAAAACTGATTCATCTTCTTCTCGTGCCGCCGAGCTGCGGACGTGGAGCATTGCGACTGCAACGACCATTCGGGGATTTTCCAACGGCATCTCCCGGAAGGGCAATGACGCAGCCGGATGCAATTGGGGGTCCGTACCGGCGGTAGGTTTCAGATATGATACAGCTCGCCCACGCCCAGTGCGTGACAATGAGGAGCAAAGGAAGAGAGAGAGAGAGAGGAGGAAACACGAGATGTAGAACCATTTCTAGTTTAGAGCATGTATCATTTACATGTTTAATAAACTTTGCATTCATGCAACTATTACAGAACGGCTTCTAAAGGGTTTTTTTTTTGTTGAAAACTACACGATGACCATAGTAGTTAGATTTCGCTACAAATAACGATGGTTTCGAAACGGAAAACTCGTGTTTCAATACCTTGAGAGCTTTCAATTTGGCTTTGTTTTCGCGCGGGTGTTTTTTTTTTCATTCCACTCTCATGGTAAGCTTCCAATCCGCACAACAACTTGATACGCCTCGTAAATTTGTTTTTTGTTTCTTTCCATTGCATCCTTTCCAATTTTTTGTTCAAATATTCCATCATTTTTCATTGCACCGTTTCACTCGCCGCCGTACCATTGCACTGCGGAGAGGATTCTCGGTAACGCGAGCACTGTGGGAAAACTCCAACAGAACTTACCACCGGCAGAAACAGCTAACTGAATGCAAGGCAAAGCAGAGTAGACAAAAAAAAATTCACGAATCAATCCACGCAAAAAGAAAAACTCTCGCTCTCAAAGTGAAGCTTACGAAAACAGAATGGGTATCAAAAAAAAGGAGAAAACAAAAATGGAGCACAACGAAAAACACGGACCCCTTTTCGGGGGGAAAAGCTACACAGTGGCTCCATAAATTATTTTTCCTATCTGGAATTAAAACAAATAAAATTTGATAACATAAATCATTACAGATAAAAGAATGCATCAGGGGAACAGTATTATTAGCGCCACCGTTCGGTTTGAATCCAGCAGTCCCGCGGAAGATGGGTAGCGAAATAAAACATCCAATCACACACTGGCATGTCCACACACACACACTCACAAACTTGTGGATGGAGATTGCAATGGCAGAAACGGTGCGCTGCGGCGGAAACATGACAGGAAACATAAATGGGCACATGGAGGACAGGAGTTGGCGCGAGGAACCCGGACGAACGGTTTGCTGACAAGTGGCTCTGGGAAAGGCTTGTGAAAAATGCATTCACACAATGAATGAAAGATGGGAAGCGGACAAAAACACACACTCAAAAAAAACGGGAGGAACTGGTGCAACCGATGTGAATAAAAGAAAACTTTCATATGAAAATCCAAGGGGTGATGAAAAATGGCAGCATAAACATGAAATGCAACACAGCAGAGCACGGAGCGGACAGTTAAATTGAAGTGAAATTCATAGTCATTATTTCTCTCCCTCCTTTCTAAACCGAGCAACAACGACAAACAAAAAACCAAGCAAACAAACAAAAAACCATCACTCCTACTGGTACATATATCCCAGCAAAAGGGTGCATTCATATTGCAACCAACCAACCAGGTTGGCTTCCCGTGTGATGGATGTGCATACAGAGCGAAGGGTGAGTTGGAAAAGCGTACAGATGCATCCTCTCGATACTGGTCCGACTAGAAGCATGTTATATTATGTTGTTTCACGCTTTGTTACGTTCGGTGCGCGCCCAAAACCTAGTTCCATAAATGAGCCACCCGAACATGGCCGGGTGGTCCAATCCGAACACGATACAATTACACTATAAACCCAACCACTTCGTCATGCAGGTTTATCCCAGGCTCACGAGGCGAAAAACAAACAACAAAAAAAGTGTTCCTGTTCGGTGGTCCATTGAGCTTTTATGTATGTTTTGTTTGCACGCTGCCGTTGTCGTTTTAGTTTGGTGTTTTTTTCCTCCCATTTTTTAAATGGATGTCGCACAACTGGTTGATAGAATAATCACCGATCTGTCCGCTGGCCGGCCTCAAACATCGGCCCACAAACCCGGCCGAACAAGTGCCTTTTTCCATTATCCCCTGCTGGGAGATTATTATTAATCTGTCTACATAAATATGTATACATCTTTTTTTTTTTCTTGCCACTTCATCCGCTTATCGGATGGACCAAACCAAACGTTCCCTGAGGGGGGGTTTCGGGGATTTTGTTTTTGCAGGAACACACTCACTTCACGCCCGAGGGAACATGATTAGTGGGGGTTGCTTTTTTCGTACCGGAACTGTTCGCCCCGTGTTGACACATGATGGGTTATTTAATTGTTTAGACAACGTTGCGTCCGTAACATATTTCAATAACCTTTTCTAGGTACTCTTAAATGTATAGGCTGTGGTTATAATCAAACAAAATAATGCAATATCGGAGGCAGATTGTCAAGCGTTAAAGGCTGTATTTAGCAATTCAATGAACGAGTTTTAAACACCGACATCCCCTACTGTTGATGCGATTTATTTTATTTTATTTTTCTATTTCGTTTAACACCACGTTCCGCCCTCTCCATCCTCTTTATCACTCCTTCACCACAAGCCGTTTACTTTGCGTGAATTAGATTACCAAATCTACCCAAATACCAGCTGGGAACGCAATATTTACACAGCATTTCCGCGTCAAACCGTTCAAAAATCCATCCCAAGTTCGTGCGAAAGAAAAACAGATCATAACACCCGATGGATGGGGCAAGGGTGGAGGCAATAACCAAACACCTCCAACATTGCGTTGAGCATTTGCAGACGCAAGGTCCCTTCCGTGGCGGGTTGTTGACGGTGGCTTCGCAACATAATTTACAATATCCAACCGCGGCCAAGGAAAGTGCGGTCCTTACAAGCAGGCGCATAGAAATCCGATGGCAGAGCTGCGAGAAGAAATAAAATAAGCATCACACCCACTCCGCTGACATATTCAAGGAAAATCAACCAACGCAATGCAAAGCTGAGTGAAGGCTGCGTTCTAATGCTTCGTTTTCATTTATTTTATGTCCCTTCTCGAGGACGAAAATTTAAAGTACCACGCGTAGCGAAAGTGCTTCCAGGAGAAGGGGCATGAATAAATATCAATTAGGAGCGAAGGATTTGGGCTTTAATTTTATTATCCAAGCAAATAAATTAAACCTAATCCAATACGCGGCGCCGACCAAAGGACGGTAACCTATACATTTGGACGGCGTAAGAACTTCCTCCTTACGTTTCTTTCACTTAGGATGCAACGTAGAACGCCTGATTTAGTGTAGCAAATTTTTTTTTTGCAATCAGAGTTGAGCAGTTGATTCAACAAGTATTGGCATTCGAAGCAAGCACGGTGGAAGTTTTCCGATGGACGTAATTTATGCATTCCACCGTCCGCCGGAAGGGCTTCCTTTTCTCCCCACTCCTGCGTGTGTGTGTGTGTGTGGCTCCACTGTGGCAAAGGAAGCAGTATGGCAAAGATCAAATCTATTGCATTAAATCAAGCGTATGGATGTGCACCGCTGGACCGGACAAAAAGCGAATCTTCCTACATCCGGGACACAGATAAGGCCAAAGCGGGGATAAAAAAAAACCTGAGGTTTCCCCAACTGGACTGGACGGATGGGTAAAGCCCCAATTCCCCACGCTGTAGCAGCTGCTTTATGGCACGGCACATTTCCACGCAGTTGATCGCAATAATTTCCACGCTCAACTGGCGCTAACTCAATTTGCGATATTTTCTTCCCCTTCGACGAAAAAAAAAAACGAAGCTTGCCCCAAGCAACAACAATAAAAAAGGGACAAGTCCGTGCTGGGAACATGCGTGAACATCACGGTGCGTCTTCGTACTCGGGGGAATTGGCTGCCGCCGGAAGCGAATTTCTTTTTTCCGTGAACGTGACCTTCCATCAACCGGTCCCGGTAAGCAGGCAGAAAAAATCGGTAATAAACGACTTTTGCCACGACGCCCAGTGTTCTAGGGATCCGAACATTCCACAAGCAGCCTACTGAGTCGACGATGTTCGAAAACAAAACATCCCCCTGACGACACGAAAGCGAAATCAAAATACTGCCCACTGCGATGGGATTTTGATTAGCTTTAAAATTGATCCAATTTCTGCCTCGCTGGAAAAACCGTTGCGAAGTGAATGTTTGGCCCCAAGCCGCTCCAATCGACGGTCCACGCAGTGTTTTTCATCAACTCCTACGGGAATGTCTACACCGAGAACAATGCCTTCACAAAACTTTCCCTGCTCGACATCAACCACCAGGCGTCTCCATCGCGCAGGCACACCGGAGCGTGAGCAATGGCGATGGCGAGCCGTAGCAGTGGACTAGTTTTTTTTGTTTTTCTGCCAACCTCCAAAGCGCATAAAAGCGAGCAAAAGTTACCGAACGAACTGTCAGGCCATCACCGACCCGTCCCCAGAGAGAATTGCGTCTCGAGCGCGTCTCCTGAAGATCTCGCATTCGATCCCGTTCCCCCTCAAACTTCTGCCGATGTGCCGATTGATATTAACTCACATGTGCCAAAGCGTACCAAACAACACACACACACACACCCAAGAGAAGATCCCGGTGAAGAAAAGTCTCCATCGTGGGGCGGTTGTTTTTTTCTTTCGCTTTTTCCTCTCCTCGGGGAAATCGGCAACGGAATGAGAAAGTTCAGAAATTGAATTATTGACAGCGAACAGTTCCTCGGGGAATGGCTCGGGCCCCGAAGCACTGCTCTACCTTGTCCTTGTTCGTTCGATGAGTGCGATGGAAAAACTGTGATGTGGACGCTCGAGAACAACCGGAATAACGTTCAAGTTGTTTTCCCCCATCCCGCGGGCCTGACGGACGGTTCCTGCCACCGACCGACCGACACGCTGCCCGCTTGATTTTCCTTTCTTTGCGCGCTTGATTTTAAGCGTTAACTTTTCCAAAGATCCCTACCGAGTTCGTTAACGGAATACTCAAGGATGCCAAAACACATCAAAACGGCAGCATCACGCCGGAAGAAGAAGAGTGGTTTTCGAAGCAAAGGGAGGTTTTTTTTTTCTTCTTCGCAAAACACATCAATACTTCTCTATCGAAAAGTGCGCCACCCATGCCGTTCGTTTCCCCGCGATGGATTTGTGCCCCTTTGCAGCAGCCGATTGTTGTTCATGGTTAAAAGTTTTCATCATTTTCACTCACTTGCGCGAGTTATAGGATGGCTACCTGCCACCGCCGCCACCCTTCACCGACTACGCGACACGGCTCCAGACGCCCGGGATATTCCAGCACGGGTAATAATGGACAAACCCATGCTACAACCATCCCGCCTACTAAACTACCGGCACCATGCATCAGGCACCTAGGAGACAGTGGTAGTTAGGCATGACCGTTAAAACCCATTAAACGGCAACCGTGTACCCGATCATTCCTTTACCCTCGGTACCCGATTCCCGATAGAATGTAAGATATAAATAAGACTCATAATGTAATAGACATCACTCTCAGCACACCAGTCAAGAATATACGTCGTAAGACACTGAACCCGAACTACTGGTCGTGATACTTCTCACCCCGAATTCGAGGATCGTTAACTGGCGCCCGAATAGGTCAGACTTTCGGTTTGTGAAAAAGAAGCAGTGAACAGTGAAAGTAAAAGTTAAAGTTATACTGTTCTTCGTCACCGCTTCCTGCACTTCAACGGCTACGTCGAGAAGGACTCCGAGGACCCCTAGTAGCAGCAGCAAACGGGACCACTCCAACGTGTCGGCAGCTTCGCACCAAGTCTACGAGGTCAGCTGGCTCATGTTGATCATCATCTGGATGCTGTGAGTCACTTAAGATAAGATAATCCGAAATAGTTTAAGCCAAACGCAACGCTAAAAACGCAACAAATTTTAAGTTCACATTTGTATGAAAACAAGCCGCTATTTAAGGCACGAAATTTTTAATTCACGTAGAATGAATAGCGACACGCCCATGACGAGAAGCGAGTTTCTGGAAACCGGAAGAGTGCCTGAATTCGTTCAGAGCATCCCATCATTTGATGGAACTGGTAACGTAATTATTTGGGTATGTCAGGTTGAAGAAGTGATGAAAATTTTTTCGCGATTGGAAAAGAGTTCAATCGAATATAAGGTTTTAACTAGATCAGTTGCTAGGAAAATTGTTGGAGAGGCGGCAAGGCTTTTGGGCACCAGCGCCGTTCTGAGCGACTGGGAAACAATCAAAACAAATCTGCTTCTCCACTATAAGGATAGGAGAAGTTTGGAAATTTTATGCCGGGATCTACAAATAATACATCGTTTTAAGAATGAATCCATGCATGGCTTCTTCGTAAGGATTCACGAAGTTTACGAAGCAATCCGGATTCTATTGCAAACAGATACAGCATATGCCGTTTCTGGAGCACATTTGCTACCACTTTACGAGGATCAAGCAATAATGGCATTGTGTAAGGGTCTTGATGCAACATTTTTTAATAATTTTCTTTTAAATAATGATAAACCAAAGAGCTTGGCTGATGCATTCCAAAGGTGCTGTGTTTATGAAGCTCACTGCGTTAAACCTAACCAGGTAGCACACAGCCACAGTTACCAAAACAATTTGGAACCACCTCAGCATTACCCTCAAAATAATTTTCGAAGAGGACAATCAAGGCAAGGTCGGTTTCCTCAAAATAGGAATAATGGAAATAATACTCATGCACATCCTGGAAATTTTTCGAATCAAGGATACGATTTTCCTCATAATAATCTGGCACAGAATAGAAACAATAATCTGATGCCTAACAGTAACACAGGCCATGGAAATTACCAACCCTCTCGAAATTTGCAATACCCGGAGCCAATGGAAGTGGATCCGTCCTTAAGAACAAATTTTACAAACCAACCGGATCGGAAAAGAGCCAGGCCTCCTTCCTCCCAGCAAAGATTGACGTATCCGATAGATTTAGGATCTAATTCCGGCCCAGCAACAAAGCCCGAGGCTGGCAATGATTGGCAATATCAGCCACAACGGTCAAATATGGAACCAACAAAGCCTGAAACATATAACCAGGGATATAGTGAAACACATTTTTTAGACCGATCCGCAAAGTGGTAAAACCATTCCTCCCATATATCATTTTGCGGACAGCGTCGGGAGAATTTCCTTTTTTGATAGATAGTGGATCAAACATAAATATGATATCTTCAGAATTTGCATTTCGAGCTAGAAATATAAAACCATACGAAATGTTATGGATAGTATTAAAAGTGCCAATGGTAAATTTAATGTAAGAGCAGCCATAGATTATGCATTTTTTGAGCCAAAATCAATGACGAAATTTCAGTTTTTGGTGAAGGATTTTCACCCATTTTTTTGCGGCATCATTGGAACAGATATTTTAAAAACGCTGAACGCTACCATCTGCTTTTCAGCTAATACACTAACGATTATAACCGATCAGGGTAAACCTTTTTCAATACCCTTCAAATCATATGCTGCCCAATAGAAAATAACAATGCACAAGTTAAAATCAATAGCGATCTTTCGCAGCAGCTAACAGATACTTTAGATCGTATTCGAGTCACGTTGAGAACTACTAGAGATACCTCAATCGAATTTTTTTCACTAAATATTTTGTTAAATTTAAAAATGCTATCGGAAAAATTAAGTGTTATTACAGATAGCATTGTCTTAGCGAAGTTAGGAGTAACAAATCCGCGTATCTTGAATAGAAAAGAAATGGATATGATTGTAAGCGACGTGCGAAAACAAAATCTAACTATACATACTACAACTGAAGCGCTTTCATATACACACACGAAGATCGCCACGGATAATAATGAAATTTTGTTTATAATCAGCAGCCCGAAGTTAAGCATTGAACCGTACAAAAAAATTCAAGTCTATGCGGTTATGAATAGAGATAAGAAAATACAAGTTCCACACTCCCTTTACCTATCCTCCGATACCAAAGCATTCACGGTTTCAACATTAGAAAAAACGATCTATAGGATGGAAGATTTAGAGGAAGACAACTCGTCATGTGTGCCAAAAATAATCTTCGGTGGGCATCCAGCATGTAATTACTTCGTGGATACGGCAGAAGAAGAGGTTATCAACATGGATGCAACGCACATCCTTATCAATTCGGCTGCGGATTTCATACTGGACTCTACATGTGGAATCAGAAAGAGAAACCTAACCGGATCGTTTCTCGTCTCATACACGTCGTGTGACGTCTACTACAATGAAGAGCGAATTTCATCGAATCGTACGGAGTTCCCGGGATCGCCATTGAACCTGCCAATCTACGGCATACACATCGAATCACAGGGAAAAATGTTAAACCTGAGCCTAGAACATCTTCATTCCCTTCACCTGGAGTTACGCAGCGAGATGAAGCAGATACGCTTGGAGACAGACAGCATCACATGGGCGTCATGGTCACTCCCAAGCCTAATAGGTACGCCACTTCTGTGCATCATCGTCATGTCAGTATGCTACCTGATATGGATGCGGAACAACAGGAAAACCGAATTGATCGTCAATACTCAGCAAGTACAGCCAACATCGTCAGCGTCCAGCGGATTCACGGGCTCATCCTACCAGCCACCGACAATGATGGAACTTTTTCGTACGGAGCCTCAAATTTTAGAGGGGGGCAAGTTATAGGATGGCTACCTGCCACCGCCGCCACCCTTCACCGACTACGCGACACGGCTCCAGACGCCCGGGATATTCCAGCACGGGTAATAATGGACAAACCCATGCTACAACCATCCCGCCTACTAAACTACCGGCACCATGCATCAGGCACCTAGGAGACAGTGGTAGTTAGGCATGACCGTTAAAACCCATTAAACGGCAACCGTGTACCCGATCATTCCTTTACCCTCGGTACCCGATTCCCGATAGAATGTAAGATATAAATAAGACTCATAATGTAATAGACATCACTCTCAGCACACCAGTCAAGAATATACGTCGTAAGACACTGAACCCGAACTACTGGTCGTGATACTTCTCACCCCGAATTCGAGGATCGTTAACTCGCGCACTTAGTATGCAACGGGGCGATGCGATAGGACGCGTGTGCCAACCATTTTCTTTCCTATCGGGAAAAGTGAAAAACGACTCCGGAGACTGTACCGACTCGACCGAGATTTGATGCTGCCCCGCTGGCGAGCTGCTCGGGCAAAGGAGTGCAACAAAGGAGGAGTTTTATGATACCTTTCATCATTCATCAATGTGACGCACGAGGGCAGCACTACAGTTCCTCAGGGCCTTTAGAAACGGCGGGGTTTGTTTGCTGGTAGAGGGGGTTGGAGGTAAAATTGGTCATACATCAAGCCGTAGAGGACTTTTGGAGGAGGGGTGAACGGTAGCCTCGATGGCTGTTCTTCCATCAAGGTTGGGCGAACATCTTGGCGACAGTCACGAGAAGTAGGTTTCTCCTGTTTGCTCCGAGATGAATCTTCCGTCGCAGAAATGAGTCGCACTGATTGAGGGATATTTTCATGCAAATTTTTCTGCACGGTACCGTACATCGCTACCGTACGTTCGCACTCAAGGTCCCGGTGCAAGCATTCTGCACGTAGATTGTGCAAGTAAGTTGCTTCTTTAGCGTGCAAATGGAATGGAACGTTGGAGCAGATTCTTATCCCATCAAGCGTAGTTTCTTTTATCGATGTTTTATACAAATGGTTTATTCGAAATGATGGAAACATTGTTCCACTACTGCATCACGAAATAAATCATGAATACTAATGTTCGGTGGTACAAGCGATGCAAGAGATTTATTTTTTTGCTTAGAGCTCCAATCAAATTGGAAAAAAAAACAATATGTCCCAGGATCCATGTGCCATTTCATGTGCCATGGTTTTGAAGAGTGTTAACAATCTTCATTCAAACATCCACCACGCTTCAACCCTAGGATCAAAGTACAGCCTCGTCTTCCCTTCCAACGTTCGGTAAAAGGTATAACTTCATTATCCACATCGGAAAACCCAGCTCGAAACTAACATTTTCCATTAGCCACCACCGACGCAACGGGACACGGGACAAACAAAGCTCAACCGGAGCTTCCCATCGGTCCCAAAGGTTTACCGAGCGACAAATTTATGCATTCGAATAATTAAAATTAAATTACCCTCAAGTGTAATTCGTTTAACTTTCTCCAAAGCCGGAATCCGGTCAATCCCGGTAGCTCGCCGCTCGCTCTCCCGACAAGCCTTCGGATAGCAGCCGGGCTGGCCGAATGTTTCGGGTGGTAGTTTATTAATTGCATTACTTTTGGCCATCACCGAAAGGGCAAACATCGGCCAACCGCAGAGTGGGGTCTGCTGCGCGGGGGGGAAGAGATTCGTTTGCATAAAATGGTTGAGAAACTCCTACTGGAGGGTAAGTTAAGCTGCAACGAAAAACGTCGTAAGATCCAGGCGGTTTGCATAAAGCTTGAGTTTAACCTCGGCGGTTTGTGCATCATGTGTATCTTCTTTACCTGCGCACAGTGCAACCGATGAAGTTGTGAGACGTGAGGTTTACGTAACCGAAACTGCATTATACAAGTGCGGCGGCACCGGTTTGCACTGCACCAAACACTCCACATTCGAATCGCATGCCTGGGTGGACACGTGGCACTCGCACGGCTGCCATGCTCAATTTACACCGCTTTCCATTCGCACCCGAAACACAGGAGGGGTAGGCTGCTGCTGACTCCGGCAGGCAGTCAAAGTAGCACCTTGTCGGTTCCTCAAACCACAGACATCCTATTCAGGCGTGTGGTGCGGCAGCGCTAGGGAAAACCTGATGCGGGAAAAGAAAAGTTAACCGAAGGCAGCTCGTGCAGCAACATCAAGAGCAGAGAAACCAAAGCCTGCTGAGAGTATACAAGTCCGTGCATTCCTCGGAAATGTGATCGCCCACGGGCAGCTTTCGGGCCGCCACCGGGAGAAAATGGAAACGGTTCGCAATATTTTATTTCCTGGCCCTCTGCCCGAAGGCAGGGCAACCGGACCACTCGGCCACAAACCGGATCTCGGGAATGCGACGGGCAAGGATCAAATTGCATACCGTTCCGGATGCGGGACGCTTCGAGCTCCCGAACGCAGGGTAATACTATACCTTGACGGGGTGGTTTTGGTGGAAAGGGAGTGTTTTGCTCGCCGCTGACGAACCGACGGAGCTCCAGAATGTGCTGCACCGGAATGCCGGAGAAGAAGAAATAGGAGCAACTTGGAGCTGCGGTTGGACTTGGTGGTGGTTCGAGTGTTTCGAATGGTGTCACCGGTCCTTTGTGACATTGCGTTTCTCTGGTGCGGTACTGCCACAACACGATCCATCCGTTGTAATATCTATTTACCTTGGTTTAGGGAATGGTACTGCTCCCGGCGGGCGATGTTTACTAGACCACGAGGAATGCTACCATGGCAGCGAAGGATACTACGATGTGCATTTGATGCCGTTCATGGAGAACCATGAAAGATGCTTCAGGCAACGTGGCGACGGCAATGTAAAATTAAATTAAATATAGAAATTTGATAAAGCTAAACATAAATTAAATATGTAAAAATTTGTAGGCCCCTTTTAAATGAAGCGCAGACTAGTAAACGCAAACAGTAACGAGATAAAATGCCAGCAAACCTTTCGTTTTGTTCGCATCATGCATTCTTGGTCGCGTAATGTAAAATGCCAGCAAAAGGTTATGTGTTTATCAAAATCAATTGTGTCTTTGTTTTAAGTTGTTGGTCATTGAGTCCTCTCTTGTCCTCTGACCTCTGACTGAACTTAAGTGGCTTGCGCTTCAGATCAGCTAACGCATACTATGTCTTTTTTGATTTTTAAAATCTGAATTATATTTAATTTCGTTTAAACGAAATCTCTCTGCTGTTTATTTGCAGTTCATTTTTACCAGCCCAAGAAAATGGAGTATTTACGTAATGCGCCTAAAAATAGCTATTTATAAACTTATCAGTTTGCGCTTCGATTGAATCAGTTTTTCAACCGATACACGATTTAGACATTTCATGGTTGAAATGTGTTTTACTTCATGAAAACAAGCCATTAAGAATGCTTAAAGGTGGACAATTTTCAATGCTTGAGAAAAAAAAATGTACTTCATCCAGATTGCAAGGGAATCCAAGTCCTTCCATTTTCTGCAGAAGGACAAACTGAGTGGATCAAATTTGGTGTTGAATAAAATAAACTCTCCTCGCAGCTGCATTCCTACATACTCCAAAAAGATCCGATTGCAGTCGGTTCTCGCTCAAGACGTAAGGGCGTCTGCCCTTTCCTTCGCGGAAGAGGCAGCGGTGGAGGGCACTTTTGTTCCTTCTTTATGTGACAATTTACCCCCTCTTCCATTCCATTCCACCCAGTGATGCTTTTCTGCGTCGAATGCGACATTATAATTCCATCACAGAGTTGTTCATACGATAGTTCAAAGCTCCGGCCGAAGGACGAACAACGTAGAGCGAAGCGGCGGGAACCGACACAAGACACTGGTTTATGAAAGTTGCACTTTTGTTTTTGTTTTGCCGGTTCCGCCTTTCACTCCCTCACTGAGCGCTCTGGTTACTCCATTTGCCTCCAATTGCAAAACCCTGCACAGCAGCTGTGCATCCGACACGTCCATCGGAAGCGCGTGCGTTTGTGCTTGGTGCGGCCAAAAGGGATACAACACGTACGTACGTATGGGGCGACTGTTTCCGTGCGGTAGGGTGTCGGCCTTTCCAGCCCCGAGAGTCGATCGAGTTGCAAAAGTCACAGTCCTTCAGCTGAGGCAACTCTCCAGCAACTCAGTTATACTTGGCACGCGGTCCGCACTCTCTTATCCCTGCCGTGCTTCTGCGAGACCGTTCATTCCGGAGGGTTTGGGAAACTACGGACAAAGCTTTTCAGCCCTGCTCTGCCACAACAGGGCAAACTTTTCGGGGATAAACTTCGGCGAACGCTCGTTCGCTTGTTGCCCTTCTCGCGATTCAAAGTGGTTCGCCAAAACTTGGCAGCGTTTGATTTCGTGATTAATTTCGTATTCATCCTCGAAAACTATCCCCAGCTAGGTAATTACTCCGATTGTGCCTCGGTTGCTCTAGGGGGTGGCGCAACTCCCAAGGAACTCCCTGTCTCTCCCCTTTTTGCGGTCAAAGTTAAACATAATTAACGGAAGAAACGAACAAGTTTCAAGATGGTTCGAACTAGAAGGAAAAAAAAACGATCTCACCCTCTGGGAAGATCGTTTTCTGAAATCAATGCTTGGACTCGTTGAACAGAAAATGTACTCAATTTTCTCCTGAGTAAACAATATAATAAAAGAGAAGCGAGTTTTTCGGTGGTAGATTAATTGATTACACTCGTGAGCTAGGAGGCATCAAGTCAGCCGCTCCAATCCCGCGACAATTGAAGGCTGATTCTATTCTTGCCATTTTGTATTGCCTCGATTATCCACCACGCGTACGCCCATCAGCGGTTTATTGGATTTTTCTTCGGATCGTTACCATTTCTTTTTTGTCCCCATTTAATTCCGTCGGTAAACCACCAATTCACCGCAGACTTAAGCTTACTGAGCCAACCGTTTGCCAGTCGCCTGATCGCGACGAAGTGACTCCCGCAGAACCTTCCAACCGGTCGCGGCTTCAGAGAAATGAAACCCCAATTTCAATTTGCTACAGCAAATAAAATTCCACTTGCTGGAACCCGTCGCCGCACATCTCGCAGGATTTACATTTGATGGAAAGGACTCCTTATTCCGTTTCTTTTTTTTTTTTACTTTCCCCATCGTTGGGAAAGTGCTACCGTTTGGGAGGGTTTTTACGCGCTCGCTGCGAGCTGCAGGCCAGGTTCCGTCCACTTCGGTCCCGTGATTTTAAGCCCGCGCCGGTTCTTGATTCGCTCCGCTCTCGGGCTCAACTGATTACTGCCGCGCAAAGGGACACACTGTCGCGAACCAGACGACATTTTTCCCGTCGCAAGCGCAGAGGGGTCTTAACGGCGAGAGGAAAAATTACTACCGTTCAACCGACCAAAGGGGGTGGGAAGCAAGGCAAGTGACGGCGAGTGGAGAAAGTTTGCTCCCGGGGTGGTTTTTTTTTTTTTAATAGAAAGCAACGTTCATTTTCCAAAAGAACTTCCACCACGCCGAAGCCCCCCCATTTCCTTTTCGTCCTGCCCGAACGAATGAACGAAAGTGACAGTTGCGAATGTTCGTTCCTCATCAGCCCCTGACAGACTCATTTGTTTGTTTCAATGGTCACGACGGTTTTCTTTTGTGCGGTCCCGTCTTATTCGCGACCTCCGATTTTTCCCGCTCGTTCCCGGTCGAATTACTTGAACTTTTGATTACTACGCGAATCTGAAATAGCAATTTATGCGAATGTCACAAACCATGTCAATGGAAATTTTCGCTCCTTGAGAAAAGAAAGGAACCGTTCCCCCGGGACGTTCGTGAGAAATACGTTCGGCTAAAGAAAGTTCGCGGGAACGATTTCTAATTAACGTTGTTGGTTTAATGTACTCTTCTTTTGGGGGGTTTTTTTTTCTTGTCAGCCGAACGAATTCCGTGCGACTTCTAAAATGGTAGAGAAGAAATAATAAGACCAACCGGTGAAGTTCCAACGGTACAAGCAAAGACACATTCCGATTTCCATACGTCACCGCGCGGCGCGTGGGTGAAAGAAAATGAAAAATGTCCTCTTAAAAGGCAACACGTTTGGGTTGGGGAGGGGCAGAATTTTCCACATTAGATTCCAGCTTCATGCTTCAGATTCCGAAGCAATTTCATTTGATTGCTTGTTATTCTCACCTGTGCCCTTTCCACGGAACCGGCGCTTCCCGGTTTTTCTGATACCAAGGAGTTCCGCCGCGTTCTTCAAACCATTACCGGTGTGCTGCCACACAACATAACCAGTTGCCAATGGATTTAAATTCCAATTTCACCTTTTCACATCGGCCGTTGCCATGCCACATGGGAACAAAGACGGTGCTCAATTCGTTTCATCCGCACGCTGCACTTGCAGGTAATGTGTGTGTGTGGGTTTTCCCATTATTCGACACCGTCTTGTTGCCCTTTCTTGCCTTTAAAAGTAAGGGGTCGGGGGTGAGGGATGAAAACGGGCTGGATGGTTCATTTAAATTGTTGACACCATTTTCGAGCGTCGCACGACAACCGCCAGGTCGAAAGCAACCTGTAGCAACTTGTTCCGATATTGGAAATTCTCTCAAAGGATCACGAATGTTTCGGAATGACTGCAGGGGATGCAACAAAACTAATACTTCAAACCACGCTCGTTGCGATAAGAAAGCAATGAAAGCAACAACAAAATCGATAATATCTTCAAACGGTCGCTGCTAGCAAGTTAAAATAGATCTGGTCCTCCACAGAACGGCACGATGTGGATCGAACTTCGCTTCATTAAGCCGAGCATATAGAGAAGAAAAAATGGTACTCTGCCTGCCATAAGTACCCTGCAGTGAACTACGGAGGCCTCTATCGCAATTCGCAAACAAATTTCATTCGCCGGTAGTGCAATTTCGAGTTTTATTTCATTTCACCGCATTTCACCCGAATGCGTCCTCCGCCAACTCGAGGCAGCTCGATTCATTCGCGTAATCAATGCTCATATTGCGCCTCTCTCGCGGACCTATTTGCGCGCAGCTAAGGAGGCCCGGCACCCTTTTGATGTTGCCAGGGTCCAGCAAGGCCGGCGCACCGCTCCAAATGGTACCCATAATCCCTTCCGAAACATGGCGGAATTTCCAATCTGCCGGCTTCGGCCTCCGGAACGATATTAAAATCAATCGAACGAGCGAATGAGTACGTGCCGGGGTTTTGCTCCTGGTTTTTTTTTTCCTTTTCTTTCGTTTTATTTCTGTCGATGAAAAGTGACCCTCGCGCTCGTCTGCAGAACTGCATCAGCGAGATCGCGAGCCCTCGCCTTGCACCGTGTTCGAATGCGGTGCTTCGTGTAGTTTTCCTATATTTTTTTTTCTTCTTCGGCTCATCTCCCATTTCAGTGGTGGCTGATGAACAGAAACGGTGTGTGCATTTTGGGGAAGCAGCAGCAGGAACGGCGAGAGAGAGAGAAAGGGAGATCGAGAAGATCCATCCTGTTTCATTGGAAGTCATTTTGAGGGTCTCGAACTTTTTCAAATCAGCACTTTCCGCAAGTGTTCGGCATACTATCGATGCACTCTATATACTGCTGCACAAAAGGGGAGAGAAAAAATTGAATTAAGCTTCAATAGCTTTCGTGGAGATGCAGGGGGATTCAAAATTGGGACTTTTACCCCCCTGGATGAAAGTGTTTGAGAAACTTTTTAATTTGTATCAATTCTTTCCTTTCTACTTACTTCAGAATGAGGTGGCATTAAAAAAACGTTGAATATAAAGTTTGCTAAGGAAGAGTGAAAGAAAGCTCTTTCAAAGCAATATTCTATAGTCCGTCTAGAAAATAGTGATTTGTGTCATACCGAAAGGTAAACATTTTATTGAAAACCAAACCCAAGGATATCGTTCTCCGGGAGTACCATGCCGGACCGACGTATCATTCCAAATACAAACCAACTCCCTCGAAAGCCTGGCCGTTAAACTCCCCACCAGATAACCACCCTGGTCTGCGGTGGAGCTAATGGTGCAGGCCAAAAATCATTAACGAGTGCAAACTGCAGCAAATAACCCCATAAGCCTCATAAGCACATAAGGCCGTCAGTTGTTGTTGTTGTGCCGGTGCGGCAGTAAAAGGAGCTTAAAATCTTCCCCGCAAAGAAGTGCCTAAGTACAGTATAAGTGGGCAAATTTGCTCATCCAAAATCCGCCCCACCTTCTGGGCGCTACCATCCTGGACCATCCAAGGCGTGCTAGAAGAAAGGACAGACTCCCCCAAGCGGAGGCAAAAGAGGAACCGATAGGGCCGCTGCAAGAAAGATCCGCAACTTTATGGTCCAGCAGTCTTAATCTATTATAAAACTTTGACCACTTCAGCCGTGCCCCGTTGTTGCTTTTCGGCTGGCTGGTTGGCTGGCTGGCCTGGGGAAAAGCAACCTCCCCGTAAAACAACCCACGGCGTCTTGGGCGATACCGGAAAGCGCCGAAAAACGGCAGCAGAACTCGGTTGGCTGGCGAACCAAGATAAACACATTACGAGGGAAACTTTCCGGCAACTGCGTCTTCTGGCCGCCTGCTGGTCTGTGAGGTCCCCCGGGAAGTGGGTTCTTGCGTCGCTCCATGATCGCTAATTGTCCAGCTTTGCCTAAACGTCTTCGGTGCGCCAACCGAGCCAGGCTCGTGGACAGCAAAAAACGGCCGGAGGTTGTTGTTTGACTTTCACTGTTTCAGAAAGCGAAGATACATCCATCTAGGTCTAGAGTACGTTTTGATTAGAAGAAAAACGCAATGTGCACACACTGCAAAGTTGTTGGACTTACACTCCATTTGCTCCCAAGCTCAACCCTGCTGTACTCAGGACAATGAACGCTATTTCTTTATGACCCTAAACGGGGTAACCTTTGGGCCCAAGGCGTGAGACAAATTTCCAATTGCTGCACGTACCGCCGCACCATAACCATAACCCGTGAGCAATAACCTCCGACATGCACCTTGATTAGTTCGTGGAACTTGCGCGATTGAATCATAAAACCATGTCAAACATGTTTTCGGAACACAGTTTACTACCGCGGACCCCCGGGGCAAGTGAATGTGAAAGGCTTTGAACGCCGTCGCCCGAGCTTTCACCGAACATTCCCACCGAACTGCCCCAGCTCCGAGCAACAAGGAGCGTTCGGGGGTTTTTGGCGTCGTTAAACTTTTCCGTGTTTCCTCCCTCGCATCCCACGGAAGGGGATGCCCTTGGGAGACTAGAATGTGCCTCCCGAAATCGTTTCAATGCCCTGCCCCTCGGAAGGAAAATGGAACCACATTTTCAACCTCCTTCCCCGCCATCTCGTCGACCCGTTGTCATCTGTGATAACCGACCGGAGACTAATAAGCCTTCGGGGGTTTCCGAGCCCACCGTGACGTTGATCCCTTCGGTTTCGGAGCCCTCCACTCAAATAACGCCACGGTTGGATTAGTGACTCGCAGAGCCTTTGGAGCCCCGGGGAAAGCCGGATGGGGCGAGGGTTTTTCCAGGGACGCGATCGTAAAATCACCAAAATTGGATACGACCTTTGTTTGCGCAATGGAATGAAAAAAAAAACCAACTGAAATCGCTCCCCAAGACAAGAAAAGAACCGGAACCATTCCCACGGAAGTGGACAGCAATGTAATAAAATATTCAAACGTTACGTAGTGGAACCAGCCGGGCAGGCAAGGTAGTAACATCGAGCCTTTGCTCTGCAACCCATCCCACGTGTCGAAGTGGTTTTAAAATTTTATTTTCAATTTTCCCACCTTTTCAGCACGCTCCATGGAACGGTGAAACCGACGGGAATGGGGACGACGCCGCTGCTGAACCTCGGGAATTGTGATGGCTCGTCCATCGTGCGGATAATCCAGGCAGTTGAGCAGCCTGGATCACCGCATCCATACTTAACCACGCCGAGGGTCGACGAAACAATCAGGCAAACGGAGGGATCTCGGCTTCAATCACCCTTCGTGGCCTCTCTTGCGAAGATAACTGCTATCACCCAGCCCGCCTAATCGCCGTTCGTCGGTAAAACCACTTCACTAAACGAT
Source organism: Anopheles atroparvus (assembly GCA_914969975.1). Taxonomy (NCBI): domain Eukaryota; kingdom Metazoa; phylum Arthropoda; class Insecta; order Diptera; family Culicidae; genus Anopheles; species Anopheles atroparvus. The sequence goes on along the minus strand of CAJZCY010000003.1, from coordinate 24,734,890 downwards.
CCTTATCTTTACGATCGTTCGCCCGTGCTAATAGTAGTAGTGTGCCCGACGGGGTGGAAAGCCGGCGAATGGAGGGCATCAATCGGTGCCAAACGGGAAGGTTAGTGGCGTGGCGAAGCACCGGCGACGGCGAGCCACGGTGTGTCGGGTGGAAAACTTTACCGGAGCCCCAAGAAACCACGGCACGGACGGAAGGGAACGGAAACGGTTCTGGCTTTGCGAAATGAAACTCCCAGCCGAGCAGCAACCGCGATGGGAGTTTCGGCTTTGATTGCTCGTTGGCCGACGAAACTTTCACACGCACTGGCAAATCATTGGTGGTGCGATTTTAATGAGCGAGCATATTTTTCGGAGCATATTTTCGGTAAGGATCGATTGTTCGGGTTGCTAGAAGAAGCCATCTCCGTGCGAAATGTAAGACGGTTAATTGGTATGGTGGAGCTAGGAATTGCTCACCGTCTAAGAAGAAGCTAATAAATAAACGTCTGTCATGGCGGATTGTTGGCTGTTTGCGACGCTTTTCATTGCTCACCGTTAAACGACGGAGCTGAAAAGATATAGGGATGTAATAAAGTAACCGCCTTTAACGAATCCTTTCAAATGTGAATGTTAATAGAAGATTACTACCAACTGCCATAAAATTTGCATGAGTGACTTTACAATTTGAACGAAGAAAAAAACTAACCCAAAACCTAAAGTTCGGGTGTGTAAAATTATTTAAGGTTAAGTTTTGCAACTGCTCTTCAAATTGGGGAATATCGGTCGATCTGTCAGTCGATCTGTTACTAAGCAACCACGCATTTTGCAAACTAACTATTTAGGGTCGGACGAGACGAATCTTTGATGGCGAATCTCACACAAACCGTCAAGGCAGGCTGGCAAAAAAAAGGAATCGATATCGAATCGATTCATATTGTTTGACCGGCGTATTTTCTTGTTTTTGCAGCCATCTTTGATGGTTGCTTGAGGTTCACCATCAAAGATTCGTCACGTCTGTAAGCTCCATTTGATATCTTTGAATCTGTTATGACTGCCCCTCTGTAATCATGCTCTGCATGGAGGGAAAAAGGGCTTCACGCAAATCTAAATAAAAAGTTTTTAATTTAATCGTCAAAAAACGTTTAACAATTGTTACATTTTTCATAAGGAAATCATACCAAACATAGTGAAAATACATGAATTTGGTACTTACCTGTACCAGGGGTATATTTTCAATCGATACTTTTTTCCTGGGCATCAGGACTCCCGGAATATAGGCGAAACATTTCAACACAACGCATCATTAAGGGCACGGGACACGAAGAGTAATCGCCTCTGTAATCTTGAAACATTTCACACAATCTGCCAAAAAGATTATTGGCTCTCTATCGGTGTAATCTGGGCTCTGGGCGCGTAATTTTTTTTTTGACAGATCGGAAAGAGCCGGTCAATAAAAAGTAAACAAACCAAGCGGTGAGTACGTGTATTCAAGTTTTGATGATTGATGATACACGGTAAATTGAAATATTTCAAGATTACAGAGGCGATTACTCTTCGTGTCCCGTGCCCTTTATAACAGGGACTCACAATGGATGTTACAGGGTAGCAACAGTTGTGCAATCTTTTAGGGAAGTCTATATTTCGAAAGTTACAGGAACCGCAAAGGTACATTACGTCCCAAAGCAAGGAAAACGCTAGTATTTCATGGTTCGAAATATGAACAATAATGAATGATAATTTTATGGACTTAACATAACTGCTTCAAGATCATGTATATATTTTTTTTTTTTTTTTTATCAAGTGATGGCAGCATTTCCCAACCACTTTGGACATTTTTCAACTCAAATATGTTAGATTCGATCCTTCATCCTTGCAGTTCACAATTTTGACACGATGTTTTAGCTGTTGCCCACCCACAGCGAGGGACGAACCCCATGGCGTCGGATTGTGTTCGTAATTTAATTTCCATCACGCTCCACAGTGCGAGGATCACATTTCCTAGCGCGCCTGTAATGCAATTCTTCCGCCGGCGGCAATCGAGCAGGGTTAAGTGAATCAAGAAAGAAAGAGAGAAAGTAGATTGCCTCAAAACTCGCCAGCGATCGGACGTCGATGCGGTAGACAGGTTTCGAAATTTCGCCCAATATTTCATGTCAAAGTGAAATGAACTAAAGCAGAGAAACGAACACTCGTGTGCCACGGACATGAGGAATGGGGTAAGGGCGGGCTGTTCCACCGGAAGGAAGCACATCAATTTGAATCCTGAACCGCGCGAACTTTCACCTTCCTCAACCGGCCCGCGTCCGTGGACATCCGCGCCGGAATTGGACAGATTCGAATGGCTTGGCCATTTTTGGTGGCATTGGTGGAAAACTTTTTCCACCCAACAACATCGATTGGCGTTTGAAAAACTCCGATAGACAATGCGAGTCGCACGCGTAAGAAAACGCGTTCCGTTGGGGCGAACTGTCGAAGTCGAAGAAAAACTGGCACTCCAACTTCTTCCCCCGGGGGAACAAGCCGTTCCATTCCGAAGCAGTGCGATAACGAAGTGAAGGAAGGAAACTCACTCGCACCAGACCGGCTCCGGAATGGCCCTGGGAATGCTTTGGCGTGGCCTCGGTTTCAATCGGAATGGCGCTCGGAAGAACACGAGCAAAACGACAACTGCGCAGCGGTTCTGCTCTTCAGACTTCGCTCAGGATGTTCCCGGTGCAGATGAATGGGAAGGAGCTTAAATTTATTACCGACACTACACGCCAGTCCATTCTACTTTTTATCGTCATTGCCCTCCGTTCCATTCTACTGGTTGCAGAACTTTTATTTATTACCACTTGTTTGCAAGCATCGCGATTCCGATTAATCGAAGCGACTCCCTCCGACCTCGAGTGCCGCAGGGCCCTTGCGCCTTCGGCGGAAGAACGGCCGAGACGCTGCCAATAAGTTGGAAAAATTGGTGACAATGCTTCTCAAACTCACACCGTACGGGTTGAGTGAGCATCGGTTCGGAAGCGAAGGAGGTGAAAAGAACCGGATCCGAAACATCCTTGCCGGTGGAGGAGGTTGAGTGGACTTCCACGGGTGGAAAACTTTTCCTCCACCGACCGTCAACCGACTGCTCGTGTTTTATCGTCCGCCCTTTTCCGGTCGCAAAAGGAATGGCAAAACAACGCATCGAGCATCAACCGATGAGCGAATTGATGGCGCGCTGATATCATCGACTTTTATTCTTGTCTTTCTGAAGGCCTGGACGCTCTGTCCGAGAAGACTCATTACTTTCAGATCTGTTTTATTTAATGAGCGTCGTAAAATAACGTAAGAGGCTCGTGATGGTGATTTACCCAAGTGAAGAGTGTTGTAAGTATTTAAAAAAATAAGTTTCCTCTTTGAAATATTGTAAACCTTTTCTGTATGTAGAATTATTGCGGGAAAAATGTTCGCAAACTCCAGTTTTATCACACAATTGGAAAAAAAATAAACATTTGAATCAAAATCACAGAGCTTAAAGGATCACATTTAAATCACACGCAACGGTTTTTTCGATGGAAAAGCTTTAATTTAAAAGCACCGAAATCGTGAAATGTATCACACATACGATTAGTTTGGAAATAGTTCATCGATGCTTGAAATATTTCACCTAACGCAATTGACAGCCCAACTGGCGGATTGTCAGATCTGTCATGGGATGAAACGTCAATCGTTCGCAAGTGTTCCACCTTATTAAGCCTTTGTTTGTTTGTAGCATTTTAGCGAATTATTTACAATACACATTCCCTTTCGCGCTCACTCTCTCACCCTCTCTCGATCGCTGGTTCGGTCAGCTGGCCTGAAAGTACATGCAATTACAGAACATTGAGCTGCAGCTGCAAGGCACAGTCATCGCTTTGTCTTGCCTGCAAACGGTCCACCGCTGCGCTGCACGCATTACAGCCCGCATGAGGAAAAACGAGTGATTAGAGAAACCGAAACGAAAGCAAAGTGCGTTCCGCTGCTGCCCTTCACAATCGCGTGCCGTATCGGGTGGGAGTGTTGTTTGTGTTATCACCGAGCGTAATCAGCAGCGTCTCAGCTCGATCCCCAAAGTCAACAGTGAACGGCAGCGCTGGCTCAGTGGATGCTCCTCGGAACATAATCGTTTCGCACCCCCTTTGTTGCAGGGCTTGCTGTGATGTTGTCTTCGGTGGCAATGTAGTGATTCTATGCGCCATTCGCATCGATCCGTTTGATGACCGAACAACATCCACTCGAGGAAGCGACAGTGTGGTAATTGGCTCACGGTACAACGGGGAGAAGCGCCATCCGTGCACGAAACGCATCCGCCAGAAACTTCGCGCCGCGATGGATTATGCAACGAACTCCCGGCCCCTGCTGCAGGACACGGACGATCGGGAAACAGACAGCGACGCGTTCCTGGACGCGAACTACGCGGGCTCCATCAACGCCTCCAGCAGCAACATTCCCGATGCGGCGAAAGAGCACCACGCCACGGAAACGCGCGTCGTCGCGAGCGGCCAGCAGCACCGGGTCGCGCCGTCCGACAAGTACAACTACACCTACGCAGTATTCTACCTAATGGGCATGACGACGATGGTCCCGTGGAACTTTTTCGTCACGGCCGAGGAGTACTGGCAGTACAAGTTCCGCAATTTGACCACGAACAGTACGTCCGAGCTGACGCCCCGTCAGCTGGAGTTTCAGTCCGACCTGAGCATCGCCGCGGCCGTACCCGGCGTCGTGTTTCTCATACTGAACGCCTGCGTTGGCCACAAGATCCCGCTGCACCTGCGGATGAACGGATCGCTCGTGATGATGCTGCTCATCATGATCGGCACTACGGCCCTGGTCCGGGTCGATACCGATCAGTGGCAGGATGGGTTCTTCCATCTAACCATGCTCACCGTCGTCATCATCAACAGTAAGTTAACGATCTTCCCCATTCGAATCAACCGATGCTCACTCACGTTCGCGTTTTTCTTTCAAGGTTTCTCGGCCATCCTCACCGGAGGGTTGTTCGGCATCGCAGGACAGTTCAGTGCTCACTACATGACGGCCGCCGTAAGCGGCCAGGCACTGGGAGGCATTTTTTCCGCCCTCGCCGACATCATTGCGCTCACCTTCGCCAGCAATCCGACCACGACGGCGTTCGTGTTCTTCATCATCGGATGCCTGGTGCTGCTGCTGTCCCTCGTCGCCTACGTCGTCATGTCGAGGACGCTCTTTTTCAAGTATTACACCTGCTCGAAAGCACTCATGAAGAGCTCCCTGGAGGCCGATCCGGGTGCGCGCGATCTGGTGCCGCGGGTCGAACCACGCTTTCCGACCGTGCTGTGGAAGATCTGGCTGTACGGGTTCTCCGAGTGGCTCGTGTTCGTCACGACCCTGTCGATCTACCCGGCGGTCACGGTGCTGGTCGGCTCGCAGAACCACGGGCGACCGTGGAACGACGTCTATTTCCTGCCCGTCGTGAACTACCTGCTCTTCAACACCGGCGACTATCTGGGGCGAGTGTTTGCCGGAATGTTTGAGTGGGTAAGTAAAGGAGTAAAGGCCCCTTAGTTGATTTTTTTTTCCCATACGTTAACCGTTCCTCTCGCCATTAGCCCTGGAACAATCCCATCCTGATCGGCGTACTTACGATCGCCCGGATTGGCTTCGTGCCGGCGATGCTGCTGTGTAACATCACGCAGCGCCACAACTTCCCGGTGCTCATCCATTCCGACTACATGTTCATCGTGCTGATGGCTGCGTTCGCCCTGTCGAACGGGTACCTCGCGAACATCGCGCTCATCGGGGCGCCCCGGACCGTCGAGGGGCACGAGCGGGAGATGGCCTCGTCGATGATGGCCGCCTTTCTCGGCGTGGGCCTGGCGTGCGGGTCCGCGATCAGTCTTATGATAATCGAGATGATCAAGTGATACAGCTTTCCGGAGCGGGCCATTTAGGAGGCTTAGGCCACCCTCTGACCGCTCCTGCTCTGCTCTTACCGACCAAATATAATTAGGGATAAATATTCTATTTACAAAGTTAAGTGAAAAAAAGAGACAGCAATCCAGAATGAACTCATCGCAAACGAAAGACACTAAAATATATGTGTTTCTGTGTGTGTGTGTCGTTTCCTTTTTGGATCGCCACAAGCCGAAGACGAGGCCCTCTGCTCTAGGAGAAAGCCAACCCACCACCAACACGTCCCTTGCGAATTTGTTGGCAATGGGTTGTTATCATACTCGCTATTATCCTCTGTTGTTATGCATTTGCGGGTGGGTTAACTGAAAGATATGCTGTTTTTTTGTTGTTATACTTCCTGTTGATAGTGAGAATGAGCAGGGGATGCCATTTACAGGGTGACCTTTTTTTGTTTTCAACCTTTAACTAGACGGTAATGCGTATATAGAATGTCCGGATGAGGTGTCCAGCCGGAAAGGGAAAACTGTCCAATAACGATAGGAATAAAGATATTGATTTACGGTGTGAAGCACCGAGAAAATGACCGAGTTCTATCATGCACGGAAGAGGATGTCTAGAAATGTACTAAAATAGCTCTATCTAAGTATACAATACAGGCAATATTTACATAATCAAAACCAGTATGAATGAACGTAATCCAATAAAAAAAAAGGTGCTCGTACAAGCAAATACTCTGCGGTGATTATGTGGGCTATCCTTCGCACAAAGTTTGCGCCGATCTGTCGGCCGCAGATGACTGTGGGCTGCCCGTGACCGAGTTCTGACCTGAAACGGGGTGGCCCGATTGTGGCGGTTCATTACGACGTGCATTATGACACACTTTGCGCACCAACCGCGTCACTGATAAGATGCAGACGGCGACGCCGAATCGCGCAACCATGGCAGAGAAATTGAGAGAAGGAGAAGTGCAATGAACCGATCCAAAACGTTCGCAAAAACAACAAATCCCACGCAAGAACGTCTGTGCCTTCAGTCTGTGTCGAAAAATTAACGTAACGCGTTTTTTGTTTCATTTGAATGTTATTTTTATTTGTTTAATGTTTCATTTCATCATCACAAACAACAGCTGCTCCTGGGGACTTAAAGGAGGTTTTGAAAGATGATTTTACTGACTTTTTAAACGGCGTGTCCTGCGCATTGCGTGTGTCGGTAAGATTTGCTTTCTTTGCGCCCTTTCCTTTTGCCCAACAATCATGTATCGTTTCCTGTCCAATAAGATGTTTTTGCTTTTTATTTTTGGTTTCGTTTAGAAACCAGTTTCGCATTGTACCCTGCCTGGACCTTAACCTCCGACCGTGCACTACAAATCCAGAACCACCGCTTTCCAAATCCTACCACCAACAACGTAGATGGGGTTGTTGTACACACACCGGACACACGGTACAAAATATCATGAAGTGCGCACACGGGAACACGCATCCATCCAAGAGATAAGGTTTAAACTGCGCCCGAAAGAAGACACATGAGATCGTCGACGGTGGATCGGTTTCTTCCATCCGGCTTTTGAATATATGATACTGCCAAACGTTCGGCTGTTTAAGTCCTTGCGGCAACAGTTTCCCTTCCAGTATCGGCCGATCCCAAAGGAGGACGAGCTCTATTGTTTTCCTGTTCGACACTTTACGATTGAACTTGCTCAACTTGCTATATTATATATATATATTTTGTTTCGTTACTATCAGTTATCCCATATCTATGTTGTTACACATTAATACTTTTCTTTTCTTACTGGTAGTTGTTTGTTTGTTTTGTTGGTTATCGCGCCAGAGTTGCGCCTTCTCCGTCCGATAGTCACCGTTTGCGCGAGCGCGATTTTACAACTAATGTGAAACACCTTACGTAGTTATAGTATAATCAATAATCTTTTACTCGCTAGACCCGCGCCCAAATGTGTCTTCCCCCTCGATCCCCATTTCCACCGGCCACAGAGGGAGAGCGGTGGCGGCCAAAGAGACAGCGAGAAAGAGTGGGAAAATTGAGAATAGTAATCGGGCATTCGGAACGGAAGTCCCCTTTCGCCCAAAAAACGGTTGGAAAGGGAAAGGGGCACACGCTGCTTTCCCACCCGTGTTCCACGGCCCACGGCGGGGCGTGGCGGTGCACGCAGGGCCGCAGTTGCGCTTTCCCGATCGCGTTCATCACATCACATCTGTGTCACAATAAGATACTGTTGTCGTCCTCGGATGCACGTGCTCCACGGCGGAGTTTGTTCGGCCGCCGGGAGTGTGACCGATTCGTAATGTACAAGAGGTGGACCGATCGGTTTGATCGATCCGAAATCAGCATCAGGAAGCAGCAACACAAAACCGCAGTCAGTCGAGATGAGTAATGGGTGTGTTGCAATCCACACGAAAACGATTGTGCATGGCAAACGAAATAACGGACGCAACCGGGACAGCTCGAGGGAAGCTCCGGCCTCACACGATTCATCCACGTACAGACAATTACAGATACCAACTGTAGCACGCTAACGGAAGCGCGCCCTTCTACAAGAACATCGATTCAAATATTTTAATGTCTAACGTTAATGGTGTTTTAAATGGTTGCCTTTTGTCACTTGCTTCTGTTCGGTTCATCTCCTCTCTTCTCTTCCAAAATCTAGATGCATTTTCCCTTTAATTTTGCATGATTAGAATACACTTTTTTAAATCCCAAACATCACTTTTTGTGTGTGTGTTAGTTCTTAGGCGAAACACGGCATTGCGTGAATGTTGGAAAAAAGGGTTCGATACATTTTTGTTTAACCTATACCTCGGACGAGTGCCGATACTACGCGATAAATGATGAGATGTAGCCCTACGGGCGTTTGTTCTTTTTTTTTCTGTCCTGTCTCTCCCAAGCGGAGAATTATTGTGGAAATAGAATGAAATGGTGAAGTGATGAGCTTTCTTTTGTTTGTTTCATTTGTTTTTGTTCAAACATTTGTCGTATTTTACGTACAAGGCACATAGAGATAGAAAGTGTAGTTTTCGGTAACGGTATCGTCCACTTGGTTTGCGCCAAAAACAAATTCCCTTTTTCGTGCAAATATTGCGAAACGGCACAACGTGCGCAGTTGTCTAAGGGCGACGAAGAGAAGAAACCATAGAAAAAAGGCTACGGAAAATAAAATTAAAACATAATACAGCGAATTTAATGTGTCTACGGTTCGCCTTTTCTAAAGGTTCAGCTGCCGTACGGTGTAGATCAAAGGTCGCTCTCGAGTGGCCGACCAGTCCAGTTGAATTATGATAACGAAAGCCTTTCGCCTTTCTCATAAGATGACAGTGTGGTGTCATTGATTGTCTTCGTTTTTTTTTTAAACTAAATCTTCTTTTGCGAACAATTCGCTTTAAAAGCTATACCAATTTCGATTAGATCGGAAAATTATATGAATAAAACATTTAAAAAATCATAAAAATAAAAAATAAAATGTTGACACGTTTATTGAAATTTTCTTCTATGAAGAATTCAGCGCATCAGCCCTGTTCCGGTTCGCTCCCTCGGTTCAGAAGGGACAACAAGGGGAAATGTATAATTTTTCTCAACAACTAACTAGAAGAATCCCTTAAAACACACACTCACACATACGCACACACCTTCACATAGAGTTACATTTACACGTCGTTCGGGAACGGTGCTCGGGTCGAGCCAACACGTGCTAGGACAGATCACTAAAGAGAGGGAGGGATTCAACTGTCGCTATGTACACAATCCCTTACGCGGCCTCCATGGTGGAGCCAATTGCCACGCTCCAACCATTGATGCACGTCCTTTTTTCATTTTCCTTTTTTTTTTTTGTTAGGCGTTTCCAGGAGAGAGGTGGGTTTATCACTTGATTCTTTTTATAGCGGTTACCGGTGCGACGGCTAGGTTTGTTTTTTCTTCAATCTACCAGAATCTTAACGCTAGTCAACAACATCAACTACGGTTTCCCCAGGTGCCGTCCACGCGAGCAAACGAACACTCCCCAGTCCAGCCGGCGCAGGCCGGAAGCGGGCCGGGTCTAAGTAACGCTAACATGACAATACACGATTTCGAACAAGTTACATTTACAGTACAATAGTAAAACATAGTCGATAGATGTTTGTTAATAATCCAATCCACCAATTCCGTTTTCCCATGAGCGTTCGTTCGTTTGCAAATCGCTTCGCAACGCGCGATCCCATGGTAAACATTCAATTCAAATAGTGCGTTGCTATAGATTTCGGCTGTTTTTTCTTCTTTCCAACAACAGGTTTAGCAATAGATATAACACCGATATTTATAAAATGCATTACGAACCTACGCTATATCAATAAATAATTTGTTTCTTATGTTGCGGTGGCTTGGCGCTATAGGCGCTATATGCTTTTGATAAGTACTGGCATTCGACCGTCGTACCGTTAAGCTGTTGCGTTTACAATTCTGTGCTACTCTGCAACCTCTCGTGGTATGACTGTTTCTTTCCAACTTTGTTCCAAAAATGGAGACTACCAAACTACAAACTACTAGTTCACACTGCCAGACCACCGTGCTAGATTTGACACAAAATCCTCTTCAATGTATGCACACACATCCATTGGGACAAATATGGTTAAATACAGGGTGATTGTTAGTTTACTGTTTGTTGTTTTGGCTTCGCTAGTGTTGTGCTGTTTTACGAATCGTAAATGTTTTTCTGATTTTGTTTACGTTACCTTACAATTGTTCAATATGTTAACATTTATCATGTACTGTGTGTGTGTGTGTGTGTGTGGTAATCGGTTATTTTTTAACTTTTGTTTATGATGTAAGTGTAAATTTTCGTTACTGCTTGTGCTTTTTTTGTTATGCTTCAATTTTACATATATATATGCATGTAGTTGTAAGATTGCCAACTTTTGGTGTGGCTCTAACATTTCTCTTTCCGATTCCGAGGCTGGCGGAATGCTCCATTTTCAAATCTCCAGTACATTAAAGCTTCACTTGAACCGTGTGTTAACCTATTCGAATATAAACAACTGGAGGACCGGACCGTTCCACAGGCATCATCCAGCTCGTGTCGTATCGTGCCGGTGCATTGTCCACGACATTGAGAAACATAAACTAGCTCCAGAACAACTATGGTAACGACGAATCACGTAAGCAAAGTAAGCAACAACGCATCTTCGAGCATCGAGAATATTGTCCGAGAACCACATTGCTTTGGAAACTGATTGCACTTAAATTGATACTACGTTTACGCACAACTCTTCTTGCTGGCAACTGGCTTTCAAAAGTGCTACAATTTTAGTTTCTAAAATTAACCTAAACGCGAGACGCATTGGACAACGATGTTGTGACCTGTCCATCTGATACGTTTTGCTTGTTGTTGTGCGTGTAGATTTATCTCCGTTGTGAAATCTTTCAACATATTTCCCTAAGGGATACATTACAATTCAGTTCTAGTGAGATTGGTTTCTTTTCTGCAAAGAAATTCGTCCATGCATTAAGTTTCTGCGGACGCCCTAGAAGCGTCCCGCCGATGGCCAACAGTTTTGACAGTCTCTCCTAAATGTGTAACACAACGCAACGCTGGTAACTATAAACTATTTGAGTTGGCTACATTTTGTCTGTGCTACGCATGCGTCGCATACCGCGCGCCGCTCAAAATACCCGTTAAGTTAAAGATTCTATCCACGTTAATCGTCTACTAGATTTTCCCTCTCACACACCCCTTCCCATCCTACATTATTCGTAGCGCCACAATTTTGGCGCTCATTCCCCATTTACCTGCTTGTACCTTTTATCTTCTATTCTACTCGGCCCTTTCATTCTTTTGTTTCTGCAAGCTAAAAATTTATTCGAGAAAAATAATATAGAGCCAGAAGAATAAGAACGACGGTGCCTTTCCGGTGCCTGACAACACTTCCAAAGGACCGCTACCGAGGCTCTTTTCAATCTACGACCTTACCGCTTACTTTCACCACATTCTTTTGTTTCTGACGTACCCGGATGCCTGGCGAAAATTGGCAAAAACTCGTTGGCCTTCAGGGAAAGCTCGAAAAGGAAGAAAAAGATAAAAACAAAGACAAAGGCGTATACACACATGAAACGTATGCATTCAACGAGTCGCTAGAGTAGAAAAGGGCAGCCCGCTACCCCACGATGCGACTCTCCTAGACGATACGTTTCCCAACCATTACTACCAATAATTAGGCCAATCAACTGTCATCATTAAGTAGCTAAAATTATAAGGAGTTCCAAGTGTCGGATTGTACCATATCGTAAGTAAATAAAATTTCCCCCAATTTCCTAACCGGTTTTGCCGGTACTAAAGCGACCAGCACCGGCAAGCAAGTCAGCGGAGAAGAAGCTGCCCCTAAGACGACCTATCTCCTTAGTTCCGCCTCATTCCGCCGATGCCGATTGCTGCAGCGCGCTACGCGTGGGCGTTGTTGACGTTGTTCTCGTGAGCGGTACCACCAGCGGCGCAAATATTTCCACTCGAGAGTGACGTTGCCGGGGGAAGGGCGTTGTTGGCACCGACCGAAGAACAGCTGGTGGTACTATTGCTGGTATTCAGGTGCGCAAGGAATGTGTCCGAAATGCAGGCATGAGATTCCGCCTCCTTTTCCAGCATCGAGCGGGCCTGTGAAGGAATTTGACGAAGAGGAAGCGCCGATGAAGCGATTTGTCATGGGCTTCAGCAACAATTTCGCGGGATGGAGGTGGACTTGTGCCATCCGTTACCTTGGCTTTGTGATCCTCTAAGCCTTGCTTCACTGCATCGTGTTGACGCTGCAGCTCGTCTCGCTTACGTTCGTAGGTGGCCGTCAGTCGCACCCGCTCCGTGACGCCCTTTTCCACCAGTGTCGAGTCCACCTCACGTTTCATGCTGTCGGTACAGTGTATGGAAAATGTGTTTTTGATAGACAAGCGCACTGATTATGCTTCGTCATGCACATGCATTCATTCTTACCGCTCCAGTTCGTCCTTGTCCTTGTGCACCATCGCCAGCTGCTTCACTTCGCTTTTTCGGGACAGCTGCAGCTGGCGCATTACCTCACTCGTCTCGCGCTCCTGTTGTGTCTGGCAGAGGAGGGGAAAAGACAAAACAATGGCGTAATTATGCATCGCAGGAAACAAACATCTAGGTTTTTTTTCGCTCACCTTCATCTGCTTCATCTGAGCTTCCTGTGACTGGCGCAGCAAATCCTCCGCCAAGGTGTAGATTATATCGTGGTACTTTTCCAGCACATCCCGGTAGCTGCTGGCGTGGTCACGGCAAATTTGCTTCAACCGCTCCCCTTGCGCGTCCCCCGTCACGTCGACGTCCGAGGACGCACAGGGCGGCACCTTCACGTTCATATCGGCCATGTTTTTGCTGCTGAATCGCTTCACCAGCTTGTTGCCCATGCCGAACTTGGACTTCTTGACTGGTCCATCGACGCCGAGGTCGGTGCTCTTCTGGGACGCGTGTATTTTCAGCTTCTCCTTGTCGTGGCTCTTCTTGAGAGCCTTCAGCTCCTTCTCGAGTGCCTCGCGCTTCTTGCGTATCACCTTGTCCTCGAAAATTTTCTCCAGCGGATCCGCTACGATTTTCCCCCCGTCCAAGTGCTGGCTCGCTGCGTCACTCGCTCCCACGCCGGGTGTGTTGGTAGTGGTGATGATGATGGGCCCGCCACCGGCACCCCCACTACCGCCCGACGCAAAATTGGTGGTGGTGGATCGCGCGGACGGGGATGTGGAGTGGTCCTGGGAGGAGGATTGCGCCGCCGACATGGCTACCATCCTGGTGATTGCCTCAAGGGGTGCTTCCCGGTCCCCATCAGCCTCACTCGTAGCTGCCCCTGGCGCGGCTGAGGACTGAGAGCCACCCACTTGTCGTTGCCTAGCCGGACTGGTGGAGGTGGCGTTGCTTTCGCTCGATTTCACCGTCTCAGTCTTTTTGTTGACACCTAGGGATACAACGACAACTGCCCGGCGTTAGGAAAGGGGACATTCAAACGGAGGAGTTGGAGAAGAACAGCAACAAACAGACATAAGCAGAGAGGGATCAGGATGGGGTGTAGGATAAAGAAAACGATAAATAAATAAAGCAACATCGAAACCAAACGGACTTATAGCACTAGTGCTTGCAAACAGGAACAACACCGATGGAAATCGGCGTGGCGTATGAATCAAAAACACATCAACTATCCATCGATCCTTACATGAGTCCTCCTCGCTCGGTTCCATGTCCTCCTGTAGTACAGCGAGTTGCTTCGAGCGCTTCTCCTGCTCGCTCTGGTACTTAATCGGGTTGGCCAGCGCTTCGGCGAAATCGGACAGACCATCGGGAACGTAATCCTTCACCACGATGCACAGAAACAGCGTCGCCAGCGGTATCGGTTGGCCCACCTCAGTCCGAAGCGTCAGATGGCGGTACCCAGGGCACAGCCCTATCACCGGCAGCACCCGGTGGCCAATCAGCTTGCCGCCCTCCTCGTACGCCGCTACCCGGATACTGGCCAGCTCGGGCAGCACGACCTTCTTGAACACGAACGGCTCCTCGTCGTACACCGGATTAATGCCGTTGTCGCGAACGATCTTTGTGCGGAATTTTTTGCGCACCGTATCGGCCGGCAAACCGAACATGTCCACCTCCACGTAGGTGCCCACCTTCTTGTCCGTCAGAAATTGTCCCGATATTACCGTCACCATGACCGTGCCAGCGATGATACCATCGACCTATCGAAAGAGAAAAAAAAACGCATCGTTCCGTAAGGCGCAAGGCTCTTGGGTAAGAGCTCCGTGGGAAACGAAGCACCTAGGAATGCGGGATGCTCGACATCCATACGACTACCTACCGTACTTTCGGCGAACGGATCCAGGCGGCGGTCTTTGCGGCGCATAAATTCAGGCTTCAGCAGGTAACCGCAGCGATGGTTGTACTCAAACATACCGAGATTAAGCTGCATCGCCAGATCGAGTGTTTGGTAGTTCAGGGCCACCAGCTGACAGCCAGCATTCCAGAAGAGCTGTGGAAAGCACCAATTAAGGGAAGTATTCAGGTACGTACTGGCGTTTCAACGAATTGTGTTAATTTTATCTGTTGATGTATTTCAATGAACTGTTTAAAACTAACGTCCATTACCTTGGTAATTTTTTTAGCATAATTGCAACCCCCACGCAGCAATTTAAGTCAAAGCAATTGGTCGAAAAATATATTTTCGTTTCTATACGAACCACAAACTTAAGCCTCATTGAGTGGAGTGAACAACGGAAAAAGAGCCAGCTTGGCATGTGATCATAAGCGTTTCCGAGATGAAATAAAACATGCTTGTACTTGTAGCACCACAGCATGGATAACCCGTTCAATTTTAAGGATTTTTCAAGTAAAATAATGTTACTGAAAAACATTAATAAGAAAATATGAAAAAGAAATCTTACTTGCCAACAGCTGTTACTAAGAGTTTCAATTTAAACGAGAACACGAGCTTTTTTCAATCGCTCCAAATTGTTTACCGGAAGAAATTTTTTAGCAAAGCTTTCCTTGAAAGCTGTTCAAAATGCACTGTCAACGTAAAATGTTTGAAAAATATATGCTACAGTGTTCGCTATACTATAGACACAATTCGATACATTTTTCTCGTTGTAATTAAAGCATTTCAAACATATCACTATCAAAAATATTCCATATTCATAATTGCGCTATGACTCTCACTGCCTTCCGCGTCTCTGTGGCAGCACATCCTAGTCGCTTCGAGTTCTTCAAAAACCTCTTCAGTTGTCACGTTTTACTCTCTTAAACCCTCGTCATCGGACACGTTTCCGAATGAAACGAAAGTAAACGAAACCCGTCACCCTACCGTGCTTACCTGTGGCATAAAATTAGAACTGTCGAAGCGTGTTCCGGCCGGGTACACACGCGATAGTTGGTGCTTGTTGTAGTTGACGAACTCGATGGGACGCTCCTTCAGTAGTGTGGTTGCCTGCTTCTCGTCGAACGACGACATCTCGTAGAATCGAGCTTTTTCTGTGGGAAAGCAGGCAAAGGCGCAAGCGATTAGCGAATGTACAATTTCCAGACGTTAGAGTTTCCAGCGACCAGCAGCGGTAGCAATTAGGGTGGAAAATTATATGATATCCCGAGTGCCTTGTGCTGATGACAAGGCCAAAAGAAAGGTAGATGGATATGGCAATGGAGGGGTTGCTAGGGAAGGGAATCAGATCTAGGGAAGATCTGGTAAAAAAACCCGTTTTGCTTCAGAAGGACCACATCCCCCTCTCTCATTGAGACCCATCGGGTACGTACTTTCCGAATTTTCGAAGCTGTTGAAGTGCACCGGTTGCACGTAGTTAACGAGGGCAGAGATTTCCGCGCCAGCCTCTGTCTCTTTCGTTTGCTGCACCTTATCCGCCTCGGTGGCTCCGATCGGGCCGGCGACCGCACCTGGAATGGACTCGTCATCGCTCTCCTCGTCGCTGTCCGTGTCCGACGAGCCGGTGCTTTCCTTTGAGCTTTGGCGAATTTGCTGCACTCGGCAACGTGAAACCGGTAAAAGAAACATGTATGAAACATATAGTAGAGTGGGTGAGAGATGTCTAAATATAAATGTACCAATCCCAGAGGACACCTTGTCCGAACGGTTTTCATTTAAACTATTCCATTAAGGGTGTACCCAAGTCGGGTTTGTTCCTTGAATAAATTCCGTTCCGTTCGCCAGAAATGTTCATGCTTGAGCTGACATGGCAGATTACATCCATGCCTGCCAAGCGCGTGCTCGAGCGGAATCGTGAGGGATGAAATTAGTTTGAAACCAACGCAGTCAAAGTGATAGCGCAAGGAGCCTCAACGCAGCCGGACGCTATTTCAATTTCCTCCAATGGACTCGACCCGTTTGGATGTAGGGTAAAGTCTTGCCAGAGCGGATATAATCTTCCCCCTTGGAATTGAGAAGTTCCGCATTGAGGCAACCAGGCTTCGATAACTTCGCGGCAAGATGCGATCGGATACGCTTGAAATGGTACAGCTTGAGGATTAAGGACAATTTCTCGCGACAGAAAAAGCTTCTGTTGGTGGCGAAAGTTTCCATTCGCATGCGGATGTACGGGGGGGATAGAATGGTTGAGGTAGTGGAGAGTGGCGTTCATTTAAAAAAACCAAATATGTTTCTTTAAACTCATTGTAACGAAAGGTTGATTCGGTTATGAGTTTTGAAAGCCCTGACGACTCCGCGAGCTCGCTGAACGAGATGTGAGAATTCCTGGCAAACAATCGATTTAAAAAAAAAATACCTGCAGTGGCGGTGCATGGTGCGGAATGTCACCGTTTCCGGTTGGTGGCTGTTGTTGCTGTTGCATTGCTAATGGTGTTGTGCCGTTGTTGACGCTGGTGGTAAGGTTGCCATTGGAATCATCCTGCGATTGCTGCTGCTGCTGCTGCTGCTGCTGCTGTAAGCTTGCATTTGCAGCTGGTGACGGATGACGATGCATATAAAGCAAAAGTAGTACAGGAAACAGTAAAGAAACGGGGTGACGAGGGATGATAGAAAGGTAGAAAGAGAAAAAGACAACGAGAAAAATAGATATACGATGAGTGAGTGCAAGCTTGCGTTTTTGAGAACGTGTATATCTTGGTGTAACATTAAGAAGTTGACGAAACGAAAGACATTTAATAAATAAAGGAAGGTTGTCCATTGCGTGCACGAACTGGTGCACCATGTGCGTTATTTGCGAGCGAGTAAGCGTGATAAAAATTGGAAAGCTTTCCGGCTGGCCACACATGACGGTTGTGCCAACAAGACTCAGCAGTGTGAAAACCCGAGCGCATGGGTCTTTGTGTTGCTTTGGCGCCGGAATTGTGGGCCAAATAGCGTTTCCACAGCGCGATTTATGCAGTGGATTTTCCCGTCACATCCCGCGTGGGGCTAGGAGTTCGTTGGGAATGTTTGCGCAACAAATGCACGTACTGCGCGGCAGGAACGTGCACTCTATCTAGCCAGGGATGTCGGTAATGGAACTAAATCGCAGTTCATCAATTGTTAAGTGCCCAACAACACTCGCCTTCGTGGTGTTTAGGAGAGAGCTCGTTCTAACGATAGCAGTATAGTATGCAAATAGCAACATCCGTTTGCATCAGAGGCCAGCAGAATCTCGGGCATGCTGCTGTTTAGCATACCCGGACGATCCGAACCCTAGTCGGGTTAAAAATAAAATAAAAAAAAACTTATCCTTATCCAGCTTCCGCCAGCAGCGTGCACTGTTCAGTACGTACCATCGTGGTATGGGAATGTCACATGAGCATTTTCTAAACATTTATTTATTCATTTTAAAGCATGTGTGTCTTACCATCCTTTGAAGAGTTACGAGCTATGCACCCTGCAGCTTAAGCAATATATCTACGTGCTAGTTAAGCTGGTGAAAGAATGCTCCTCGTTGATGTACTGTTTCATTTTGAGCGAATGAATAGATACAAACCTTGTTACGAAAGGAATGCGAGACATAATGAACGAATGCTTTTTTATCCGCAGGATATTGCATGAATCTCTTTTCTTGAATTATCTTCATTACGAACGAGGAATAAAAATTGAAAACATTGTAGCAAAATGAAGGAGTGATTCTTGGTGTGCGTATGATTAATTTTTTCGTGCCAGGTAGCATGCTTGTGATGTCTACTTTTCGGTTCATCAAACAATGAGGTCGTCACGTTAAGCAACATATTAAAATTAAGGTTAATATGTGCTTTTGCTTGAAGCATACAGTTCATTATTACTTTTTATTCTACGTGAATGTTCAGCTGTAAATTAAATTTTATTTCTGATGTGAAATAACAGAACAAGTGTCAAGCGTTTAAAATTAGTATGTTCTAAGTCCAAGATGAAAACATGCATGTGCATACGCTCCATTTTGCGCTGCAGATTCTTTATTTAATTGCAAGTTTATTTCTTTTTTTCCAACATAGCACCATTTTGTGAACATAACAGAACCTTTCATCTTTACCATACAAAGCACCATCAAACATTCATACATGAAAGCAAACAAATAATCCAGGCAGATCAGATCAACGAACTGTCGTGTGCCATTTTGCTCTCATGTGATTTTATGATTTAAAAAAAAAACAAACTTTGAAATAAGTATTAAAAGCCATGAAAACACAAATCACACGAGGTGCAAGCAACAAGAGGAAAATCGATATGCCACTCATCTACAAAGCAGTGAACCGTACTCTTCGGCACATGTACAAAAGTATGCCGGTATGGAGAAAACCCGCATCAAAAAGCGGTGCCTTTATTCGGACATTAGAAACAATCTAGGTCGAACCCTCACCTGCGTTTGTACTGTTGTTACCGGAGGCCGGAGTGCTCCCGGGTGAAGCGGCGGTGATGTTATTGCTGCCGTTGTTAACTATTGTTGCATTTGCATTTGCCGTGGTGTTACTATTGGAGACATTGTTCGTGGCAGCCGTTCCACCTCCCGGCGTTTGCTGCTGCGGGCTGCTTACCACAGTGGTAGTCGCCTTTTTATGATGATGATGGTGATGGTGGTGATGCTTTTTCTTGTTTTTAATTATAATCTTTCTCTTCAGCAGCGCCGGCGGAGGCAGCTCCACGTTGGATTCAAGCGGATGGGAATCGATCGGTCGGTCCAGCAGCATGTCACCAAAAATTTCACGGCAGTAGTTTGCTATTTTTGCCTGCACAATTAATGGACGCAGTTAGAAAATAGAACGGGAAAAAGGAATCATTAATGAGGCTGCACCAAACAGTAGGTTTAACCACCCGGCACTCGACCCCGCTCACCTGTTGCCTTGGATTGCAATGATTCTCAAAGCTCAGTATCACAGGAAATTCCGACGTCTTAAATGCCGTCTCAGCTATTGCTTCCAGTACGTCTTTGGCGCAAATTTCCGGCACGAAGGTGTAGCCGTGCACAATAACGGGTTCCTCGGTGCGGCCGTTCCAAAAATCCAACTCCACACATCTATTGAGGGGGTAACAGAACCATTCATTGGGTGCAATCAAACAGCTTAGAGTTCCTCGTAGCAAAGCGCAGGAAATGATCCTACGTACCTACAACCGGCCAGTAAACTCTGACGATAGATTTCCACCGAACTTTTGCCGGTGAGCTGATGCCCGGTCAGATAGGTGTTGTGCGACGAATTGATAAAATAGTGCGCCATCGGTTGATCCATATCGTCGGTCAAGTCGAGCTTGGTAGCTGCCATGATGGGATTATCTTCCGACATAAGGTATCTAGGACAGACACAGAACAAAAAATACCCCTTCATGAACACGATTTCAGCAGACTACGCAGCAACACTGACCTAAGAAACCCATCGAAGCTCAGCTGACCCTTCTGGGCGTTGAACTTGTTCGGTTCGTACTCCTGGATGAGATCACGGGCCCGGGCCGTGTTGGCGTACGGATGCAGGATTTCGTTCAAGCGTGGATCCCGCTGGGTTTTGTTCAAAAAATCGACTAGTTGCGACGTCGACATTAGCCGACGCTTCGACGTACCGACGCTGGAAAAAGGAACAGAGAGATGTTAACCAATTGAGAAACAAATCAGACATTTGATATTCCAAAAGCAAAGTACCGCTTGAAGATGGATCATTCGATTCAAACTTCTATAACCCTTGGCCCTAGCATTCGAATGCTCGGTTCTATCCACCGGAAACGCTAATCGATCTTCGTTCAAACATCGTGTCGTCCGACACCGTTTTCCTCGCCGTTTTTCGGCAAAAGAAAGGATTGCGCACATCCCACTGGCCACCATCGCCTTTCGCACACAAGGCCAAACGATCAGTTAAAGGCGAACGATAACCGTCGAGAATCGGTTGCATCCGGTGAATTCTTAACGATTCGAATCTTCTGAGGCTCAGTCCCATTGGATACTGGAAAACGAATCAATCACTGTCGCCACTGAGTGGAAAACGGAAGAGAACTGGTGAAACGTGTAAGATCCATTCCATCTTTTCCGATTACCATCTACCGACGGGGACTACGATCAATATTTGTGGCTCTCGTATCGAGAGTTGTGTCCGTTGGAAGATAATCCCAACCGAAGTATTCTTTGCCGTCTCTTCCTCGCCCACTCGAACACTTACTGCATGCACCCACTTAGCATCGAACCTGCCCTGCACTTCAACCGACTATTGCCTTCCTTTGCCCACGCATACTTACAGCTCATCGTATACTTTCTCGACTTCAGTTCTTTGGGAAAGATTTTTGTACAGATTAAAAAAGTCCTCGAACTGGAACTTGGCCAGCGCTAGGGTATCGCCTTTCCCGGACGGCAGCCCGGACACGTCCAGCGCCTTCTCCACCCGCCTCCGGTCGTCCTTGTTGGTGGCGAACGTTTTGATTATGCTGAAAGTAAAACAGGAATGGAGAGAAAAGAAAACTTTTGAATAGGGATTAAAGCAACGTAAGCTGAAGATGAATATGCAAAAAGGTTCCGGATGAGGGAGTGAAAGAAATTCACAGAAAACAGAACCCGTAATCCGATCAACCGCAGTTTGTCCTGAGTGCAATATTTGTCCTCGCATTTTTTTTCCGCCGTGCTTTTTGAGTAAACCTCTGTCAACATCATCGACGTATACGGCTGGCGCAGATTGATTTTAGAAGTAAGAAGTAATTGATACGATAATTTGGCATTTGCACACTTTAATAGGAAGAACTAAGTCTTACAACTACAAGCGATGTTACCCAAAACTCTTTGATATTAGCGAATAGAGAATTTATAGGTAATCCAGTTCCCTGACAGAGCATTTTATTGTGGACCTATAAATTGACTGATGATCACCTGATCATTCATCATGCCAAACACACAATAGCTGGAAAACAGGCAAATACAATTGCGTGTCGTTAGGTACAATGATTGAAAATTGGCGAGAGAAGCATGGGGTGGCTTTCATCGAAAGGCAACCCTGTGGTTGTTGAGTTATGAGTAAACATTAAGCTTCGGTTATCGCACAGGTTGGGTGCCATTGCAATATAATGAATGTCATGTATCTTCTTTTCCCAAAGCCTATTGACCATTCGAAAGCAGCCAACGTTGAGTTGGTTTGGCCAATTTCGTTGGTGGGGGAGCAGGGGATAAGCTTGTAACAAAATTGAGCTTTTGGTGCGTAGTTCACAGCCAATCTCGTTCAAGATCTTGTAGGTTTTACTTGTAGGTTTTGGAGGGCTGTAGCAAACGATGACCTGGGATTATTATAAAAAAACATCCACAGCACATGCACACACTCCCACACACAGAAGTTGACGGGTGAAACTAAATTATCACCGCTTGTTCGGCTCTCATGGGAGCGATAACGACAGGGAAGTTGGTTTCCCATATTGCCGCTTAGCACGTAATAAACGCAGCATTACTTCGCTTGACACCTGAGCTAATAACAAAAAACCGGACCTCGGGTGGAAGCGGATTCGTCCGTCCGTCCGTCGCGGGTCCCCAAAGGCTCGTGACTTCCAATAACTACCAGGCGCCTCCATTAAATGGCACCAGCAGGCGAGAGCCGGGCGCTAAGCCTTCGGTAATGCAGGTAACACTCTTCCTGCCTTAGATCCGGTGTATATTTTCGCAAAGGCTATGTTTGGTATGAAACGTAATATGGTTTTAGGTGCTTCCCTTTCGGTGTTTCACTGGCGTTTGAGCATACACTACTTCGACATGGCTTTGTAACAATAGACATTGGAGTAAACTCTTTTATTTTCCAGCTTCTGGGAATATCGGTTCTATCTTTAGTTCGATTTGTTTGTTCCATGCAAGAGCGAGCGTAAAACGAGTCCATGGGTAATTGCTGCGAACGACACGGCATGGTAAATGAAACCGACGTCAAAACACGAAAAAGGCTGAGCGGCAAGGTTCGATAGAGGCTAAATAATGTCGGTACACAAGAACGCTCCTTGAAGCAGCTAGCGTTTATTTTTTCCGAATTAGGCGTAGAAACTTCATGCTAGTGATTCTCGTAAGACTCTTCCTGGATGTCACTAAATTTTCCCATCCGTTCTTGCACTCGTTCATGATCCACTTTGCCCTTTTTTATACTCTGATATTTCTATTGGATAGTTTTACAACGTGCTCCCACAAAAACAACATCTTCCATTTATCACTTTCTACATCCAATATACTGTCAAACTCCTCTTCGTTTTATGTCCGGCAACATACGGGAGCAGTATGAGTAGAACGGGTCCACACCATGGGTTACAGCATTATTATGAAAATCTGGCGTTCGAGTTGGTTTTATTGTCGGATGTGCGGATGTTTTTTCCTCAGCAAAAAGAATGGGTTTCTGCGGCCCATTTTTCCTCTTATTAAATATGGGCATGTCGTGAAGAGCCGTTTATGGGATTTTAGAAAGTTTATGAGTTACATGTGCGTAGTGTTTGTTTTTAATGAAAATAATATGATATGCAGAACATATTATGGTCCCTGACATCTTTGCCATCGTTGCAGGCATGCACCGTCTACATCAACTCTCTGATTGAAAAATAGCCCGTGCTTTCTGTAGGAATATGATGGACCAAATACACCGAGCACCACATGATTGGTATTGCGGAAGTGGTCTAGATTATTACTTCTTCTCACCACGTTCGCCATCGTTTTCGTGCATGGATTTATGACCTCCCAAAAGCATGCTCCCCTGTGAATAAAAATTAATGATCAGCTTGCTTCGGAATGCTTTTGCTTCGTTACAATTGACTAGGTGGTCCAGATTTTCCCGACCGCCCGAAGATGCTGCAGCCAACGGCGACCGGCAGGTTGGTCTATAATTCTTTGTCATAATATGAAATTATGTAGATAAATTTATGATTCCTCCGGGCAGCAGCCCCTGGGCAGCCAACCAGACAGGTCGATTATTATTCAAGTGAGCAAACAAAGCCCTGAACAAGTCATCAATTAAGCTCAACTTAGGTTCATTGAGCCAATAGACTTAGGGCGGCCGCTGCTGCGCTGCTTTCTTCCCTTTTTATTATCAGGGGCTAGATCGCCCATCAAATTGATTCTTACATTTGTATACATTTTGCCCGTAGTAACAATTTACGGTCCACCGGGAATCAGCTTACGGCTGTAAGCAAACCTCGAAACAACCGGTCGTCGAAAAAACCCATTTCAATTTGCATTAATGAGATTACACACCACCAGGCGCCCCCATGAAGACGGAGCTGTAGGAGTAGAAAAGAAAGCAATCATAAAAGTTTTTTTAGGAAGAAGCCGAGAATTTAAAAAAGTGAAAGATAGGCTACCTGACATTCTACACCGGCTGAAAAGGTCTTTCGTCACTTAAGATCATGTCAAATTTATGTGTGTTGACATATTTCTTATTTCTTATTTTTTTATCAGGATTGTATCAATTTTCATTTACTATACATCATTTATTTCATGCTGTACATGCCAACATAAAAAATTCACTCAGCATTTAGCAGTATAAGCTAAGTTTTGAGAATGAAGGGAAGCTTAAAAACCCCCTATCAACGAAACAACATTCATGAAATCATTCCCTTTACAGAACGAAGCGAAAAAAACATGACCATCGCATAAAAGCATAATGAAAATTTCGTTGTTTTCCAAACCAGCCCTGCGTCCTGCCTCATTTTGTGTTCAACCTCTTGGAGACCGGCTCATCATTACCACTCTACTCTTTCCACCAGAATGTTCTCCAGTAAAATGTCCTCATTTTCCAACTCACCCACGGAGCTCAGCGCAGCTTTAGCACAAAAAAATCTTATCACCAGCATGCAACAAGCACACACACGTTGACAAACGAGGCGGAAAATCATCATCATGGTCGTTATGGCACTGACCCTCGCTCAGCACCGGGGATGCTGCAACAGCAAAATGTATGCCCTTTGAAATGAAAAACCTCTGCAACCAGAAGCGCTATTTTCTCGCACGTTGAAGCGTACAGGATAACCTTTTTTGGCAACTACCTGCATATGGTAGAATAAAAAAAAGGAAACAAAACGGAACCGGAACTCCGGCTAGAGCCTCGCGTCAGCGAAAACCCAGATTTCAATGCCTTTGTCGTGGTCCGTGATCATGCCGTCGTCTTCGAGCGGTCTCGAACATGCACCCGCATTTGTGCTACTGATGATGAACGATGAGTTCGCGGCTATTTTGCACCCGCAAGGTGCGGATGGAGGGACCGCGATGAGGGAAATTGGCCTTTTCTCACTTTGCTTCTTGTATTTGCGTGACTTTGCATAACTTGGTGTCAGCCGCTAAGCACCGGCGACTCTGATGTTAAATAAATACATTTGTCAGCGTTATTTCACGCTAGGCGCTAGGCTCTTGTATGGGAACGCGAAAAGCGTCGTCGACAAAAAAAAGTGCTTCGGTGGAAATGGGAAAGATAACAGTGGAAAGTTATTGCACGCAAGGGAAAAGTAAGCTAATTCTATTGCCGAAGTAAAGGGCTTTCTGTGCTTGAGTTTTTAAAACCCTTAAGGAACAAAAACTGTGTAGGAACCAAGGAGTCAGGTTGATTGAGGAAACAATAAATTTTAACTACAAAACCGTGGGTAGTTTGCAACCCCGTTCGCGCCAATACGGTCGTCCCGTTTATTCTATCACAAAATTTCAAAAAATAAAAGCTCATCGACGGAATTAAGAAAAGGAAATGACTTACGGACCCACTGACCATCGGCGCCTACAGCAAACGCAAACTGCAGTCCAACCTGGCTAACCGCGCCCTTTTCGCTGACCAAGCATTTGCTCGGCCGGAAGCCGATCGATCACCTTCACTAATGAAATTCTCGTGTTCCGGTTGAACGAGCCCATTTAATAACCTACCACACGCATACAGGCGGCAACTCATGGCTGATCAAACGACCAATTCGACGAAACCAGCTGGAACCAATCGGGCCAGTTTTGTGCCACGGACCATACGGCCGGCAAAGGACCTTCTGACGCACATACTCTAGCACACACAAATAGCACACGGACATCAATATATATATCGATAGCCCTATCGACAGCCCGGTAGATAGATTATCTATCTGCCCCGTTGTGCCCATCCCGCATGCGGAATTCCGGGCAGAGGTCGAGGATTCTTTCACCCTGCGGTCGTTCCTTTGTTGCCGGCTGTCATATGTTTTCTTTGACCTTTTCTCGCCGACTTTCCGCACTTGACCAACCTTTTTTTTCTCACGTTTACCACGCCTCGATTCCAATCGTAATCAAGCGGTCGACTCGAACAACTCGAGGATTTTTCTGGATTTCAAAAAATGAGATCGATTTTTGCGCAGAAAAAATAAGACCGGTAGGGAAAAGATGGAAAAGGTAGAGCTAAAATTTACAAGGTTAACCGAAACTATAGCATAACATATGCGTTGAGTTTACATGCTTATTGAAAACTCTTTTAACTATTACCAATTTTTAACAACGTATCTAATTTTTCCTAGCAAGCATCCTCTTTGTTTGATCGACGAGAATTAAATGCAAAACTCATCTCATAACCATGTTAACTTCCTTGTTCCTACCTTGTTCCATGACGATTCCTAGGTCTAAATGGAAAAAAACCACAATTTGCAAATGAAAGCAACTATGACAAAAATACGCAACTCAATGCTTGTAATAATCAGAAACGCTATTTAAAAATCCATTGAAACTAGTGATCCTGCTGCCAGCAGAGCTTTTTTTTCCATCTTGATACGCTTTCCCGTATAACCGCATCCTCATTTCATTTAAGCATCATCACCACACCACGCTCGAGCAGTTCGGCCGCGAGCAGGAAATTATGTAAATCCGTCTTCTGCCAACCACAAACATTAGTGGAGCCGCAGGCTATCACCGTCTTTTACTGGCCGAAGAAATGGAATACTTGCAGCTCGCTTTGCATGGCCCGGCCAAGACGACGCGAGATTTCGTACGGAAAAGAGGAAAATCAGACATAATTTAACGCAGTAAATTTGTACGCACGGACTTCTGGAACATTATTTCCGATGCCTGCGAGGCGAATGCATGGTTCCCGAGATATTCGCTGGACCGATTTAAATGATGCTCCATCCGCTCCTCCTTGCCACCATCGGAGCGCTGAAATATCTCAACATAGTGCGAAAAAAAAACAGGTAACAAAAACTCATCAGAAAACCCTCTTGCCCAAGGGAGTGAAGTGAAAATCAAAACTGTAAACAGACAAACAAACTGGTCCAGGCCACAAAACGGAAGCCGAAGTGGAAAGTGTGGGATAGCAGGAGTAGCAAAAAACAACTACGATGGACGAAGCGCAGCTGCGATGGGATGTATTCCAGGGGACTAGAAGGAAATTAAAAATAAAAATCAAATCATGCTTCAGCCCCAAGCATGCCGTTCAAGCTTTCCATTTTTTTGTTAGCGTTCCTCAGATGCAACAGGACGAAGATGCGGAACCACGCAACCACGGACGAACGGCCAATGCAAATATTTCCTGGTGCCTTCTCATTCCACCTGCAGCTCTTAATCATATTGAGCCACAGCGAAGCAACCACCGAGTGCGATGGAAAGATTACCCCCGGTCGGAATGGGTACGCGTCGACGGAACTAACTTACTTTTTCACTGGGATCTTGCCGGTCTTGTCGACCTGCAGACAAAGTTTGGTGTACGCCTTCTGCAGAAACATGATCGCCGGACCGTTCAGCTGGGTCAAGTTGTATGCCATGCGGATCAGCTCGTCGCACCATAGCTGTGAAGGAGAGAGAAACCAGTAGGGAGTGAAAAAAAAAACACAGACCAATAGATATAATTAATATTGTTGGTTAGAAAAACTCGCGCTCTTTGCAAGCGCTAGACGCAGGGAAAGTAGGCGAAAAATAAACTGGGCAGATAAAAAACATTGGAATCACGAGTTAAATAAATAGAAAAGCGAAACACACCCGAATATATAAACTCACTGCTACCCTTCTTGCCTTTCAGAGCAAGGGACTCGCAGGACTTTCGACGGAGGAGTTCCGACTGACGTTATCATGAATGAAAAATTGAAACTACAGCACACACAACATCATCCCTTCCGCGAGAGTTAAATGGAACGAAACTTTTAATTAGTGTTTTTTGCCTCGTTCCGGAGCAGACCACGGTTTCAATTAAGTCGTAGATTTCGGGCCGACGCCTCGCGGAGTTAAGAACGCGATCTGCGACCGCACAAATGGCGCTGCTGTATGTGCGTCACGCTTCGCCGTTTTGCTCTGACGTCATCAGGCGTGTTTCGGCTTTCCACGTTGAACAGAGGGCAGGCCTTTTGTCCTGCAATCCGTTCGCCTTTTTTTTAAACTATTTCTATAGATTGATAAAATTGTTGTAAGCATTTATTAATGATATTTTCCTAAAACTAGCAATGATACATCAATAGCATTTTTCCCCGGCTCTTCTCGGGAAATGTGAGTTTCTCTGCTACGGATACGGTTTTCGGTTGAGGGACTTTTGTCACGCCGTTCCTAAATCATAATGGCTTTCAGGGATTTTGATACACCGAAAATATATCCTCCTCCTCCATGGCTTCAATGGTTTTCCTATACCATGAGGTTCCTAACGCCCAGCGTAGCCATATCTAAGCACCTCTTTTCCATTATTTTACATTCTCTGGTAAGATTTCCACAGAAAAATGATCAATTATCGCAGCTACCTCTTAAATTCGAACTTTTAATTGAGATTCATGAAAAAAAAAGGTTTCCCCTCCATGCGATACAGCAGGCTGAAAAAAATCGCAGTTTGTTTCGACATCCAACACAGCTTGCTTACGTCCTGTGTCGTTGCTTGGCAAAGGAGCGATAGACAACACACAATAGACTCGTTTGTTTTAATACACAATTTAATACAAATTGTATAGTCATTCAGAATTAACATTGACTCCGCGAGGAAAAATATTGCCAACTGTTGAAACGGTATTTGCATGTTGTACAAAGTACATTTTCACGTTCAAAAGCTATGCCGAGCGCTCGAAACTATGTCAGATACTCTTAATTGACAGCGGCATCGGCCATTTTCATTTCGCGTACAGAGGAGAGCATTGAACACAAGCTCAGTTTCGTGGAAGTTAAATATTATTCAGCAAGCTCCACAAATAGTGGAAAGTTAATCATGCACGTCGCAAACAGTGCCAAAGCAAAGTACGGGCTTAATTGAAGCTACACAGCAGTGAACTTCCGGGAAGATCACATTTGCATTTGCTCATCGGCGAAATACATGTTTCCATTCTCGGTGGCGATCGGAGTGTGAATATGGTGTTGCCACAACTGTCCGGATACAGGAGTTGCATCCGGGAGGAATAACCACGCTCATCGAAAGAACTAAAGTCAAACTGTTTGAAATTGTGCCACAGACAGAAGAGAAACAACCAGTCAAACCAAAAAGAACAGCGAGAAAGGCGCGAGCGTCCTGACTCTTACTATCAAGTGCAAGCTGGAAATGGCGAACAAAACTGTAGCTCATGAAGAAAAAGAAAACTGACCTACATCAATGTTTATCTTCCTAGTCGTAGCGTCCACCGCTGCAGTCTTCCCACGATCAACACCGCACGATGTGTGTGGAATGTGTAAGAATGTGTGCGAAGAAGGGAAATAGTTGCAATATGGTTAAATGCACGGCAAAGGCCACGTCCTTCGTGCGCCGGAAGGGCATACACTGGAGCAGGAGTTGGATTGCAATGTAAATCGAACAGTCAGACTTTTAAATTGGGACTCTGGGGAGGGGAAAAACTTCAGAACAAACAGCCACCTGGACGGTAGCTCTCATTTAGGGGCACTATTCTATCGCTCCTAGTTTGCTTTACTGGAGAAAGGAAAAAAAGAAACCTAACAAACCACTCGTCCACCATCATGGCACCAGTGCCGTAATTATCATCATGAAACCAACGGGCCAAAGTAGTTGGAAAAGTTTTTATTCCCCCTGCGCTCGGCACACGTTTTCCCCCTCCCAGCCTGAATGACCCTTCTACATATCTGCAGGCTATCTCGCAGAACCAACCGTGTCCACCTGGCGTGCGATAGGGCTTGCGGATGTTTACCCTGTAGCATCGACGGACGGACTCGTCTCGCCGGAACACCCAGGCCGGTTTATGGTGACGCGAGACTTGTTAGCCTGGATAGGGACGACATCTCGGACATGGTGTTTTATCTCAGGATGTAGCAACTTTACAATCGAATTACAATACCAACGCACCGGAAAATTATGGATTC
The DNA here is from genome assembly GCA_914969975.1 of Anopheles atroparvus. Taxonomy (NCBI): domain Eukaryota; kingdom Metazoa; phylum Arthropoda; class Insecta; order Diptera; family Culicidae; genus Anopheles; species Anopheles atroparvus. The sequence continues at coordinate 24,704,887 of CAJZCY010000003.1, read as the reverse complement.
ACTTCCACTTCGCTCGTGCTTGAAGGCATTTTCATACGCTCAACTAAACAAATTAACGCTCGGGGAGTTGCGGGGAAACTCGCAACAGTAGTTTTGAAACGGAAGGAAAGTTTTCTTGAAAATGGTTCGAACGATAACAATGTTCTATAACATTCCATTTTTTTGAGAATTTGTGTTTAAATATTCGGTCAGTGTTTCTCTTGGATACGAAGTCTTTATATCTTCCCTATGTTTAAACCACCTATTGTGTCCTTTTTGGTTGTTGATTGGTGCGAATCCAAATTACTTTCATTTTATCTTTCAATCTAATTATCTTTTTCAATGCCGCTGTCAGTCGTTCATGTTTATCTTGCTCTGACAAGCGGCGGAAACAGGCTGATATGAAATTAGAAATCCTTCAGCGCATTTTCCCGACAGGCCAGCACGAAACGCTTGGTAGGTGAGCATCAAATAATCGTTTTCCACCACACGACCACCTTTGCCTGGGGACGGTAGCACTAACGTAGCTAAACAATGCTGCGATTGTATACATAATCCATCCTATAGAGTTGCCGCTTGTCTGGATCGCATGCAGAGATTCCATGTGCTTCCAAGAATGCGTTTCCGACATGAAACAGTCGCGCGTAAAGTCTCGCAATGAAGGTCAATTTTTCCTGCTCCCTGGGTCCAGACGCACCCTTTTTCCTCATCCTGTTTTATCAAGTTCGAACCCCGTATGGTTTAAGTCAGTATTTCCATCAGGTCTGTCCCATCGCTCTTCAAACACACGGTACAGCAAAGCGCGTACCGTATTCTCCGTTAAAAGACGCATATTTTCCATTCCAACGGTGACCCTTTCGAGCCCATGGAAACTCGTGCTGGACTACACGCTAAAGCCTATCGAGCCATCGTCCGCACACGCCCGCAGGCTGACGCACGTTTTGTTTTTACTAAACTGCCGTTGCTTCTGCAGCTGACAGGCTGCCAGACACCACCACTAGCCTTCCCTCTGTTTGAAAGAACCACCTTCTCCTCTCTCCGCGCACATTCATGCCTCCATTCCTGACCCCCGAGGGACGCAGGACGATTCCGTCAAACATCGCTCGCTTGAGAGCGCACGCATTTTCCACCGGAACGAACAGAACGAGTAACGACCAGCTCGTACATCCTTCTGTCGTCGTCCTTCTGTTTCACGTACCTGTGCAGGTGATGATAGCTTTGTTAGCACAGCGAAACAAAAAAAAAAACAACCAAACGCCCCGTTTAACCTATATTTTCCTGGCGCCTACTCATTTGTCCGCTATACTTGCTCCGGTCTAGCCCAACGATGCTTTCTCATACTTCATCCCATACCATTTATTCACACGAACAAAATACAAGTGAATGTTCGGCCAAGTTGTTACGAGAAAGTTACCTGTGAACCATCATGGTACAGAATAATTTGGCGAAGAGCACAAACACTTTAATTGATACAAGATTATCGCACAAAAAGTATAATCTGGCAGTCTCGTGAATGCTGTTGAACCAACAAACAGCGAAACATGTTGCGCGAAGCAAATTATCCAACATGTTCCTTGTTACTCTCCTTATGACCACTGCCTTTCACTTCATTGCTAACGATTCAATGTCCAAACTCTGAAACAAAAATTCGTAACAGTAATGTGAAAGACAAAGAAATTAAAAATGATCCACCAGCGGATGTAAAATCGCCGCCGATTCTGCAAAACGTACCGTATCTCTTCTTCCTCTTTCACCTTGCAGACATAGACGTACACAAACAGACAAAGTTATATTGTGGGTCGATAAGCCAAAAGTCTCGAAAGATGTACATGCTCTCCCCGCCCTAGAGGCAGGCTTAGTGATCCCAGTGCAGGAACTTCTCAAGGGCAGATAAACATTAAATTAATTATTTAACTTTCTTCATTTATCATCATTCGAGCAGGTTCTGCTTCGTAGGGTTCGTAGTGTCGAAACCGAATGGCGCCCGAATAAGAAACATCAGACCATTTCCAACAACTACTTTGCATAATGTAGTGGTGTCGAGAGGAGGTTTCGCTTGCGAAATACAATCACATAAGTTTTCGTAGGGTCATAAATGACAAACCAGCACACCAATAATTTTGATTATTTGCTAACGCAATTCATCCTTTTTGAATTTCATCCATTTAGAAAATTGTCCCAATTTTGTGTAAGTGATAAGTTAAGTATTGTAATGTAGCATGTTTAAGAATTGTCTTATAAAAAAAAAGATCTTTCGTTATAGAGCAGTTTAAAGCACACGTCTAGGAATTACAAATTGAATTTTGAACCTAATAACGACGGGAGGATTAAAATTATTTGAGTAGTAATTCCGGCATGGCTTTATTTCCGTCCCCACATTTGAAGATAACATGTTCAACATAATAATTTGATGATTCCACTTTTTTGTAATTTTATGATGCTCATTTTCAAGATAAATTTATAATTTAGTATCTGAATGACGCGTATGAACCACGAACGAAACGGTGCTCCTTGGCAGAAGCAATCAGATGGCTCGGTTGTGCTGTCTGCATTCGTTTCCGAAACGGTTATTTCCATCAAGAAGCTATGTTCTTTGTTTTTTTTTTTTTCATTTCTAAGGCAAACTGCTCCAAGTGAATATCAACCGGAGCTCCTTCAACTCCAATGTTGCTTCGGAAAACAAAGTTACACATTTCGAAAACAGAACGTCGCTGTCAGCTAAGGTAGTATATTATTCAACGGATGAACACGGTTTCTCAAGAAGAAAATAGATACTACCCAACCGCTTTGTGCCGCAAGCTAAAGATGGAGACTCGTTTCGCTCTTCTCATTAAGTCTGCATTCAATTAAATTACGGCTGCGAACAAACTGTCATGCTAAAAGCGAACATTTTAATGATAACTTGAAACACTCGTCTACTGTCTGTGCTGGAATTACATTGAGAGCAGCCTTTCTTTCTGCCGAAGAAAAAAGGAAGAACTTAAAAATAGTCATCATTTGCGCGCATGAGAAACATCATTGTACAGAAAAATAAAATTCTCCTTCTTTAAAACGCTTGTTACTTAATTGCCAACATGATTTAACGAATGGTTCCACTTCCATACACATTATTCGCTTTATACGTCACTTGAGTTAAGCTGGTAGACTGTCGTAAACAATATTATCCTTGTTCCTAACCCTTTTCCCACATTCAATCCACCCCTGGAGATGATGACTGTTGTGTCTATCCTTCCACCGACGACACCATTCGCTGCCTGACGTTACGCTGTGTTGTATGCACATGCTTGTTGAAATCACAACATGTCCTCCATTCAACACCATGGACAATACTAATTCGATCGAGTGCATCACATCGGCAGGAACATATCTTACTGCTGTAATATTACCGAAACCGGTTGATCCGGGTACGTGACAAAGTCATCCTTACAACAACACACGATGCATTGCTTTTTAATTGGAATGAGAGCCAATGGGGAAGACGTTAGTTCTCGAACATGCAAACCAGAATGCAATTACATTGCGCTAAAATGTATCGAGTATCAACTCAATCGAGTTCCATTCCATCTATTGGATATTTATGTCTGAAACTCACAAAACCTCAGATATATTTACGTATATCGTATAAAGTATTTCGATTTGTTGTGTTCCATTCCATGTTCAAATGAGACACATTGTGTGCAAGCAAAATAAAACATATGTAAGCAATGATTTACTATCGGAAGAACATTGCATGATTTTTGATTATAAAAAAGCTCATCGTAGACAATCAAACGCGTAGTGCATTGCAAGTGTTTGCAACCGACATTGAGAGACCTTTCGCGTTCGTAGTGAAGGATAATCATTTACGATGATTCATTACTCTTCGTCATGTTCATCATCCTTCTCGTAAGCAGACCAGGACCACTTCAGGCGATAAATCACCATCCGCAGTAAAGGAAAGCCAGGAACAAGTATCCTTCCTTTAACTCGTCCAGACAAGTGCGAGTAGCAGGGAGCAAACAATGCTGCAAGCCATTCGGTTCATCTAATAAAATGACGTTTATGTGACCCATCACAGTCGGAAAAAAACGACTCGACAGGGAATCGCTTCCAGCGATCCGATCCAGTTTTAAGCTTCGTCGGTCGTGCGCAAACCGAGGTACGAGCATAAGCCCTGAGCTAGCAAACGAATGGTGTATGAACGCAAAACTCGTAACAAGTGAACATACTTATTCGTAAAGAAAAAAGGATGAACCCCGAAGGAAAACACATTGGAATGGAAATAATGTTTTGCTGGAGCTGCGCAAAAAAAAACAAACAGCAACGTGGTTTAGATCCCCACGGCTCGACAACAGAAACGTACGACTTCTGAATGTTGTACAACGTTAAAATAGACATGTAATTCTTCTATACCAGATTCGTCAAAAGCAAAAACCAAAGAAAAGCATGAACATAAAACTCTGGTGAAAAAGTAGATGAAAAAAAAACCAAAAAGCAAAAACAACCAAAATGGGCTCGTTTGCACATGATTCGGCATGACTTGTTTACAACAACAGCCTGATTTCGAACAGCACTCGCCTATAGAGCTGCACCTTGGGCAACGGTGTGAAGTTGATGTGATGCGTTGCTGTGTTGTTTGTGCATTGTTCTGGGATATTCTTAATTAAAGCAAAACACTTCACGCCACAAGGCTTTACAAATCTCCCATTACAACAGTATATAAATAAGGTGAACATTAATGGTGGAGCAGATTTTCAGGCACTACCCTTGGGGAATTTACGTTTGATGGGTAAGGCTTCATACACCAGGCAGAGTGCTTCAAAGGGAAGTTCTTTTAGACTAATATGATACATGTGTAGAAGAAAAAACAGATTCAATCTAAAAATAAAATGAAAAAAAGGACTCATGTTGGTTTTCCTTACAAGACAGACGAAAGCATTGCAAACCATTCCATTTACGATTTTCAAAAGAGTCGTTCAAAGTCATGTTAATCGTGTAGACGTTTTCTTATAGTCCTTATGCTTCATATAAAAAAAAAAACAATACCGATGAACCGGTCTCATTTTCGAACGCAACATAACTCGATATCTTTTCGGAATTAACAGTCATATGTTACCAGCTCTTTTGCGACGAACGTTCTCTGACCATTCGACCATTCCATCATATCGCTAAAAATCTTCCAATGAACCAAAGAATTGTCCTGCCAACTCGTCATCATCGTTTCCTTTGCTCGCCAGCACATCGATCATCGCCGCTTCCGTTCGTCAGCGTCAAGATTTTAGCTGAAACGTATCTGACAACTATAAACCATAACGAGCTCCGACGGCACCGACGAAACAACGGTGAGCTCCGAATGCTTTATCAGGCGTAGGCAACAGGATGACTGCCGGAAGTGTTTTGTCCATACTGCCCCACCGATGCCAGCTCCAACACCAACGCTAAAAGAAACAAGTTAGACCTTCGCTCGAGACGGACAGTGGCGGAAGGATACGATGGAGAGAAAAAGAAAATCTCTTGCAGCCCTTATATGCCACTTTGCCACCCCGTGAAGCCTGGCCTGGGCCTAAGGATAGAGTTCTATTTCTTGTCAGGGTCGTCGGAGACTTCACGGGCGCACCACAAGACTCACAGTGCAATCGCAGGACATCCTTCACGCGCCGCACCTTGGCCGGACCAGCTGCTACAGCTGCCCGAACAGCCCGCGGCAATCGGGACGAAAATGACCTGCTGTGACACTGAGATTGAATCGTAAAAAGGAGCTTATACTGTTTATCGTCCAACGCTGGACGCTTCAGACGACACTCGGTCGATGCTTGACGGTTTCGGTTTTGCGGCCGCGAACGACCGTCGGCGCAATCAAGATTGCCGTCATTCTTTGTTATTTTTTTTTTCTTCACCCTCCTACGTGGAACTCCAAGCTTGGAATATCCTTGGGCGGGTCTCGGTTGAGTGAGCGAAAGAAAAAAATCGATGGCAAAACGACCAGGATTGATTTCAACAGTGGGTGATCAATTGGAGGGTAACTTATTGCGCTCCTAAGGGCGGCAGAAAAAGACGGACGCAAAACCAGATGAAAAGGTCAACGATGGGAAGTGGAGATTAAGCCTGCCAGCAAATCGGCAAAATGATTGCTACGACGAAATTTACTATTTTTAGACGACGAACAGTTGAATTTGCTAAAATGCCGGCAAATTTCGGAACGATCACTGAACTTGTTAGAAACTATAAACATTCGTGCTTTAGGCATGTAAGTTTACGAAACTTCTGGATAGTCGAAAACTATTATTGTCCATCCAAATCAAACAGCGATTCCCGGCTGAGATGTAAATGCTTAAACTTTTCGCATTCTTTTAATGTTTAACTACTCTTTATCACAGGGCCGCTTGGTAATGTAAACTCATCGACCGCTCGAAGCTTGGAAAAAGTTTTAAATCTCATGCCCAAAACTTGACAAATCGGCTGCAAAGTGATACCCTGAATCTGGCGTGGGAGAGCGATTTGCTATGTTTGGCATTTGCAGAACATTTCCATTAAGCGGAGATTGAGCTCTTAAAAAGTTGCCGTTAGCAACTTGAAATAATAATCTTTGTAGATTGTTATGCTGCCTTTTTGCGATGCTAAATCGCTATCGGGAAGAAGGAATAGAAGCTCAATTTTGGACAATACATTTTGAAACCACATTAAAAGCAACCAATATTTCTCTTACCACCGAAACTTTCCGGCGAAAAGTGCTGGCAATTTTACGCTATTTTTAACAATAGATTATTAGCAGTTATTAGGTATGCTTAAACGAGTAGTCGTCCATAAATCTGAGTTTAAAATTGCCTTGACACCTATAAAGGCGAAAACATAGACCAAAGCCATCCTTGCTCATGCGAACGTCAAATTTAACGCACCAGCCATAAACATTGTCCATCCATCGGCATCGAGTAGGTGTTATTAAACCTCAAACTGGTTTCCCTCCAACTCCTTTTTGCCGACCAAAATTCATAAAAAAAGTCTCCGTGAAATCGAATAATGAGCGTGCGAAAATCATAGGTACCATAAAAAGCTAACCGAACCGCTGGTGGCGTACGGCACTTTCCGCCGTCTCTAATCGCGTTCAATTTTTCACGGAAAACCCTCACCAAACCGCGTTCGTTTATGGTCTATGTGCTAAATGATTCACAGAATCGCATCGGCTACGAACGGCGCGTAGTATGATGCGGTGCGGGGTGATGATTGCAAGGAAGTCGAGCAGGTAAACGGCTTGTGCTTTATAAGTCCAATAATTCGAAGGAAAAGGGTTTGCCCGAGGTGCTGGGTGTGTTTGGTTCACCGTGCGGTTTCCTAGCGGATAAGCGTGGAAAAGTCACTTTCGAAACAACGGAGACATAAATGTGCCTCCGACGTACCGATGCCGAGTGAAACACACCCCATCACTCGTCGGAACGCCTACACGTTCTACAGCCATGCAGGCTACTTCCGATCCAGGGCAGCGAAACGACACCGCGACAACTTTGACTCCCTTTTCCAGGGCCCCGCTTCACCAGCTCGAACTGCCACTTGAAGCGGTAGAATCAATTGCGGTCCATTTACTATTCTGAGAAGCCGTTCATTTTCATTTTCACGAGACAAGCGGAACGGACTTCCGCTTCCGGTAAAAGTTGGCGATACGGTCCGGCAAATGGTCCCTCCCGTCATGCAACTATGCCTAGCAAATGTCACCTCCAAATGGGAAAAGAAGTAAGTCAAAACAGGAGAAAGAAGGAAATCCTGCCGCCAAAACTTTCACCGATTGGAACAGCAGAAAATGAAAAGGTTCATGAATATTGAATCCACGAATGTCATCATTTTATGTGGAACAGTTGTTGTTTTTTTTTCTTATAAGGCAAGAATGAAAATATCGCTGCTTTCGGATTGTTTGGTTTCACTTGTGATCGTTGAAGTTAAATTCTACATTTTGCGCAAAAAAAAAATCTCATTAAAATTCAATGGAGCGCCTCGAGTGCACAAGTTTTTCGCGATTTTGTTTTAAAGATATTCTTTTACCGAGCAAAGAGCTTGGGTCGGTTTTAAAAGCCCAATGTATGCAGTACATAGTCACTTTCAGCGCAAAAACAAAACCCCCCGTTCTCGCGCCAATAAACTTTAACATTCGCCATCATTCAACCCAGCGGTGGAAACGGATCTTTATTGATGCCAGTAGCGGTGTAAAATGGAATCCTAATTCCAAAGGATGGGGAGGGGTTAACTTCATTTCACGAAACATGTTCAGAAAAAAAGCAATTACTCATCTATTCGAGTTCATCCTTGAAACGCAATGCACTATGCAGACATTTTTTTTTGTCGGTGCTCCTTAGTTGTCCGAAGTAATTTACCTTACAAATAAGTACTTACCCGTGCGATCTCCTTTCGGGTGCAGCAAAAGTTGATAAAATTGACATTCACAAAGTCAGCACCGTGACAAACAGTGACAGTTTTCTCCTCGAGCGTGTCTTGGGAGCCCATTGTTACAATTTGGCGCAATTTGATATCCTGTTGGGAGGAGAATAAAAGCAAATTGGAATTAATACCCAGTTGATTGGTCAATTATCAAATAAATTTTATGGTGAACATTCTCATATTATGTAGTACAGAGAATGTAAGTGGAGAATAAGATGGAGTGAGATGATTGGTACGTTAAATTTTCTGCAAATGAACCCTCATATCGACAAAGTATCCCTTTTCAGCTCTGACATATGTTTGAAGCTGGAAAATTAACTGCACACAGTTTTGTAGGGGTTTCGTGCCGATAACGCTACAGCCTCGCTTCATAAGAGGAAGCATCAGATAACCGAACTCAATTACCATCCATTCAAGATAAATGTTGATCAAATCGAAATGAATGATATAAGTGGATGCTGTGCTAGAACAGAACTGGTTTTGACAGATGATGTTTCTATTCTAAAAAAAAAAAAAAAAAAAAACAATAAAATAGCATACAAAAGTAAGCTTGAACAAGCTTGAACTAGTACATAAATCACTTCATTTCAATTCTTTGAAAATAGCATAACCCTAGCCACACTTATAACGCTTCATATTGACAAAATTGCAATCAAGTAAAGTTTCATAACATACAGCTTCATTAGGAAATCTTTGCATCCCGCTGTTTCTGCGGATCTATGCGACGAAAAGCTTTCTGGGCAAACAGAAACGAAACATCATCGACCCTACCCGAAAGGTTTCGTTTAGAGTCAACAAAGTCTGCAAACTCAGTTAGGGTGGTGGGCGAACCAAGGTGATGTTCTCGTAACTTTTCCAAAGCATGCCGAGGCGTTCGTATCCTCTGCCAAACAGTTTTGTCGCTCGAGTAAATACTGTGCGCTCAATATTATATCGGTAACTTGATTTAAGCAATTCAATAAAGTAAACATAAACTCAACCATGCATGCACACACGTGCACATCCAAACAAGGGAAGGGGTAGTATCTATATTTCGTGTTCTATATGAAGTGGATGGGTTCTTCGCTCCGTTTTTGCTTCACTCACTGCCACAAACAAGCGTCGCTTGCGTTCTATCAATTCTTCAAAGAAGGAGTAGTTCGATGAAGCCATCTACATACATTCTGGGCACCTGAGGGGGCGATTTCCCGCAGGAAGCGGGAAAAATACTGACAATCACATCAGACCACCACCACCACGCCCAATCTGCCTCTCCGCAATTCAAACATTCCTTCTGCACCTGTCGTGCAGACTTTGATCGATCAATTCTACTGGGGGTGAGGGTTTCTGGTTGCTGCTTTCCAACCTCACTTTTTCACCCCGTTTTCCTATGCTCGAAAAAAGCTGGTCGGATTGGTACGTTCGCTCCATGGGCAATAGTGGTCTGGCTTGTTCACCTTACAGACGAAAAACGTGAGAGATGAAAAATCAACCCCCCCGAGTCTATTGGCAGTAAATGAAATATGATACACTGAAGCGGCGAAACGAAGAGAGAGAGCTGAGATCAAGTTGAACGAGCTCCCTCTTCCGGCGGAAGCAAAGATGTCACCGTGTTTCGAAACTGTAGAAGCACAGAAGAAACGCACATGACGAAGAAAAAAACATGGAGCTGTCCATGGCGCCTGGGGAACGTTCATCAGTTAGGTCTTACAATAACAAAAAAAGAACTTCGTTCCGTAAGAGAATGGAAGAGGAAACGAATATGTGAAAATGTAAAGTAAATTTCATCCCTCATCGAGACCATCTCAATCAAAACGTCTCCCTTCCGGCTTCACGCCAATCCTTGGAAGCTCCACAACCAATATGAAAGCAGTCACAAGAAACAACCTTAAATCAATTTTCACAAACAGCATCCCAAGCCGAGCAGGTTTGCATTCATCCAGGTATGCCTGCACAAAGAAGGCTGAAAGAAACTTACTATTGCGCAAGCCGATAGTAAAACAGAACGTTGAAGTTTTTAATTGACCAAACCACTCCTGCGTAAGCAAATCCGCATAGAACGTGTGTTTGGTGAGATCTTTGCGTATAAGAAACATCAATAGGTTGTGGAGCTTAGTATGTTAAAAGGTCCCCTTCCTTCGATGAACGAAATCTTAAAACCGTTCCCCTAAGGAAGCTGATTTTCAGCACGCGATAATTCATTTATTATTTAACTTCTTCTTCTTCGTCCTAGCTATTGTGGGAAGAAATTTAAATGAGGAAGCATTGAAGAACAATTGAAATTTCCAAGATTGTTTGTTTTGCAGAGTGCCTCTCAAGTTGTTTAATCTACTATCAATGAAACAAACTTATAATTAAGGCATTCAAATATTTTCGAGGAGATCCGAAACGTTGCCAGGCAAATCATCTGATTAATCTTTCGAATTATTTTTCACGTTTTCCATCGAGCTTTGATCAGGAAGATATTGCATAACACTTTGCTGTCCGTGTCATCTTAATCACAATTTTAGAAATCTATTTCATTTCAATCTTAATTAAGTTGTTAACTTTTTTTATGAAACTTGTTTGTACCCTTTTCCCCGTGGTTATTTAATCGTTCATCAACCCAAGGAAAAGTCTTCCGATAGGCTCGTCACCTGGTTTTAGAAAAGACGTCGTGGATTCTGAACAAAATTCGATGGATTGTCTCGTGAAATAATTGAATCTTTTTAACTCAACCCTTTCATCGATCTTTAGAGCCACGAGTCAAACAAACACCACCGACCACCTTAACACCTTCCTTCGTATTGCCCAACACATCATCACCTAAAGATACGAAGCAAAAACTGGACAAACATCAGTGAGGGATATTTTATGGAAACGAAAACATGATAGAAATAAAGATAGAGTGAGCGATAGAGAGGAAGAGAGAGAGAGAGAGAGAGAGAGAGCAAGAGGGAGAAAGATAAAAAGAGATAAAAGTTGCAAAAGGGTAGACGCATTATGAAACAACGGCCTATCTATTAAGCTAATCAAAGCCTTGAAGAACCCCACGGATTAAAGGGCCAAGGCATGGCACAAATGGAAGGATTTCGAACGAACGATGGCCACCCGCGGGTTACTCCTCGCTGTGGCACCTTACTAAGGATCGGTCCGTCCTAAAAAAGGATGCGTTGCACACTCGTCCGGGAATTTTTCGAAGCGGTGCGTGAAACTTCGAAAGCAACGTTGTATAAAACACTATGTTGCCAACGGTTTGCAGTGAGCACACGAGGAAAAACCACCCTGAGATTTTGTGCAGGTGCCTATACTTCCTCTTTTGAAAACCTGTAAAGGTTATGAAAAGGTAGTTCATCTTCAACGGAATTATCACCAGGATCACCAATGAAGGTGTCGTTGACGAGCGTGAAGTTAACAACATCGTTGCAAGTCGGAGTACCGACCTATGCCAAAGCGGCAGCACCAACATCAAACCTCTCCAGGAAGATGGTGTGAAAAGGCTGGAGGAGAGTGTGAAAAGGTAAGCTTTTTTTGGGTTTTTGAACCGTTTTTGGTCACGACTCGCTGCCCTCTAGAAATCACTCCACCCTTTTCAAAAACGTAGCTTAACACAAGCTATTCTCGTTACGTTCTCTTCCCTGTTTTTCCGTACGCTCTTCTATCATATACGACAGACCGGCCGACACTGGCATCGCCCACGTCACGTCCTCCGTTGGATACAAGGCGTGATTGCTGATAACGATTTCGTTCTCGTTTCCTACCAAACCGTCCGAGTGTAATGAATTGTAGGCGCGGTTGTAAAAATGGAGTATAAAGTACGGTAGTTAAATTTAATTGGATCAGAATGATGATGTACGCCGTGCAGGAAACGGGATGAATCCCACCCGGGGCCATTGCCAGGCGAAAAAAGGAAAACCAACAAATGGGGGAAAAGTCGCCGACACCCGTGACCCATCGGCGACCTTCCACCGGAGCTACCGACGGGATGTAGGATAAACGTTGAATGATCGCATAATTAATTCGAGCCTATTTAGCCAGCCACCCTCCACCGGAAGTAAGTGTACCCCTAAAGCACACTCGAGAGTCATTACGAGGTGAAGTGAAGCGGAGTGAACGACGGTTTGCAAAAAAATTGTACCACCTCCGCCGGGCGTCGCTTCCAAACTATTATCGTACTCCGGCCTCGTCCCGGGTTGACCGTACCATTCCTTCGTCAAGTCGGAAAACGTCGGCTAGATTTTTGGGACCCTTTCCAGGGCGACCTTAAGCTCCGTCCGTCGTATCTTCGGAGGCGAAAAATGTCAGTGGCGAAATTTAATTCAGTTAATTAGCAAATACTTCACTCTTACTTACTGTAACACTTCCGACCGTAATTTTAACATATTTTCAACATCCTGCGAAGGTTGCTTCTAGTTTTTCACGAAGATACAATTGATTAAAGATGCGGCCAGATTTACTGTGGAAGGTTGAAGAGTACTGTCAAACCTTACCTTGCAAAAACGGTCACCCAGGTGGAACTTTTCCCGCTCCATAGAGATCAACGTAAAGTATGGTGCAGAACCACGCAACCGGAGGAAATAGATCAGAGGGCAAAGTAATTTGCCATGATCCATAAGTTATTGCCGAACTGGCAAAATGCGTGGGAATTATGTTCAATTAAACGGAGTATCAACAGCGTCTTCCGCCACCGCCCTAAAGTTGATAGTTATTGAAATTTATTGCCAACGGACGGAATTGCTGCGATTGCGACTTCGTGGTGTAGTATGCAGCAGCGAAATTTCGCGATTATCGTTTACGATGCCTATTTACACAATCAGTGGAGCAGGGAGTGAAAGTTTCTCGTGAAATTTGGATAAAGTGGAACTAATCACTTTCTTTGCTTTGATATGAAGGGCAAAATGAAAACATACGAATATCCTAGTCTAAGTTACACTAAGGAAGAACGATATTGCACAACATTTCACAATATCTGAAATCGAACTCGATACCCAAGCGATGAAAGGTAATCAAATTTCTCTGTGCTTCCTCCTCACGTCAAGATCACTCTTTGAAATCTCGATGCTTCTCAAGGCTGAGCTTGTTAAGCGGTTCCAGGAGGTTCACTGGAACGAGAAGCGGACAAGGAACACTAAGTAAAACTTACCCGCGGTTTTTTGGCGTACTGTCCAGTCCGGACATCCCGTATGGTGGCGATGTCCAGCATGTCCATCTCGTGGTTCTGATCGACCCAGTAAAGAAAGAAGCCCTTAACATCGACACGCAGCGTTACTGGCGTACCGTTGCACGAATCCTGAAAATAGATCACACAGAACAAGGTTAGGAAAAGTAGAATAAGAAAAAGCACACTTCATATCTTCGACGCCACGGCCGAGGGCTGCAGTGAGCGCACTCTAGCTAGGTTTATTTTAACCGAGCTTTTAAGGACCGGATTTTATCCGGGGTTTTTTTTTGTTCGTTTTCATTCTGAAGGGTTTTATCGGCTACGAGCCAGGAAAAAAAATAGGACGAAAGTCCCAGTAACGGGTCAGCATCAGCACTGGCTAAAATTATCGCTAAAAGCTTTTCGCAATAACCTCCCATTTTCACCTCGAACTCGGACTTGGCGGGAATGGGCCAATTTGGCCCTGCAATCCAATTAGGTAGACGTTGGCCACCAACACCGGTTTGTACCCTCATAGTGTCTTGATTTTACCATTTGCATTCAGAGCACGAATTCTAGTAAAATTCGGCGATCAAACGCAAGGTCTTACCTCCGCGTGAGGTGGTTGATTACGTTTTGGGGTGTTCCTCTAATGGTAATGTTTTCGAATTAAAAAACAATTACCTTAATGTGTTGATGGTTCCATTTAACGAACAATAAAATTCGTATAAGTTTAATTACCAAATGTTAAGGAAGAGTTAAAACTTGGCCAAGTGTCAAAATTTGTCAGCTGACTTCATACTATTTTATTGAGCACGGCTAATTTAGCTAAAAATATCAAACTTCACTTGAAAATCCGCCACATCAACGCCTTCGTATCATCGACAAGCGTCATATCCTGCCAAAATACCGACAACAAACTACCCTAGCTTTATCGATCTCTGAACCGTGAGCAACGCAGCAACGATAGCAGCATCGGGGTCAACTCACTTCGCTGTACAAAACCACTTTCCAACGGAGCCGAAGCTTTTTCGTACGACTTCCGGTAGGAGGAAATGGCCAACGAAAAGCGGAACAAACTGGTAGACCTGCAAGTCGAACCGACCACAGCCAACGGAACAACTAGTTTGCGTAATCACTGGCCCCTTGGTCGTTAATGGCTTATCATGGATTCAAGGATAACCGCAAAGGACACACCGACAGGGGGTAGGGTTGCGTTTGGGTGGCGATTATGTCGCTTCCTTCCCATGGATTAGATAAGTTGTTGGCAAGACCATCACGCTGGGCAACGTTGTCGGCCTGATTGATGGCGCTTTTCAGCCGGAAGAATTATGTGCAATCCGCGGAAAAGTAACGAAGTTGTTATTGACCGACGTGAGCAATAAAAATAAATAATACGCCTCTATTCTTGCTAGTATTGGAAATAGAAACGCTTGTGCTCGTGCCGCAATGACTTTTAAAATATATTCATTAAACCACGGTTGCTTTAAACTGAATGTTCTAGTTTACACCACCGGAATTACGGTTCTTGTGGTTTTCATGAAACGGAAGATTTTATTCATACATAATTAAACAACCAACCACGCCGAAACAGCAGAGGGAGATTCTGTACCAGTTCAGACGCTTCAAGATAAGACCAGAATCACCCTAGACACCTGTAACGTTTATCACGGGGTAAATGTGATTCAACACAAAAGCATTCCGACATAGTGGCGAGGAGAAAACGTTACATATCGGGCAACTCAAAAACAAACATTAAACTCCTTACACAAAGCAACGATCGACACAGTGGAGATAAGTTAAATAGAATGAAAATCAGATAGGAGAAAGGGAAGACGAAGTAATAAAAGGAAAAACTTTAATGCGCGAGTCTTAATAGCACCAAAGCCAACGGGTGCCCTTGACCTGCAGGAAAAGATTGTTGAAGGGAAGTAGATAACGGTTCCTTGATAGCTTATTTTACCTTGCAACAAATGCTATCGTTGCAAAGTTGCCTTGAGTACATTAACTTTATGCCTTTATTTAACTTCCGCACGCCTCCCTGCGGAGCGTATGCCACATCAAGGCGAACTTTGTACGAGACTCAGTTATCCGTTTGACATCTCACGTATGTCCGTCGAGCTAACTCATGTGATTTCACGGTAGTGGTAAGAAACCATAGTCATCAAAAGGTAGGTGTTTGTAATTGCTTCCCGCTGAAATGAACCACGGTGCGGAAAATGGAAACCATATTAACGGGTATGTATTCTTGCGTCTGGTATTGCGACTTGCCAAAGGTCATTTATGACTTTGGTAAAGTTATGTGCTTTTGAGGAGGAGTTGAGCTAACTGAAGCCATTTAAACAATGAACAAACAAGTCCAGAACATTTGATGGTGAACGAGAACCTTTTGCTTTTTTAACTAAATGCAAGAACCACATGATATGATCGTAACAACAAGTATCGTACTGTTCCACCTTCCAAAATCTGGCGCGATACAACTCGAAGTACAACTCACGCCATATAGCTTTGGAGGTGTTAACAATCGAAGTTGTACAGATGTACTATGTTAATTTACGATATCAAAACTACAAACTTTTTCCGCCACCCAATGAATCGTTTAAAGAAAAGAAAGGGATCAGGAAAGCATGTACGTCAGGCGCTCGTTTCCACACAACAACAACAACAACAACAACAAAAGAGGCCAACAAGTTTGAACAGACATTATTGATAGGTTGCATGTTCCATCAAACGATTGTCGACATCAATTGTGCTTTCCTTAGCGAATACATGCTGCTAGTATCGGAGATTCAACGAATTCAAGTATATTTTTTTCGTTTATGGACTTTACAAAGTTATTCTTGAAAAGAGAAAAACAAATTCATACCATGTTTGATTTCAATAAATAGCCGTGTGAATGTTTAGCTTCACATTTATGTAATCAAAGGTTGCTTCCTTTTATAGAAAACGTTTGCTGTTGTAAAGCTTACGAAGAAACCTCCATCTATTCCAAACCAAACCTAATCCGTACGGATTTCAATTACTAAGCTGTGGTCGTTGCTTCGGTTTGCTGAAGAACGCCAGTTGCTGCTGGAATCTTCGTTCCCATTCTAATATTGCCTGAACAGAAATACCTGCAGCAAGATTTTCTTGTGGTCGTTTGGCTAGCTAACCCAACCCAACCGGTTCAAGTGTTGCACAACAGACATCGCTAGTAAATGGTGGAATTACGAAGCAGCTGTTTTGCTAGAGCTAAATATTCTTCTCTCGTCCGCATGAAGTGAAACCATGCTTACAAATCAAATTCATTACATCTTTTGTTTGCTGCTGCTGCTAGACAGCACCGTTTGTAGAATCCAACTGAAACTCTACGAAACAATACCCGGCGCTTGGAAGTACCTTACCAATCTGCACAATGACAAACGAGGAAGGATTTTCGTTAGCGGAAGTACTTTTTCTTGCTATCTCAATACAATGAGTTTTGCTTTGGCGCAGGTTCGGTGCAATTTATCAAAATCAATCAAGATTTCCGTGCAATTGCATTTCAGATTTTTCAATGCTCATTTAAGGGGCAAAGATTTCTTGACATCCTCACATTTTACTGAAGAGTTGTGCTACAGGGAATTCGAGAAAATACAAGATAGAAAAACAAGGTCAGTTTATATTTGTTTAATCTCGTACCTCCTTTTTTAAGTCCCTATTCGACAAATCTCCAGGAGCATCCCAGTAAAAGATAAGCGTAGAAGCCAAAGATCAAACAGTTGACCACTGTTTATGCTGCGTCAAAAATAACTGAAGCGTCAAAGTCATGTCCACGGTACGGAAGGGGAACTAGAAAAATAATTTACCAACGTTGTACTATTTGTTGAACTTTGTCACAATGCTTGCTGGTCGTTGGACGCCAAGGGTAACAAACGTATGATTGTTGTTTGAGTAGTGCTTCTTATTTTTGTTTCTCAAGCACAAAAACTACTCATCTGAGCGCTTGTAATACGTAGGTGAGTAGGGCAGCCTTCAACTCTCCCCGGTTTCTTTAGAGTTTGCTCTTCACTTCAACAATTCTGGGCCTGCAGGACTAGACTAGAGGAATGAGAATAGCATGGGTTATCTTTTATCTTGTCTCCATTTTGCTAAGACTAGAGGCAAATATAAACGAAGAAGGCTGGCCTGTATGCAAACAAGCAATATATGGGTGCATTGTCGATGGGTGACTGAAGGTGCGTTTGTGCTTTCGCTCTGGGAACTCCAACCGTTATCTTTCGTTTAGGAAACTCATTTAATATTCAATTGGCAAATCCATTGAAGATGAATATTTAAATTATGCCTTCATTCAATATGCTCCCCGGAAATACAGCAGAACTTAAACTTCACCGGTGCCAGTTGGCGAACGAAACCCCTATTGCTTTCTCCCACAGCAGTCGTCACTACGCCAAAAGCGACTGCTACCTACACCCATCAAACCTTATTCTGTATCTTGCTTTAGAAGATGAATCATCTACAACCGGAAAATGCTTATCCTCATTCATCTTCTTCAACTTGTGTATCGCACTCTGGGGTGTTGTTTATTTGCGATGAAGGCGTAACGAAGAGCTATTCTAGTGTATATCCAATGTGTTCCTACCTACACATGGATTAACTCTTCCTAAAAACATAAATTCCTCGTAATCTACCGATAATCGGATGATTCTAGCTATTCTCACAACAGAAGTGAATCGCCAGTGAACAAGGCCACAATTTTGTAGACTTACAAAGAGAATAAAGGTGTAGTCCCGCAGAAGAAAACTTATTCATGATACACTGTTAGATGTCCTTATGTGGGTTGCAAGGTAAGTATCCGGATCAATAAATTCTAACAGCTTATCTGCATGCATTCAAAACGGATAGACAGTTCATTCAACATCGTTCCTCATTATTGAGTCAATCAAAAAAAAAGTGTAACAGTTAATAAAAACCCTTGATAGATGATGGTTTACAAATTTAACACGCCATTACCCTGGGAATTGGTTGCTGTAAAAATCAATCAAGCAAACAATTCAAAGTGCATGCCTTGTGCGCTCAATCGTTTTGCTTCGCCGGATGCTGCACTAAACGTGCTCGATCCCGAATGAAATATACATCCGAACCGGCGCTTCTCCAGCTTTCATCACCCTTGACTGAGGCGTCAGATGGAGGAGCAAAAATGTTAATTAACCGAAGATTTGATCATGGTCCAGCTGCCACATTGTGTGCGCCACTTGTCACGACCCTTCACATCCATCATTGCTTCTGCCCCTCGGCTCGGTACGTACGCGCCTATCGACTGTGCATTATACATGTCATACTTGAGTTATTGCCAATAGATTGATTTTATCGTCCCTCTTTTCAATCACATCCCATCAGCGGCCAGAACCGCCTGGAGCAGAACGCGCGTCCAACAACGGCCCGCACTGACTCGAGCTGACGCGAAGCTGGACCGACTGCTGATGAATGATTTTTTTCTACTTCTCCTCGGTGACACGTATCGAAAGGTTCGAAAGGGCAGAAGGGTACTGGTAATGTAGCCTCCCACTAATCAATGCTCCGCATAAAACCGGCCGTCGACGAATGGCGAGCGAATCCGGCAGAGCTGAGCCGATGCCTAGCTGGCCTAGCTCGGTCTCGGGATGAAAGCGATGTGCTACTAATTGATTCAATTATCTTCATGGCAAGGATTTCGGTATCCGACCGCCGTTAGAGGGCCTCCCGAGAGTGTCCGAGCAGCGGTTGATGGAAATGGAGACCAACAGGCCGAGCAGCACATCCGTCAACAACGGAGACGGCGATGTCGGCGACGAGCACTTCTGCCATGCCATCGCAGGGGTCGTTGTTTATGCATGCAATGTCCATGTTTTTCCATTCCGAAATAATTCCATTATGCTGTTCAATCAAATGCATCTCCACATCATTTTGTGCAGCTGCGACGGAAGGCATCATTATTCTACACGAAGGCTTATTTATTCCGGCTTTGCAAATGCTGTGGACAGAAAGACATTTTCCTCTTGCCAACGCCGCATGAAATGTCAGCATAAAGTCATTGAAAACTTTATGCTTTCCTGTAAAGTATACTCTCCGTCTCGACGTTACCGTCGTTCATGAGCTTATACCTTCAAGGTTTAATGTGTACATTATACTGTCTTCCTCTGAAAGCCATAAAGCCTAAAACTTCCATTCGGTTTCTTGTTGCATCGTGCAAGCAAAAGAATGAGACACAGTCAAAAGGTTTAGGACAGGGAGACGTCGGACACCTTTTTGTATGAGAGTCGCATGAAAACCCAAAGAAAACATATTCAAAATGCTGTGCACATATTCATAAAGAGGAATGATTGAAGCGTTTATACCGATGCCACGTATATACGTTCGCAAATGTTGATCAGTAACTGTAGTAAAATCCCGGACGCTTTACAGCAACGATGATTGCACGTGCAGAAATTATTGCAAAAAATACATCAAACCTTCACAAACCGTTTTTCACTTTTTAAGCTGACGAACGTTATGTTTATGATCGACCGGGTTGGGCATGCCGTTAATCTGACCGACTCATCGCACGTTCATTATGAGCAACTGGGCTTGTAAAGATAATAGCGGGGGTAAAAAATGTACCTCCCATGTCCAGATTTATGGCAATGTAAGTGCCTTCCCTTTTTTTTCAATAAAACTCCTAGTCAAGCCACTGTTGGGGTTTCTTCTTCTCATTGATTCCATTCATCCATCAGAGCGTACACACGGTACTGCACGTGACGGCTTCCCACGACGCCAGCCCGGAAGGAATTTAAAATTTATGAAATTTCACCACCGAAACAACAACAACACCATCACGGGAGTGCCCTCACGCGCTGGCGACAAAGCAGTATCGGCAAAAGCAGGATCGTAACAAAAAAAACAAGCAGACTCACGTAGAGTTCCCTTCCGTGCCTACATCCGAGGTGATTTTGCACATGTGAGCGGGTTTGCTGTTTGGTTACCGACACGTCAGCCCAAGATTATGATCCATTATTGAGCAGCAAGCGAAGTGCCGGAAAACGACGTGATACCATCATCGGGGTGAGGTGCGGCGAATCGTATGCAGCCAGCGAAACGGAGGGGTGTCCGGAGTGTATCGCTTCAACGCCGCAGTAAAAGCGCCTAATTGAATCTTTACCTTCTCAAGATTCTCGGGAATACCCCTAAGGAGTAAAAGTTGGCCTTGCTAGGCCCAGATCCAGAGAGAGAGAGAGATGGGGCGGCAGGAAGCAAGAAGGAAAGATCCTTGGCCCTTCTGCCAGTAGCAGAAATACGAAAACAAATTAATTATCCGTTTTAATTGGAGATTGGCTTTGCGCCGCAGGGATTGCATTTGTGGGGGTTTTTTACTCTTTTTACGAAAGTAGCCACAACACATTATGGTTGTTTTTCCTTCGTTTAAATATTGATCACGCAGTGTTTTACCCACAAGTGTAATTCCTCGTGGGTAACAAAATTCAATTGCAAAACCTACCACTTGTCTCGATGGTACAGGCAGTTTCAGGATTTAACTTTGAGCAGTACTAAGCAGCTGTGCACTCACATAAACATGACACTTTTTTCATTTAACATGAGACGCACCAACGTCCCAGTAAATCTCCCGGCAAATGGCGAAGGAAAAACTCAAACAGATCGAGGAAAGAAAAAAACACAGAAGCAACAAATATACCGGCCATTCGACTAAGCATCCAACATTACGCGTGTATGTCTTTCATTTCCAGCGACTTAACGATCTGTTGCGGGCAGCAAACAAACCATCAAGACACCATCACCATAATCAGCGAAACACCCACGCCACTCCATCGCCCTCTCCGCTCCCCCATTGCCTGGCACGAATGTCATCATATGTCTAGCGACTGCTTCTGCAGCTGCCACCAGCGGTGGTATCAAGGAAAATAATTAACCATCATCAAACTGGGCTTCACCAAATATTGACCAGCCGTCAGCGTGATAGTGAAAGGTGGAAGAAAACTTCTCGCTGGTCGCTGGATAAACCAACAGAAGGACGGACAAATTTCCATTTTCTGCCAAAGCGAACCCGACAGACGAGAGCCTTCCACTTGGTGCGCCGGGCGAGAGATTTGGGATAATCGATTTCGATCTGTTGGTCATCGAAAGCACAACTTGAAAGGAAACGCTCAATGAAAGAATAAAGCGAAGGAACTCGTTAGCGTAAGACATTTCAGCTAAACCGTTTCGTTTGCAAAAAAAAAAAATAGTTGGATACTATGGGGGGAAATGTTTACAACAACTTACACAGCTCAACCACAAACCACAGAGTTTATCTTAATCCGGTCGGAAATGGAATGAGAAAACTTTAAAGCACGTTACGAGAAAAAGTTGGTTGTTTTAAACCAACAAAAGTACCGACTACTTCCAAAATGAAATTGGATTCCAACATCGCTCCAGAGGAAATGGCACGATACCAGAAAAACGCTCGAAATCTTGCGTATGCTTCAGATGCAGTGCTATAGGAACGAAACTGATGTGCAGGGCGAAACACAAACGCAAGACAGATGAAAAGTAAAACACGTGTTGGCATGAAATTGGATCGGTACAACTATCAAGTTTTGGAATCCACTTTTCTCAATTTGTGAGAGTTCTTTGGATCGCTCAAAAACATGTTGTCTGCGCTATTGTAAGTACAACGACTGCACAACTCCTCATAATGTTATAGTATTTGCAATGTTGAAGGAAAAAACACGAAAGAATAGTAGACCCTTTTCTTGCTAGATTTTTTTTAAATTCTCAGCGTTGAATCTCTGTTTGCCTTGAGGGAAAACTGTCATATGACGATATGCTGTTGACCAAAGGAACGGATAACCGTCCAAGAGGATTAAAAACAAGTTCTGAAAAAACATAGACTAACATTTTTCTATTTTTTATACCAGAAAAAAAATAGACAGCGTTTTTTTCTTTGGTAAATAGCACGAGATTTGTGGCAAAATTTTAGCAGAATTCTTCCGTTTGACGTCCTTAAGAACATCAAAAGATCCTCAACATCCACGTATGAGTTCCAAAGTAAACAATTTTATTGAAGTTCCTCTTTTTCTCTAGACTTCTGCTTTCAACTACCCAACCTTGTAAGCTACACCATCAATAAAATACTGCGCGATCCCGAAACTGTTCGAAACATGGCCATCATAACCGCGGCTGTAGCTGACCTAACACACGCCTGAGCATGCATAACATTTTTCCAAACCATTTACATCTACGCACCGGCGCGAGGCTGGTATCATGAAGACATGAGAGGTTTACTTTTTTTGTTTCCTCTTTGCGTTCGTCGAGAAAATACGAATACATTCGAACGAAACATTCACTCCCGTAAGACAAATGGTACATGTCAGAATGGATTAATTGGAAGCCCCATAAACAGAACCGAGCCGATATGGTTGGTTCCCGGTCCGGTTGCACGGTGAGCTGTTGGGCATTTTTTCCCCTTAAAATCTCATTAACAAGGGATACATTACGACCTTCGCAACATTTTGGCAGCTAAAACCTAAATATTTAGACTCCCCAGATTCTACGGCGGACTCCACGGCATTTTGTTTTGGCCGTTAAAAAATATACTGCATTTGAAACAAAACCCTTCCTACGTATTAGGCAATTTCTCTTCGACTTTGAGTACAAAAAAAAAAGCTTGGGTAAGTTCACGAATTAAGCTAGCTGTGCTGTTAAAGGTTGGTTATCCGTGTTGTTGATAATTGTTTTGAGCATCGGCGTTGGTGTCTTTAACGTAAAAATCACTTTATTACACCACTGCAGAAACAATGTGATGCATTCGACTTTAAGAAAGATCGAAAGGCAAAGATTTGGCCTTCATTTTATACATGAATTGAAAGGACTAACACCCTCATGTAACGCTTTTTCTCGCCTGTCTAGACGCGAACACAATTTAACCGTAGCACGTAGTCCTTACACCCACGATCAGGTTCATGACACCATGCGGAACATAAGCGCCCGTGTTCAGTGCTTCAGAGCAGGGGCGCCCACGCGCCAGGACGAAGCGGAGCAGCCAGCGACACCAATAATTCGTCATTTGATGTAATCTTAATGGCACTTTCCTGTTGACTTGCTGCCATGCCACATCAGCGGCTAACAAACACCGGCAAAAACTAAACTCTACGCCCTACCCTCGACCCCTCGGTTGGCCCGTAATTAACATCGTATTAATAAAACATTTTATCACCTTTGTCCTTGCAGCGCGCGCACAAATGGGCAATCGGGAGCCGATGGAAACCAAAAAAAAGAAAGGGACCAAGAGTCGGTATGTTGAAATTGGGGCCTTGGAAGGTTTTGCTTTCCCATTCCATTCGATTCTGCCGTTGATAGCGCCAGAGCATCAAGTAAGGGTGCGCGCATGTTTCCCTTCTTATGTGCGAGGGAAGGAACTGTAAATTTCTTGCTTCCATCAATTATGCAATGCTCTTAGGTACATCGTGTTCTTCTCCTTTTGTCCTCCGAAAGGTGCTGGGTCTTTCTTTCCTGCTTTACCACTTAGCGACTCGTTGGGCGGCAGGAAGAGACAAGTGAGGCGCACTGAATTAAATGACATGCTTAATAGTGTACGTACACGAGGCGGCTAGCACGGGCAAACTCTATTTACGGCAGAAGGTAAGACCAAATAAGTAAAGAGAAACATCTTCTCTTTTTTACAGCTGGCAACGTACTTATCGTCTTGGCATGACATGCAGGTGTGCGACACCGGGCGTCTCCATTGGCGTTAATCTTCACTTGCTAACGAGCGGAAGCGCTGGAGACGGCGGTTGGTAATAGGCGAACATGAATTGAGTGTTCATAGCCCTATGAGTAGAAACTGTTTCACTTGTAGTCGCCACAAATCATTCGAAGACTCGGTCTTCTTGCACAGCAATAGGAGCGAACATCATGTCCTGGTTAGAGCCTAACCACTGAACGCAATCGAACGCTTATTCCCTAAACGGGTTTCTTTCTCCTTCGCCATCGCTCATTCTGCCCATCTGGAGCCATCGCTTGCAATCCGCTCGCCTTCTTGCTTATTCCGCTCGGAAGTATGCAGTTCACGATTTGCCGATTACGCAACGGGTTATGCAGGCGGGGATCCAATTGCCCCCACTTGGGCTGATGCTTCCGAAATCCTGGGCAAATATGAAGAGGTTTACTGTATTTCTATCATCTCCGTTCATCGCAGGCCCGTTGCACCCGGGAAGTCGCCACATTCAGCAACCGGGGCCTCCTCTAGGCCCGTTTCCTCCTCTACGGCAGGCGACAAACTGAATGCAAGTACACATAAATCGTCGAACGGAGGCGAGCGTAATCTGCATACGACAAGCGCCAAAGATAAGCGAGACAACGATTTGTCGGAAAATCTGACTACCATTTGACAAAGCACATTCTGCCGCCGGCAGTATCTCGGTTCCGGTTCGTACGGTATGGAACAATGCGAGACGAAATATGAATTTTAAGCACACAGTCCGCACACATCGGCTATTCATGGGACGCCGTTTTGAATACGGCAGCTGTGCTCGTTTAGTTTCATGCTAATCAGGACGTATGCTGTAAATAGCACCGCACAGAAAAGGGCTCAGGGCATTTACGCATGTCAAATTCTGCTGAGATAAATAATGTCACACTCCATTTTTACTTTTTCTACGTCTACGTCTTTTTTTTCTAATGGACGGGAGATTCAAATATTCAATACGATTGCAAGTGAATCCCCTTTCGATGTTTTAACACACTGATGATTCCCTTGAGGTACCGCTCCAACGAGGCTTTAGAACTACGTCACAATTGCCTACTTAACGAAGATATGTACCCAAGTACGTAAATTTCAGATCCATATACCTGAGCGAACAAGAATCCGACGGCAAGCTTTCCAATTGGCCACCGGGTTGAGATCGAGTAAACACGAACGCTAAGCAGTAGCAGCAATTTTCATGAAATTGAACTATCAAAATACCGTTCCGCCGGGTGCACATCCACCAAACAAACATGCCTGCACGGTCTTCGTTGCTTGCCTGGTGCCTACTCCTCCGTTCCTCTCCGATGCTCTTGGACATAAATGACCCATTTCCGCCAAAACAAGTTGGCCGGTGAGGCTAAGGCCAGAGTCGAGCAATTGATGCATAAACCTGACACAAACACGGAGCAAGACCCCACCGAAGGCGGTTCACGAGGTATAAGATACAGGGAACGATAATCGTGAAATTAAACACGAAATTTGTTTATCCATCCCGCGAGCTAATCGTTCTATTATGGTATGGTACTATTGCCGATACGCCTCCGACCGCTACTAGCTACATTTCGTTCATTTCGCTATGTGAAAATATCCATCGCACCGACGGGGCCAAAAATAATCGCCCGTCGGCGAGGGAACAGTTTTCGTGCTGTTCATTTGTTCCATTCAACAATCTGCACGTTTCCGCAAATGGCACGGCTTTGCGCACTGCCACTCGGCACCAAAGCTGGCCTGAAAAACGATCGGCCCGAGGCCAGCTGGGCACTCCCGGGAAGGAAAATCGTAACCACATTCTTTCGCCTCGGTTCCGTTCGAAGAGGCTTTCTTGGCACTGGCGAGGTTTAAGAAGAAGGGTTTCCTAGCGCAAGTTGAATCTACTGTGTAATGAGTTTTTTTTAATGGTCCATTCCTCACCGTTAAGAAGCGTAATATTTACAAAACAATTGCTTCGGGTTGTGACCAAGGTTGTTATAGAGTTCAATTTTCTCCGAACCAACCAACAGTTGATTTCTGACCTGCTTGTTTCTTTAAGAGACACGCATTTGTGTTTGTCTTTCTTGTTTCTTTCTCAAGCACGTTCGACGCTGTACTGAACTGCTGTCGTGTGTTTTCCGTCGGTAGGTAAAAAGCAGAAGTTAAAAATTAATTAATGCAGAATCTATTACACTTGTTCCGCTAAAGCGATCAGTGCGTTACAAAAAAAACCGTCAAAAAGACCCATGGTTTGCTCGCTCGTCGCTAGCCATCGCTAGAGGAACATGTCGATCGACAATGGGGTGGACCGGCTTGACAGGGTTCGTGTTAAGACTGTGCTTCATAGGATCATTTCTATAGGCAAGTTTTCACACTCTCACTACGCTAAGTGGAGTAAATCCTACCCACGATGAGGAGTCGGAGTGTCCGTCCTGGAGCGTGAAACTGGCGGACTCGGCTGCGTCTCTGACGCGCTGATCTTGCCTTGATGATCGGTTCCTTTACAAGGGTCGGACACATTCTGAGTGGTGTTTTTTGTAAAAGTTTGCCAGTGTTCTCAATTGAATGTGTATTCAGTGTTTTTGTTTGGACTTACAATTGGTTAATCACAAAAGCGATGATATGGGCATAGCTTAATTGTAAATGTTTAATATTTTCCTTTAACGATAATGTCGTGTTCATATCAAAATGATAAGGCCCTAGAATCTTGACCGATAGTTTTAAATAAATTCGGATTATGTTAGCTTACGCGTACACTGATCTTTATTTATGATTTTTTTTAGTTAAGTTTATGTTCAGTAATGCTTGAATTCGCATTTTATTCATTGCACAAATGTGTGGAAATGTAATGTATAAAACAAACTATCTCTTTCTAAACAACAAATTTTGGAGATTTATAGCTACAAACATCTCTGATTATTGTAATCTGTTTCAATGCGAACACGTTTGTTTGGATTTGCCAACACAGATCGTGTTTTGCTTGTAACTTTTTCCAGTTGTTTTTTTTTTTGTTCATTAAATATTGCCAACTTATTTTCATCATCATCATCATTAAATCATCATCTAACTCCATTGGGAAAAAAAATAATTTTTGAATTGTGATTATTGAATTGGAAATTCAAAAGCGTTCCCTGAACATACCGTTTTCCTAGAATCTCTTGCTCTTGCAAGTCAATTTCCCAAAAAAAAAGTATGTCCCTGAACGGTGTGTGGTTAAAATGTTCCGAAGAGTTTGGGTCACCTGCTATGCACTTTACGAAATCACATTTTCTCCAACATGACCGTTTGAACACAGGGTGATGAAAAGATTGTTTCGTCTCCTATGTCTGGGTTTACCAACTCACTTCCCCTTTCCTCGCGCTCACATGCAATTACGTGAACATTTTCGTTTCTAAACCACTCATTTGCCCGGTGTTCTAATTTTATTTTCCCTCGAATCTTCCGGGAGCGAACGGTGCACCCCGTCATTCTCTCTCCCTCCTCCTGCGGCGAAGCATGATTTTACTTCTCCGAAGGCATTTTCTTTACAACACCCGTAACAGGTGTTTGGATTTTATTAATAAATAATTTATGTCATGGTTTGCTCACAATCGTGCCGGGTACGCCGGGACCGCTGCTTACGCAAAAGAAAAGTATTTGACACAGCCGGGCTGTACTGAGCCGGGTAAAGTGCAGGATAGGAGACGGAAAACATTAAAACAACCATATCGTGGCTATGCTGGGAAGTTTCCGCTGCGCGCTAGCATTTTGTCCGTGCAACCGTTGCTTGCCTGTTACCATCGATCCACTTCCTGTACGTGCCATGCTTAATTTTATTTTGACGACTCCAACGGTTCTAAAAAGAAAAAAAAAACGTCGAAGCACCCAAACAGGGCGAACGTCAGGAGCAAGTGAAGAGAATTAATTAAACAATTGTTCACGCTTTGCCTGCGGTGTTATGGTTTTATGATGACGAAGAAATTTACCACTAGGTGCAAGTTTTCCCTCCGGCCCACTGGAATAAGGACTAATAGCGAAACAACTACTTGTTGACGAGGAATTTCTACCTCCCCCGGGTAGCGAGGAGGCGACGACAAGAACAACGACGTTCGGGGTACGAAACAGCAATTACGAAGTTCGGTCATAAAAAAAGTCCAACAACTTTCTGTCAACCTGGGGCATGATTTCACGGATCGAGTGAAGCATCTTGAAGAATGAAAACGATGAATATCGCCATAGCTTTTTTTTTTACTCGTCATCTTCAGCCCTTTCCAGTTCTCTGTCCCCCATTCCCCCTGCTCGCACAATGCTCAACGAGGGAATTGAAGTTTGAACGAGTTTTCCCGGCAACCCATATAATACGCGAGGAACATAAACATAAAAGAAAAAAAAAAGAAACTAGCGCCATAAATCAATTCGACACATGGTGCTGTCGGAACATTTTTGCACGCTTTTCCAATCTACACACACCGCCCGGCACTTTCAGCGCACTGACACGTGGAACGGATTTATTTGAATATTTTCCACCGCGTTGAATCGAATGGAAAAGTGACATTTCTAACTCGACGTTTACCAACGGAAGAGGGTCCTTGGTACCTACATCTAATTTGGATATAAGATACCGTGCCACGGTAGACACGAGAGCGCGATAAATCATACTTTCACCAGAACAATAACATAAGATACATCACCCCATTTTCTTGTGCGCGTCGGCTTGGACATGCCACCAGTTATGAGTACTGTGAAAGTATTGATTGAAATTTATTCATCCCATGCGGATTATTTGTGACTATGAATTCATTGCCTTTATGCAATTGATCACGTAAACTTCGGTAGTAACGAAAGCGAGTTAGAGATAAATCTTCCCCATGGAAGTGGTTTTTGATAGGAGTTAACAAATCGTTACCATCTGGGAAACTATCCAACATCAATAGCGCCTTTCATGTATGACCAATTTCGTCGCACGTTGGTTGTGTCGCCCTTTGAGCCATTCGTGACACTTTTCGCAACCGTGAAGAAGAACAGGTGTATATTTATAAATAAGCGTTCGTTTTAGCGTCGCACTGCTGCTCATTTTAAAGCCGCATGATGATTAAGATGGTGACCATGAGAGAGAGAAAAAAAGGCAGGTCAGAAGCAAAAATATCATTTCCTCTGTAAGCGCAATAGCGCTATAGCTAACGCACCCCCGGCGAGTCGCAACTCACCAACGAAGCCAAGTTCATTCCCTTTTCGTTACGTTCCAGTTGTTTAAGGTTTCGTTCACGCTTCACCAGATCGCCTCACCATCCAGCCAGCTCTTACCATCTTCCCTCGCGAGACCCGATCGTGTCCTGGTCGAGAGAAGGGAAAAGGTCGTTGTGCGTGTTCGATCGGTCGTGCGGTTTTACATTTCCCGTGCTTCTGGGCACGATGAAGTGGAAAATGTCTTTCCCAGCGGACGTTGGTCCTTCCTAGTTCTCTCTCTCTCACACTCTCTCCCTCTCTTTCTCTCTTTATTGAACTATAAGGAAGACGCCCAACAAGTTTACCCCACTGGCAATCCAGCAACATAATAGCTTACCGAATGACGCGAGTGCAAACGCCACCTTTCTTCTCCCACTTAAAGCAATGACAGCTGGAACGGAGTCACTGCTAACGAACGCCAGTTTCCAGTTTTATTACAGCTTTTATGAATCTTCTTACCGAGGACGCGGCAAAATAAAATCCGTAAAAGAATACCGCAGCACCGTCCAATATGGCAGCTGGACAGAGCGAAAAAAAAAAAATACCGACGGCACAGAGACATTCTGAATCATAGCATCGGTCCGACCGGAAGTTGACAGTAAGAGCACGTTTTCCTGATCTAGAATTTTCTCAGAAAGTATAAGTTCGGAGAAATAGATTTATCACAACAGCTCAACTATGGACCCTCATGTGAAAGTGATCGGATCTATATTCGAGCTTGGTTTCTGTTTCGAGTAAACCTGGAATTTATGAACCATGCATGTTTAACATTGCATATATCAGGGTCAAGCATCAACTGCATCACTCAAAGAACAAAGCTACAAAGTGGAAAGAGGAAAAGGAAATTCAGATCCATTTGCAAGTTGGACAAGTCTGCACAAAAATGTTGTAACTATGAATTGTGTAAAAATGATTTTATTATTTAGAAGAGCTCTCAAAAGAGCAGAAAGGAAATTCAAGGTGAAATTTGCCAAAACGAACCTCAAATTCTGTAAAAGATAGGTAATTTACGTTGCCATTTCTCATTGTATATATGTGAGGAGAAAACTTATAGCAATATGAACAATATTCCTGAACTTAAATACACCTCAACTATCATGTGAACACAATGATTTACGATAAAATGGTTAATGAATCAAACTTGATAAAAAAAATAAATTCTCAGACACCGCGAGGGAAACAAATTCAGTGTTCTCTGATAATTATGCGCCTGTCACGGTTATGTGCGGCGCCGCATAGAGCTGAACGTGGTCGAAAGCGAGAGAGAGAGCGCACTTTTGTAGGGTTCCGCGAGAGAAGTCGTTCTTTTTCGCTCTCTTACAGCTTAGCTCGCAGATGAGCTGTCAGCAACAGACCGCGTCGACCGCATGGTTACGAGCTTGAGCCACGTGCTGCAATGTTTTGTTTTGACCAGGCAGCATGCTCAAGATCTAATCAGAGAATACCTACTTCACGCATTTCCACGGCGTTCAATCTAAAGTAAACGAAAATTACGTCACTCAGGTACTGCCAGGTAGCTATATGCTAAATGCTTGGAATAGCTTACAAAATTCGTATTACCGACGAAAAAAAAAACGGTTTCCTTTCTTTTGCTTTGATACGTTTGTACAGCATGCGAGGTGAGAGGCGTACAATACATGCAGCATGCGGGTTCCCTTTTGAATCAGCTCTCACCCCAGGTTATTCGGCGGTGTGAGCTGTAGCCTCGGCATCGCATTAGAAAACCCTTCAACCAATACTATCAAACAAACCCATGGTTTGCTCGCTCGTCGCTAGCCATCGCTAGAGGAACATGTCGATCGACAATGGGGTGGACCGGCTTGACAGGGTTCGAGTTAAGACTGTGCTTCATAGGATCATTTCTATAGGCAAGTTTTCACACTACTACTACGCAAAGTGGAGTAATTCCTACCCACGATGATGAGTCGGAGTGTCCGTCCTGGAGCGTGAAACTGGCGGACTCGGCTGCGTCTCTGACGCGCTGATCTTGCCTTGATGATCGGTTCCTTTACAAGGGTCGGACACATTCTGAGTGGTGTAATTTTTTTTAAATACAACCTTAACAATATCCCTAGCCTACTAATAAGCAACAATACATAGTCCTATGTAACGGTTGAAAATTTTCAACTTAACCCAAAACAGCCAAAATTAAACCTTACAATCAACCTTTTAAGAAGTACTGAAAAGGAAAAAAAGGTCTAAACCCTTCCATACAAAAACAATTCTTCCAAGCAATGTAATCCTTGTTACTCAGGTATAACCTTAGGACATTTTCATGAAAAAGGTATGATTTTTTAACGCATCACATCTAACCGCCTACGTACACATACCGTAAGGCCAGTTAAAAATCAGTGCTTTGCTTCTCAAAAACACGACACTACAGCATAAAACTTTTCGTAACCTTCGTTTCAAACCACGGCCAAACAACATATGCCCTCATCATCGGAATACCACAGTCTTGCCATGGCAAACGTGTGCCACAAAACAGCAGTGAGTTGCCTTTGTCTGGGCAAACCGTGTCATCGTTACGGGAAGCACTGTCTGGGGTCAGCTTACCTCGGGCGTGCTACAGACACATCATCATCATCATCACGAACAGCGGGGCGAAAGACGAGATGAAAACGTTAGTGCGATGTGATAAAAGGTAGGAAAACATTCCTCTGATGGAAATGATCCTTCCGAGAACAATCCTACGATGGCGTTGGATTAGGTCGTCCGATGTAATGAATGTTATCTTCTGCTTCACGCTGCCGGTGGAGTCACATATCGTATCACCAAACTTGTGGAGCCCACCCTAGTTGGGGTGAAAAAGTCTTCAACCAGAGTGCTGCCGTAGGCGGACACTTAATGGTGAAAAGCGGGAAATTTCTTTTACAAAGCAATTGATTCACAACCTTAAGAAACACTCACCAACAAACAAATATTATACCGCTTGTTTGCACGTGATGTATTTGCAGGTTATCTAATCTATGCCCTCAAAACTCCCAAGTTACATACCGGACAGAACGATTTTAAAAATCACTCTTCCAACTTTTTGGGCGATCTTTGCGTTTATCGATATTGGAATTGATTTCCGTGAAAACGAAATGAATCCACTAAAATCAACACGACCGAACTAATTTGATGACTGTACGTAAATTACAAATAAATATTTTTTTCAATACCAAATCATTGCCTTCCACTTCCTTGCTTGACTTCTGTAAAATGATTCACTCTGTCGGCGACGGACGCATTGCCCGATCAAAATATTTAGGGTATGGTCAAAAACAGCGCGCGTCAGCCGATTGTTCAAGATCGTCCGACGACGGTGGACGGTTTGGGAAACAATTTTACTAGGTTAAGTTTATCGAAAGAACTAGGTTAAGGTACGGCAGCGATATGCTGACCAAGTAAATTGTAAGCCAGCGATGGCCGTAGAGTTATGTTTAATGTAAGAGGGAGGCAGCAATAGTTTTGTTACTATTGTTGCTATCCAGGAAATAGCAATTAAGCACTATATATACGCCGTGGATAGACCAATAAAGTTGTCATTCGAGCTCACGACCAGAACAGGTGTCTCGTTTTTGATCAGAACTCAAGTCGGAAGGAATTACCGCCGGTCTTGTTTTCAAATTTGAAGCCCTTGAGGTTTCTTCACACTCCGTGCAATCGTTCGCACAACATGCTAATAAATTTAATTTTATCATTTAGTGCCATAGTCGGAAAAGCTTCCTTTTGGGTATGCGTTCATCTGCCCTTTCATTGCGCATCAATTGAGGACACCAGCGGGTACGCTGAGATTATCGACACAAAACCCAGTTTCCACGTGTCAATCAATATGTGCAGTTCATGTCGTTTTTATGCCCCGCGGCTAATTGGAAATCCTCGTAATACATTCCGGGTACTGATTTTCACCATAAAAATCAGAGTAATCAAAGTGCAGATGGGGCGAAACCCCCGACCTCCAACAGAGTCGGGAAATCGATTTAAAAAAAAACACCAGACCTCAACGTTGTTAAGCCCTTGTTGTCACCCGTTGATTACCCAATTGTGGTCGATTGTTCGGCTTTTTGCGTTTAAGTGATTAATGGTAGTGACTGTTTCGGCCGATCGGATCGAGCACGGTCTGGTCTGCTCGCCATGACTCCCACAAGCAAACCCAAGCATGGGATGTGCGTATGGTGCAGTCTACTAGTGACCGTACCAGTGGTTTAGGCGCAATAGCTTAGCAAATCATCGCTGACCCCCAACCGATACGTCCCGGCAGCAAATGACGCTTCATTAGGATCGTTAAAGGTAAATGTTGTGGGCCATTAGCATGTTGTTTCGAATAACAATCAGGACCTAGCGCAAGAGGAGCCTGCACTCATTAGCATGCATGACTGCTTCCCAGTGAATGAGCCCGGTAGCAATTTTCATTTCATGGCGAGCACTATATAATGGAAAGGGAGTAACCGCTGTTGCAACACTGTAGAAAATACCTACGATTAAGTTGACGTGTTATACCAATGCACTGGAAATGGTACTATGTCGTCGGAAAGAAGAAAAATGTCTTTGTCTATAGTATTCAGATGTTAGAGGTCTCATCAAATTTTGTCTGCAGCATACGACGCGAATAAAACGGGCTCACAATTCTTAATTAACGTACATGCAATTGAGGCATGTTACGAAAAGTAAAGATTCTTGTCTCTGTTCACAGTTGCGTTGTAATGTAGACAGTTTCTACCACAACCGCATTCATTATAATCGTATTCGGTTTTATTTCATTACAGCTTCAGCATCACCATCCCCCAAGCGCAGAACGTTTCCATGTTTGTCTCTCTATGTTCTTTCCTCTCTTTCCATCAGCATAACATATGGTTATTTCGCCTAAGGGAATGAAATAAGAGTTTTTTTTTTTTTGCGGAACTTCTTCTACCTCTTAATCATAAATGTACACCTTGAAACACCCCGTCCGTCCTGTGGTTTCCCGGCAGTCAGTTTGCTGTTTAAGTTGACTCAAAAACCGATCCTAGCAGACTCTTTACTGTCATACTTTGAGAAAACGTTGACGTGGGCTGAATAGAATCGCTCCAAACAACGAGAAAACAAAATATTATGGACACTCTGCTGGAAATGCAAGATTGGTGAAAGGAAAAGAAAAAGAACACGTTATAAAAAGCACAAAACATGGTACATCCCTTAAAGGAGCCACCGATTATGATGCAAATGAAAAGGCTGGATTCACCGAAGCAGTCCACCTGGTACCGATGCATCCAAATCCCCTTCCACTTCGAAATCTCCAGCCATGTCACTTTGCGCTCCAACACGACTTTAGCATCATCACCATCACCCATCAAGCGGAGCACCGGCCCCCGCAAAACATGTGCTCGAAAAGGATGGAAGCTTGTTCAACATAACCTTACTTCATCCCGATGGCGATGGCGACAGGAAGAAGCGGTCATAAGTAAGGATTGAAGCGTCCCAGCCCCGAGTGGGGGGGCGTAATGCTCGGAGGAGGAAGCTTTCAGCCTGGGGATTTGTTGTATCAACAAGAGTATGTAAACACTAGGGCAGCAATCTGGGCGCACAAGAAACACGCCGCTAGGAGTGGAGAGGCTCGATGCTGCCGGCGCTGGTGACGATGATACTTTTTCTCCGCTCGAAGCTTCGGAAAAGCCAGGAATAGGCTACATTTAACTAAAGCAAATGAGACATGCAGAGAGACGGAGCCGCATGCAAAGGAATGAAAAGACCGTCCGTCCGATCCGACATCCCCGCGGGTGGCAGAGGGCTAGCCTAAGGCGAGAAACAGGGAGCGAGCGCAAGGAAAAGTGTAGCACGGTGGAAAATCTAGTTCAAGAGCATATTTTGTGCAACTCGTTTGAAGTGACTCGTTTGGCTTCAAGCGGCGTGTACATAAGGACTTCTTGCGACGCTCCGAGAAATGCCATGCGAGCGACCGAAAAGGGCCGACTTGGGAGGAGTGCGACGACAATCCTATAACTTCCACATGTAGACGTGTGTTTGAGGGGAGATGGAAGGATTACAATAGGGCTTGAATCATACTCCCTGCCGCCAGTTCCGAGCCCTCTTATATTGGTGGGTTTAACGGTGGCATTCCACGCGTTATAGTTGTGGAAAACTCAGGAAATGGCTTTTCATTTTTGTTGCTTGCTGCTTTGGTTATGAATGAGAAGTAATATCGCTTTCAAATGTCAACCAAACCGCGCAGGAGGATGCAATATTAATGATGAAGAAAAAACACCCTTTTCCTCGTATAAACGGTATCACGATCTGAATACTAATTAATTCTATTTGCTAGATTCTATCGTCTCGTTGAATTTATTTATTACATTACCTACCAAGTGCATGTCCAACCAATCAGCTTTAGTGAGCTGCTGCGTTCGTGCGAATATTGAGCAAACAGCATTATCCGTTGTTGGCAGAACCAGAGAAAACCTCCCGTCCCGCCCTATCATCGCTTCTGGGACGACAGCCGCTGCTCGGTTGAAAACCAAGCCCAGGGTAACCCGATAACGCAGGTGGCTGCCGCTGCGTGTGGCTGCAAATCGATCACCTCGGAATGCACGCAAATGGTGGCGTGTTACGCGATACCGTAGGCATGCACCGGGCGTATGTTGACTGCGGTTTTCCGACGGCCACAACGGCAGCATCACCTACACCTACTGTGGAGGCCAGCATCCCGATGTTCAGTTCAGAACGCGAGCTCGCCATTGTCGCGCCAGAGATACTGTTGCTCTCTGGGACGGGAAAAACGTGCACCAGCGTCTCTGAGCCGCTCGGCTCGCGGCAAAACCAAACTTCGATCCCGGGCCGTCAGTCAGCTTGGTGTGGATTTTACACGGTCGGATTAGCTTTGCGGTTATCTGCGGGCGCTTGTGGGACCACCGGGTGGTGCCGATTTCCTTTCCCTTTGCATGGTTTGGCACGAGCGCACCGAGAGCACATTGTCTTCCCCTGCCTCTACGGTCACCTTCCGCATCCTGGCCCAGCCGGACGATGCTAGAGGACGCGGCCTGCGCCTGGCGAAACTCATTGCGGAAAGTGATTGCAAAAACCAACCAGCTTGCACCACGGACATCATTTTGCCAGAAGATTTGATGGCCCGCTTCTGCTAAACTGCTTCTGTTGCTGCTCCTGCTGCTGCTGCTGCAGTTCGCCGAAGGAATGCAGGGAGGAAATGTTGATTAAAAATCCTAGCTATCCTCATTAGAACCGCAGCATCCTTCACAAGCGCCCCGTAAAGCTGGGAGCAGCGCATCAAAGGCCCGGGAAAGAAAATTGAAAAAACCCTCCCTCTGTCTCCAGCTGGGTCAGAATGGATGATGAAAACTGTTGCTCGGCATATGGCCGGTGGTCAGGACCGGCAGAATGTGCAAAAGACCAACAGAAAATCAATAACCCACATAATGCGAGAAGGCAGCGCCATCCATCGTTCGGTGGTTCGCTTTTCTCGCCAACTTGGAATCCTTTCCGCCCTGTAAACTCTCCACCTAGGGCTGCTCCGTTCGCCATAGCCTAACACTGCTACAGCTGCATTGACTCGCTTTCCAAAAGGTCCAATCAATTCGTTCGCCCCCATCCCGTGCAAATAATCCTTCGATGCGGTGGTTTCCTACGCGTCGCTTCGTTGCTCGTCTCTTGTGGATGATACCGATGCTGGATAAATCGAGAACCCTCAAAATTCTCTACCGGTTCGCAACATTCAGAGCACTTTTGCCACGGTCGATTGGACTGCTTTCGCGCGGGAAAAAAACACATCTCCCACAAACTAAAACCGTTTCTCGAAACTTCAGGCGATGCTCAGAGGAAAATCGTTGTCCAGTGGAGCACCTTCCTTCCTGTAAAAACGGGGCAAAAGATGGTAAAGAAGCTTGTAACAATACTTCAAACGGAGCACCCAGAAGAACCGCTTCGTCGAAACGATCGGCGTAAAAACCCTGAAGGGAAGCACAGTGCGCACTGGGACGGAGGCGCTTCAATTGCTGTCGTTTTGGTCAATTTATGGCGATAAAAAAAAATGGAAAGGAAACGTTTACAAAACTGGAAAGAAAATAAATGCCACTGTAATCGCTGCCCGGCCATGAATTATTGCGGCCATTCGCTGGGGTCGTGCCGGGGCCAGGTCCGAAACAATGCCAGCTTACTTTCACCCACACGAGCCGAGTGTAGTTAAGATGTCCGGTTGGGTCGGATTCGAGCAAGACGAGACCTGTCCGTTTCCCTTGAAGACCAAAGCCTGACTTCACACAATCAACGCGAGCGCACGGCGAGAGCGGACTTACATCAAAGCCGGCGAGGCTGATTAACTTGTCAAAATATTGCACTCGTCGGAAAGCAGCGTTCCATCAAACTTCGAGTGAGCGCGTTGCACTCAGATTAAGGCCGTCGTGTCACGCGGAATAACTAGCCCGTCGGTACCGTTTATCGTGCAGCGCCGCAATCGAGCCGTCAGCTGAGGAATTCAGCGTACCTATTGTGGATGGAAATTCAGCCCACCCTTGACGGGGCTTTATGGGTGCCGCTTCCCTGGTCATACATTTATGCAGTAATGCAAATAAATTCCCGCACGTCGAAAGTGAGGAAAATTATTCGCACCATGGAAGGTCGACTATCGAATGAAAGGACCCGATGAAGAAGGGGGAAATACAGTCAATAAAAGGCGCACACTTACCTCGTCCCATTTGATGAACTTCTCGCCGTCCTGCAGCGCTTTCGGGACGTCCATGATGCCCAGCTTGACGGCCGTTGGATTATTCATGGCCACCGCCGTCGTGCCGGCCGAGTTGGGCGGCTGCGAGGAGCTGTTGCCACCGGTGGCACTGGCGGATGCTGCGGTGCGCGGAGAGCAGGTCTGCGGGGACTGCTGCTTGCCGTCCACGCCGGGCGTTGCACTTCCGGCCGACAACATCTTCGTGATGGGGAATGTCGGGACGAGAACACGTGGGAAAAGCTGCCCCGAATGAGATAATTCGATCAGTGGCCCAAAACCGGATGCCTCACGCACGCACGCACGCTGCCGGGTGGACGCGAACACTTACACGGGTGGAGAAAACGAAGGAGGACGATCTTTTATTTTAAAGCTCCCCCCCGCGCCCGCAAAACGTAGAAATGGTTTGGCAAGCACACAAACACACGGCCAGGCAAACAACTTTCGCAATTCGGTCACAAAATGAATCACTCGGCTACAAAGTTTTCGGAAAAATAATCACTTCCCACAAGGTCACGCACACGCACCGAATTTTATTCGCACCCAACCCCCCCTTCGGGAGCACGCGCACTAACGCACCGATACCACGCAATGACACACGTGCGCGCCTCACAACGACAACCCGCTCGCCATTGTGGCGGTTTCAATTAATATTTACACCGAATTGAACACATTTTCAATTAATCACCGCCTCGCAAAGCCGCCCTCCGAGCCAACGCCCGGAACCAGTCCAGTATCATTCAAATCCGGGCAACCACGCACGTTCTCTGTGTGAAAAAAAAACTCCCAAAGCAACTTCAGTCCGACTTTTCCGACGACCAGCCGACAATGCAGAATAAAAAATCTGAAATATTAAAACAAAACAGAAAACAATATTAGAAAGCGGTAAGGCTTGTGTACATGAAGCGAAAACAAACTTTTACATAACTCTGCAATGTCGTCAGTGAAACTCATTTCAACTCAAACTTTTTTCTTCTCCATTTTTTTGTAAGGTTAGCGAAAAAGTTATTCGCATAAAGTTTGAAAAACGTTTTCGCTTATTATTGGGTTTCGAACGAGAAGAGTATTGTTCCGGAAATATCTTTAAATGTAAATTCCATGGCCGAAGACAATTGATTGGAATTAAAACTATTAATTTTGGTAAGCACAAATCCAAAGGTCTAAAAATCAGAAATTCGGTGATCGTTTTGTGGTGAACTCAAGGACAGCTGATTGACTTGGACTTTTGACAGCGCTGTAAGCTATGGGACGCCTGAACTAGACATATATGGCTTATAAGCACTATAGTGCAGTCCCATAGAGAGCTATCCTCGAAATGCGTCGCTTGGGATAACCTCACTGCTGTTCTTTTAACATCCTGCGCTCAGTACTCAAAGCACCTCATATGGTAACATACATATGGTATATACATATCCTAACCGACTGAACTCGGCTCGGTTGTCCGACTGACCTCGGCCTCAAACATTCGTCGGTTTCGCAGAGG
This sequence comes from Anopheles atroparvus, assembly GCA_914969975.1. Classification (NCBI taxonomy): domain Eukaryota; kingdom Metazoa; phylum Arthropoda; class Insecta; order Diptera; family Culicidae; genus Anopheles; species Anopheles atroparvus. The sequence continues at coordinate 24,665,340 of CAJZCY010000003.1, read as the reverse complement.
TCTACTAGGAGCCAAGAACCCAACTTGACCTAGAATTTGAGGGGCATCTATTTGACCTGTCAGAACTTAATGTAGGAACGCACATTGAGCCATTTTTCTTCTTAGTTCTAAACTGTACAGAACAAACAACAAGCATCTTACAGGATACGACGGACGCGGATAACGACTTGACCACGGTAGACGGTAATACATGACGCAAGTGATCCTTTTTTGAATTGTTTCGATTCGCTCGATTTTAGAGCTTTGGTCTGGCGACCACACAGTACACGCAAACTCCAGGATCGGACGAACTAGCGAGCAATACAAAGATTTAAGGGAGTACGGATCCTTAAAACTAACACAGACCCTCAAGACGAAACCCATTATTTGATGTTTGTACGATGAATGCTTGTGTTTTAAAGTTTGCGCTTCGGATGCGGATGAAGGGACATGGGTGGTGAAAAATGAGTGTTTTCCTTATCACGTTATAGATGTTCCGGTTTTCAATTCGGGCCAGTGCAATTATGAAAGTGTCCATTTAATCCTCTAGATCAATCCAGTTGCACGTCTCGATGAAAAGAAGAAATGAATTGCACCGAACGCTTGGTTTATGGTTCGCTCTGAAACATCCTTTGAATGATGAGGTATCGGGCCGACGGAAAAACCAACGCCCATCCTTTTACGAGTTACGTACCCCTGGGCTTCGTTATCAAAGACCGAGCCCCGTCCGATGGGAACGAGTCCGGATTTGTTCGCAGGCAACGAGTGATTGAAGCAGAAGAATGCGATGCAATCGGTTGCGATGGGTCCATAACGGGACCGAGGGGTGGCAAATGCTAATGCAAATGCAATTTAATTTATGCAAACGACAGCGTAAACTCTAGCGAACACTCTTTGCCGGGACGCGTCTTCTGGGTCGAGGTAGTTCGTGCCTTTCAATGCACCATCGCCCATCGAACGCACCGCCATTAATGGGTCCACCCACCACCGTTCGAGTGAGGAAAGAAAAAAAACCCATCACCAGGAACATCCAGCATCGCGCACCGGGCACCGCAAAAGTTTCCCGTCACGAGGAAATGAGTGCAAACCCGAACGCACCCGATAACTATCGCCCCGGTAGGACGACGATTGCCCCATTAGGCAACGATCTCCGGCGGGGAAGCAAACTAATTCAATCGTGGGTGTAGGTGGTGGCGCTGATTTATGGGCCCGCGGCGGAAATCGGCGGTGGCATGCGGGAGGAATGAAACTAAAAAGAAAATAAATTATGTCCTCCAGCGTACCGACACCATCGGTAAGGAGTTTCGTAAGGTGAAATCGTCAAGATGGAGCGGGGTCGATGAAGAAAGCGAGAGAGGTCCGTCCATACAGTGCCTGATAGCCAGCCGGTGGATGTGAGGAAAAAAGAACCGTGTGTCCCTGGACTGCTTGTTGCTGTTAACAGCCCGATATCCTGCACCGGCCACCGTCTTCGTTCGGTACGGCGCAACCCTCGCCGCAAATGGGCAACGGCTGAGTTAAGGCGGTGTTGGGGTGATGGCAGCACGAGGAGCAGCGTCTTCTTTTCAACCCCACAAGATGCCCGCATGGAACCGGCAGGGGCCGCTAACTAAGTGATTGATGATGAATGGGCGTCAGTCGTGCAGGGCCGGATGGGAAGATTTGATTTGCGACGCATGAATGTTGGGCGGATTTATTTTTCCTTTCCAAGCCCCATTCGATCTCAGGCCCGCTCGGACGAGCTCGGTGGCGAACAAGTGGCGGGAAGGAAATGGCATTTTTAAATCGTTCCGTCACACTGACAGCTAGACGAGTATTCATTTTTCACGTTCGCGTGCACATGTGAAAAGTGCTAACGAAAGCGAGGTTCCTTTTTTTATCGCTACGGGACACAAATATTTGCACATTTTGTCCTTTCTTTTATCGCCCTTTTCGATCTTCTTCTTCTTCTTACTAAAAATAAAAAAATGAAATTAATAGGCAACACTTCTCGCGCAACGGTAAGGTCAAGTGGCGGAGTATCTTCAGGGCAGAAACCGGAAATGACTCAAGCACCATTTTTCCCCAAACCCATCTCGACACGTCCTCATCAACGCTTTGCATCTAAATTCATCTGTCCGTCACCAAAACACGGTCCCCGTCGGCCTCATCCGGCTTCAAATTATCCTTCTCACTGTCATCCTTCCCGAGCACGCCGTTCGTCCGGTCACCTGTTCGATGACGACGGTGCCGTCGTAACGTACGGTATCCGGTTTCTTCCCCGGACGGCGGGCGAGTAAACAACAGAATAGTATCCCCGGCGACCGGACGAACAGCCGGCGAGACAACTCTGACACATGAAGAAAGGGGGGAAAAGATTTCACTAATAAACCCATCAACGTGTACGTCGCCAAGGAGCTATCATGTTTTGGGACCACCGCACCTTGGAATGGCGCCTTCACGGGTCTGTGGCGTCGGCGTTTCGCTTCACCGGTGGCTTCACCGGTTCGCACATGTGTGCGAATGAAATGGAAACGTGTCCGCGTCGACAAAATGTGCATTAAGCATGGATCCAAAATTTTGCGAAACCATCTGCGCCATGGTCGGTACTGCTTCGTTTTCTACCTAAGGGCAAAACATACGTTTATCCCCGCTGAACGAACACGTCCCCAAAACGGGCCAACCGGAAATGGCAAGCTGTAAAACACACGTAGCCCTAACCGAAAGCTCCCTTTCCCGTTGAATCCATCGCTTCTCGCCTGGCGCCAGCCGTATGGCCTTCCCGAAGGGCAACGGTTTTGAAAAAAGTTGTATCAACCAAGCATCGTTTACCAGCGCAAATGGGCAAGAAAATGGGCTCTTACGTTTTTGGGCAGAAATGTGGCGAAAAAACGACCCAATCGGTTCGATTGCTCGCCACCGGACGATTGCGTAATGTGCGCTACGAACCGTTTCCCACGGAAACCTGCCGAGCGTTAATGCACAGGCTCTTATTTTCCATCGCACCAGCCTTCGCTACTCCCAGATGTTGTGGGGTTTGGAGATATGGAGGGAAGCAGAAGAAGCTCAGCCAGCCACTATCATCATACACACGAGGCGAACGCTGATGCTGTGTGGTTAGCGAAAAAGGTGTGTACCGTCGCTACCATAAATCGACCTGCTGCGTTGTTGTTGTGTCCAACCTGCCCGGCCTGCTGCCCCCACCCTCCCCGCCCTGCAGCAGGCAGCTCGATTTGTGCGCCCGCACTTTGACAGATTTGAAATGGATCCATCATCGTCGAGCCTCCGTTTTCACACACGAGCTACCGCGGGCGAAAAATCGCGAACGCAAAGCGAACTTACCTCTCCGCGCACAGCAGCGCCTTGTCAATGCCATTTATAGAAACACGAGCCCGTCGACGTCGGTAAGGTGAGCAACGGGTGCACAGGACGGGCCCGTGGCAATCGGGCACCGCAAGCAACAAACTCCCCCCTTTCGGCCAAGAAGCCCGAGAAGCTGGGCTAATTGAAAATTGCTCTCGCCGGGCACCGTCGGAAAGACAGAGACAGGTCCCCCCTTTTTCATGGATCGTTGGCACAAGATGGAACGGCAAATGGGGAAGCTTCCCACTCCTCCCTCTGCCCCTCGGCCGCTTCTGGGACCCCGCCGCTTGATTGATGGAGCGTGCCAAGGCGGATCTTCTAATGAAATACCTTTCACCGACCAGGCGCTTTGAACCGGGTGACACACACTCTCTCCAGTAAAAAGGGGACAACCGAGGTGCTCTCGTTGCGATCGATGTGTCGCTGGAGACGAGAGCGGCGGGTGGTATTATTAGAATACATTTCCCGAGCCTTCCAACCGATCTATGGTCTTCTTTCAACGAATGTGGTTTGGATTGAACTATTTGAATGTCTGATTCCTTGGGTAAACAAGTTCAAAGGGATTATGCTTTCCCGCCTGCAGAAATATGTGAGCGTACCTTTGTCGAGGCAGGTTGATTTGCAGAATTTCAACATCTGAAACCCTCAATCCAATTTCATACCATAGAAAAGGCTTATGGAACATATTTATAAATTGTGGAAACACTTTCCTTAGAGCCTCACAAACGGTAATCTCCCCGTTAAAAGATCCCAACGGTATACGAACAGGGAAAATCTAGTAAACCCTGATGAATTTTCCATTTCAACTAACAGGAAAGAAAGCAGAAGAATTCATCCACAGCTCCCCGGCTGCATCGTATGATTTTGCTCTAACGGCAATGTGCATCGAACGCATAATCGATCAGCAATGATTGTGCTGCGCCGGTCCCTTTGGATGAAAGTTATTCAGAAATGGCAAATAAAATTTTTAACGGGTAAATTGTTCGACAGTAGCTCGAATGTTCAGCGAATTGCTGCTTTTTTGCCGTTCAAGAAAAAAAAAGAAAAATTTATCGACTTGGACTAGCGTGCTGGAAGCAGGAAATGAGAATTTTTATTTTTTGCCTCTTGTACCGAATCTGCTGATGAGAAATGGTGCACAAATTCAACCATCCTCTTGCAGGACACAGCCGGCAGTTCCAAGCAATGGAAGCTGACTAAAACTGCAGAGTTTTTTCAACGGTTTTTTAGACGTACCAACGGGTAAAGCATAGCTTTCCAAGTCAAACCCGCACACGACAGCTGAATATAGTAAATTATTCTGCCCATTTACCATTTTCAACAGAAAAACAGGGAAAGACAATTGGCATAAAAGGCTAACTTTGTTTTTACAGATTTAGTAAACATTCAAATTCGGTTTGAAAAATCCCGAAACTTCTTGGTAATGAAGGGAAAAGAATTGAAGTTTCCTAACATTTTGATGTGTATCCTCGTAACGTAAGTTAACATACAAAACGTGTTAAACGTTGAAAAAAACTAATGTAGCAAGTCGGTAAACTTTTTAGTAAATTAAACCGAATTTATTAAATTAAATTAACAAAAACAAGCATCGCAAGCAGGGCAGCTAAAAGGGGCTATTTTATGGCTCAACCATTCCATTCTGACGTGGGACACTAAGCGTAAGTTGAAAATAACCACACACAAAACGAAACAAGTCCCTTCGGTTACATTTCCTTTGCTGCAATACATACATATTTTAAAAGCTGTGGACCCAAATTACGCCAATATTTACGATGTAAATGGAGTCATAAACAATCCCACCTTTCCAGCGTGGGAGTTAAGATCCTTGACCAATTTTGCGTTAATTTATTTGGATGGGGTTTTTTTATTTAATTTTTTTTGGCTAGAAATTTAAAACATTTATTATGATGTATGGTTCGATCTAAGCTTGTTGTGCGTTGTATATTTTATAATCCTGCTAGCCAATGCAGCATACTCGAAGGAAGGGAAGAATTTGCTACGAAGTTACGTTGGATGACTAATTTTCTGGGCAATTTTCATCTTCCCGGAGCAAAAGAGGGCAAACTGGTGCTGCTGTAGCGGATAGTAAACGATCGTCATCGGTTTTATAGTCACCTTAACCCTCGCAAGCCCGACCAGAGGCAACACGATAAATCGTGTGTTGGTTGAAAACTATAAAAAAAACAAAACCAACCACCCACGGTTGTATTTGGTACCTTCAACGAGCGACTGCCGCAACTAGGTGTATGTGCATTAACCATCGGGCGGATTCAGGTTGGACGAAACTGGTAGCTGCCCACCGTTTATTCGATGCACCGTGGTCAATGTGCATCAAGCATCAGCTCATTAGGCGAACACAACAACCACCGTCCCGTTTATGCCTCTCGAATGCACCGCCATTGCATATTCAGGCAGCCATTTGTTTATTGAACAAGCTTAATGACTCAACTAACGATCTAGCCAGAGTTTTTATTTTTCTTCTAAGAGCAGATCGTTTGAATCAGATTAACGTCAGCTTGCCTTCCGTAGCTGCATCAAATTTCTAACGCCCTACGCTTTGCTTGAGCTATTTATTCGGAGCGCGTCTTCGGGTTGACTGACTTGTGGTAGCATAGGCCACAAATTCACTTCGGCTTCAAACAGATTCCGTCGTTCGTCGTCCACCGAACCCTGCAGGGCCAGCGCCATTCGCCAGAGAGGCTTGATATTAATAAACAAATCGTGGTGGATGGACGCAGTGCGCACGCTAAAATGCAACTATACTTAGGGTGGCATCTTGGGGTGCGAACTGGTCGAGCGCAAACACCTGCCAGCAGAAGGTATAACGCTCGTGTCAGGAAAGATCAGAGCGAAGTTCCTACACTACCCACGTCACTGCGGTTTCGGGTTGTTTGTTGATTCTAAGCGTCTGGAACCAAGCTGATCATCGGAAAGATTTTTTTTTTTCTTTTTACTTTGGTTGTGGGAGTAATTTACGGACACAAATCAATGCTATTTTATGGATCCTTAAGTGGCGTTCGGTGAAGAAAAAGGGAGGGTGGTAATGCTTTCTTTTGCATTATTTTTAATTATTTTCCAGGACTTTCAGAAAATGAAGAGTCTTTTTTTTTCAGTTCATTAGTTGCTGTTTTTCCTGGGGTATTTAAGTACAACAATATTTTAGCCAATACTTGAGTTGTAAAACATTGCACAAGCAACTCATTATAGCATACTTATACTACTGTGTTCAAATTATTATTATTATTTTTTTTTTTTTGGAATAAAAATCAGAGGAATTGTCCTAAAAATATCCTACAAATTATATTTCTACATTTTGAGAACTGCACTGCTCCTTCGCACTCGTCCATAAACCGGGAATATTCTACAAGAATAAATGATTGACATTGACGGGCCAACGGCTTATCTTGCCCAAAGAGCACGCTTCGGTCCGTAGAACGGATCCGTTAAAAATATTCCTCTCGGAGGAAATTTTGTATCAATTTTAAATGCCTTCAGCCGTTCATCATGCAATATTCATGCAATGCAAATAGCGATTCTTCAGCCGGGAGGCAGGTGAAAGTCCTTATGGCGTACCAAGAAGCAGTGGTACCCGCCAAAACCTGCCTGGCACACACACACACACACACACTTTGCGGAAGGAAACTTTCGGAGTCACGGTTTATTCACGGCGCAGCTCGCGCGCTTGCCAAAGGCGATGCTAACTGCGTTAAAGCAAATATTTCCCTTTGCCACTTTGGTGATGGAAGCGGTTGCAAACATTTTAAACATGATTGGTAGCCACCACCATTTGCTTTCCTCAGAGCAGCGTTCCTGATTAATTCAACGGCATCAAAAGTTAGCTGGAAGGACTAGTACACTTACCCTGGAAGGGTTTCTGTTTTTTTCTATGGACTTGGAAAGGTTTTTTTTTTCTTTTCTTTTCTAAGGACACTCAACTACGGCAATGATTGGCCAGATCCTTAAACACTATCCCCTTATTCACTATCCTCCTGTGAACATCACTTGAGGTGAGGGAAAAACTGTCCTTTTATTTCGTTTCTCTTAGCTCGTGTCACTAATATCGAAACAATTCGAAATGATGGCAGAAGAAAAAACACACGCACTCGCACGCAAACACCGAATGTCCTGTTTTGCCCTGCCCAAGCAGCAAAATCTCAAATCTCACTGTCGAACGCGCGAACACCTCCCTCAAAAAGCAGCCACTGCTCTCGCAAGACTGGAGAAAACTGACCTAGGCTGACTAGACGATGATAGATGGGTGCTGGATCGTGTCGCGCCGAGTGAATTTCGCTGCCACTGTGCCACCGCCTACTGTGGTAGGGGTTTAAGGTTTTTTTCCACTTTATGTGATTTTATTTATTTTTTGTCGCCTGCTGCCATCACCTTTTTTTTTGGTGCTGTTTACTATTTCGATAGTGCACTGAGACCGGACGCTGGGGCGTCCCTGGGACCGTAAACGGCTCGGCGGCCAAAACGAAAATGTGTAGCACACACCCCGTTACCGTTACGATCGTTCTCACGCGACACGGGAGACACGGCGGTGCTGCTCTGCCCTCAATGTAGGACGACGACGGCTCTATATAGGCGTAGACGCTGCTGCACGAGCGTGTCCATTCGCGTGCCCGACCCGGTGATGAATGTCGTACGGCTCGCCGAGAACGGAATCGGAGACATCAGGCCGTGGCCCCAAACCTGCAGGGTCCGCACTCACTTTTACCTACGATCGAGCGAGCGAGCGTGGCGCACGCGGACCTTTTCCGTGTGTCCGTGCACCGCGCGGAGCAGCCTTCGACGAGTGGTGTGCTCTTTTCTCGCGCGTGAGAGCAATCGAACAGCGTGAGATGAAACCGCACAGGGGGAGCACGCAGATCTGCTCACTCTCGCGCTGGTGGCTCCATATGGAGCACGACGCGAGAGCAAACACGCATACGCGCCCTTCTCGATACACGCGGCACACACATACACAACCGTACCGCAGACGCGTTGCCTGTCATCTCCTGCACCGTGTGTGTGTGTGTGCGCGCGCTATCACACGATTTATCCAAGCCAATACCTTCGCGAGCAGAAGGAAATCCCCCGGTCAGCTAGCCAACGTGCGTCTTCAGTTCAACAACAACAACAAAAACCAGGACATCGTCCACTTACGCGGACCGCACAACTGAAAGGGTTCGCCGGATCCACTAAGGAATGGCTAGCGGAAACGAAAAAGGCCTATCCAGACGCCAACAACATAAGAAAAAAAAAGAAAAGCAACCAATCGCGCCATGTAGCTCGAAACGAAATACCCATAAGAATAAGAGCTATGGTTCCCATCATCGTGGAGTAACATAATGCAACTTAGTGGTTGTAAAGATAATGGAATATCACAGTTACGATGTCGTGGCTTATTACATGTACACATGAAGTGTTTCCCTTGTTTTTTTTTTTACATTCCGCAGATTCACGCACATCTCGTAGGTTGGCTCCACGTACGCAACCGGCATGACCCATTGGGGTACCATTGGGAGAAGGTGATGAAGGTCGTCCCTCTTAAGATTGTTTTTCTTTTTTATGGCGTCCGCATCTTCAACCCTTTACGATCGACCCCCTTACCCTAGCAGAAGACGGTGGCGTTGGTCAACATCTGTAGTCACGACCGTGTCCTCTGGCCAGCTTGTTTATTATTATTTTTTGTTTTTTGTATCAGCACCAACGATCTCTCTCGCTCTCTCCGGGAGCGATTTCCTCTGCGCTGCTCGCTGATAAGACCGCGACCGACGACTGCAGTGTGTAATGGGCTAAACCGAATCAACAGGGATCCAGCACTCCCCACCAGTAGCATCGTAAATTACTTTTGTATTTGCATTTGCGTACGCAACGGCCAGGAGAGCACGAGTTCGCAGACTCATTGCAGTGTCACCGCGAAATCAGTTCCGGTTCGCCCGCCAGGCCTCCCCGCGTCTTATCGTGCTTCCTCCGTCTTTGTCGTAAATATTACATGACGCATTTAACGCTCCCGCGTGTTTCACTGGTCACACAAGAACACGGCCTTTAGCGGACTGCGCTTACTCACAGATCGTTTTCCTCGGTCGGTATGCGTCTGTGAGTTCTTTTTTGTTTTTTTGTTTTTTTTTCTTCCGTTTCCCTTCTTGGCAACACTTTGCACTTGTTTACACGTTTTTACGCGTCACAAATAAACTGAACTGCAGAATACGCCGTGAAACGAGTTTCATAACACATGTGTTTGCTCGCCTTCTTACGCCCTACACCACTGCCCCCGCCCCCCACCAGCCCCCTTGTGGTTCGCACACATACACGCTCAAAAGCACACACAATTCCAGACATGGTGCACACATGTTTACGTTGGAAATAGAAGTAAAAAGCGCGACTTTTTGCGCACACATGGGCTTTCTTTCCTTTCTGTCCTGATCGAAGGCCCCGATGATCTTCACGCTCGAGGTAAACGAAATCGACGGATCTAGCTGAGGATTTTCATACGAACCCGCCTCCCCCCCCACTCCCACCACTCCCACCACCCTTCTCAACAGCGACGATAAGGGTTGATAAGCTAGAACGATAGGAAAGCCGCGACAGGCGGAACAGCAGTGATGCATCTCAATTAGAAGTAAATCAAATCGCAGCATCCTTACAATTTCATTCATAGCAACAGCTTCGCAACCAATCTTAGATTCATTTGTTCTCATTCCTCTTCCTCAATTCCTTCGTATAGTGTTTTGTTTCTTTTCTTTTTTTTTGTTACGCCCCCAAATGGTACGATAAACTTTGGCATGCGAATGCAAACCAAAAAAAAAAGGTGCTTGGACTTGCGAGCGAAAACAATAAGCCTCGAACAACTTGACCAGCAAGATTTAGATAAGCCAAAAGGTGGCCCAGAAACCCGCTTCGTTCAGAACTAACGGGGTACCCCGTTCTGTTGTGCTGCTTGTGATGGCGATTTTTGCCAATATTATTGTTTGCGTCATTTTTGCCCCCCACTTTGCGTACACTGACCTCCGCACAGTCCATGCATCTTGCCTTACCACAGCAACCCTCCCTTCCCCCTTCCATAACCACACACTCTTTGCGCTTTACCTGTGCTTCACTCACTTTTCTTTCACATTGCAGCTTCTTTGGGCAATGTTTTTGTTCCCAAACTGCCAGGGGGAAATGCTGTGTTGAAAGATTTACGCGGAGAACACGCCGTTTCTCATTCGCGCTGGGGCGCTCGCCTTTCTTTTTGTACCGAAAAACTTTAGGCAGGACCCGCTGGTCACGTACGTACAAGCGCGAAGACGCCCCAGAGAAAAAGGTGTGTTATAACCACGAACCCCACCAGCGACCACAGCGCGATGAACGGCACCGAGATGGAAGCGGTACGCACTACAACCACATGACCACACGACTGAAGCGACCACTGAACTGAGCAAACCCGTGGAGCTGAGGCCACAACAGACAAAACCGCGAGCTCGAATTGGCTCGTGGATGTCAACCCTCCCCCATGTCAAGGGTGAGCGTGCTCCATCGATGCATCATTTTCCAGGGATGGAAAGAGAAAGAGCTTGAGAGAGAGAGGGAGAGAGAGCAAGGTAAGGAGCAAAACACACACGTTCAAGCTGCGGTCAGCAAGCTCCCAAGACGCGCGTGCTGGTAAGAAGATGGAGAGCCACCGGAGCATCGGGAGAAGCAATCTTGCGGATGTGGCTTGCACAGCATTGGGCGGACTTTTGGCTTGAGAGGACGAGAGATAGGTGAGCTGGAGAGTTAGACATTCCAAGATTAGAGATCCCCAGGAAAATAAGACATGAGACAGACGGTGTACAACCCAGTGCATTTACAGGAGGTAACAAAAAAATGCATCACAAACATTGCTTGGGTGTAGTAGGAAGAGCATCCAGCATTTTCGTTACTCTCTCACTATTATCTGATGGTATCCTTTTTCTCACTTATCATGGGGCCTGCTGCGATAAGATGCTATAGCATCTACATCCACTAACATTCATACAGGTGGGAAAATTTACTGAGATTTACTGTATAGCAGAAAAAAAAAATTGGCAAATATCTCTCCAACATCTCACAATCGCCTCACCAGTGAGATAAAACAAGCCTTTTTTTCTAAAACTCACCAACCGTACGAAAACAATTTAAATAAGGATAATTTGTAAAGAAAACCCCCCAATTAAGTTAAACATCATGATGAGATAAAATGAAGCCAAAACTATCGGTGCTGTGTTATTTTTTTATTTGTGTTTTTCATTACTTAGAAAGGAGTATTCAAAAATCTTTGGCTATAACGTGGAAGTATTTAATACGAAATCATTCACTACTGTTCTAAATATTACAAACGCTACCTTTTTTAATTTCTATGTCCAATTTGGGCGTTTCTTTTCACGCAAAGTTGATAAGCAATCCGTATAAACCCTTATGTAAAGGAAAATTCAACCTAACGCTACGCTAAATGGTGTCTTTTGAGCAGACGATTTAATTTTGAAGTTGAGCAACTAGAACTCGGTGATAATTTCCTCCTCTTCATGTCGTCTTATCGGGTCTCCCTTGAGTAAGGCGATTATCATGCTGCAACATAGAATTGAAAGGTTTAGCTGAATGCTTAATGGAAGCGTTTCGCTTCAGCGAATATACTTACCAGTAAAGATAAACGAAGAAGATAATCAAATAAAAGCCCAATCCTATCATAGTATCTCGAAGGTGCTTTTTCACCATCCCTCGGTTGTGGATTTCCGCCGGATCGTACACTCCGATGTTGCCAGCCGGCACTTTATACTGCTCGTACAGCAGCCAGCCCAGCATGGGCAGGTTAAACAGGCACAGAATCCAATTGCCGTGTATGAGCAGCACAAACGCCAGGAACCCGTGTCCCGCCACTTTCGGGATGGACCAGAAGTTGAGCTTCGAGCAGCATTGCTGTGCGTTGAGATAGTCGCACTCGAGATCGGATAGTATAATCAGCTGTGAAGGTAAATGTTGTTAAGGAACAGTCCGTTGCATTGATCCGGTACATAGGTACAATCGCATTAAAAAGTTTTTTGGAAAAGGATACGAAGTAGATGAGCAGAAACAGTATAGCACCCGTGATGAACAGCGCTAGCGCGAAAACCAACGTTTCGGGAAACATTTTCCGGTGTTTACTTTATGTGGACACCTTGAAGGCAAAGCCTGCTAACGAAAAACGCACTGCACCGAGCTTGTCCACGCTAAACGGAATGGTTTTCATTCATGTTTGGCATGAAAATACTTTTATGGTAGCAATTTTCACTGCATGTTGTCGGCCGTTCGCAACCCCGTTTGACAGATAAACAACTTGGAAACCGGTGCGCACGCGATCTAGGGATTTTGAAGCTATCAAACGTCAAAACAGAACGTCAACAAACACCAGGTACACTGTTAATCGAACAAGATAATAAATTTACAACTAAATATTTTCTAAAAAATTGATCGAATTGCAAGAAATCTATATTACTATATTTAAACGAATTTAAAGCTTGTCAACAAAAGCGGACACAAATATTCTGTGGTACGGGAGCAACGTCCACGTGGAGAGTAGAATCAATTAATAAAATATATACTTTTTTTTCTTATCTCAACAAGATTCAAAGATGTGTAGTTTTATTAGACAGGAAAAATTGAGTTTCACAATTAGAAAAGCGTATAATTAGCCTTGATTTAACGTGATTTCCATACAAACTTCTTCCCACCGTCACGTTTCCTACGGTCCGCTCGAGTATGGCTATGAGTATGCGTACGCTATGACTTTCCTTAAAGGACTGTACGCAGTTTACGAGAAACACTTGGGAAAAACTTAACGATAGGTAACACAGGCTTCTCACTCTCCCGTTTGGCTATTCTAGGTCCTGAGGTAAAATAGAGACAAAATGATTTCTTCCTAAATGTTAAACTTTCCGACGCTACTTAAGGTAAAGTGTATCCTTTTTTTTTGTCAACAGGGGATTTACATTTCGAGACACGCATACATGCAGGGATATATTTGCGCAAGAAGCAGGATTCGATGCGCGGCTAAGCGCAGAAACAATTTTAAAGATCAAGTAGAACTGGTTTGGTATCCTTGGCGCATTTAAGTATTGAGTGCATCAGCTTAACAAAACCGGTATCTTTCGGTTTCTCCAAACCTCGCAGCAAACGGTTCTTCATCACCGCCACAAACTCACGATTACTCAGTTGGCCATCCACTGTTGGGAGTAGAGAAGAACGAAGGAAATTTAAATATCCGTTCATCCGTAAGGCGTACCTAGCTTTCGTATGCGTACTGTTTTCGTCGAAGATCGTGAACACTACGTCGATTACATGACTGGAAAGCTCTACCAACGCTACCGTGCGGGCCACGTGCTTCAGCGTCTCCTGGTCGATGGAGGCGCCAGCAATATGATAAAACGTCAGGGCGGTATCAACATCGTTGATGTTGTTAAGAAAGTGGAAAAAATTCAAATAATCTTCCTTCGATATTCCAGATCCATGATCACGGAACCTGCAAAAGAAAACAACAACAGGAGAGATCAAAGAATCCAATGACACACGCTTCATATTTCAATTCATCCCTCTCCCCCCTTCACCCCACACTAACCTCTTCTTGACCCGCTTGATCTTCTTAACCTTCTTCTTCTGTGGATAGCCGGCGTACGCCAGCAGCAACTCGGCAAAGTCGGCCTCACTGATGTTACCATTCTCGTCCGGGTTCTTGCGGATGAACTCAAGGGTCAGTATTTCCCGCTGCAGTTGCTGCTGAAAGTCGAGGAACTTCTCGATCGTGAGCTTCTCGTCGTTCTTCGGCCCAAAGAAGTACGTCGTCAGCGCCGAGTTCACACCCTACATTGGGAAGAGAATGTACCGAAACCAAGGGCAAACCAAAGCGGGGGGAGGAAAAGCGAAAAATCCCGTCAATTCAGCATCAATCTTCTGGTCAGTAAATTTACTTTTTTTACTTTAAACGTGTTGCCCGTATTCGCGTGATCTCTGTGTCTATTACCAATGCTGGTTTGCTGGCGGATTAGATTGGCAACCTTTTCAAACTCTTCGCTGTCTACGTCACCGTCACCGTTCAGGTCAAACATCCGGAAGGCAATCTCAAAGTGCCGCCGAGACGCTGCGGAAGAAGAAACGGAACGAAAAGAAAAGGGAAGAGATTCCCGTTTAATAATGTCTTTGGCAGGATTCATTTGTCAAAACACTCACACTAAAAGAATTAACTTGAGAAAGGAGATGTATAATATTTAACAATGAAATAGAAAATGTTTTCGAATGAAACATTCAAAGGATGTTAATACATTTATCTCTAGAGAAGCGAACAAATTGTGAAAAAAAAATACAAACACCTAGAAAACCACATTGAATTCAGTGATGAAATATCTCATATAATAACCTTTTCCTGCGCATTCCAATAATACCTTAATCCTGTCAGCTTTAAACACTTTAAAGATGGTTAATGATAAAAATAGCTACACAAAATAAAATGTGTTCTACAGTTGCGATTCATTATGACCAAAATAGCTCCAACGGTAGCAGAAACCGTATCGCGGCGAATAGAACGAACCTCATTTCCAAAATGGATCGAAAATTGCTTTATTTCCTTTCGACTGGCGAGCGTAGCGTTGAGGAACCAACAAAACAAAAAAAAAAAGAAACATCGCACATAAATCTACTGCCCCACGGTGTGGCTTTGCAGGATAGCATCGCATGGAAGCGGAAAGTGATTAAATAACGGCGAACCCGAGGGGGAAAGTGGCCCCACCCAAACGAGCAGCACAGTAGGTGATACAGTCCAGGCAACAGGAAATTGCCTCATCTCTACGGTATTCCGTTGCCAGCCAGCAGCTACCTGGCTCGCCAATGATGAACATCATGTGAGCAAGCGCGGTCAGTGGGTTGTTGTTGTGTACGGACAGTTTCGCAGTTTCATTTTCGCTAAAAAAACCAAATCATCTAGACCACCAATCCAAGTCTACCGTAGTTCCGGTGTTTCGAATGATGTGTGAGTGACTTAAATTTGAATGGTTTTTTTTTCTCAAAATCGCAGAACACATACGTTCACGAATAATTGCTACCGGTTTCGTTCTTTAGCTTTATGGCGAATTATTGCTCTGAAATGTGGTCGTCTATACTCAACACCGAGTCCAGGCGGGAAGAAAAAATCCAGCTAAGAACGAAGCATCACGATGGTATTCCCGCGCGCTGGCTAATGTTACACGAACAGGAACCCGGGTCCGTCCAAGGAGACTCACTTCCAAACCCCTCTTCCAAACGGTGTCCTTTGCAACCGTAGGAATAAATGACTTCTTAAGCGACGCTTCTTGCTAGCAAGGAAAGAAGAAAAAAAAAGAAAGTGTGCAATCGAGGCCAGCGAACACTGTTGGATTTGGCAAGGGAGAAAAAAAAAAAGAAAACACGAAAGGACGCTTCAACCCAGAAAGCATCAAATGGCCAGAAACCGGAGGCAAAAATATCCTTTAACCAGCGTGTGGAACACCAAGAACGAACGACAGGAAGGCACGACGAACAGGATATGTTGGTACGGTCGTTTGTTGGCACCGTTGCCGAAGTGTTCTATTTTTAGTGCCCTTTTAAGCACACTCTCCTAACGCGGCCCGTTCGGCTCGCTGCGCGAAACCGCTGGCAGTAGTTTCCTGTTTCCTATCCTGCCGACTGCCCTGAAGGACTCGTTCTTCCGAGCGCTTCGGAAATGTCGCTTCCTCCAACAGTGCGCTACAAAAACCCGCTCCCAGTGGGTCATTTTGCACCCCACCCGAACCCCCGGGCCGTGTTGTTCCACGATGTGCAATGTGCAACTGCCAATCGCTGAAGTAAAGGCACAAAAAAAAGAAACCTCATTCGAGTGCAACAGCAGAATACAGAGAAAACAGGTTGCTTGCGAGGGAAAGAAAAGAAAACAGAAAAACATCCCCGGAACGCGCTCGCTGACATTCCGGGTGTTCCGAGAAACACAGCTCAACGGTCGGTAAATGTACCCACCGTGCTACGGCCAACAAAAACAGCATGCTGACAACGTGGCAAACGTTGTCCTCTAACGGTTGCGATTAAAGTGAAACACAGTCGCTAGCGTAGGGCGTAGGGATCTTTTTGCCGCCGCTTTCCACAACTCCTGGGGGGAGGAGGTTTTCCACGCTTGTCTGGCAACTTATAACTGTGCTTGTGGTTGTACGCGGACGTGTTCGGTTGTGTGTACGAGAGGATACTTGCTTTCACTTACTAAGCTCCCGCTTGGTAAGAACCCATCAATCCCAGCGAAGTGAGTTTGCGATTGTTAAAAGGAGACTGACGCAAACAAAAAAACAGAGAGCTTTTCCTTGTCTTGTTGGAGCTTTTCCATGGATGACACAACTACCAAGAAAGGAACGGTACGGCTCCGAAGGACATACGTACGTCATTCGAAGTGAGGATTTTTCGAGGCAAAAAGTACCACCCGGAGCATAAACACAAGAAACAGAAGGAACAGAAACAAAACAAATGTACCACACTAATTTCAATGCCGTTGTTTCAACAGAAATGTGAAAATGAGCGGGAATGAGAAAATGGACAGGAGGAAGAAAAGCTACGACCGTCTTTGCCCGCCACTATATAGTGGCACGGAGCATTCTAGGAATTTGCGCAAGTCACAATCAATAGGAAGGACAGCGGGCCTGGCCCCACGGCGTGGAGTGCGCTGTACCCCACTGGCGGGAAAGCTGGGGAAAAACAGGAGCAGCTTCTAGGCGGGAGGAGCGAGCAGCGGACGGTTTGCCACGTTCCCTTCAAACCTTCCCTCTTCCCTTCAAACGGTTTATTTTTAGCTCCACTGAACAGTTTTATTGCAGTTTTCACTAATAAATGAAAACTGGCAGTTTAGTGTACGCGAGAGTGGCATCACTGAGGGAAAAGCTAATGAGATAATGGTTGCAAAGTATTTTGGAAATACCGCAGAGCAATAATGGTTGGATCCTTCCTTTCAACGGAGCGTAAAATAAGACAGGACAGGCAGTCAAAAACAGTCACATTTTTATTTATTTTCAAACCGCCTATAAACCAGTACTTCATTGCTGCTGACAGAAGGCACCTGCTGGCCTTGAAATTTTACGGCCGATTGCGGGAAAATTGCTCACGTTCTAGTGATTGAAAATGTAAATTAATCTGCACACAAACATCCACGCCTTCTGACGTTGACGATAAATTAGGCTTAAAGCATGCAAAAGAAGAAGAGAAAAAAAACAAATTGATTTCAAGCAAACACGTAATCGTCGGTGCAGGTTCCGCAAACCGGGAATAATTTTCAACGCCCAGCACCAATACCTGGGAGGGGTGGAATGTTCATGTGAAGCGCATCGTGGGCGGACTTAATTAACATCGCAAGCTAATTTAAAACGTAAAAATAGCACCAAATACCGATTATTAGCCCACGCGGGAAACGTGCAGCCGGTGTTCATCGATGGCATCGGCGTGCTCAACCGAGTGCTTCTGGAAAATGCATTTTAAAGCCGCCTGAAAGCGGAGGATCGATCGGTGGATTCCTCATCCATTGTACCGTCGCATGTTATCCGGTGGGGCAGGATAATCGTACTGCGTCAGCGAGTGGAAAAACAAAAACCCCCACCCCGGTTGGTCCGGTTGAAACACTGGTACGCAAGTCATCAAACTAATCATGCGATAAGTTCCCCCGACGCCCGGATGGCTTGCAGACGGCAATCCTTGCCCTAGAACACGACAGGACACTATCGCAACTAACTCATGAGGGAATAGGCCACGTGAGTCGGCACGCCCCCCGATGGCGGGCGGTAGTCACACGCAAATCCTTTCTAATTAGACAGGAGTCCTTCGCATACGCACATACGCACGATGGTCTGCCATGCCGCGAACAAATGATCATCCGATCGGACGAATGGAAAAGATGTCCTAGCTTAATTTACGTTGCCCTACGTCATCTTCAATCTGAAAAGCGGTACATCACCCCAGAGGGAATGTTTTCCACGATTGTGTTCTGTGTTGTTTGCCGTCCGAATTCTGCTAAAATTTGCAACTCATCACCCAGAGGTCATCGGGTAGCAAGCGCACACTTTCGCCGGCAACGTCGGCGCCATTCTTGTGCTGAGATACGGTTTCATCGTCGGATCAACGGAACCACTTAAAAGCTCCCATCCACTCCCATCCGAACCAGCGGACCAGTGCTGGGGTGCTGCTGCTAAATTATGACTCGTGCATGAGCTGGATGGGAGCCAACTATTTTTTCCACCCGCCGCTTCGATCGCCAAACGCAAAAGCAATTCCTTTTCCCCCCGACGGAGCCTCAATGCCTCCCGCACTCTCGCACAAACGTGATCGAAAGTGAACGTTTTGACCGTGCCGAAAGCATCACCCGAGAGAACGGTGCCAATATTCGTTAGTGGGAGAATTCGGCCGAAACCAGTGGGAAGGTAGTCGGTGGGCCAAAGGGAAGAATTGTTTGAATCAATTAGAACCAACCCCAAAAACGCTCGACCCGTCCCGTCCGGATCGGGCGGTGGTTTTTCGAGCGGATGCTACCCGACCGAAAGTGGCGCCAAAGTTTTGGGACCAAAGTGTTTCCGCCACCGAAAACCGGACAAACGACGACGAAGCGTGTGTGGTGTTATCTCCGGCCTACGGTTCTCGGTACAGTTTGGCTTCACCTAGGAACGGTCAATACACGAAAGGCCAATATAAGATGTGTCTCTTTCGTTTTGCCACGGTCGCCTCAAGACCTCAAGGCTGACCGATGATGCTGGCCTAGGGAAAAGAAACAAAAGAAAGCTTCCAACCGCAACCACGGCGTACGGCGAAAGTGAATCCGTCGGTTTCTTGCGGTGTCCTGTGCGCTTCTTTTCGTCCTTTCGTCCACACGCATACGTACGAGGCGGCAGCACGGTCGCAACGTACACCAGGACATGTGCTGCTTATCACATCCCGCACCAACACAGCCACACGCAAAACCCGTTGGCCAAGGAACGGCCGTTCGTGCCGTTTTTCTGTTGTGTTGCCGATTGCCGATTCGCTCGCCAGGATTCCGCCAACGATTCCGCCCCAAACTCGCCACACCACCCCACCGCAACGGGTTGGATGGATCCTTGTGCGGCTCACATCAACAACATCATCGGCGCGTCCTCTCGGGCGCTCGGGTGTGTTGGTGTGAGCGTACACTTTATATGTCTTTATCAAGCGTTCGGGACGTTCGGGCGTTGCGAGCTCTTCGCTGTGTTGGTGCTATCGGGGTTTGGTGTGGAAAAACGGATAAGGCGCACACCGTGGGGCGCGACGGACTCCACCGCTGCGGGGTAGTAGGTATATACGCAAATTGCAAACCCCGACCGAAGGCTGCACACGGGCGACGGGCCAGCACCATTTGAACTTCGGCCCTGCTGCATTCAACAAGGTGGCGGCACTGGCTCCGCACGTACTCGCGGTCTTGGGGCTCAAGGTGTGCACTTTTTATCCTTCGTGTTTTGCGGGTAGGCGCAACAAATCCGCTCCAGCTACTGGTGGACCGATTTCGCTGGGGTTTAGTTCGGGTGAAAGTGTGTGCCGGTATGCTGAGTATCCAACTCAGACGTCGCGTTTCGATTAGTTTTACATCTCCAGCCTTACCAAGTGTACCTTTTCGTCCGAGGCATGAGTCACGCACTCCTGCGAGAGCAAAAGAAAAGCAGAACTACGCGAGAGTAGTGGCAACGGTGCCTCATCATGCCCGTGATAATGTTCGCTCCTTCTCCGCTGCTGCTTGCCGTGCCACGATACTTGGATATCCATATCCCCATCAACCGATGGAGACGCATCGATTTGCCATTGACGTGCGTTGATTTCATTACCGTACAGTTCTAGTAATAACGCAAAGAGCGAGAGAGCGTGGCCTGGCACCGTCTGCGGGAAGAAAATGTGGAAGTAATTCTATAGTTAAACAATGTTTCCAGAGTTCCCTTATTCGTATGAAAACATCCGCCGTAAAGTGAATCAAAACCATCCCGTGGGGGTTTTCTTTGCCATCAACATTCCTCACACAACACACGCAAATGGTCGTTGTTCCAGTGCCAGTATAGACTGACGAGTGTCGTCAGCATACTTCAGTTGGAAATTGCCTTTCGCTTCACACTCCCCATCGTTACGAGCGATACCGGTTCTGCCTGGTGGGGGCTTGTTCACTGTGTACCATCGTCGTTCGCGAAATCAGGACACGAAAACGGGGTTGATTTGACGCGGGACGGACAGGACAGGATAGTGTCGTTTCGTGTTCCGTTTGAATACCGCCTTCCAATTAACACGGGGTTTGCTGTTTGCAAACAACCGACCCGAACTGTTCGCCTCATGGGGGATGGAGGTGGGAGGTGGCAGAACAAAGCAAACATTTTAGACTAGCACTCGCTCTTGCCACCCCATCCTCCCACCACAAAGTGTCTCCGCTACCCGCAAAAGTTACCCGTCTTCTTCTTTACAAAGAGCATAAAAAAACGGAATAACTCTGTTACAGTTGAGGAAAAACGGAACCTCCCGACCGTGGGGTTTTCGCGTTTCGATGCCATCGACTATGCTTCATGCTTTGGAGTACAAAGCAAGAGGAAAAAGGAAACACCAACTACCAGGTTTACCCGTGCCGCGTTTTCCCCCGGAAGGCAACTGTGGCTGCAGGGGTGTTGCGTGGCGCGCGCGAAACCAGGGACAACCAATAAAAAGCAAACAAGAATCCCAAACCCCCACTCCCGGGTCCCTGTGCCTTCTTCTGTGGAAGGCCACGATGGGTTTCCATTTCGAAGAGGGGAACAAGGGGATTGTTTTTTAATGATTCAATTAAGGTCGAATCCGGTCGTCCTAGAGGGGCCAATCTATCTAAGAAAGTTGTGTCAATTAGTGGCTAACCGTTAACGAAAAATTTTGTTTTAATGAGTGCACAACAAACTAACAATATATCGTTTTTGGCTATTTTAGCGGTTTTTTTTTCTCTAGTGCGCGCGCTGCTTAAAGCTGTGTTGTAAAGTGTTAAATATTAATTACAGTGAAGTGTTTTCAATCTGATAGTAAGTATGATACGCGCAGTAAAGCGAATCCGCTGTCCCGATAACTGCATCGAGTGAACATCCCCAAAAAGGAACGATCGACTCGCTCTGTATGGACGTCGCTCAGGCTTCCTGCAGAGGAGCAACGCGGATGTAAACGAGGCAAAGTGTCAACCGGTCAACCAGGTCTTCCGGGATCGATGGTGGTGGTGGTGGTGGTGGTGTTGGAGGTACAGCAAGCCGTGTAGCGCCACCAAGCACTGTGAGCTGTGCGTTGTGCAGCGAAAGAAGAATGCTGTTCAATAAATCCTCCTTTCTGAAGGGTGGCATCGTGGCGTGCGCCGGTGTGGTAGCGCCGGGCGGCGCTGGGGTGTGCCCCGGTGCGGCTGGTTCCACGGAGCGGCAAAGGTTGCGCAAGATGAGCGCACTACTTCCGGTGAAGCTTACCAAGCGGCGGTGCTATTTGTGTCTCAAGATTGCCGTGCTGGTCGTCGTGTTCGGGCTGTACTTTATGCTGCTGCTCCGGGAATCGATGAGTGCTCTGACGGCGACCTCCTCCTCCTCCTCCTCGGCCGGATCTTCCCCGTTTTCTTCCTCGGCCGCCTCCAAGCCATCGTTCGCGGCCCTTTCGTCACGCAGCGGCACCGTGGCGAAGGTCAACGGCGGCAAGCTGGATCCGGTAAGTGGAACCGATCGTTATGCCAAACACACATAGACACACAAAGTATCCATTTGCATTTATGAATAGCTGGTTACCATAATGCAAATCACTCTCATAGGATTACTCATCAATGGGGGTAGGTAGGGTTGTAGGGTTTATCCTTGCGGAAAAAAGAGTAAAAAAACAGTAGCCTTTTTTTTACCCTGACGAGAAGAGTTTTAAGTCACACTAAACTAACTGCATTATTCTCCATCCTTATGCCGTGGGATCCCCCGGGAATGTGATGGGAGTCCTGAGTATGCTATAAATAAATTACCAAAACCCGAACCCTTTTACGGCGAACGCTCGTAAAGAAGCGCCTGTGAAGAGCCCAACGGGGAGGAATTATTTCCGTTTATTTTTTGTTTTTATCCGAATCCCTTCCCCAAAACTGACAATGACACGACATCTCCAATCGACGCCCATCATCGATCACTCCCAGCGGAAATCTAATTCTGATGAATGGATATGGACGCCTGGTCAGTGGACATGTAGCGTTGTGCCAATTCCCACACACTGCCAATATGGTAAGGTAGAGGCGTGCCGTCGCGCTTCCAGTTGTCGATACAGAAACACGACGAGGATACAATATCCGCTATTGACCATCAGAGGGTCACCTGCAAGAGGTTTTGGGACGGTGGGAACGGTATTACTTGTCCCGGTAGTAAAAGACATTCACCTGGACAGTTGTAAGGGGTGGGAACCGGCTACAAATGGAGCTCGTTAAATATTCAAATGCGAATTTCTGTCCCAATGATCCTCGCCTTCGCGATATCCTTCTCCGCCCCATGCGAAGGGCACGGGTCGGTCGTAGCGAATGAATGGTGTAGTGAACGTTCGAACGATGCGTCTAGGTGGAGAATTCTACACGAGGGTCGTCAGAAGTTGCAAGCAAGACACAGTTGATTGCGGCTCACGGGTAATGAATAATATAAACCAAGGGTCACTGGAAGTTAGCTATCGTCGTAAAGCTGAACTGTATCGACTGCAGCCACGCGGCAGTGCGGCCTGTGTGGAAAGTCTCCAGGACGGCGCGCCTTTCTGCAATGAAAATGCAAAACTACTTCTCGCAAGCCGTGCTTCAGGGCTAGGGCCACCGAACCGGTTGGCTACCTACTCGCTCTCACAACAGCCAGGCCGTTAATGTTTTCTGTGGAATCGCCGTCGCGATGTCGCGAACGAAAAATTGATGGATTTTCTTTCCCTCCACTCCTCCTCTCTTTACCTCCCCCCTTCAGCTCTCGCTTCTGTCTGTCCACCGATACGGCAAAGGCAAGCATGGAACCGTCGAAGGACGTCTCGCGCGCCCCGAAAGCAAACAACGTCGACAGTTTCCGCCGCTGCTGAACGGGCCGGACGGCAAAGAATCGAAAGCGGCGATGGCGACGGCGGGCGGGAACCACTCCACACTGAACCCCGTGTACGAGTACTCGGACGAGATGAATGCCGCCGCCGAGACGGACTTTAACGAGCGGCGCATGATGCTGTGGAATGTGTGCGCCGAGCATCGGATCATCGGGAAGTACCCGCCGAATGCGTGGGAATTTTTCATCTCGCCCGGCCACGGCATTGCCTGGTGCAACATCTTCAAGGCGGCCAGCAGCACCTGGATGTACTACTTCAATATACTCGGTAGGTCGTAAGTTAGAATGCCACAGGCGGCGCCCTTTTGAACCTCTCAAATCCCCGTATCTGTCTGATCACCATTTCGTTGCCCTTGCGACAGGCGGTTACAGTGTGCCGTATCTGCAGCGCACGAAGGCATCCCCGATCGAATTGGCCCGCAAGCGATTCCCCCGACCCACCGCCAACGAGCTGAACGACTACATCTCCAACACTATATCGTTCCTCATCGTCCGCGAACCGTTCGAGCGGCTGCTGTCGGCCTATCGGAACAAGCTGGAGGGATGTCGCAATAAGTTCTACAAGCTTCTTGGCGAGCAGATTGTGAAGAAATTTCGTAAAGTAAACCCAGCGAAGGGCGGCGCGGTAAGAAAAGGAGCCACATTTGACGGGGAAACTTCGCTCCGAGTGGGCGCTGAACAATTTTACGGGAACGCCCATCGGTTTCTTCCTTCTTTTATTTTTTCCATCTTCCAGAAACCTCCGCACGGTCCAACGTTCCGGGAGTTTCTGGAGTTCCTCGTCAGCCACTATCGGTCGGGCGGGCGCTTCGACGAGCACTGGAGCCCGGTGTACTCGTTCTGTACGCCCTGCAGCATCAACTTTACGCTCATCGCCAAAATGGAAACATTCCAGCGGGACAGTGAGTACATTATCCGCCAGGCCGGACTCGAGACGCTGCTCCTCAACAAGATGCCCCGCTACAAGGCGCGCTGGATAACGAACCGATCGACGAGCGATACGCGTAACCTCATTCCAAGGTGAGCAAACCTCATTCCAAGGAATGACAGTGACGCCTTGCGGTCGCACGCTAAGCTCGTCGTCGTTTTCTCGCCTCGTTCCGACAGGTACTTTGCCCAAATCGACGAAAAGCTGCTGACGGATGTATTGGAGATCTACCAGCTGGACTTTGAGCTGTTTGGCTACAACAGCACGAAGTACTACAGCTACGTGCAGTCACCGGACTACGGATAGCGCACGACCAACCAAAAAGGACGGATCATTTCGATTAAGTACTAACAAAGACTAAACATGCTGGCAGTGAACATTTCCACCAACAACGCGCGGGCGGACGCACGATAAGGAATGATCTGGACGTATAAGTAGGAGCCCGGAGCACGGAGCGAACCTTTGGAGAATAGTTTTTTGGAGTTCCGAAGAAGAATGTTTTCCTTATACAAAGCGTATACATATACACACTATATATATACACATTGCGTCATTCACCGAATCTTAAACGAGGACGTCAAGCGTGTTCGAAAAATGCTATTTTTTATATCGATAAATTACCGCAAACAAAAAAAAAAGTTCGTCGACCTTCAGTTTGACCAACATTCCGTAACAATTCCTTCTTTGCAACGAGGATTCAACACAACATTGATACACGTTTGGGAACACACCGACACATTCAACTGTACAAGGACTGTACAAGGACTAAATCCCACCATTGACAGTTTATTTTGATCATTTTTTTAGGAAATCTCGACAAAATCGGGAACCAGGAGAGACTAGCAGCAAAAATGGGATCCTTTGGTTTAGGAGCTACACAGTTTTACTTAGACTTTTCACCACCTGAGGCCTGAGGCAACTTGAGAAGAAAGGAACGTATTTGTCGATTCGATTTCTTTCCCAAGTATCAACATTAAATTAATTACGAACGAGTATGAGTTTCATAGAGAAAGCAGGGCGACGACACAACAGCGAAAACAGGATAATTCTTCACACACACCCATTCCCACGGACAAAAAGTCAAACGAGTTCATGAGATTTAAAGTGCCAAAAACATGGATCATGAGAAAGGAAATGTGTGTATTTTCTCCCCACATGATCTTTACCCGCGTTAGTGGTTAACATTGTGGTAGACGGTAGGACGTCGGTAGGCTATACTATTTGCTGAGGCACCGGAAAATGGAACCTATTGAAGCAGACGGTAGAACAGAGATCTTTTATGCACATACCGATCGTAGGTTAGAAACGTGTACACTTCGAGGTGAAGCATAAGAGATGCCATCTCTAGTCAAGGGACTCCTTTTTTGGTCTTGTAAGCACTGTTATGTTTACCATTATTGAAATTTTCTAATTTTACTAGCGTCACACAAAGCCTCTAAAGCGATGTGAGAAGGTCAAAGGTCCTTACTAACACGGTCAGATGATCGACACACATTTTCCCCGGGAAAGTAGCGTCTTCATTTCGGGGCTAAGCAAAACACATCTAGGATAGTGGATATATTTACACCCAAAAAAAAACCAACCATTGCTATGCCCAGCAACGGGCAGAAATAGATACAAATTGCGATAATTGTTTGATGTTACTTGTGCATGTGTCATATACTAGAGAAACATAGTTTAAAAAACGATAGTATATATAACAGAAGCAAACGAGACGCTGGTGTGGCGAGAAGCAATAGGGAAGACTTGACGGAAGTGTAGAAGAACAAAACAAAAAAAAACCAGGCGACGGAACAGACTAATACGAAAGGAGCGTAGTAGGGATGACCGAGGACGATTTTTATAAACATATTAAACGCGTTCGGCAGCAAAACAAATCAAAATTCTAAATTTTGACTCATATACTTGACTTAAGTTCGTTTTACTTTTCCGATCCCGTTTCCACAACCGAATATACTAGCTAGTGGGGTGGACTGCGGGAGCCGAGTTTCGTGATTGTCCTGAGAGGAACAGAGGGGAAATATTTCCAACGATTAGAATGCAAATGGAAGCAAATATGAAGACGAAGAGTCATTCCCGTTAAATTACATTACACTCTGATGGCACACACTGTCCTGGCAGAGAACGAATAAAAACTTTGATGCTAGTGAATATATAAACATGAAAATAATTCTACATACATAGGTACACTAAACAAGTTCAATCCCACACTAACTCGTATGTAAAACAAATCTAACGAAAGCAAAATGAGAACACTAAGAGAGTTAAAGCGCACCCGATTCACAGGAAAAGGCAGAACCCATTCAAAAGAGAAGCAACATCCACAGGAAGTAGCATGGAGTAAACACCGAACCCAAAACGAATTTCACCCAATTAAAAAAGGGCACGATAAGTGGAAAGAACTACCAAAAGTTTCGCAAACAAGTCGATCGAAAACTGCAGTAATGCTCACGAAATGCCGGAAGATAGCGAAGAAACGGATATTAACATAAGTACTCCCATATTTCACTGTTCGTAAATCCATGATCTATTGTCGTTGTCAACTATGTACCTTTGATATAAATAAGCATACAACAAAAAAAAAAGAAGAAAAAAGTGACAAAAAAAAGAAACAATTACAAAACGAAGCGATTCAAATAGAACGAATGGAAACCTGTCAACACATCCCACATATATAAATAGTGAAAATGCATACACTCTACAACTATATCGACCTTAGTACAACACTACTTGATTGCAAACCATTCAACAGGAAGAACAATATTCACACTAATAGTACGGTAAAATACCAACAAAAAGGAACAACAGCAACAACAAAAGATAAGAATTACATGGTACCCACAAGAACCGCGATCGTGTAAATCACGTAGAAAAAAATATAGTTAAAAAATCGATGAAATGAATGCTGGAGAATGAGACGACAGTTTGCTGAAGAAGAGTATTGTTTCGTTACAGTTCGTTGGCGTGGAAAAAATTGATAAAACGGGATAGACTGATGCAATAAAATGATCTATGAAGGCACGAGCGTTAACTTCGTTCTCCATTACACGGAAGCAATGAAATCGTCACATGTTTCAGTTTTAATACCAAGGGTATGGTGGAACGATTGAGAAATGAAACAGCAATCTCCGGGGCATCTCGGAAGTAAACGGAAATGACACAATTTTTTTTTCTTCAATCTACTCACTTGACAGGACGGTCAGCAGGAAGATGTAATCCGAGAACGAAATCAGCCCGTAAGCACCGAGCTTGTAGAAGATGCTGTCGCTGTCCAGATGTAGATCCAGCCTCGTCGAGACGCTCTAGAAAACGAAACGACCAGAAACGTATGAGTGGCCATCCTTTCACTACTGCCTCCTCTTCCTAGTCGTTAGCCATTACAGAGCGATGCAGGCAAAACGGGAGCGGACCGGGGGCGGGGTTTTGGGACGGAGAAAGAAAAATCTTGTTTTAAGGAAGAGGTAGCCAACCAAGCGGAGGAATTAAGGAGTTACAACTTAAACACAATTATAACTTGGGCAAGGTAAAGAGAAATCGGTTTGGGCGGGGATGGTGGAAAGAACGAAACCGAAACGCTGGGCATCATTGCCCGGTATATTACAAAACAAGGCCATTTCAAACAAATAACTCTAACAATATTCTATCCCTAGGACCTCGGGCTCTGCTTGAACGGAGGAAAAGTTGTTGTTTGATTTTTTCATGTTTTGCCTCACTACTGCTACTTTTTCTTATGACGCGTTATCGGGAACATTCCAATTGCTTTCCCCCTGAACAGCAGAACGGTACGGATCGGAAGCAAAATACAAAATTCACTAACAAATTCTTGCTCGTAGAGTCACACATCGGAAAAAAGACAAATCGAAACACAACCAACAACACAGTACACTCCAAGCACGGCCTCGCAACACAAAATTATTAGTGCATAGATTTACTTTCTGGGTTTCTTTTTATACCGCGAAATTAACAACACGAACACGTGCCACTAGGCAAACCAGTATTGTTAGTTGCAATTAGCTTGCAATCGCTTTAGATAAACCACTCAGTTTATTGCACATTATGGATCAGAAATAAAATTCGGCAATTTTGAAGAAAATAATGAAATAAGGGCGTGCTTGAGAGTCGGCAGTTACACAGTTGGTCAAATGTAAGAAAATAGTATTTGAACAACAGTTGTGCTTGCCTTGGGGATGAAAATGGTTTTTGCGAAGAGCGATATAGAGAGCAAGATCGTAATTAAGATGTAGCAAACAATTGCAATTTCATTTGCTTAGTATAATTTATCATAACCAATCCTTTCACACGAGCCTCATTTATGGTTTACTGAATGCTGATTATCAATGCATTTACGTTTCTTGAAGTGGGATGCCATAAAGCAGCCATACGCATGTTCAATTCAATTGCATGCAACAGAGTTTGATAAACAAAAATCGTGCTTACGTGTAATTTAAAAAGTGCTTATAGCAGTTGTTCAATCACATAACAGTAGTTAAAAAATCTGGTGCATAGTTGGTGCGTGAGAGAAGAAAGCATGGAAAGTTACACCCTTTTACAGTGAACACTTTTATTTGCTTCGAACGTCCTTTTTCACAACTATGTTGACACATGATGCTACCTCTACTTTTTATGTGGCATAACTAATAGAAGTAGGTATTTCTTAAGGAATATGCTAAAGTTTTCAATGCAATGCCTCTACACGAGAGTAAGGTACACATTGCTTGAGTGTTTTAAGTTCGAAGTAAACTAGTAGGGCGAAAATGTCAGCAAGCCTATGTATCTACTAAAGGTATAAAATGAAGGAATTGTTTGTTACTTTTCGCACTATTAATTGTTTTGCATACAGCCAAAAAGCGAATGAAACACGGCAGATGGCGATAAATACAACAACTATACAGCAGAGAAGATTTTAGTGATAAAAAAAAGAATGTTTTACTGCATTCAATAGACGAAGAATTCAAGTTAAGAGAGTAAAAGAAGAAACCATAGACAATGATATGGAGAAAAAACGGTATTCAGCGAGAAATTGGGGATACTGGCTTTTTTATGTTCGGTTCGATTCTTTGCGATCTTTGGAAGCATTTATTCTTCGGATCGTTTTGCTTATGCTTTAAATTGCCCCCTTGCACTACCTCTTCAATGCTCTGAAAGTACACGAAATTGAATTTGATTGACCATCAAAAGCAATAGATTAGATTAATATTGTTTGAGCGTAGTGTTCATATTAAGAAAATGAAGAAGAACAGAACTGGTCGCAATAAGACAATCATGAGAATGATATAACGAAAGAATTTTGAAGCTTTTGTCAATCGAAACGGTTGATGATTTATAATACTATAATATTAAGTAATCTTTTTGTTTGTGATGTTTATTTTGCATTCAACTATAGGTTAGCGAAATTGTAACACTGAAAGGAATATGTTTTACTGTTATGCTCAAGTATGACCTATCCGTTGCGCAGTTGAATGAGTTTGTTATATGGTGTTAATGTTAATCGTCAGGGCACATTAACGATATGTTTTATTTTCTCTGAAAGAAATTGATACTGATGAGAAAACAACACAATACACTCATAAAAAGAAAAGAAAAAAAGATGAGACTGAAGTCAAAAGTAAAATGAAAATAAAAAACATAATAAACAAACTCACAATTTAAAAAAAAATGAAATAATTTGTGGTTAACAAAAATACTTTAAAAATATTAACAGCATTTGAAACACCTGAAAAGATCCGCTGTTGCCAAGTTCACAAACAAATAGCTAGGTAAAAAAAAAATCCGCTTCACAACAAACTGATTCAATAGAAGGAAGTCGACAACAACTGCACTGCAAAATTGTTAAAAAACCGGAATTACATTAGGCACATTGAAAATTAGTTCACGGAAACACCGAGAGCAACTCAGGAGAAGAGACAAACTAGAACAGTACGAAATAAAGAAACCGGTGAAAAGGAAAAAAGGTCGAACCATTTTAAATCTTATAGAAAAAGTGACATAACAAAACATAAAAAAACACCAGAAACAAGCCGACACGTTCAAATAATCAAAATGTATAGCGAGATAGAGACAAAGTGATCGTTTCATGTGGAAAAGAATGCTAAAATCTACGACAGACTAGAAATAGTAAAGTGGATCATTCTTTGTGAGTGAAGGGAGTTGGATTTTCGATCAATGTGGTAGTAATGTTAGTGGCTATAAGTCTTCGTAGTCAAATTTGCGAGACAGTCTTGCATGAAGAAATTGAGAGAGTTTTTTTTTATATATGCTTAAATACTTGTAGAGTTAGGAGTAAGTGGATTAAAAAAAAGTAATTGAAGATAGGAAAAAAAAACTGAGAAAAAAATCCTTATCGTTTCAATGATAGAGATTGCAGTTGTGAGATGTGTGAAACTTAAAGAACACTTAAGATAACTAGTTCCGGGACTACCGTGGCCGTGTGACTGAGAGTAACAAAACAAAACTGCGCGAAAGGGCTTACCTTGGAGTCGTATCGCTTGTACTGGTCTAGTCCAAGTCCTGCAATGACGCAGAAACGGCACATGGTTGACGTCATCCGATGAAAGAAAGTACATAAAGCTCGATCAATATTTTTTGTCCTTGTAAATCAATGCAACACCATGTGAAATGCATGCATGATCAATTTGAAGCTACAAAAAGCAAAGGCGTTATCACCCATGATTTGACGTCGGGATTAGAAAGCCATAAAACAAAATTTGCTTGCACTACAAAATTACTCGAATATCAGTGCAATGTGCAATGGTTAATAATGGGGAGTGCATGGAACACAGGAATCAACTGCGACTACAAAATCACACTACTAAACGAGTGATTCTAATACCCTCTGGTTGCTTCATCCCCGGTGTCATGCTAGTTAGGAAATCAATCGGAGTCATGAACACCTCCACGCTCTCCCCGGCACCTTGCGGAGCCTGGATCGTGGCAAAGTAGCGGAACACTTTGTCCGGTGTCGAGTACTGGCGGATGCGGTTCTCATACTCAATAATCTGGCGAAAAATTGAGGTAAATATTAAGAGTCAATGAACCGAACTTTATCATATTTTTCTATTTGAGAAAAAAAAACATTAATAATCACCGATCTAATGGCAGGATGCCAAAATCATCATGCGAAGGTTATAATTATGTGATCGTATGACAATGATAATGATTCATGGATTCGAAACAACAACAAAAATCGAAAATAGATAATCAATTGTGAATAAAACGACGATCCCATGGCCATAGGTTGTTTGGTGCAACGGAAGCACAATTTGAAACATCGCCACTAAAGCAGCTACTAACATTGATTCAATGTTAGTAAGCTTAAGCAATGTTACATGATCTCCTTTGGGCAACTATTATTACTTTGTTAGTTAGCAAAACAAATCACCGTGTATCCGAAGGGGGGCTAATTTACGGAACTCTTTAGGTACCCTCCCGATTAACTAGCGCTAAAACTAAGGTTGTACCACCCGAAACCTCAACGATTAGATAAAGCGGCTAATAAGCTGAAAGAAACATTACCCTCCGGCTGTTTCATCCCCGGTGTGATTGCGCGCAGGAAGTCGTACGGTGTCATATAGACCGTAGACGATTCCCCGTGTATCAGCTTGACGGTGGCA
Source organism: Anopheles atroparvus (assembly GCA_914969975.1). Lineage (NCBI taxonomy): Eukaryota > Metazoa > Arthropoda > Insecta > Diptera > Culicidae > Anopheles > Anopheles atroparvus. The sequence continues at coordinate 24,633,424 of CAJZCY010000003.1, read as the reverse complement.
AAGTAACGAAAAATCTTGTCCGGCGTAGAGAACGTTCGCATACGGTTCTCGTACTCGATGATCTGTTCCCCGTCATCGCGAATAGCAGGACGCAGGCGAGCGGCAATGGTTTTGGGCAGTGTGCAATGAATGGGCATTTGCATAGGGTTTTTGGCAGAGAGATTACGGTGGCAACGTCGTATCGAAACAGTGGTCAATTGTGGTGTCCATGATGATGGTGAACATTTGGAGCGCGTAGGGTGTTTTTTTTTTGTGTGTGTTTGTTTTCGTGCGTTTGCAAGCAGAAATGTTTATCCACGACGAATCGAACACCGAATCAGAAGTGTTCGTAGCGGCCAGGGACCAAGGAACGTAAATATAAAAGAAACAAAATTAAACATTCATATCAATAACAAAAGAAAAAAAAAATAACTGAAAAACTTAGATGTAAAATCCATCGTATCGATGAAATCTATTTTACGACTACGAAATTTAAAAAAAAAATGTATCATAAAACGATCATTGATCATAGGAGCCTTCCACAATCTTCATTACCTTGCGATCACGAAAACCAATCTTTTCCTTACGACTTTTCTTTTTGCCCTGGGCGTCAACATCACCTTCCCCATCCTCCTCCTCGTCCTGCTCGAGCTCTGCGGAGTCATTTTTCTTGCCCATTTCCACTCCAGCATCGGCATCCACCTTTGGCCATCCGACCGCTTTTCCAAGCCTAAGAAAAAAAAAAATCGCAAATACCACGAAGCAGTGGGCTATAGTTTATCAAATCGCAAATAAAATGACCTTTCAATGCAACTTACTTTTTCCAATCTAGGCACGAGCCCACTATCATCGTGCACAGGAATACGTAAAACAGCTTGGTGTAGAGTGGTTCCTTTTCTTCCTGGTGGCCAAAGTTTTTGTAGCCCCGCCGTTGCCGATTGGAACTCTGCCAATCCTTGGGCGAAAGTATGGGACTTCCGGTTGACACGTGCAGAATTTGCCTGCTCGAAGCGAGCGTCGCAAGGAGTCGATGGTGCAGCGGATGCAAACCGGGCTTACCGGGGAGCAAAGGATATGCCATCTTCGACAGTGCGCCGCTACGGTTCAGCACCCCGAAAATTTGCCGTGGAAAGGCCATGTTCCGGGTGGTGCTGTGTATACGCAAGAGAAGAAATACGATAGGTCAACCACACAGTTACGGTATACGGGGAAATGCTACTACTGATAAAATGATTGCACCTTTGCACCAGCACTACACTGCCAGTCACTTTTAAAAACGTACAATTTCGTTGCGAAAGGCAAGTGATCGGAGCCTGGAGCAACTATCGAAAAAATAATCAATTTTTGCACGTTAAAAATAGAACACCAACGAAAACATACTGGATGACATTTTGACAAATGAGAAATGAGAGAAAGAGATAACACCATCGTCTACTCACCACACCACGCGTTCAAGGTTGTTTGACATCCATCTTCGAATGAACCGTTTTACCTTGTGTGTATTTGTAATTCCATACTGCCGGGACCAGTTTTACGTTAAGTTATAAAAATTTCTTTTCACGTCTATTCATCACCATCACCCAGGTTGTTGAAATTATTATCATTCTTCAAACATATATTCAAATTTATTAATGAAAAAACGTAAATCTCAACATCTAACAACCTTGGCGCACAACAAACTCACCACCGTGCAAGCTAGAACTTTCTGACAGTTTCCAGACATTCTGTAACCGGCCGCCTCGATATCTTCAAAACATTTGTTTTCTCAGCGCAGCAGGCAAATTAAAAGTCGTCGTCATTTCGTTGCAAAAGAAACGTTTTTGAAGTGGCAAAGTAAGTGACGGTGTAGAAAATCGGCTCGAAAGTAATTTGAGGCTGCGATAACATCCTTTATCAAAGGGCGTGTGCAAACAAAGAGAACGCACCAGGAAAACAAAATGGAATGTCCTATCAATCCGGCGGAGCTGCAAAAGCTCAAGGTGTTCATTAACCTCTGCCAGTTGACTCCGCAGTTGCTCAACTTGCCGCAGTTGAGTTTCCTGAAATCCTTCATCGAAAGTCTCGGTGGAGTGGTACCGGAAGGACAACCGGACTTAGGTGGCTTTGGTGGTGACAATGCTGACCAGGAGGAGCAGAGCAGGCGCGCCTGGGCGAAAGCGAAAGCCAGCCGGAAAGAGGAGGAAGGGCCTAAGGTGGCTGAGTCGGATCCCGAATCCGATCTTGAGCTGGACAGTGAGGGCTGCGTAGAGCCGGACACCGAACCGGATCAGCCAATGGGTGATGCGTCCAAGGAACCGACGGAAGAGGAGTTTGACCAGGCGAACGACCTGCGGTCACAGGCTGCCTCGGCCTACAGCGAACAGAAGTACGACGAAGCGGTGAAGCTGTTCACGGATGCCATTAAGCTGAATCCGAAGAGCGCTCTGTACTACGCGAAACGCGGCCAGGCGTACCTGAAGCTGCAGAAACCGAACGCCTGCATCCGCGACTGCAACCGGGCGCTCGAGATCAATCCCGATTCGGCCACGGCGTACAAGTTCCGGGGCCGCGCGAACCGCCTGCTAGGCCACTGGGAGGAAGCCGCCAAGGATCTGCGGCAAGCGTGCAAGCTGGACTTTGACGAGGAAGCGGACGAGTGGCTGAAGGAGGTAACCCCGAACGCGAAGAAGATCGAGCAGCACAAGCAGAAGCAGGAGCGGCGCAAGCAGGAGCGAGAGTTCCGCGACCGACAGGAACGTGTGCGGAAGGCACAGGAAGCAAGGCGTAAGGCTGCCGAAGAGGGTCCCGCCGGAGGGGCTGCCGGGGCTGCCGGGGCTGCCGGGGCTGCAGGTGCCGGCGGAATGCCGGATTTCGGTGGCGCCGGAGCAGACCTGTTCGATGCCTTCCGCGACCCGGAAGTGTCGGCGGCCATGTCGGAGATCTTCGAGAACCCGATGAACATTTCCAAGTACCAGAACAATCCAAAAATCATGAACATCCTCATGAAGTTTTACTCCCAGACGGAAAAGGGTGGCGCTCCTGGATTCCCGGGGGCCTTTGGAGGAGCCGGTGGTTTCCCAGGGTTTGGCGGAATGGGTGGTGGATTCCCTGGCTTCGGTGGTCCTGGAGCGGACCCTGATGCAGGCGCTGGTGGTCCCGGTGCCGGTTCCGGTGCCGGTGCTGGTTCTGGTGGTGCACGTGTGGATGATCTGGACTAAGCAATATCTTTCGTGTTCCATTTCATTTCTACTGTTCTCAATAGATTGAGCGAAAGCCGGTTGCATTTCTGTACCAAACGCCATGCCAGCTAGCGATTTAGGATTAGTTTTCACCCTCCCTTTCCGCCCATTTCGCTCCCAAACTAACCAGCTTTTTTTTTTTATCGCGAACCTATTGTAAAATTAAACGGATCAATAACACCATAAAAAGGGTAGGAGAGGATGCCCCTGTGTAAGAACATATATTAAGCGTTTTTAAAGCCTCATCAGAAACACAAGCAATTCTTCTAACAATACCCTTTACACACGTAATACCAAACAAAACAGATTGCAAACGGAGATCAGGAAACATAGCATATACATTTTCTGTCGAGCTGTTTGCTGGGTTTGTGGAAACAAATTAGTTTACGGAGCGGTATTGTAATAATTCCATCAACACGGTCCACCAATAAAATTAATCGATTACGTTGTGTACTGAATAGCTATACTACTCTTTCCTTTAGCCGGGTTTTGGGGTGGTGGATGCCATTATTTTTGAAATAAATTGTAAAATCTCGTGTTGCTGCGTGCTATAAAACAAAAAAATGAAAACATCTTTCCTTAATGTTTTTAATGTAGACTTTATTGTTCCGAGGCACAGATGCGCTGGTAGCGCCATCGGTCCCGTCCTATTGATCGAATATGTATGTGGGTTGGGGATTCATGAGGCTCGGATTCAGAACCGTTGATGCTGGCATGCCGTAGCACATATCGTACCCTCCTAGGTCATAGTGCGTCTGCTGTGTCGCGGGATAGGGTGGTGGAAGGTACTCGGTCGAGTAGAGATTTGCGCCGGCCATCTGCTGGTTGACCGTTATCGACTGATGAACCAACGGTGCCTGGGAATGCTGAGGTTGATGATGTTGCTGCTGGTGGTGGGGATGATGATGGTGAGGATGCGGATGCGGATGCGGATGCGGATGCGGGTGAGGATGCGGATGCGGATGTGGGTGAGGATGAGGATGATGATGATGCTGATATGGTGTGTGCGAAAATTGCTGCGGCTGCGGAGGATGCTGGGGAACGAACGTTTGGGCGTACGGCAGACCCGCACCGTACGTGCTGGGCTGGTTGTCCATCAGCGAGGTCGCAACCGAGAGCTCCGAGCTGGCGGTACTTTCCAGCGAACGATTTTCGTCCACCTCGATCGTTAGCTCTTCCGCCTCGCTCGCCCGGCTCACGGACGGTTGGAGTGGTCCGGGGCTGGGTTCCTTCGGTCGATGCTGCTGGCGAATGTGGCGCGAAAGCGCGGACGATTGGTTAAATTTAGAGTCACACTCGGTGCATTGGTACGGCTTTTCTCCGGTGTGCACCCGCCGGTGGGCAATGAGGTTTGAGCTGTTGGAAAACTGCTTGCCACACTCCTGGCACCGGTGACGTTTCAGTCCCACGTGCACCGTGTTCATGTGTGTCGTCAGGTACGACTGCTTCACAAATGCCTTGCTGCAGGCCCGGCAAACATAATTCTTCACCGCGCTGTGCGTTTTGCTGTGATTGGTCAGTTCACGCGTGGTCCGGAACGCCTTTTCGCACGTGGTGCACGTGTGATTCCTCTTTTCCGAATGCGTTTTGCGATGCGCGTGCAGAACAGTTTAGTGTGCAGAACAGATGTGCGGAACAGTTTACTGCATACTTCGCACTGAAATCGCTTTTCGCTGCTGTGGATTCTCATGTGCAGACGTAAGTTGTTCGAATTCCCAAACCGACGCTTGCACATTTCGCACTCGAGTGGTTTGTCCAACACGTGCGTCCGCGGGTGCGCTTTCAGGTTGAGTTGACTGGAGTTGAAGGTCTTTCCACGGGCCAAACACGGTTCGGTCTCTTTCGGCAATAGCCAACACTTCCTCCCGGGACCCGACTGTTTGCGATCGGTTCTTCTCTGACGAAACAGTTTCACCTTCGTACTTTCAAGCCAAAGTTTTTCCTTGTGCTTCACCAGCAGCTCATCGAGCTGGGATTTGCGTTTGATTTGATGCTTGCCTTTCCCTGCTTTCGGTAGCTCATTTTTAGCCGCATCTTTCGCAGCTTCATACACCGGAAGGCTATTAGTTTCCGGCTCAACGACTAGATTGGACTCATCGGGTCCAAAAATCTCCGACATTGCCACGTATATATCATCATCCTTGCCTGGATCGCTATTTTCGATGGCACTAGCAAGCCTAAAAGGTGCGAGAAAAAGATACCGAACGTGTACAAATGGTTTTAACAGTGTGGCTCACTTGTACATACGGTTCCGGTTTGCCACTACCATGTGGAATGTTCAGGAGCTCCCGCAGCTTCTGGTCGGACAGCTCGCAGCGATTCCGAAATTCAAACGCCATACCCAGCTTGTAGTAGCAAGCGTTACATATCGCTGGAGGGAAACCGTCTTTCTCATATACCTGCAAACAAAACGATACAGTTGAAATATGACGAAAACAGCGCTCCACCGGCATCTACTCTTCAGTACCTCTATCGACGCGCAGCGGATAAGCATGGCTAATGGGCTAACGGGGTGGTTGACGGTGAAAAGATCAATGTACGATCCATGATCCAGCTGTTGCAGGCACAAGCGACAAATTTTATTCACATCAAATGCAGCGGGATCGTCCTTTTGCATTGTTGGAGCGATGGAAACAACAGATTATTTCATTCTTTGTTTACAAACAACTTTCCAGCCCAGCCAAGGTCATGCCAAGGCCTGCTGGATAGAAATAAGATGACAGTTTGGATTTAAAGGGACCATTTCACTCACATACTTGATTTCTTATTTATTTAAAAATACCGTTACAGGGGAGTTTAATGTTAAAAGGATTTAAAGCCTCCAACATTTTTGCCAATACCAAATGACATAACTGTGCGTGCTGAATCCGTTTTTTTTTCGTTTAGAATATACGCATTGGTAGTTTTCCTGCCGGTCATCTAATGCTGGCTTGCGATAAATGTAGCTGTTTCTGAGATTGTGAGAAAATTCTCGGCGCCGGTAGCTATCTTGTAAAGATGGTCTATTGGGTTTCCCAGCGTTACACACCATGCTTCCGTCTGTGGCCGGTCCGAAAACGTGCGCATAAACACCACCGATAACAAAAATCCGCTCCAATTTCAGGCCTTTTGGGTTGACTTTGATTTTATCCGGCCCTACCGTGCCATCATCATTGATCGGCCACATTGAGTTAAGCTTTCCAAAATTCCCATAAATTGTCAACCCAGCTGATTAGTGGTGCGTTATCAACGTTCGCTACGCGTGACGTATCAGAAGTGGCTAAACCCACCGTAAACCCATCTGCAAGTACGCTGGCCGATGTTTTGGGCCTTTCTGAGATAAGTAAAGTCTGGTGATAAACTCTCCGGTTGGGGCCCATTATAAAAAGGTAAAATGGAGCGGTTCAGCTTCGCAATTGTTGTGCATTATCAAACATGAAGTCGGTTGTCGTTCTGCTTTGCCTGGTGGCGCTTGCGGCCGCTGCACCCCGTAAGTATCCGCTGAAAATCTTTGGAGTATCGCAAATCCTAGGTCGCAAGTGCTAGCACTTCAATGTGTTCCTCTCGGCTTCTAGGCTCGGTGCAGAGCAAATATGGTTTCCCCAGTGGACGTGTCGTCGGAGGAGTCGATGCCATCCCCGGTGAGTTCCCCGCGATCGTGTCGATCCAGCGTGTGATCCTCGTCGTGTCCGCCCACGTCTGCGGTGGTAGCATTTTGAGCAACTTCTGGGTGCTGACTGCTGCCCATTGCATCACCGAGAGCCCGGCTACGGCCAACTTCCAGATCTGGGCCGGAACGCACGATCAGTCCGTCGCTGAGCCCAGCCGCCAGGTTGTTAGCGTGGCCAGCAGCATCGTCCATCCGGACTACCTGGGTGGCGTCAACCCGACCGACATTGCCGTCATGCGTCTCGCCAGCCCGCTGACCTTCACTGCCCGCGTTCAGCCAACGGTTCTGCCGGTGCCCGGCAGCATCCCCACGGGTCCCTCGACGCTGGCCGGTTGGGGTTCGACCGGTGGCACCATCCCGACCACCTCCAACATCCTCCAGAAGGTCACGAAGCCGCTGATCACCTACGCCGAATGTGAGGCCGCCGCCGGAGCCGGTTCGCCGCTCGGCCCGACCAACATCTGCACTGGCCCGCTGACCGGTGGAGTGTCCGCTTGCTCCGGCGATTCCGGTGGCCCGCTGTTCTCCATCCAGGGCGGCCAGCAGGTGCAGATCGGTATCGTCTCGTGGGGATGGATTCCGTGCGGCACCGTCGGCTTCCCGTCGGTCTATGTCGGCGTTTCGCACTACATCGACTGGATCCAGGCCAACGCCAACTAAACGTGAACCGCTAGCGAATGACAATAAAATAACAACCAATAATAAAAGAAACTCGGCAAATCTAACCCACGAAACTATTCCACCTATGCCGGCTCCGATAAGTGCTCCACATACGTATATTTGCATTCATGGCCACGGGTTCGATTTTGACGAGGGAAAGCAACGTATAAATAGGAAGCTACGGGAACGTTCTACCGGTAGTGACGACCTAAGTCTCGTCTGGTCTTGAAGACGAATCGAAGCGATGAAGTTCAATTTTTGCCACGCCATTCTATTGTTTCTTATCGTCGCTATCGCCCACGCCCGGGCGGGACCCTCGGGTGAGAGAATCAAACGACAAAACATGGAACAGCTCAAACCGTGGATGGAATGGGGTGCCAAGTACGGGGAAATCAGTAAGTAGCCCCGTTTGCGCGAGCGATAGGAATTCAGCGCATCCTAATACCGCAAAAAAAAAAAAATACAACAAGAAGTAGTACAAGTCTCAAATGTTTAATATCCATTTCTTTTCTGTGTATAGTGGCCACAACGGTTATAATGCCAGCCGCTCAAGAAGCGGCCAGTATTGCTTCTGCAGGCCGAGAAGGCGGTGGTGAGGAAGGACAAAGTTAGAGCGCACCATTCAACGGTGCAGCCCGATGAACATGACAAGAAAACTTTCGACTTTTCGGACAAAAAACTGTATAAACGTTTAACAAAGTTGCAAATAAACACAATATGTTTGATCTCTCCGCTATGATACGGTTGTTTGAAAATAATAAGGGTGGCTGAAAGTGAAATAATGTTTAAAGATTATTGACTGTCGTAGCCGCGGTCATTTTCATCACATCACGAGTTCCGAAAACAATTTATAGTTTATACCCTTGTTAACTTATTCTAAATGTATATTTGCTTGCTGGTTATGTTTTACGCCCTATAAACTCTAGAGGTCGTTCGTTACAGTTGGGAGTTCAAATTGATCCACTCGATGAACGCCGACACGCGGGTCGTGATTGAGGGAATCCCCGGTTGACCACATGGCGACACCTGCCACGAAATTATGCCGACAATCGTGTCCACGCCATTGATACGCTGGATGGCCGCACCACCGGCATCTCCACTGCACGCCCCAATGCCACCAGTGGCCGGACCGAGGCACACATTGCGCTCCGTGACGGGTCCACTACCGACCGAACCGCCCATGATGATCTGACACTCGTTGTTGGGCATGATGGCCACCTGGAACATCTGCAGCTGGTCCGGCATGCTTGGGAGGATTCCATTCGCGGTCGAGCCCCAGCCGGCAAACTTCACGATGCCCTCCGGAATGGAGTCGAGCGTGGGCAGCACTATCGGGCGTATGAAGTCGTTGTACCCGAAGGGTGACGCCAACCGGACCGTCGCAATGTCGAACGGGCTGGCCGAACCATCGTACGACGGGTGCATCGTGAACCGGAGCACGTTGATCGTTTGCTCGTTCGACTCGAAGCTGTTCAGCAGCACCTTGCCCGCCTGGATCCGGTAGCGGCTGTTCTGGTTGGTGAAGAAACACTCGGCCGCCGTCAGGACGTGGAACTGGTTCAACACGGTTCCACCGCACACGTGGCTGCCGCGGGTGAGGATCATCCGCTGGATGGACACCATGGACGGGAATTCACCGGGCAAAGCTCTGACACCCCCGAGGAGACGCTGTTGGCCGTTTTTACTACCATCGTTGGCTAAGATAAATAAAATTATATTCGTTGACGGTGATCGATGCGCGGAACGTGGCAAACTTACCCATCACAATGCTCAACACGCTCACAAGCAGCAGGACGAAAGTAATCCGCGACACAGGTGCCATCTTCATCTAGCTAAACGTGCGTATTAACCTTCAAACCGGTTCCGAAGGACTGAGATGAACCGATCGTTTGCTGACGGATGATATATGACACAATGCGCCTCAATTCAGGCCTCAGTGTTGGGGAATATCTTATCATGTTTATACTTCACCTAACCGGTGAACAATTGGCGGAAGGTGTTGGCGTCCATAAGTGATAAGATTATCCGTGATTAATGTGTACTCTGAATTCGAATGGGATGTTAATGAGTTATGAGACAAAAGATATGTTGATTGATTCAAAACCCGTACCTTGTATAATATGGTCAAGCCTGCACAACGTGTACGACACGAGAACACAGAAAACAACCTCAGAACCTGATGGTTTCCACTGGCCGATTATACAACAAACCTTAGTGCGCCATATCGAACAGCAATCCTAAATAACCCGTGAGAATTTCTGCGTCAGGTCTCAAAACCCTTAAAAGTCGGATTGCCATTCGTTAATTTGAGAAGAAAAAAAACACGGTCTTTAAAAGACATGTCTTGTAAATACGAACATATGGGGTACTCTTGGACTTAACAACTTTGAAGATCATCGTTTTCGGATGCTGTTATCCCTGCTCAAGCAGCTCCCCCGATTCATAGAGACAGTTCTTGGGTGAATGCTAGTCTGTCGTTTTATTTCCAGTTCCCGCCGCCAACGAGCTTCTCACAGGGCAGAGTTCGCCTGTATCCAATCGACGAAGGCCGACACTCGCGTGTAGATCGAAGGAGTATTGATGCCGCCGCACGGCAGCACGTTCCACGTGATGATGCCAACCTGCAGGAACACGTCGCTTCCGAGCTGCTGCACTGCACCTCCACCCGCGTCACCGGTGCAAGTCGAAAGCCCTCCGCTCAGCGGCCCGGTGCAGATGTTGCGCTCATCAAACGGCCCACCCGGTCCCCCGAGGACGCTGAGACACTCGTTCCACGGCACGATCAGCGTGTTGATCTTCTGCAGCACGTTGGAAAAGTTGTTTCCCGGTAGGATGCTGTTGGTGGTCGAGCCCCAGCCACCGACGCGCACCACACCGGACGGAATTTCGCCGAAGGCCGGCAGCGTCACCGGGCGGATCACATTGTTGAAGAAGAACGCGGACGAAGTGCGGATCTATTCGTGGATAGAAGAAGAAGGCACCCGGTGAGGGTGGGATACGTAAAAGTGACCCCTAAGCAGCTCCTATCGTCCTATCGGGAACATACTATGGCCACATCGAACGAGCTGGTCCCGCCGTTGTACCCCGGGTGCATACGGATCCAGAACACGCCGAGCACCTGCTGCGTATCGGAAGCCCGGTCGATGCGGAGATTGCCGGCCACGACCTCGAAGCGCGACGTTGAATCCGTCCAGAAGCAGGATGCCGCCGTCAGCACGTGCAGCTGGTTGAGGATGGTACCGCCGCACACGTGAGTCCGGGAGGTGAGGAATGCGCGCTGTATCGACACCTGGTACGGCAGCTCGCCCTCGAACGCATCCGTTCCACCAAAGATTCGCCGGTCTGCAGTTTCGGGAGGGGAGAAGGACACGCATCGCCCGGAAGATTAATCATCATGCGCAAACACACACATATATTGGGTATATAGACGATCATCGAACTTACCCGGGGCAGCATGGACAACCAGGAGCAAAGAGAGCACCCAAAGGACCAGTGTAATCGACTTCATTTTTGCAATTGATCAATAGAGACGCCACACATCGAATGGGTTCGGGTTGGGATTTTTCGAAGATTTGCCTGGTTTTATTTGCTGTTTCATTAACTTATCTAACATCTTGATTACAAGCTTCTCGACTTTGGTGCGATTTACGCTTATCGCCACCCTACAAATTGACTGCGATAACGTCGAGAATCCAATCGAGATGCGACGCAATGCGAACGTGCACCGAAGGACCTGCCCCACACGGGGCCACCGTCCAGGAGGCGATGGCCAGCAGAGTGTATTGTTGCCGCTCGGTGGCAATAATCAGAACAGGTGCTCCCGCGTCGCCAACGCACATCGATGAACCAGTGGGCTCGTTATCAGTGCACACGTTCGCCTCTGTGAGATAGGCGGCCAGGATTGGTGCGGGGAGCTGCGGCCGACACTCGTCGGCCGATAATATCGCAACTTCGGCCATCTGGTCAGGAGGGAACAAAAAGAAAAAAAAATCCTAATCACTTTCAAGAAATGACAGACGGGCTTATAAACAAACCAAAACAGATTAATGCAAAGTGCTGACGGAGCACAGGCAGTGTGGTTGATGTCCGTTGCATCATCTTCACAAAGTAGGCTTTGCATAGCCTAGTGCACTTTTGGATCGCGTACCATTCGTTGTGTCAGAAATCATTCTTCAACTAAAGTTTCAAGTTCGCTTCAATTACAGCGCATCCCTTCGCAAACAGTGTAAGTTTCAAACACATCCTAGGATTCCTAGGGAGGGAGATTGCTCTGGATTTTATAAATACTTTTCTCGCCATGCATCCAACGGGTGCAGATCGGTAGGGTTTGCTCTTACAGTGCATTAAATCATCGGCGCATCTATTCTGCTCGTACCTGCAGGGATGGATTCCACCAAGCCGGACCGTCGACCAAGCCGTACCAGTCGAAACCCACGATGGAGGCCCTAACGCAAGAGGTTCCTGGCAGCTCCAGGCTATCGTACAGTGGAATGGGCTGAACGTTGCTCGTAAAGTTGAGTGGTTTTCGCAACATGAGCTGTCGGGTGGATAAAGCAACGAGTGCAAGCGAGAGGTGGAGGTCGAAAAAAAGCCTAATGAAACACGCCGCTTTACGGTAGGGGTTAAGACAAATCATCCACTCCCCCGTCGAGCGAAACCTACCAACGCTAGATCGTTTCCCATCGGGTTGCTGGCAAAACTCGGATGCAGCGCCATCTCGACCACCGCCCGATACATGCGTACCCCGCAGACGACGGCAAGCGTTTCGAGTGGCGTGCGGTCGTAAACACAGCTGCCGGAAGTTAGCAGCCAGTGCGGATTCAGCACGGTGCCGCTGCATCGATGCACTTCCCGCTGGCGCACGGAACAGATGTAGGGCAGGTCAGTAGACGTAAGCTGGACCCGGTGTGCGCCTACGATGCGACCGTCCGAGGATGCTTTTCATCAAAGAGAAGGCAGCGAGCATCGAAAATGAAGTCAATCGAAAAAGCCATCCTGTTGGAGGTGCAGGATCATCCAACGGACGGAAAGAAACAAAAACTTCCAACACTTTGTTTACTTACCCGCTCGACTTCTGACCGTACCAAGTGTAGTTACAATGAGAACGAGAACGAAAGCCCAGCGCTGGGGCATGTTTATTCATTTGCATACCGCGTGGTACTGAAAACCGGACGCACAACCGTACAGGAAAGATAACGTTTGGAGTGCCCCCTTTCGAAGCCGGAAATGGAGTGGCGATTCGCAAATTGCTGGGCCTCGATGGTCGGTTCCATTGTTGAGCGCAAAGTTGAATTGAGCATAGTTTCGAAATAATGGTCCCCGTTGGATGTGTGGAACTGGGCGACGGGCCAGGTACGGTGAAGCGCGATGCTAATAAGCCGATTTGTAGCTGCGCGATATGAGGGGCCGGAAGGCTTCCTCGCTGCTGACGCTCGGATTGCTCTCGTTGGAGGAACTTTCGCCGATGACACGCTACCGGGAACGGAAGGACCGGACATTAGTGAACCTGTGGGGCACGTGGGCTCTACTCGGGCTCGTAGCTCTAAGGAAAACGCTTACCTGGAGAATATTCTTCAGCGCTTGCCCGGACCTTGGCGGTGCGGTCGGATCCGGCTGTACAGGAACGAACGGGGCAGATTCTATGGATCAACGGAAAGGTAAGTGTTCACGTTTTCTTCCACAACCCAGCATAACTTACCCACGGTGGACAGCTGTACCAACAGCACCACCGCCAGGATCAGCGCCAGGAAACACTTGAGGCTTTTCATCACGTACCACCGATCTGTAGCTACTTGCAACTAGCTTGAATGGAAACTTTTAGCAGACTGAATCGCAGTGCCGGGACAGATTCGTTCTTGTGCTGGAAATACGAACACTCGTACCGGGCGATCGGAAGTCGTTGGTCTTGGTGCGGGGCAAGATAGGGAGCTCGCGGGCGTCTTTATAAATACGCAATTCGGCGCGGGCAGAATCTGCTGCAGAGCTGATTGGAACATATGCAGGGGTAAGAAAGGTTATCGCATTTGGCACACATCAGCTCGTTGCGAGTGGCAGCTTCCCAAAGCGCCAGGGGAAACCGACCTAAATTGTTACAAACATATATTTTTGGAAAGAGAAGGATTGTAGGCTGCAGCCTTATCTCTGGTGTGTTACTGAAGGTACACCTAGATCGATGAAACAATGGCAAAAAATGGAAACGTTGTGATCTATTTGGCTGACCTGAGTTATTTATGAATCAATCGTATTTAACAACCAATTGCATTATTTTAATGGTGCTGCTAGGTTCAACATTTGCATTTGGTTGATCTGTGATCCATTTTTGTCCAATTCAAGCACCTAATAAATGCGGATGATAAATTGTGCAACTGCTGAGTCAATCATTGTAGGAAAAAGGAAGTTTTATTCGTCGATGTGACCATAAAATTACAGAACAGAATGTTTCTAAACACCTTAGATTGTCCAAAGAAGGCAGTGTCGGATTATTCGCACATAAATACTTAAGGATTAAATGATTCATGCCATCTACTTGCGCACAATTGCGTTACAATAAATTTAAGTTCTGAACATGGCAGTGTTGGTGAATTGTTCGAGTATCGTTTGAATTTAGCCACGAAATATACGTTTTTATTCGTGATGGAGAATATGGCAGTATTTTGAGCATCGCTCATTGTTAAATGAAAAGGACGTCTTTAGACCTTTTTTCCCTTCACCGCGGACTGCTTGCTTAGTTTATGCATCTGCTTCAGCAGCTCCTTGATGGCGGCCTTCGCTTCCTTCTCCGAGGAGATGGACTCGTTCGAGTTCGAGTTGCTCTCGCTGCTGATCGAGTCGACTTTCGGCTTTGCTGTAATGTCGTTCCGCAGCTCCTCGTCGCTGCTCGACTCCGAGGAGAAACGCACCGGACGGTTCAGCTCCTGGCGGGGAGAAAAAGAAAGATAAAAAAGAAACCATTAGTGTGGGTTGATGCAGTAAGTATCTCATGGTCTGATGATGTATTCGGTAGTGAACTTTACCTGGATCAATTTTCCACGGGAGCTACGGCCGGAGCTCTCCTGGAATGCCGCGGCCAGCTCTGGACTGATCGAGCCCAACGGTTGATTGGGATAGCGAACGTAGACCGGAACATAGCCGCCCTTCTTCGGATAGTCCTTGTACTTATCCGGCATGGCATCTGTTAGGGGTAGGTGACATTAAATCGTTAATCACCTAGCGGGGAAGGTGGGGGATTTTGGGAAATGGTTCTCGAGGAAATGAAATAAAAAAAAGAGACGTAAAGTTTAGCCGGTTCAGCTTAACCGGGTGGGTAAACCTTTATTGGTACTCGCACGTCGCGATTCGGAATTAGTACAAACGGTTTGCATAACGAAATTAATAACATGGATATGTGCACGATTGCACAGGTAACTGTGCCGGTTAGTTTCACTGGAACGACCCGCACAAAAGGACCGAGGACGACAAAGGGCGGCACTAGCGTGCTTCTGAATGCTTCTCCTCAACGTCTTCCAAACTGGCCCGGGCAGGCTTAAGGAGACGGCTTTGGTTCGGGCGTACCGGTGGGCTTCTTCGCCGAACCGGCCAGCAGTATCTTGTGCTCATCGGACGCCGAATGCGAATGTGAGTGTGAGTCAAACAGGCTGGACGAATGACCTGCGACGCCCTGATCAGCCTGCAGTGCCTAGGATGCGGGAAAAAAAGAGATGCTAGCGGTCAATTTAGGAGCCATACGAGTGGAAGCGAGGTCGAACCAAGGTGAAGGTCACTTCACGTGGCGATCGATCAATCATCTACTCGTTCGATCCAATACTTACTTCAGCCAGTTCAGCGCGACTTACGCGACCTCCTGACTCGTGGAAGGCGGCCGCCAGCTCCGGGTTGATGTCCGCCAGTGGTTGATCGCCGACGCGGATGTACACCGGAACGTAGCCATCGCGTGGTTCAAGCACCTGATATCGCGGTGCGGCGTCTGCGGGAGAACGGTACTGCGTGTGTCAGCGCGCGCCCCAAAATCAATTGATTCTTTTTTTTTTGCCCAGACATGTAACCCCGCCGGTTGGCTATATGATTTGTAGTATAGGTGTGGTTCCAAAAATCCCCGAAACAGTAGTAGAGTAGTAGTTCTTCTAATTTAGTTTCATGCTAGGTGTGTGTTAGGTGGATTGTGGGTGAGTGATCAGTTTTGGTGGAAGTGTGCGAGATTAAAGTGCTTATCAAATGATCAAATTAATTGGAGCTTTTTCTAATGGGACTTACTTTTATGTACAGAATCATGACTGCAGAACATTCGCAATTAAACTGAGTAGATGAAGTTGACACCCAATTGTACCATGTTCGTCTGTGACAGAACTTCTTGTTGAGACTAATCCCGCAGATCATTTCCGAGACCTTTCGTCCAGATTATTAAATCTTCAACAAGAACATAAAGTTGAAATTTAGTCAGAGGTTATTTCAATGTTGCAGATATTCACCGGTTGTCATACACGAAGACAAAAATGTTCGGCATTGTATTGTATCCCTTTCTTCGTTCCCATGCTGGTATAACTTCACCTACCAGGTGACTTTTTATTTGCCCTTATGATGATAATGATGATCGCGGTAATGATGATGATGATGAGGAGCATAATTTCGTAACATTCATGCACAATTTCCAGCAGCGGTCACTTTTGGTCACTTTGTACATTCTTCCTCTTCCCATTTTAAAGTTCCCCGTTGGCTCAACATGTTGGTTCGCGTCTTGGACTTTCCGGGCAAGGTTAATAATCGTGTCAAGCGACACCGACAACCCAACGCTGATGAAGCACGGTTGATGATCGCTAAGAGGAGCTAGAGGAGCAGATGAAATTACGACGATTTTGTACGGTTTCATGTCCTCCCTCCCGTGTGTTGGAGGAAGCAAATCGGTGACGCCGGCAAAAAAAGCTCTCTGTAAAGAACATTCGCTATTCCTTCGCCGTCTCGCACAATCCCGACGGTAACGGTTTGTTAAATTGTTGCAATTCTATTTAGCGAGTCTCAATTTAATAACCATTGCGCGGATCGCTCAATTGGCGCTAAATTGCTTGCGTTGAATCTTTTGTACCGTTACGGATCAAGCTGTCGATCGACATCGCGGGCTGTGCGAATGCGTTTATCAGAGTTAGTGGGTTTACACATTTTCAGTACTCTACAAATGTAGTGGGACATATGTTGAAGGCGATGAAAAGCCTTGTTTTTTTAAATACTTAGACATTAAAAATCTTTTTTCAAATCTCCTTGTCAGATTGGAAAAGTTCCCGACCTTTTAGAACCACATTCTATCCATTGTACTTTGCACTAGCAAATAAGGCTATTCATTACGTATTTTCGATCGTTATTTTCATGGTTACGTTTGAACAAATTCCTGTTCAATAATGCATTTATTCTGTACGGTCCCCCCGGGGAAGTTTGTAGCCCCTTTTTACCCAGTTTTGCATAGAAATATGAGTATTAGCAAGCCTACGCCCCCGCTCGAGCAGGCCTTGCTGGCGGAGCTAAGTCGGTTGAAACTCGTTTTGCTTTTTTTCAAATGGTTTCTTTTTTTTTCAAGTTCACATGAATATTCTACTCGCGTGCAGGCTGGCGGTATTTGCAACCGATCTCGTTACCCGTCGATGATAGTGAGAAAAGTAAACTAAATATAAACCCCACTAAAACCTGTTTTCTTTTTGCTACTGCAGCGCTGCGCAAAAAGACAAGTGCCTGCGGTGTGTGTGTGTGTGTACTGCGGAACCACTATTTGCATTGGATTGCGGCAAGCGAGGGTGGCTCCGTGGGTGACATTGACCGGCCGAGGCATGTCGCAGCAACGTCGGAGCAGCCGGCCTAAGGCAGAAGGTGTGAGGAAATTCCAGACCGGAGGCGTCCCGATAAGGCCGGCGCGAAACTTCCGACCGCTCGCACCACCGGGTTCGAGTGGTTCGTTTCTGAAATGGATCGGTTTCTAAAACCAGCATTCCGCTCAATTTATGCACCGTTGATTCACGCGCACCGTATGGTTCTGAAATTGCCATTGCGTGCGCTGAAATTGTAACTTTTCCGAGCGCACTCGCCATCCTCTATCTTCGCCGAAGAACGGGTTGGTGGGGGTACTTACCCCATGAGGGCCCCTCTTTCGCTGGCGTTGCACGGGACAATAAAAAGCGCGCATCAAGCCCTAATGGGGTCTGGAAATAAAATCAGTTGCCAGCATGCCGACGCGCATCGTCAACTGCATGCGGTTGCGCATCGGATCGCACATGCAGTTTAACGCCGCCCGCGTCATCAGCCGGCGCCGCGCCGGTCAGCAGGAACCGGTTTTCGTTCGGATGATCGAGTTAACGATCGAGCATCGGGCGGTCACCGTCACCGCCAGCCCGGAACTACCTTGAGGCTTGCGCGCGCGCACTCCAGCTCCGGTGGAATTTATTCTACTCGCTCCGTGCCACTTCACCATACCCGGGGAGGTGGTTTTAATTTCTAGCGTGAATAGTCTTTTCTTTTAGCAACATGAAACCGAAAACCCGTCAGTCGTGCTGCAGACCAATATCTTCTGTAACGACCAAGTACAGGTTTTCCATGCGAGCCTTTTTGCTTTCCGTCCGGCAGAAAAAAAAGCCATAATAACCCGCATAAAAATGGGTGGAGTATCGCTGAAGCGAAGTGTACAACCAGTTTCGAAGGTGGACAGAGTCACGGTTGTAATATATGTCCCGGTGGTCGGTTTCGTTCTGGTTCGTTATCGCCGCGGTGTTGCATTACCTCGCTGCTGCTGCCCGGTGCGGGATAATTTAATTACCTTCCCGCGGGAACTAGACTGCAAGGAGCAGTGATTTCAAATTTGCACTATTGTCCAGCGTATTGTCATACTTGTGACTCAATTGCTTAAACTTATGGAAGTCCATATTTGCATTTTTTTTTTAGTTCAGGATTCGGCAGGTTTCTTCACTAGTTATTGAGAAACAAAACTTTTATGCTGCCTTTCGTTGCACCGAAGGTGGACAAGGTCGAAACTTTATGTTTCCCAACGGTGCAGTGCACTTTGTACGGCCTCCTCTTCATTGCCTCGCAGCACTTTCCAGCGACGACTGCACAAGACCGTTGACCTGCCTACAGCATGCTTGAGCTGAAAGTGCTCTGGCATCGTGCCATGCTAAGCCATGCCATCGCCGAATCTCGCCTCGACTGCCGTTCTCTCGGCGGAAAAGGGCGGAAAAAGGAACCAGTTGTTGCCGCCGCTAATTATTCTACAGTTTCGTTTTAATGCGTTCGCCAACGGACGCGAACCGACGCCATCCGGAGCATATCCCCGCGCGGCTAATGCGAAGAGTATGTTTGGAGTTTATTTTATTTCCAGGCATC
The DNA here is from genome assembly GCA_914969975.1 of Anopheles atroparvus. Lineage (NCBI taxonomy): Eukaryota > Metazoa > Arthropoda > Insecta > Diptera > Culicidae > Anopheles > Anopheles atroparvus. Next base: position 24,614,566 of record CAJZCY010000003.1, on the reverse strand, counting down.
CTGTCCATGCTTTTTGCTCCCTCTTAAAGGTCAGTTTTCCGTTCCCTATAGCGACCGAGAGGCGTCTCAGGAAGGGAAATGTGATGGGCCACTCGTCAGCAGGCACTTGGCAAGGCTTCTTGGTTTCTTTTCGCAACGAGCTCCTCGTAGCCATGGTACTTTGACTTGTTTTACCTTGTTAGGGTCCCATTCAAAGAATTGCATAGTGCATTCACTGGGGAATGCAAACCGAATGAAAATTATAATTTTTCTTCACCTCTCTTAGTCTAATTAACAGTTTCACCGGAGGTGTTAAATAAGGCTCTCATAAAAATCTTTATTCTTATGGCGAACTTCAAACCAATTATGCAAAACCAATTAATCCTCCTTAAATCATATAGCCATTAATAGTAGACTTTGCTCCCGCTTACCGTTATGAAGATTGTCACACATTCAAATGCGTTCCGCTCATCGCCTCGCCAAACTTTCCGGCAGTGGATGGCAAACGAATGACTCCGTTTTCCGCTACTTAAAAGAGGCTCTTCGCTGCCGTTATGCTCACGATGGTTATTGATTGTATTTGGGCTGTCTTTGGGCAGTTCTTTTGTCTTATTTTGTTTTGCCTAATGCTTCCAGGGGGGCATGAAACGGTGATTTTGGTGGTTCGGAGCTGGTTTTATTTATCTATTTTTTTCATCCCAGCAAAGCCGTTTGAAATTTGATAACGAGGAACGTTTCTTAGTTTTGTGTAAGCTTTTTCGCTCTCTTAGTTTATAAATCTAATTAAAAGATTAAGCACTATGTTGAGCAAGGTGGAAGTTGTGCAAAATCATTTTATACGTTGGAAAAACTGTAAGAAAATATTCGATCAGGATTCTGATACATCTCAACGCTACAATGTATTCATTAAACAAATTAAAAAAAAAAACCTGAAGTAGACAATCGTTTAGCTAACAGGCAAGGCAGGCATTAAAAATGCGTCTTTGACGTCGCTCAAGGTTGCACCGTGATTAAAGCGGAAAGAAATACCTGCCCTATAACCGACCTGCCTATTACAATTCAACTAGTTGTTTGAACAACAGGAAATAAGGTACATTTACTTTTGCTAAGAGTAGCAGTGGTACTGCATTCCCGTACCGTTCGGTCACGTCACGAGTTATTGGATAAAATATTCATCATGATTCGACGAATGGGTTTGTTTTTTTTTAATGTTTTCGTCCATGGAGGTGTGTTTTTTCACCCTCGCCCAGTCTTTAATACCATCTGGTCCGTTACGAGCAGGCTGGGCAGGCCGTTACTGACTCACCGAAGCCTTTGCGACCTGTGCGAGATGACCTTGCCGATTGAAATGCTCATCGGACGTTAATGGCATTATTTTCTGCAATGAACACACATCCATCCACCCAGTCAAAATGGGCAAAGGAAAAGTGAGGGCTTAGCGTGGCGTCAGCAGCGATTCACTTCCCATCCTTCCAGTTAAGCCCTTTCCCACGGTCCTGGAGCCGGCTTGTAGTAGCATAAATCAGCAAAGCGTAATGATTGCGTGAATTCAATCAAACCTCCACAGACGCTACAGAGTTGGTCATATTGCGATTTTGGCATTTGGTTTTCGTCGATTTTCACTGGTGCGATATAATTGGTTAGTTAATTACATGGCAGATTGCTGTTCGGACGTTTCTTGGTAATTGGAGGCACGATGTAATTGAATCCTGTTGTAATGAAGATTACATTCGACAAAAGCAATTCACAGTTTGTTAACAAAGAAGGTTGACATTTATTCACCATTGTTTTCAACTTTTTTTTTGTTACAAAAGAGAAAAACAAAGATTGTTCTATTTGGTAGATGGCACACAATATATATAAGATGAGACTTATGGCATTATCTGCTTCCGGGAAGGTTACGCTGCCAAATATTCGCTTACACGTGTTTTACGACGAGCATTTGCGTGTATGCCACACTGCGTTAAGACACTGTAACTCATCTATCATCATAACGTACGCTGGCACGCATCAACACCAGACGAGATGGCCACGCTGATGTGGTTCAATAAATTTCAACTTCCTTGTTTAACATCATTATAAGCACGTCAATTCCAAACTTTACATCGTAACAAGCTTTACAGCATACGCATCAACGGTTTCCCTGGCATCTCATCTTACTGCCGGTCGCTCCAATTTGAATGGCTTCCCAAAATTCATCTTCATGAACCATAAAAATAAACCTCCTTAGCCGATGATAATGGATCGAAGAATATTTTGCATTGAGCTTGATAGCTCCGAGAGTACAGAAGAGCTGGGTGCGAGGGGGAAAGGATAGCGTTTTATGAATTCCACATGGATCTAATTTAATCTTGCCCCGTTCCTGTTGCTGGTGTTAAGTATGACAAAGATTGATGTGTCGCTGTACAGGTGGTGAAACTTCCCGAGACTGATAATGAATGTGAATCTTTATATACACTGATAGATAACAGGAAAAGATGTCCCAGAAATGTGACAGATGCTACGGTGGAGTTTCGACAGGACAGAGATGATCATTTCCCGGTAGGAGTGAGCATTTGGAGATGCGCGAGGTATCTGTACACGAGATGTGGGATGCACTAGAATTACACGGCACTTTATGTACACGTTCACGCGCGGTAGAAGAGAGGTTTTTGGTTTTGGACGGAAGCAGACATGAAGGATGCACATGCACAGTAGAAAACACTCAAACACCAGATCATGCGTGGGTACAGAGTATAGAAGGGAGGAATAGTAACATGCAGGAGGTAGTTTGGGGAATCCAGAAGGTCGAGCTGCTCGCTCACTTACCACCGGCGTGAATCATCAGCGCGATGACCAGGCAGCTTAGAACCATCCACTTCATCGTGATGCTGGGCTTTGGCTTCCCCACGGAGCACTTGACACAGATTTTCGGAGTTGCAGAGCGCCTGAAGCCACACTGCACTATAGCGTATTCGGATTATTTTCCCGCGGGAGGTCACTAACTGCTTGCGTTTCTTCTGCTGAGCTGGATGGGACTCAAGGTCCTTCTCGAAAAGGCGCGTAGGGGCTGAGTAAGCTATGTACCACACAGCACACTTGAACTTGAACTTGCTCGCTGGAGACCTGGGGGACGGTTAATTTCGCTGCAAAATGGCACAGAAATGGCGATTACCACTTCGTTACCGTCCGGTTGGGGCGTTCTCGGGTAAATGATTGATCGAAACGCGGCCGCAGCGGTCTTTAAGGCCGAGACTGGCCAGCCGACCAAGAGGCTCGTGTTGGTCAGAGAATGTACTCGGATTTCAGCAACAACAAAAAAACTCACACAGATTGAAAGAGAGAGAGAGGGAGATAGATGCTGAGAGGGTGAAAAAGAGGAAGGAAGACGGGTGTGCGACTGAGAGGGAAAGATTACCGCTAGAGAGAGGGGGACGGTGAAGAGGAAAAGGAGGTGATCGGGCGCAAACGCGATCAGGAAACTTGGCGCGGCGCTGATCGATCGATCAACTCGATGGCTGCAAAAAAAAAAAAAAATCGGCGAGCTGCTGAGTCAGTGCTGCAGAAGGCGCTCCCTCCGTGCGCAGAACGGAGCGTGTGGATCAATTATTCTTCCACGATCGCGATCGTACGTTTTGGGGCGTTCGGTGTGATCTTTGCTGTCGATGTTGCTGTTTTGTCTTCGGTGTGTCTGAACGTTCAACGTTCATCCGCGGGCGACGGTTGCGTCTCCGTTTCGGTCCGTTTCGTGGGCTCGCGCGTATATATATTTATATATATATATATGTTTGTTGCGCACCGTTACAGCCGGTGCCGTTCGGATTGTACGTTTCTTTCCCTTTCCGTTCGCCACCCGGGGTCGTTCGTTCGCGGTCAATCATGTACTGAAGAAGCGGTCGCCGGTTGAACCTTCTTTTATAAGATGCCTTGGGGACCATTCTCACCCTCCGCGAGATGTAGGCCTAGAGAAGAATTTCGCCGATAATTCACGCTCGCGACGACGACGACGACGACGACGATGACGACCACAAACTACGTGGCGGTGTAGTTTGCGTGCAGCGAGTGCGAATCGTTTTTATTTTCTTTTATTATAGTTTTCCGTCCCCCCCCCCCCCCCTTTCTCTCGCTCACTTCAGCAAATCTCTCGTCCATTGCAGACGTTGGACGACCGCCCAGAAGAATAGTGAAAGGGGTTGATTTGAGACGGTGATGGTGAAAATGGTTGAGAGCGTAAGAACGTACTCACTCCCTTGGCTTGCAGCACGCGAACACTGGTCCATATGACTTAAAAAAAAAAGAGTAGTTGAAAGGGTGGAAAGGCAGAGGCAGTTACGCTGTTCTCCTGGGATTCGTGCTCTTGCTCCTGATGACGACCACGATGGTCGATTCGGTTGTTTGGCCGGCGAATTTTTGGACAAGTACATGTCGCGTCTTTATGGGAACATATAACGGAGTCGCTCGTTAGCAGGTTCTACCGTAAAATCGTCATGGCGAGCGGAGGAAAGGGGAAAACAACAAATATTAAAATCTAGCCTCTGTATGAAAGTTTATCTGTTTTTTTTTTTAATTTGTCACTAAGAGTTAGGACGGGGGTAGATTGGAAATGTTTATTCCAATAGAACAGCAATTTGTTCACAGTGTGAATGTAGCGAATTGTACATGAAGCCCTCGGCTTAAAGATAAACCTTATCCAGTCGAAAGATGGAGCGAACGAAGGAAACCACTTGCTGGGTGGCACCATTTGCGCTTTATCATCTTACGACATTAATGGCGATAGTAAAATTCTTCACGGGTCTCTTGACCCGTCCGGCTGATCCGTGAGTCAGCACACAGGAGCAACAGCAGATTTTACAGTTAAATGAGAACAGGAAGTGGATCAAAAGTAAAACATGAAATAACTGAAGAAACCCCAACCGTTGAAAGAAAGAAAGCGGGAACGCTTAAGATCCCCATTGCTTCCTACCACCGACCCGCGAACAAAGATGGCAGCTTCCATCGCAATGTCGAGTGTGAAAGAATACGATTCGTGCGGTAGCTTGGGCACGAAGAGAAAGGTACAGAAAGGAACACATTTGGAAGGCACGACGGACGTTTGTGGTGCAAAGTGTGAGCTCGAGCCGCTTCCTGGCAGCGATGGCGGGAAGCGAACGCATTTGACATTTCCCATGATGGAGTGGTGCGGTGAAATGTGTAAAGTGGCTAACGGCTGGACGCCGCCGGCGGTTGGCTGCCCGGGTAACACTGACCTACCGGAGGCTTGGGCTTGGGATAGATGACTGGATGTTGAGGTTGAGGTTGGAGAGGATAGCGTCTCGCAGAAGTTCAGCAGTTCTGCTGCCGTCGTTTCAAATGTGGGTCCCTTCCCCTCGCCTCCTCTTCAAGCTCTCTAAACTGTCCCGGCAAGCAGAAGATCTAGGCAAGCACCGGCTTGAGGTAAAATTCCTTCGGCAGTAGATAATCGCTCGCCGCGCGTTGTGCATCGCCGTTGCATTCGGGAAGGAAGAATAAAAGCACCGAACATCCGCGGGATAAGCGCAACGGCAAGCGGAACGGGACGGCGATTATTAAAATAGTTCAGATAGTTTCTTTAAGTTTTCCTGCAATGGCCTTCTCGGTAGCGGTGCTAATCGTTTTGGACTTTGTGCGATTCGATGCTTTGCGGGAGAAGCGGATAAGAACCTTGCGAACGAGAGTCGTCTGCCAATGCAGAACGGATTGCGATCGGAGCGTCTCGGATGGTTGTAAGTGATACCGTTCCGAGGGCAGCCTGGGCTGGTTGGCACCAGGCGAATGCGCCTATGGAACTGGATCATGCTTTGGGCTAAGATGGGTTGAAGTAATTGGCACCAACTGCCAGTTCGCAGTAAACCGCATAACGGCGGCCATTAAAGAACGAGGAATTATTTAATTTTGTTCTACGGAGAATTCAAGGAAGAAACCACGCCACGCCAATCAACGATTCTAACTGGTCAAATAATTGTCAAGAAAAATCAAATGAAGTTTACAAAATAAGAAAAGTAAAGTTTGCTCGAAAGCAGACACTTTCCGATTGGTATGATGCTCACGAAAACAAAAGTTGCTCGCTCTTTCTGCACACGGGTTTTGTTTTTGTTGTTTTACTCCAATGGAGTTCCTCATAAAAAAAAGCATCCGAATAGAACAACACGAGTAGCATATCGCACGTCACGAAGCATCGATTAATAGATGTTTTCCATTACGCAAATCTTTCTTTTACGAGCGCAGTCATTCACAGCAGTTATTCTGACTTTTACCTTGCCTCTGTGGCTGCCCGGAAACAAACACACGCGCGTGCAACGTGGAGGCCGAAGAAAACATTCTCATCAAACGCGCATAACACCACCGGAAGGTGGAAAAGACGAATCATACCGAATTACGTTCAATGCCGCCCCATTTTTTACGGCCTTTAAGGGGATTCCCCGCGAGAGGTTGTGTTGCTCCGGAGGAAAGATTTTAGGCGTTCCGAATACTTCTAAAGCTTCCCACCCGAAAGTCTGTTAGTCGATGGATGATTTCGCATTAAGCCGGGCGTACGATATAACGCTTCTTTGACTTTCGGGCGTATTTTGGCATTTGGATCGGATTGTTTTTGGCTTCTCATCCACAAAGACACGCGCGCAAAATGTCGGTACAAGACGAATTAATAAATTACTCAAAATCATCCCCCAATCAACCAACGGCGAGTGGCAACGACACACGCAGCTTCCCAATGGAGGCTACGATCGTTGCGTAATGCGTTGGGGAGAGCTTTTCGTTGTGTTTTATTCTGACTTACCACCACCCACAGCCCACGGTCCCCGGTACGCAACGCGTGTCCTTCCCCTTCCTATTCCATCCCAAGCACACGCACATCGGAGCATAGAGAAGCCCCTAGTGCAGAATGTGGGCCAATTGACGGTACGACACGCGGCGTACTGAAACAATTTGATAAACGGTGACATGCGGAATACCACCGCCACATCTTCTTCGTCATCGCCAGCGAGATCCCGCCGGATCGGCTCGCATAATCTTTCCGGACTTTGGCGCTGTTGATCCGCTAGGCTGGATTAGAATCCGACCCCATTCGTCGGAACGCCGATAGCGTCTTGGGCAGGAGGGACCGGAGAAGAAATATCGGTCGGCTTAGTTGAACGAGGGCAAAACACATCTGTGGAAGCCTGCCTCTCCACCCCTCCCTCGTGAGGGAAAAAGATACGCTGAACGTGAACCCGGCGCAAGCGAACCAAGTGGAAGAAAACCATTCTTTAATGGACTTCGCACACCGCAGGAATATGAATATGAACGGATACGCAAAGTGGGCAAAGGTGACGAAACGAGGGTGGTATCGCCGGCGGAGCTGATGGTGATGTTAGGAGTGCATGATGTTGTGGATAATGATGAGATGCTGGTGACGGCGATGATAATGATTTGCATAATGTAAGGGACCCTGCCGGGGACGAGGGACGCGCCCGGTTCGCTGAATTCGCTGATGCCGGCGTTACTCCCCGTGGCATCGCGTTTCTTCTCACGTTTCCGGAGGACAACCGGGGCGAAGGGTATCGGTGTATAAAGAGCTTCCTTTGACCCTTGCCACTTTCACCTGTCCGACGCACAGATAGTGCGGAGTCTCGTTGGTTGTAGTACATGATTTTGTGTTGTTGCATGAAAGCAACAGAACCACAAGTATTTAAAGAAACAGAACTTTGGGCAACAACTCACTTTAATCATCAAAACTCCTTACAGATTGGGAAACAAGGAGGAAACTCTGAATGTTTATCGGTGTTTGAGATGTTATCGTGAAGGTTAAATATACACCATATGAAATCAATATATTATGCATTCATTCTACTGATCCTTGCTAACCTATTTGATTGGGAAGAAAATAAAAGTTATAGTAATTCCGTCCCACTGGTATGACGGGGCTTAGTCAAAGATATCCAGCCAATCCCTGAGTCGCACACAGGATCAAATTGTAGCTCAGCATTAGCCCGGGTCACGTCAGATGACATTATTGCACTCCACTGCAGTGGAATCACGGTGATAACATTCTTTGCCGAAGGCGCAACCACAGGACGAGGTCGTCCGGATACAATCATTGAAGGAACAACGGAGCCCCGGAAACGGGGACTTCAAGTGGAGTGCGAGTGCAACGGAAGGCTTCGGAAACCAATTTCGTTCGCAGAACCCGGACCGAGGCAGGGCCGCACTAGCAAATCCTAGTTCGCTCGAAAGTGGAGCAAGTCGATTCGCTAGTAAACATTTGCGTTTTATGTAATTTCGCTTGTCGTTACTTTGTACGATACTCTCGGGTCGGGTTGTGCCTGCATGCTGGTCGGCGATGGCCCTGGGGGCTTTGGCTTACCAGTCCCGGACTGGGCAGAAATCGCGAGCAAGACTGATGGGAAAATATGGTGACGTTTATGGTAATGCGATTAGCCTCGATCGGTGGTGCCTACACCCTTCGGATGAAAGGGCCTCGTATGTTTGTGTTTTCTGTCAGGTCATATCCAAAAGTATCCAACCTTTTCGGGGAGTAGCACATTGGATGAGTCTGTAAATAGATTGTGAATTGTGCTAGGGTGGAACGTTTTATAGCAGGGTTTTTTCGTCCGTATTTCATGGAAGTTGCTAGACCTGGCTAATATTTCTCGAGTTTTTTTTTCCGTGAAATATATTATTCAGCTATCTCGAGATGTAAAAACCTGCCATTCCGTCACGTTTCTGCGTGTGTTTATCACTCAATGGAAGGGAAATACATTCGTCGAGGGAGGTGAAAGAAGAATTTAAAAGCCACTTTCAATTGATAAGCACTTCGCTTCGCTGTTTACGCCTTCAAGGAAAGATATTCGAAAAACTCCTGATAATCCCTGCAGCAAACGGAAGCGAGGCTTTGTTCTTTGGGCGCATTAATTCTTCATTTTCTTTTATTTCCCCTTTTTTCAGAGTACTTACGGTTCACGTACTTCATCCAGCCGGGGGGTTGACGATGATGAACGAGTTTTTCGAGAAATTGTGTGCGTGGATGGAGAGGGTAAAAAATTACGGATGTTCTATCAGAACGCGCAAAACCCGCTCAGCTAATCACGATGACAACTTTTACCACCAGATATCGTTCAACCACCAGAGGAACCAGAGGAACAATAAAACATCCTTTAGCGACTTTTGCGGCGCTGCTTTCACATGCCGCCGCTGCTTCGTGCGTGGGGATGGGGCTGTTGATAATAATGACAACGGAAGCCATTCGTCTGGTGAGTTGCTCTGGAAGCTCCGTTGTTGTTGTAGGCGTATAATGGAGCGATGTTTTCCCGCGTCGGGCAAGGAAGTCGCTGGGTTTTTCTCCAAGGCACACCGAAGGAGCTTCGGTGAACAATCTTGTGCGCGAGATAACGTCACCGGCAATCCGGTGCCACCGCAAGGCTCGGTACCGCGGTCGGTCCATTGACAGATCAAAAGGATCCCACTCATCCCGTCCGTGCGCCTTTAATCTTCAAACGCATCCGCCCAGGGTGCGTTGATGTGACTTCCGGGGGCTTTTCCGTCACTTTCCCTTTTCCGTGGGAAAATTCCGTGCGTGTTGTTTGGCTTGCGATTTGAAGACGATTGTGTGCCTGCGTGGCCGACACCGTACCCGCAGCGCGAGCAAACCGATGCGAGCTTCCGGTGCTTGTGTACGTGAGATCCGCATGGATCTCCGAGATTAAACGTCGTTCAACTAGGACGGTCGCTTGTGGGTGCGTCATGCGGTGTGTACTATTTGATGTGTATTCATGATGCCAAACCTTGTGGCAAACCTTAGCGAACTTTCGATCGCCCTCGTGTCCCTTGATGTCGTCAACCAAAGGATGGCGCACATTTTCGATTCCAATCCCGGATTAGCTCATCAGAAGGCGATGGCGTTGGGACGCATACAATTGATCGTGTTAGTGATGGGGATCGTGTAGCCTCGGGTGAACGGCAAGACACACGTGTTATCGAGTAACCCTCTATTTCCACCCGCACCCGCGGATTGATTGATGTCTTTGAGGAAAATTAGGTTTCTCCCGAAGAATATAGGCTACTAACGAGAAAGTTATCATTAGGCAAATTCTTGATCAAACGACAAACAATTCGCAACTCGTTTTCGTTAAATTTTAGTTCAATCTAAAGCTGGCTCTACTTCTAATTTTTAATTTTTAAGGTAATGAACACAGTTGAGTAGAATGCAATATCTTGCACACAAAAGGAAGCAAAGTATCTTCGTAATTTTAGCTCTCACAAGTGAAGAGTTATGGTGATTGTTGGTCGATAGGCAGAATACTTCTAAGAAGCAAAAACATTCAGGATCATATCGTGTAAAACGTGTTTTCCATTGCATAACATTCGCTAAACATAACGCAACCATCGTAGAATTATCAAACGGATACTTCAAATCAATAAAAAAAGAATTAAGAAACTCATTTTATCTGGTCTGAACTGTCTCAAATACGCACATGAAACGTCCGTCTCGTTGTTTGAGGGCTAACTGTGCAAAGATGCCTCCTCCAAACACTTTTTGGCGCCGACGCGACAACCATCTGTAGTTGATTTATGTGAAATGGCTGGGCATCGAAACTGGAGAAACCTGCCCCAATAATTCCCAGATTGACTGGCATCAGCAGGATGTGGTGATGGTTTCTGTGATGATTGAAATGTAACTCAGCTTTTCGCATTCGCGTTTTTATTTTCTTTTTACGACATGCCTCCCCGCAATTCATTTCAGGATACGACGAAAGAACCCACCTCCAGGATTCCTTTTGGCTGTGGTCGCGCAGCGGAGGTTTGCCGTTGCTCGAACCATCATCAATTTCCTTTCGGTGCGCTTTCAGCACGGCATATGATATCTGCGCCATCCAATTTCCCAATTTCCTCCGGCAGGCGAGGCATCTCGCACGGACGCGTTCGTCCGCAGGAATGGCACCCGGCGCACGCCGAGCGCTTCCCATTTCCCGAAAGGATGCTGAATAAATGCAATTAAGAGAAATCTCCAGCGATAGACGCGTTCGGTTGCCGCTTTTTCTACCTTCTGGCCGGTGATGGGAGATAAATTAAATTTACCAACGAATTCCGCCACCGTTTGCCGCGATGGCACATTCGCTGGGGGAGAAGGGGAAAATTTTGTGCCAGATGTCGTGGGAAAATTAGTAAAAAGAGAAAGAATGAAAAAAAAACACCAAGCCAAAGTTGAGTGTAATTGAAGATGGATTGAAAGCGTTCCGAGAATCGCTCGAGGGCGTAAAGCAAGCATCGTTCTGTTGATTTTTCGCGGGAATGGGGGTTGGTAATTGCGCAGAGCAGCCACCTCGTAGTCCATCGGTTATTTTCATCGAAATTCAAATCCAGCCTTAAAGGGAAGACAAAGTTAAATTGGGTTCCAAGATCTCTGCGGCGCTTAAGGTCTGCGAAGATAATGGCCAATCGCTTTTACAGTGTTGGGTAATTGAAATTCAGATCGGGAACAACTTCGGCCATCAACTTTTTGACATCGGCAACTATTTGCCTCCCAGACAAACGCCATAAAGACGCGGCCATAATCGAACGACATATACAAAAAAAAGTTCATCTTTTCCTATGCTCACCATCTCGAACTCCGAGAACCAACGCAAGAAGTCTCCGACAGGGTCGAATCAAATGGTGGAAAAATCTGTTCACTACCGCGCCACACTTGTTTACCGATTCCGTTCGCGGCAAAAAAGGGGCAAATCGAAAACGATTTGCATCATTTCCACCGAATCTATCCAACAAGTAGCGACAGTTCCGCGCCGCGACGCGTTTCTAGTTTTCTCCGACCGTCGAGTGGGGAGTTGACATTTTCTTTTACGATCTCGCGTGCCAGTGTGTCTCCAAAATCGTCGTCGCACAAAGTGATGGTGAATTGGAAAAGCATTACGAGCTCGCGGGAAAGCGGGCAATGTTTGCCCAAACGGAAAATCGTTAGATTTTGCATTTTCATCCCCGCTCCCTTTCTCCCGGTAACCGGCACAGATGCGTCCGGGGGTAAGTGCAAACTTACACACATTTGGGGATCGCGTATGGGGAGCCATTTGTCGTCCGGCAACATTTGTAGCAGGGATGTTGGATGCCAAAAAAGATAAATAAAAAACGATTGCCTGAGGAGGAAAAAACAAAAAAAGGGAAACGAAAGGAAAACAAACAAAAATCGATCGCTGGTTTTATATTGGAAAAATCAACTTTCTTATCACCACCGCCCTCGTTCGTACCGTACACACAATTTTCTCATCACTGCTACTGCCTTGAAACATCGGTCCATGCCATTGGCATGGGGAGCTAGCCACACGGAGCTATGTTTGACGTACACACGTACAATCTTTTCTTTTTGGAAAACGAGTACGAGAAACGAGATGAGTAATCGTTTCCATGTCGGTTAGGGGGAAAAAATTAGCCTCACATGCAGATCGCAAATATCGCACATCAGACAAAGCCAAATTCTCAATGCCGCAAAACGTTGTTGTTGATAAACGGTATCACAACGTTTCACCAGAACCGGCCGGGTGAGACGATGCTTTCTAGCTATTTTGGATGCTAATACGCCCGAAAATAAGCAATCTTTGCAAACAAGGTGGTAGAGAACGATAGAAAACCTCAAACCAACGCAACAAAACATCCCAACCGGAAGTGGCTCTCGCCATCGCATCACCGGAATCGGATTGAATTTCGTACGCGAGGCGCAGTTTGATTGCGTATGGAAAATGGTAAATTCAATAAATATTCACATGTTCGCAGGGATTTGCTCGGAAAATGGGTGCTCCGGTACGTTGGTTTGCAGGCTTTTTTTTGTCGTTGCAAATAAATGTTCCTATTATGCGTTACCGTTTCGACATCCATATTTGCCTGCGTTTCGCTTCCTCGTCCATTCGCCGGTTAGTATGGCTCATCATAACAGCTAGTATTATCTCGTATCAACGCGTGAAGATGGAATGTTTATTGGCCCCACCACCGTATTTCCCCTTCGATGATGGGCTTCGATTGTTGACGGTGAAGATGATCCTCTCCGTGTCGCCGTGTGTGGCGTGGCCGATGGATGAGGAAAGTCATGCTTTATCGTGTGGTTGTTTCCTTTAGCATCCAATAAACCGTGATTTTACGGCTTGATTGCGTGTCCATTTGGTGGAGTGGATGGTATGGATCGCGTTACGACTGGATTATACTACTGAGAAGTGATTAGCCGGCGGTAAACGAAGGCCAGTATGTTGAATGTTGACTGTAAGGAGCCTGTACACGGTCCTGATCTATGCTTTATTGAATCAACAATGCTGATGAGGCGCCTTTCGTTGACGAAACCGGAGCGATGGGAGGCGGAATAGGAACGTACCACGGGCAATCAATGTTCCTTGTGCGGTTTCTTGATAATAGAATGCGGATCTTGAAAAGAACGGAGGAGCGCTGTCAAAAACTATTTCTCTACTTCAGACGGTATAAAAATTCTTTGTTACTTGAAGTGATTCGTCGTCACGACTCAATGCGCAACTGCGAAGGATCCTCTCCTCAGGAAGGAAGGGATTCACAAACACCCGGTGGAGTCGGTGGCAACACTAATGGCACGTTGGAAACCGGGGCGGAAGTGCAGATAAATGAATTCGTCCTTCCACGGGTGGCGCTTCGCCGGGAGGAAACGATGCCCTTCGTGCGCCACTTTTCCCGCCTTCCATTCTTTTGCCCCAGCCAGTGTCCCGCAATCCAAGGGCTTCGCTTTCATTCGTCCATTCATTCATTTCACGAGCAAACTTACATATGTTGAATGGGTGTCGCAGGGATGGTGTATCCTTACCATCGAGCGTCTCGTCTTCCGGTAGCTGGCGAAAGCAAGTGACACATCCCTCTGTGCAAGACGAATGGAAAAGGATCTTAAAGTCCCGTCTTCCCGCGAGGTCTTCCACAACCTTTCCCAGGTTCTACCGCTTCGACGGGAAACGGCATTGGAAACGATCTTTCCGTGGCGTTTATTTATACGCTCGAGATTTTCGTTCTCGGTTTTGTTGCTTCTCCCTTTTCTCAAGTGGACACCGGATCCGGACGAACTGGAGCATACGGTTCAACAGTTCCATAAATCTTCATATCACACATTTTGACTTTAAGCCACGCGATTCAAGCTTCCCGCTCGGGAAGAACCTCCAATGATGGAAGGAGGGAACAACTAGAAGGCGATAGAAATGAATGTGTGGATTAGGAAATGGAAATTGATGTTTTAACTGAGTGCTGGTGTGTTTACCAGACGCTAGGATTACCGTTTTTTTCGGTCTCTCTTCCGCCTTCCGCAATAAAATGTAATAGAATTCTTCACCCGAGAATCGTCCGGCATGATTTCAATTCAATGAATGTGAGCAATAAATAAAGACGAAAGCACCATTTTGTGACTGAAATCTATAAAGCATACTAAAAGGGCGTCGGAACATCTGAGAATGCTGGGTCATATATTGGGTGGATTATGTACTTTTATTCGCATTGCATATTTATGCGTCTGTGCAGTACTCCTAAATAGTTTATTTAAAAAAAAAGCTGCTTTCCTAGGACTCTAGGTTTAACTTTCTCCAATGTGCGTGGAGCAGACAGGTTATAAACATAAATAATTAGAAATCACATTAGCCCCAAATTACAAATTGAAAACTCGACATATTTATTGAGAGAAATTTATGCGTTGGAAGATATTTATTCATCACGGCTTGTCTCCTTAAACATTTATGAGCTTCTGCTTACGATTCTCTGCACCCGGTGGCGTCTTGGGGGAAAAGTTCGATCGACCACACCAGACTGCGTTGTAATACGGCGAGTGTTGCTTTAAGTGACGGTGTGGTTGGATTCTGTAACATACGGTTGTTTGCAGCACAAAAAAAGGCTTTTCAACTGTTTTCGCTTCATAGCTGTATTACCTTGTACAAACAAATTGTTAGTTTTTGTAATGCTTGTAAATAGTATGATTAGTTTCACCAAACTTGAGATGTAAAATGTGACCCTTGTCTTTAACATATCAGAACATGTTTATTAATCCCTCACAGTAAAAAATTATTTAAAAAAATGAATCTACATTTAAAGAAAACGAATGAAAAAGGTGCAGTATTGCGACCTTTAAAAAAAAAAGCACATCACAAAGCGGAATTGACCTGCAAAACGCTGTAAGCCACATCAAACCAAGTTAAACCCACTGATCCACCGTCACATCGTGTCGCCTCAAAGTATGCAATGCGCGTGTGGAAGTTTGAAGTTGCGACGTTCTTCAAACGGCCGTCGGTTTCTTCTGCTGGGAAGGCTCGCACTTATTCCAACGGAGCACCAGACACGCGAAGATTGTTGAGCCGGCTTTCAGCGCAGGCACCGTTTGATACGGCACTGCAGCTAAAGTTGAACGGACCGAACTCGCGTTACGTGTGCGTAAGGTATTTGCTTGAATATCTAATGGCGAATATAGGTCTGAATGCCGCGGATGGTAACATATTGCACGTTAATGCTAGCGGAAAGTGATACGATAAGCTCATATTTACCTAGTGTCTTAACGGCGCTATGGGGCACCGATCAGGGGGTAGCTTAAGATTCAGAATCAGACATTGAAATATTACAACCGGGCGAAAGCAGAAACTGGATATTATGTTTGGATTGGGGTTTCCTGCAGCCCATTTTCTAAATTGGACAATTTAATGAAACTCTGTATATCCCGCATAGAATTCAATTATTGCTACTCAGGAATGCCACCGGGGGAGAAAACGTACGTTATCACACAATCTTTAATAACTCCGACGCAGCTCAGCGACGGCACTGCTGTTGTTTACAAAAGCAACCAACAGGAAATTTCTTTCAATTTATTTATTTGTTTCCTTAACGCTTCCTCATTCAACTGGTGCAATTGGGGGGTGGCGTCTTCCTGCTGCATGGCTTCATGGGAGCTTACGATGGACTCCGGCAATTGTTGCCCTGCGCTCGAGGCCACGGGTTGGACGGAAACCGATCGAAAATAAAAGATACCATCGAAGACACCGAAGAACGTCTTGAGCGAATGATTTGCGGAAGCAATTTGGCGCTGTGCGAAATGGGTTTCGGTGCGCACTAAGACCGAGAATGATCTGCCCGTTCGACGACGGGTGACGAAGAGTCGTTTGTGCCTGCAGGCACCGGATGCACCGGATGCAACAGAGCATTATCGGGCATACAAACACATACACACAGAGATACTGCATGTACCTTCGGCGCCACAGGCTGGCGTTGACTGGTTGACAGACAAATCCGTTCGAAGTGATCAGAAGCAAGCGTAGCATTATTCGCCGGTGCGACGGAGGCTAACTGACTGGATGTCTCGGAGTGGATGCACTTAACGGATAGGAGATTGGGTTCGACTATTGCAAGCTAAGTGAGTGCGAAGGAAATGGCGGAGTTTCACTGGAGGTAGTTTATTTTTTTCATCCTCCTACACTTTGAAAGCAAAAAAAAAAAAAATCACCAGCAGTGAATATAAATCACACGAATGAAATGAAAAATGGGACCATTATTATGATTTCATTTTCTATTTTTCGTACCTTTATCGCTTTCCTGGAAACAGAAAGAAAGTACATTCAATTTCAACGAGCAAAATATAAGACAAAGAAAAGCTCTCCCGTCGTCATGAATTCAACCGGAGCTGTCAGACGCTGCCACGTTGGGCGAAAGAACGACTTGAATCCGATCCGGGGCAGACTTTCGCTGTGGCGAACGATGGCGGGAGTATCAGGTCACGTCGTCATCGTTTCCGGGATTGACTAAATCGGACGGAAAAGAGAAAACCACTCTTGTGGCCTTCCCCCGGATTGACACGATATGGCGGTAAAGAATAAAACCACTTCTGCACGTTGTCGTCTACGCGCGTCGATTTTAATGGCGGCCGCAGGAAAACGATGATAAAATAATGGCGAGACTCTCTTTAGGGATGATTAACATTTATAACGACATTTTCATGTTTACAATTGAGGGAGGGAAGAGAAAGAAAAACTTGTCGCAACTTTTATCCGCACAAATTTAAATAGTTCGAGCAGTTAACGATTCTGCAATGCGGTTCAAATGCAAGCCCAATTATCAGTACTAGGTCATAAAACAAAAAGCATTACATTGATACAAGATGTTCACAATTAAGATAATTAGTTCCTGACGTCCGTGGTATGCATACACATTCGCCGTAAAAAAAAACAATTAAATTTAACCCTATTAATTGCTACTGCGCGTATATGTCAAACAAAAGGCAACAATTTAAACAAAATGGTAGTGGAAACATACAAAAACCGATCACCGTAAAATTTCAATAAAAATTGCTCCCATTCTTCAGCCAACCTTTGAACAGTTGAAAGTAAAAAGCTGAATATTGATTTAAGCTGCCGCGTTATAAAGAGATAAAACCGAGAACAAAAAAAAAAAAAACTCAGTAAAGTTGGCCTCAGTAAAGGTACCTGGTCGAAATTGCGATCCTGATAAAAATGGATGACAATTATGAACATGACATGATCGATGGTGGTTAAAAAACTGTCGCGATATCAATTTATTATCGTGACTTCCGTTCGGTTCCCACATGCTGCCTGGCGGAATTGTGGTGTCCACGTTTCGGATGTTTATTTTCATTGGAACCTTTCGTTAGTGACCTTCGATGTATGCATATTGGCTTGATTTGAGAAATTATGCTGTGACAAAAGAAAATGGTTTTAATAATTAAACAATTTTGCTTTTGTTTTGAAACTGTCATCATTTTATCTACTAGAATAAGACATCGAACGAAAGGA
Organism: Anopheles atroparvus; assembly: GCA_914969975.1. Lineage (NCBI taxonomy): Eukaryota > Metazoa > Arthropoda > Insecta > Diptera > Culicidae > Anopheles > Anopheles atroparvus. The sequence continues at coordinate 24,596,846 of CAJZCY010000003.1, read as the reverse complement.
AGTAGTTTCAAAATCAACTGTTTATTAAATACTCTCTTTCCTATAGTTTTTAACTCTCTGTTCTCTCACTCGTCACTAACGTAACACATAAATTAAAAAAAAAGATGAAACAAAAACGGTTCAACGTAAACAGTGTTCTAATTATCGCCCATTCGTCGTGGCACATGCAACATTCCCGTGATGATATTTCGCACTTATCAGCAATAATGAATTCGTTTCGATGTCGGACTATGTTTCCGAAGAATTATACATTCAATCTATACCCCCCTCTACACCCATCCTCTTCCAACGCTATGCTAATTGTTCGCCACATTTTTCGTCCTATCGTCTGAACAGGCTGGAACCACCTTTTTTAGCCCTGCTGACGCCACGTTACGTTTGTGTAATCTGATTAGTGCCGCTTTCCAGGGCCTGTTTTTCGTGAAACGTTGATTATAATTTATTGTGCTGAACTAATCCACGGGCGAAATTTATATGATGGTTCTAGACCGCCGTGACTCCTCTAGTGGCGCTTGTTTGTTGCCTAGCGCAGGCGTTCCACTACTACCCTGCGCCACGGGAAAACCGAGTGACAAAACGCGTGGAAATTCTAATCGCTCTTCACCATTCACCAGCCCACGGACGATTAAACCGATGATTATTCGACGTATTTGATAATCGATAATAATTTCATCATACTGCGCACTGTGGTGCTATGCAAAAAAAAAAAGGTTCATTTTACGCGCTACTCTCCTATCGACGAAAAAAAAAATACATTGGCGACACAAATGAACTGGAGCAATACAAAAAAAAAACTCTTCTTTCTGCGCTCGGCTGCGCGCGATCATTCAGATGAATATTGCAATTTAATTAGAACCAACACACGACATGAGCAATACGTGCGTACCGTTTTTCAATCTCTGTTGGCCCAACGCGTGTTTTCCACTATGGCTTCGACCGCCGACTCCTGCTGCTACGGGTGGGACGTTGAGTTAGATGGGGACGGCGAGCGAGCACGACCCGTGAATTAAATGTTTATTTGGTGTATTGAACACATTTAGTATGCAGCGAATTATTCTACTCTTCGAGTCGCAACCGGTCGAGCGATCTGACAGACAGTTCCACCACTTATATACGATTCCTACGATCTTCGATGTCGAAGATACAGTTCGCATCGAAGTAACCATCGCAAACACCGCACTTCGTTTTTTTTTCCTTCTCTAAAACGTCAATGAAATATCCTCAATGGGGATCAATAATCAGCGAACATTACGAATCGCGAACGCTTCTTTTTGCAACTTCTAACTAGCCTATTCCGAAGGGTTTCGTTTGTTTTTTTCTTCCTAGCACGAGTAAACACGAGATCAAACGCTATCGACCAATTTATTTTATGCGACCTGTCGACCGGGGGTTTGATGTGATACGCCTTAACTACGGTTTAAAATGTCACCACCTTGCGGCACTCTTACCTGTGCAGGGGTGAAAACGTGCCCCGTTCAGCCTACGAGAAAAGCCCCTCCAGCAGGTGCAGCGAGATGCACAGGAAGAACTTGAGAATTTTAAACTTTAGTCAAACGGATGTCGTTATCTGCTCGACGACCTGGATCGGTCGGTGCGGACGGCAGAAGTTGGCCCGGTCCGCGGCGGTCCAGTGGCAGTGATTCCAGTGACAGTCGGTGAACGCACCCGGGCCTCCTCCTGCCGCACCCGCCCGGACCGACCCGCCCAGCCCCTCCGGAACGCTGCGGCTACGGGAAGGATGATACTGCAGTCCGTTCACCGGGTACGGTGGCAACTGTTGGTGGTGTTGATGGTGCTGCTGCTGCTGCTGCTGCTGCGAATGGTGGTACTGATGGTGGTGAGGTGTCGCTGGTCCCTGTCCACCTCCGGTCCGACCGGCCGCCGGATGAACGGCCGTGTGGCGTGGCGTTTGACCGCGGCTCGACGAGCCCGTGGTCCCGCGGAAGCTGTGATGTCGCCCGAACGTGTCCCGATGAACCGTGACCGGGGTCGCCAGCGACGAGGGGTTGTGAACTTCACACCTGCGAATGGTGGCCGACATCAAACGATCGGAAAGTTAGCACCGGTGTCAGACACGTCGGGGTCGTTGTTGGGGGAAATTTATTGGCTTTGTAAGTCAGTTCGTTGATTGGTCGAGGGGCGATGGAGTACGCGAGACACCTTTTTACCTTCGTTTATTAATGGCCCCGGGTTCGATAATTGACGTTGATCTATGATCGGAGGACGCAGGTGAACGGTTCGGTTCGGGAGAGACAGTTTCTGGACCACCGTGTCCTTTGGGCACCTTCTCCGGGGCAGCGGCAAAGGGCAAGGGAATAAACGGGGATTGGGATAACGTCGATGTGCCAAAAAGTTTCACACTTTTCGCTTTTTACCGGAGCTGACGTATCGCTCCGGTTGGCTCCATTATACTGGAGATTATTTCGCTTGTTTTTCGCATCTACTGGCGGATGATTGGATTACTTGTGAAGAGTTTTAATAAACACGAACCCCCATCATAGCGGAGTATGCTTGATACACACAGGTTCTTAAGAAACTTGACCAAAAACGCCGTTTGCAAGACGATCAAATTTGAAGCACCAGCAACTTGATAAATCAATTGGGCATTCCTTTCTGAGAAGATTTACTGCCGGGCAATTATTTTTCCACCTGATCTAGTAGCCACACGGTAGAGGTGCTTCCAAAAAAAGTTTCATTGGCGAAATGTTTCCCAGCCTCTCGAAGCCTACTAAGCCAACCAGCCAACTACTACCATAGCTTGCTGTGTTAGACAAATGTGTTCGTGCCCGGCAATAAATCTTGCTAATCATGCCCGGGAAGCTTCTTAAAACACACCAACGATATGAACGGCTTCCGTTTTGAGAAATGGTGGATAAACAATATACCTGCCCCTCGCCGCACTCGGGCTATCGGTGGGTGGTATCGGTGCAAATCTGGCCGGAGGATAATTTAACTAAATTTATTACCCTTAGACGGCGCTTGCGTGCCGCCGGTCGTTCGTCGATTGCGTTTTGTTATTTCCCGGCGGTAAAACGTGACATAACAACTGCCAAAAGTTGGCTGCACCAACCTAGTTCTAAAGCTGGGGCTTTGAACAAACTCCCTCGAGCTGTGTTAAATGATTATTGACGGGATTCACGCAAAAACGGACAGCCTGCCGCCAGAAGAGAGGTTAAGCCGGCGATAACACTTTCTCACTGATCCCCCGCCCCGGAGGAGTGAGAGCAACGCGGTATCCCTGGGGCCGACAAGAAAGAGTGTCCCACTTTCTGTTGAACAAGGTCTACATGGGCCGCACCGGTGACCAGGTTGACGGTCCTAGCGACAAGTGCTTGCTCGTCGTACGCATCCGTCGGTCGACCAAATCCTCAAAGGAAAATACCCTTTCAACACCTTCGACGGTTCGTTCCTCAGGGCACATTCGTTCATGCCTTTGATCCTTTGGAATGCGCGCGCGGGGGAAGGCCACTCTCCCCTCGGTGCAACCCTAGCTAGCTAGCTAAGAGATATTTCCGCATAATTTCGTCTTCATTAGCCCGGCATCTGTCCCGTGTCAAACGGGTAAACAGCGTGCGTCAGTGTTGGCGTGCCGAAAAAGGGCGGCTTACTGAAACCTTAAACACTTGCGGCCGTAAGGTTAGGTTAGCGTGGGTGCTACAAAACGTACACCAACGGAAGGAAAAGCGATGCGAAGAAAACTACCAAACAGGCCAGCTTCCTTTAAGCGTACCAGCGTTATCCCAGGTTTTAGTACGCGGCCCAAGATTATCCCTTGCTGTGTGTCGGACAAACGGATACAATTATAAGACGATGATTAGGATCGGTTCGTGGTTCTACAAGCCCAGACGGTGGGTTGTTATTTTCCACCCAAGCTTATCACAACAACCGTTTGCCGGAAGTCGAAAGCGCGTTCTTGAGGTGAACCTAGAATGCTTGAGCTTATTATTAGGCTACATCAGGAGGAAACAACCGTATAGAAGCAGACTCCTCGAATGTCAATTAGTACGAGAATGTTGCTCCGCGATGGGAGACAAAACCCGTTCCGTACCGTACCGTATTCGTAACCTGGCCACAGCGCAAATGTGTCACTCGAAACTGAAACTCCCATCGGCTGGGAAAACCTAATTGGAACCAATTAAAGCCGCCCGGTCATGAAGCGCCAACGGGGTGGTACGTACCTCGAGTAGCACCGGCTGGGCGGTGGATAGTCGGCCGCATAGGACGCCTGCTGGCAGGTGTGATGCATCGGCTCGTCGCTGAACATTGGCGGTGTCTGGAACGCAAACGAAAGGCTCTTTTGTAGCCGTCCACCGCCGCCGGGATGGTAGCTCGATCCTTGGCCACAGAACGCGCTGTGGTAGCTGTTGAAGCCACCGGCAACCGTCGAAGGATTATCGAGGGATTGACTGTTGCCTAGCAGGTGACCCCCGACACCGCCGACGCCGCCGCCAACGCCGCCTACTGAAAGTCCTGCACCACCAACACCGGTGCCCGCGGAGGAGACGGCGGTGCCGGGCCCGAGTGCACCGGCTGAGGACAGGTTGAGCCCACCGTTCATGAACTGGCTCGTCGAGAGACAGCGCTGCAGACCGACCGGACCGGGCCCGGCGTAACTGCCGGAGCCGTGGCAACCGTTCGCGAGGCTGGTCGTGTGCGTACTCGTGCCGTACCAGTGGGGATTGTTGTAACGCTGCGACGAAAAGCTCCGGTCCAGGATGTGCTGACAGTCGCTCGACGAGGTTGGCGCCGTGCAGCGCGATGTGATGGAACTGTGTTGCGGTGGAAATAAGCGAACGATAAGCCGCGTGGCAACGTAACGGTAGCCCGTGGTAGCCCGAATGCCAATACTTACCCATTGGTTGAGTATTTCATGTTGCGCCCGTCCGGATAGCCGACGAAGAAGAGGATGATCGCCGAGATGGCCGCACTGGCGGCGCAAATGTAGTACCCGGCCCGGCCGTACCGGTGCGACGAGTCGTTCAGGAAGGCGCACAGTGGCACCCCGAACAGCACCGGCAGCGATTCGGCTCCCTTGATGAAACCCCACGCCTTGGAGAAGTACTTGCCGCGGATCCGCTCGATCGCAAGCATCTTCAAGGTGTAACGGTAGCCGCCGAGACCGAGCCCGTAGGCCCACGCCGAAAAGCACAGGCCCCGGTAGTCGGCGACGGCCGATAAAACTAACAACGATAGTGACACTAACGTAACACAGCCCTGCACAGGGGTGGGGGGGAGAAGAAAAAAGGCTATCGATGTACGGCGACGCATTGTCACGGGCGTGTGTGTGTGTCTCCGCCTGACTTACCTGACAAACGTACTGACGGGAAATCTGCACCTTGCGGAAGGAAATCTCCAGCGTCTTGTTGATGGACGATCCACTAAACACTATACCTAAAGCTATCGACAGTCCGAGGAAGGTTTGCAGCAGCACCAGGTCCTGCATGTCGTACCCTTCGCTGAATCCGTGCAGAGACTGCGTGCGGAGGAGAAAGATGGTTGGGGAACGATTAAAGCAGCACCTAAATGCAATAATACACTGCCAGCATTAAAAATGCACGTTGGAAAACGATCGAGCAAGGCAACGGTGGAAAAATCTGCAGCACGTGTTCGCACGCCAGCGCTTAGCTTAGCCCGTTTTTATCCGGTTGGGATTACGAAGGCAGCAGGGCGGGATGGATTCACGAGCGAGCAGTTTCGCTTGGGTGTGTTCCAATAAATAAAGGTATTAGCCGCCGCTTCACTTTTTTATCCATTAGTGGTGCGACCGCTGTTGCTGCCTTCCGTTATCCTGGGTTGTGGTAGCGGTTTTCCCTAAGCCTCATCGATGTAGCCGGACCGCGGACCGGCGGATAGTCCACCGGTATGGAGGTGCGTGGTGTAATGTGGATTTAATGGGAGCCCGGTTCGTTTCCTCGTGGTCGGCGTGGGGAGTCCAATGTGTGTTTGCACTAAACCGGAAATGATATTGAATTAAATGGAAAACTCCTCTCGTGAACGATCGGCGACGACTGAACGGCGGTTGGATGGAATGTACTAGTCATCGATGCTCGGCTACCAAAAAACCGTTCAGAGTCGATCGATTTTGGTGAAATTTCATACAGGAAATTGGAAAACGCATCATCGGCTAAATCCAAAACAATTACGGTAATGCTTGAATCGATTGTTCGGATCCGGTTGCGCCGCAAACCGTTTAGAATTTGGCCCGAGTGGATTTGGAAGAGTGTGCACGGATGCGTGCAGAATGGTTTATGAAATTTACGGAATGGTTTTACGGATGAACGAAACTCAAACACACTTGACGACGTCCGTGATCATCAGGCTGACATTTCCCCGAACCGGACTACCGAATTACTGGAGGCTGACGCATATTGACGAATGTGTAACAATCGTCGAGTACACGTCCTCGTATCAAATGCGCTTATGATAATTTACACAATTCAATGGAAGGTTTGTGCATTTCACGTCAAATAAATTTACGATTATCGGTTTGAAATTTGATTCGCAAGACAACCGTCGGCTTTTCGCCGTATTTTAGGGTGTAACCAATCGATTGTCGAGATTGGCACGAAGGTGGTATCAAATCCTCACAACGCATTAAAATCGAACCAGTGAAAACCCTTCCGAACTGGGAACGGCTTTCCGCGTAAGCCTGGGCAAATAAACATTCACTCGAAACAGGGGTACGGGTCGGAGGTGAGTTCGGAAAAGTGTTTCCATTTATGTGGGTGAAACCAATTTCTTCCCTCTTCCTTTTACCTCTCAAAGCCAATGATCCCCCCTGCCGTGAGCCCCTTTTGGGTTGATTGATAGACGCCTACAATCCAGAAAATCCTTGGCCCTGGTGCACGGGGACCGGGTGTGGAAAATGTTTACCCATTTGGTTTTACCCACCCAGGAATATCAGTTTCACTTGAAAGAAGTTTATTTATATGTTTGTCGAGCAGCGAATGAGAACAGAATACAACGAAGGGTAAGAGAAATTGGAATGAGATTGATTTGAATACGAGGGGGAGGTAGAATTGAAGAAAGCCATTTTCCTACCTTATGCAGGTACGATGGGAATAGAACGGATTGCAAACGCCAAAAGAATATCAAACAGTAAGATGCACCAGTAAGTAACGGACGGAAGGGAAACTTACCAGGAAAAATATTGGCGAGTACACGCCGAGTGCGGCAACCGAAGCCGATATGGACAGCATCCGCACCGAGGACGATTTGAGGGGCGTAAAATCGAGGAACGGTGGCTTTGGTGTGCGGACGTGTGTTTTCTTCTCCTTCACCTGCAATCGGAAACGGCGATCCATGTCAGTTTTTGGGGGGGCGGGAAATCATTAGCTAGTTTTTTTTTCTCTCCTCCATGGAAACATTCCCATGGGAAAAGGATTGCAAAAGTTTCGTTCAATCGCAATCGTACAATTTTAAATTAAATTGTGTCCCCTTTCGCACTGCAGCAGTCTTCGGTGACGTGAAGTGTCGAACAGAAATCGATGATTTCCAGCACGGTGTGGATAACAGGGTTTGCCATACTTTGGTACAGCCTAGGAAACTATGCCTACCTAACCTAGGTTCTCCGAAAAAAGTGCTGTTCAAATTCGAGTTCAACAACTTGGTCATCTTCGCATAAGTTTTCGAGACCTTCCTACGCATTACCTAACATCAACAGAGCTTCTGACCTTGTTTCCAATATTTTTCCACAATACACAGCTACTTTTGTTTGAACATTGGATAACATCGTTTGCTATCTATAAATATAAAACAGAGATACGAATGTGTGTCCCATAATGTTCGCAATGTTTGATTATTTTGTTAAATTCTTATGCTTCCAAAGGATAACACCCCCCTTTAGGTTTGCCTTAAATTTCATGTTTCTAAGGTAACTAATTAAAAAAAATAAAAGGGATCGCCTAGCATGTAATGCCTTAGTCAATGCTTATCTTAATTAACTGAGGCCAGCAAACTTTTGCGCTGTGGATGTATGGCTTCTTTCATTTAGACAACCGACGGAATTGGTGCGTACTATTGTGCGTTCTGGTAAGAGGCTCTAGAACGTCTACTGGCTCTTTTCTTCCAATCTTGTAGCTGAAAAGAGGTAGGGCTTATTTTGATACGAATGAGTACCTTTTTCCTTTGGTTTTTCAAGTGGAGTATCGCCCGTCGCTGGGGATGGTAGAGCGAGGCCGGCCGGTAAAGCAGTCCCATGAAGAAGCTGCACGACACCAGCCCCGTGACTGCCTGCAAACCCAAACGCCAACCCATTTTCCTGGAAGAGCAACGAGCAAGACAACGCAGAACAAGTTAGTGACTATATTACGAATCGAGTGGCAAGAAATAAACCAGGGAAAAAGAAACCCATAGGCAAGGCATTGTTAGGGCATTGTACAGCGAGTAAGGCAGAGTGCCGAAATGGACCGAAAAATCGACATTCCGATTCCGAAGAAACGACGTTTGGGATGGAGCTTTGCCCGAAGGCTTGATTGATGAACTCATTTCTTAAGCGCTTTGGTCTGCCATTCTTCCGGGAGGGATGTCAAGAAAAGGTTTGGAAACTGAACGGGGGATTTACTCGAATGGAATGCAAACGAAAATCAAATAAATGGTTGGATAGGATTATTTATGGTCAACCGAGCCGTTTTTCAGGCTTTTTGTCATTGCAGGTTTTATCGTACATCAAGGAGTTTCGTTTGCTTAAGTGTCTAGCAAATGAATATCCACTTCGGAAAAACATGATGATCAGTTAAGGCTAGGATCTGGTTTGAATAAGCAAGCATAGACCGCTTCAGGGATTGTGGTGTAGATCGGATCATGGAAGACAAAAAAGGTGTTTATCGAATCTAGGAAACTCAAAACATTACTCCTTTCATTAATTGATGTACTTTTGCATCATCATAGAGTTTAATAGGGTTTTCAGTAGCAACGTCCTTTTGCTGTGAATAGGGAATGTGCTAGAGTACATCATCGCTTAGGTAAAGCAAAATATGGGGGAGGAAACAGGCGGCACGCCCCGAGGCCGACTTACCCGACGCCTTCCTTGAGGATGACGGAAAACAGCGCCACACCGACACCCTCGCCGGACATCGTGATCATTTCGACAAATTGTCTCCGCCGTTTGAAATAATGGCCCAGCATGACGGCGGCCGATTCTCGTACCATCGCCGAGCCGATGCCAACGATGACGCCTGAAAGGACACCGGCACAGACAGAAGAAAAGAGAACGATGACTACGATGCTCCATGTCGATGGTTGACGGAGGACCGCTGTCCATGGACGATGAGGCCCCCGGAGGCAATCGGAAGACGGACGAGAAAATTGGAAAAGAAAAAAGACGATCGGTATGCGGGCCTTTCCTGAAAAGAGAGGAGTAAATGTAGGCTAGTGGTTGCACGTGGTGCACACGGTGCAGGAACTGTAGTTTCCATGCCTTTGGACGGTCGAACAAACGCTTCCTCGAAGTGAGTCCGGTACTAGGAAGCCGCCACCCAGCTAGCGATGGCATTAGCGAAGCTCGTTGGCGTGGCAGCGAATGTAGAAGGTCGCTTGGTGGGAGTTCCTCCTGGCGGCCCGCCTGCCGGCATACCTCCACGGAGCAATCATGAGCCCATGGTCAACGAGATGGAACCACCGAAGCCCGGAAAATATCTGGGTTAATCGTACAGTCGGCCATTCTTTTAGCATGGATGGTTTTCGGTCCACGATGGCTCGGATAGGTCGGTCACCGGTAGTGAACCGTGTGAGCAATGGTTGGTAGGTGGAGGTCGGTATCCATTTTGGTCGAAAGGAAGACAAAAAAAACAACACTGGACAACAGTCGCAGGGCAGCGACAGAGTCCGTACGGAGCAGCGGAAGAAATGTAATCCATACCAACACAGCGACTTTCTCCGGCTGGTTGTTCCAATGCTCCTCCTGCGAATGGTAGGAACGCAACGCAATGTCCTTGCTCCGCATTCGGGCCAACCATTGCGTAACGTAATAAAACAAATCGAAGGAACCAACAAGCGCGGTGGAATAAAATGAAGAGCGAAGAAAAGAAAAAAAAAGGAACCGTGCAGCAGCCCTAACCTATCTGCGAGTCCATAAAAGCTTACGCAATCGGTCCTGGCCGGTTTGGGCTCGGGGATCAAACTCGCACTCTCTTTCAGTGGTGTGGACAGGTGGCAACGGCACTCTGGTGACCATCATGTTTTGTAAAGGCCAGAAATGTATGGTTCAGGCAGACAAGAGAAGGAAACAAAAAAAAAAACAAAAAAAACTTTGCAACAATGTCGTGGTTAGGAAGTGCTGCGTGTAACTCCCACGTCTCGCAACGACACAATAGGTGCGTGCGGTTTCCGGCACTATAGGAATTTCCAAGCCCCCATTAAGGGGCCAGGCAAGGCAACCGACGCATGGACCATAAAAGTGGCCCGGATCGACCGTACCGGTTGTGTGCGCTGTAGACTTCGTTTAGTCCGTGGTGGAGTACGATTCGTTAGTCGCTCGCCTTTGAAAGTAGCTCGCATGTAGTCCACCGGGAGGGTTTCCGGGATGCCAAGGATTGGCCGGATAATGATGCGGGAGAGATGAATGAGTACAGATGCTTGCTGCAGTTGTTACGAGTCCTAGTGTCCCGAGGCCCGGTGGCGCTGGCTCAGTTATTTACGAGCCTAACGTGTCGGATACGCCTCCAAGAGTACAAGGGCCAGCAAGAAAACTCTGACAATTGCCTATAGGTCCTTTGGGGGGAAGCTGTGGTTATTAAATCAGATTCGCCCATATGGTGGTAGTCCGCATGAAGGTAGTACATTCGTTAAGGCACTGCGAAAGATAAACATGATCAATGAGACTTTGGAAAACGCATAAATCTTTTGTCACACCATTGGTGCAGTGACTCGCTGCTCTTATGGATGTACTCTTACTCTATCTGCAGGGGAAATCTAACTATCCCATAAACTATGGGGTGTTTAAGTTACCAGTGAAAGTCACACTTTGAAACAAAATGAATGCATTATTTGAAAGTGTAAAGAACGAAGAAGGAACACGTGGCGCCGTGGATGGTGTTATAAAATGTATGGTTTTCCTGGGGAAACTAGTTGCGAACGCAAACGTTTCATGGCAAATGCATGGTCCGAATATTCACTTGCCCCAAATGCTTTCACCACACTTGGAGCCAAAAAAAAAAAAGAAAACATTAAACTGGCGCACAGTATAACGTTGAATGCATAATTGAAGTATCATTTGCCATGCATATTCATCGCATTGCCGACTAACCACGTCCGAAGCGGGCGCGCGCAAAACCTGACATTATCCGACTGTCCGCAAATTGGATAACAAACTGCAACTCGTGGTTTGCGCGTGGGTCCTAGGTGGGCCTATTGCCAGAAGTGCCTTCGCAGTGTTGGATGTTTTCCGCTGCACAGCGGACGCATAATTCAAAAAGGGAAACAATAACAACTTCGTGCGGTGTGTGTGTGTCGAAGCCGAATATCACTTTCACAGCAACAACATCACGTCGAGGAAAACTTCTCAATTGCCAGCGGCTTCGTCGGTCGATAAGGATGATTTCCCATGTTTACAGGATGTTCGGATCTCGTGGTGTTTTTTTGTCTTTCTTTTCGCTAGCGGGGTTTTTTTTGCGGTTTCGCCGTGATGTTGATCATCTCCTTGCGCGTTTTGGCAAGGCTGGCGCTTTAAGTTTTACATTTCAACGATGTTTGGTTTCAATAACACATACATGCTTCCCGGTTTAAGCTTACTACCGCAGGATGATCCAATAATGTACTTCATCGAAAAATAAATCCCGTTGTAAACTTTTATGGGGAAAGTTCGCATCGCGGCGTTCGCATGATGAAATTGATGTTGAAAGTAATTTTATTTTTATTTTTTAGTTCAACACCGATGAGGAAAAGGAAAATTTACGAAGCATGGATGTGTTGAAACAACTCGCAACATCGGCGGCATGGAGTCGAAGGGAAAAGCAACAAATAACCTGAACAGCCCGGGCCAATAAAAATGTAAATGAAAGAGCTTACACACCACCGGGGGTGGGCGTTCCTTTGTGTCCTGCGCCTCCCGCTTGGATCGTGTCGCTGTGCGGTGCTGTTGGCCATTACTTACCGTAACTGAACGCTACCTGGTGCAGCTGGGTGGCAAAGGATGTGAACAGGATGCCCAGGGCGAGCACCAGCCCGCCCAGCACGGCCGTCAGCCGGGTGGACTTCCGGCGGCAGAGCGCCACGACGATCGTTGCCGAAAAGAGGGACATGGCCCAGCTGGCCGGCCCGAGCCAACCTGCGGAGGGAAAGGCATAGAAAGAGAGAGAGAGAGAGAGAAAAAAAAAAGAAGAAAGGTACAGAGCCGCAAAGAAATGGAAGCATTTCGCTCGGTAAATAGGAATCGTTAATAGAATTATGAATCATGCTTCTAAATCGCCGTTCGGCTGGAGGACGGCAATGCGACAAAGTGCCGATGGAAATTTAGCATTCAAAGTTATGAATTGTGTTTTCTTTTACGCTCGCTTCTAGCGACTTCAGGTGTGGGCGAATGTTTGTCTGTACACGTGCAAAGGGCGGCCGGGCGTCGTGTGCGTTCTCTTAATGTGCGAAAGCGTCCAAATGTGAAGTACCCGGGGTGGAGTATCGGGTCTTGAGCGATTTCCACTTTGCCCGGTGTGGCGGTATTCAGTGCGGATTTGTATTTATTTATTTATTATTCATCTCAGTCCGTGCGGTTTGCCACGAGCATTTACCATCGCGATGATGGCGGTGGAGCCTGCGGCGGCTCGGAATGGATTCATCTAATTCATGGCTTGAATTATGGATTCACCTAGCACGCGGGCGGCCACCGGGCGGCACGATACTTTTAGCGCCATTATTTATTTGCATAAATTTCCACCCAACTTAACGGAACGGTGGAAAGCCGTGCGGGAGGGGGCCGGTCGCGAGTCGAAGGGGAAGCAAATCCGAGCAAGACGCAACAGCAGCAATCCATCCAACGTGAGAAAACGGTGAACAGTTTATCTTGGTACAATTTATGGCACAGCTGCTGGACCGGAGGAAGCACGTGATGTGCTTTTGATTGTTCAATTGGAACACAACGTATTCTTGTGGCGGGAGGGGTATGTAGATTTTTCATGTTGAATAAATCATTGGAATTACAATACGTTCAATCGGTGGAGCACTTTTTGCTTGAATATTTGAACACCTTGCACACATAAAGTCAATAAAAATTGATCACGCGCATTTCAATGGCGGGTTATTGTAGGCTGAGAAACGGTAGCTTAATATTTATTCATCAGCCCTACTTGTTTGCTTAAGAATTTCATTCGTCCCGTTTGAATCATTCAATGATTCGGAAAATGGTTAATATGACATGGCAGGTTTACCTGGGTCAAGCCGATCAAGTAGAAAACATGAATTTTTGTAGCAACGGAAACATTGAAACCATTGTTTAAAATACCTTTTGGTGCTTCCGTGTCTTTGTTCACGTGCCACTTCTGTCTACGTTCTGTCTGTTATGCTACGGAATTGAACGCACGGAAAATAGAAATGTCACGAATGAAAGCACGATGTTTATGGCAAGTACAAAGTTAGGTCAAAAACAAAAGCGATGTGTGATCAAAAATGGCTCTCGGTAATGTAGAAAAAGTGCCTACATGCAACACAACACAACAGCTGAATGGAACATACAGGATGTTTGTGAAAAAAGTCCCTAAACACCGCGAGCGGAGATAAAGAGAAGAAAAAAAAATCCAAGAAACAAAAGTGGAACGCGTGCATGCTGCATTCTATTGTGAATGGAAAATACGGCGGGTCGAGAGGTGCAAGGGGGAAAAAGGCTGAAAAAGGCACATTACTCACCACCATGGCAGCCCTTTTTGTTGCTGTGGTGGAAAATATCTATAAAACGACCTAATCCCCGAGACGGTTTCCCGGTTCAGCAAAGGGGCCAATCGTGCACCGTACAACGACGGGTTTTCCTCGTCGACGGGCGTTCGATGCAGTTTGACCGCGATTCTTGCCACCCGCCACGATCGCACACCGTGTCCCGTCGGGTCGGGATCAAACGGTTGCACGGGATCGTGTCGATGGTTCGTTTGTCCGCACACAAACGAACACAATTCACAGCGGGAGCGAAGGCGTCAACAGTGCAGCGTACGGTGACTATGTTGCATTACATGCTGCTTGCCGAAACATAGCTCCCCTGTCAGCTGGGCCCCGGAATGGGGACAAACATACAGCCAACGCTAACGTGCAGCGTACATCCCGGCGTGCTGTTTATGTGTGCTCCATGGCTAAGCTTTGACCTCGGTATTTATGCGAACACCAACGACCATCGAACACCCGGGTGGGAGGCGAGTTCGACGTCGGAAAGACAAAAAAAAAAAACATGAAGCTTGCCAGACGTGAAACACATTTTCATTCTCTGATGCGATCGAACTATTCATCTTGAATGAAACGTCTTTGGATGTGGCGTGAATCCTTGCAGCACGCGTTTTAGGGACGACGTTAAACTGAAACCTCCTGTTTTTTTTTTGTTTTGGCTTGTTGATTTATGACGGAAGTTGAGTTCGGCACGAGCGGAGAGCTTCTTACGGCCCTGCAAGAAAAGCATCGTTATTGCCATTTGGAGTTTGTCAAATTGTTCAAATCCATCTTGCCACGGTCGCAGGGGATTGCGCTTTATCTTCACGCAGCAGTTGACTTTTCGATCCATCTGCTTCACTGAGGAGGGTTCAAAAGATCGAATCGATGTCGTAAAAGCATAAGTATTGCCACCGGTCATCGGTCTCGCCCGGCAAGACAAAGCTAAAGCAGACACATTCGGGATAATGCAAACAAATGAAATTGTGATTTATCAGAGCGATGGAGAATTGGGAGCGCTGAACATGCGACACAAAGACCATTCGTGCTTTTAAGATGTCTTTCTTCGGCGTAAAGTATACATGTCACGTAGCAAATTTGTGTTTTTCTCTGTTTCGAGGGACCGTTGAATTAAAAAAAATTCAAATAGAAAGAAACAAGACAAATATTTACAATTGAACTTTATTTTAAAAAGAAGGCAGTAGCAGATTTCTTTTCAAACAAGACCCTCAGAACATTGAAATATTTTTAAAGAAAATAAACGTTTCCTTCTCTCCCAAGGATACCAATATCAGTAAAAATGATCCTCTCAAAATTTTCAAGACTCTCGTTATCAATTACCAAATGGTGTTTCGAGCGCCATTCCAACCAGTAATGAAGCTGGCTATTCGAAAAACACTCACTCATTGGCACACAACCGCACCGCAAATTGTGCTGAGGTTTCCCGATTGAGTTGTTTTCCTCCACCAAGCGCTAGGACATGGCAGGCAATCGCTCCGCATGTCAGCACAAATGGCACATGGCATCTAAGCTCCAGGAATGGGGTTTCGTCAGAATTGAATCCACTTTAGGTAGGTCTTTTCAATTGTAAAGCGCATTCCGAACTTTGAACGGCTCCGATCCTATCAAGGGCCTCTCAATTCCTATCCAATCAGGACCGTTACTCGCACATCACAGGGTGGTTTAGATGGAGGTTGTGTTCTGGGAATAAAATGTTCGCCAGCCCGCTCGGTGCTAGCGAACCGGTTCTAGGTGATTTGTTTTCGACGAAAAGAAATTGGTATGTGGTGTGGAACCGGAAGTCAGCCTTTGGTACAGCTCGTGAGTGATGTAAAGGGAAATTGTTCGTAAATGTAACGAAACAAACAAGCGTTTTGCCGAGTATTTGCCGTTGGAAACGGACGAGAAATACCGAAAACGGCGTAGGAATTTACTTTTGATTTCGGTGCCACGTCAAACATTGAGCTTACATTAAGTAGCCGGGAGTTGAGTAGGAGCTAAAGTTTGCATGAACATTTTGAGTATCGAAAGTTGATGAAGCTTTCCACTTGACTTGATAACAGGAAAGGGATAACCAGTACTTTTAGGTACCTGTATATAAGTACATTAAAATAGCATTAATATTATCCAGGGAGCCACACAATTGTAAGGGGCATTTAAACAAAACAAGCACACATTTGACTCACGTAAAAGCATCGAAAACCCGCTTTACAAAAAAAGCAAAAGTACCATGCGCCTCCACCACGCGAAGTGATAATGTTGGCGTTGAAAAGCACCAGGCGTCTCCACCCTTTCGATGGGCGCCCGGAAAAGCTTCACAGTGGCAATCTCAGGGGAGTCGTTTTGAGGGGGGTTAAACACAACGAAGTATATTTCGGCTTCTACCGCGCTCGGAACACTGCGCCTGCCAGGAAATAATTGTGCGGCATAACGGCTCCACCGAGGCTCAGGAAATGAAAATCAATTCCCAACTCGCAGAAACTGGAAGGGGAACAGGAAACAGCTTGAGAATTTTTTCGTTTCCACGCATCCTGGACGAGGTTTTGCGCTAACAATCGAATCAACGATTCCATATGACTGACGAGGATGAGGTGCGTGCAGAGAAACGTTTGTGTGATTTTTTCGGTGTTGCCCTTCCGCCGGAAGCATAAATGTCTCTAGTTCCCAGGAAACCGCCTCCGGTTGGCCAACCGGTTTCCGGAATTGCTTGGCGTAATCCAACCACTTCCACCGTGTGTATGATGTTAGGGTTTTTTCTCCTTTCCCCAGTGTGTTACCTCCTTTTTACTTTCACCATAAAATGTCACCCAAGGGAAATGAGAGCAGGCTATTTCGTTTTAATTCGATCCTCTCGACACGCACAAACACAGACGAACACGGCCAACGTACGGATTCTGGCTGTCCTAACTCCGTCGACGCAAAAACATTCCGCTGGGTTCGCTTGGGAAGTTGGATGAGTTATGAGTGTAGTTGGGCTGGCTGATTGCCAGAAACAAGGAATTCGTTAGCGGCGCTAAATGGAGTACCGTACTTGCACCGGAGCAACAGCGCCAAGTGAAAGAGTAGATTGAACAACAAAGTGATGAAAACACCCCGTTTCGGAAGCCTTATTATTTCCGATTTGGAAAACTGTTCCAGGAAAAATATGGTTAGCAGTGCTCGTTAGGAAAAGGAATAACATTTCCCATTAGGTATAAATGATGACCGTCATGACTGGCGGGTTATCAGATTTTTTAACTCATTTTTAATGAGATTGTTTCATTTTGTCACGTAGGACACACATGATAAAGGTATAAGTATCGCAGTGCTGATGGATCATGTATCACAACCATGGGAACATGTCGATCTTCATTTTCTTGTAGCTTTTTCAACTTCAAATTCATAAAAAAGCTTCCATCACTTCAACCTTCCTTTTTGACGACTTGATTTTACTTGAATAAATCTAATCGATCCGAACCGCTTAGTTCCTGGTTGCGTTCATGTGACATACCATCAATCAATCCAATGGCAACTGTTGGCAAGTTTGCAAGAGAAAGTCCCTAATCCGCAACCATTGCGGAAACTGTCTACTCACAATGCCGAATGTTGTTACGAACAGATTTTCACCACGTCCTTAGAAACTCTCTACGTTCTCCCCGTTGGTCGGAGCGTGTGGCAAAAAGTCCATCAATTTCCTTTGTGGGCTGACTGATCCATGATTGATGGTTCGGGTGGGCGTCTACCGGCGCGCGGACGGAGTGAAACGATTTGAGCGATTCGTAATTGGAAACGCCCCACACACAGCCGTAAAAGGTGTCAACTGTTTGACGTGTGGCTTTACACTGGCTTCCGGTTCGATTAATTTCACGCAACACGTTTGAATATTTAATCGCGCATCTGGTTTGGGTGCTTAACAGGGTGTCAATGGTGTTACTGGGAAGAATTTGTTAGAATTCATGGTAGATGATTGGTGGCAAATGCCATTAGCGTTTGACGTACTAATTCGTATGGTTTTGCCGGCTTTCTGTTATCAAATAGTTTTGAGATAGTAGAAAGCACTTAGCAAGTGAATGCTCGAGAGATGCCGTGTGTTCCTGTAAACATATTTAACAAATTCGGATTTTGAATGTAATCTTGCACAAAAAACGAGTACGTGCTTTTGAGTCGATTTTCAGACGACGTAGATAAATTGTTTCTAGAAACATTACGTTTCTTCCAGGACATTTGTGAAACAATGCCTCAGGTTTGAAAGCTTGTTCAGTTGAAGTAAAATTCATTCAAAAAAAAAATCACTTGTTTCCGGCGTGAGTTTTAGCAGCTGCTTCTGAACAACTGTTTCCTCCAAATAGCCTTCCAAACTTTTTCCTCCAAATAGCCTTCCGAAAGAATCTTTTGCTTTTTGGGCAGTGCAAAGTGTGGATTGCCAATTGGTGCCAAAAAAAGAGCATTTAAGCGAAAAGGATTTTCATGGAACGATGGCATGCTAGTGAAACAAAGATACAAATACTCTTGCGGCTTATTGTATTCGTTCTATGAAGTATGTTGTGTACACCTTTGCTCTATAGAGAGTATAGAACGCCATCACAATGCAATCAATGCTTTTTTGAACTTCATTGTTCGTGCCTGGGTCTAGCATACGTTTATCGTGCAAAAACTGAACGGACTTACGAGTGAGTGATGGTCTGATGCTTCAGCAAAACACGTTTGACAAATATCGTTTCAGAAGGCAGAGGCTATAAACATATCAATCAAGACAACCTACGCAAATAACAAGACGATATACGAGAGAAAAATTGCCAGTATGCACTTGTTTTGTGCTGCCAAGCCTTAGCTTGAAAATAATATTTTTTTCTGAAACATGATTCACACACCGTTTTCTCATTCAATAGAAGTTACCAACAAAACATCAAAAACAGGATTTGGTTTGCTTCAGCGTTAAGGCTGTGGCTACAGTTTTACGCGAACGCACGCGTCTGCGTTTTTGACGTTTGTTTTACATGCATTCAGATAGGAGCTGTCATGTGATGCGTTTTTTGCGTTTTTCATCGCATGACAGCTCCTATCCAAATGCATGCAAAACAAACGTCAAAAACGCAGACGCGTGCGTTCGCGTAAAACTGTAGCCACAGCCTAAGACATCTCAAACGTAGAAGAATATGATTAACACCTCAAATGAATTATAATAAATTAATCAACTCCTCTTCCCCAACCCGCAGTACGATTGGCTGCAGAATAATGAAGCGACTGGGAAACTTCTTCCGGGAACTCAACAATCTGCGCTCGTGAAAAGTACATTAATCTACAAACATAATAATAAAGTTCTCCTTCTGGGCCCTCTCGCGGCCAATCCCTTCGGTAACGTTCGCTGTGGGCAGTGAAGAGTGACAAAGGCAATTAATGAAGTGTCTGAGACACGGACATGCTCGAACAAGTGGTGCAGATAAGATTCAAGATGCTACTACACATCGAAACGGAACGGAAAAACTGGTGCGCAAAAACGAAAGCAGTTGGACGCGTCCACGAACAAACAGTGTTCCTTTTCCGGGATTATGCTCTGCGCTACGGATGTAATTAGAACTTTTTCGGCCTTGACCCACTGCAGAGGTTTGACTCAACCAGTGTCGGAAAGTATCGCGGATATACAAAGTTTTCAAAGCAACATTGAATCAGCCTTAACCGGATGGTCCTCAGTCGGTCAGGAAATGTTTTAGAAGGCAAACATACACTTTGCCACAGCAGCACACGTTTCTCAGATCAATCTTCATTAACCGCAGCGAAGCTTCGTTTCCAGCATTTGTGTCATTCAAAGTCGGGATCCTCCGGACCTACTTAACTTTAACGAAGCATCCATTACCACAAGTAGCGTAAAGTATGACACGTACCACTGCTTTCTGCTTTGAGCTTCTTCTAAATAGATACATTATGACTACGAACGAAGATTAGCAGTCCAGCAAACAGAGGAAACGTTTGTACCACGACCGCGTGCCTCCTGGGTCCACCTTCTCTCTTTGTCGATGCTATAAATTAAGTTATAATATTTATGTTCATCTATTTATCACCAAAACACCAGCATGGAGCAACAGCGGCGACGTGGCGACGTGGCAGCACTATCGTCAACGCTGATTTATGTCTGCGCCCGTTCAAAGCACGTGAGATTCTTTAACGTTAGTAACGTGAGTCACCAACGGCAAGGACGGGGAAGGATGACCAACTGTCCCTACCCTCGTTGTCGGTACAAGCTCCACAAGGAAAGTTTATTTATTTATGTTTTACTTCCGCTTCCCACCATGCTGAATGAAAAGTTTGAACTAGAAATCGGGCTCGTGGACCAGATGGGCTTTGTAAGTAAAACATACGTTTTTTTGGCAAGACCAGGACAAAGTTTTCTAATCTAGGTCATAAAAAGGTGCAGATGTGAGTTTGCAAGCAAGGTTAAGATCGTCAATGGTTCTTGATTTTGGGCGCGTGGTTCCCCTACACTTTTGGTAGAGCATGTGAAAAGAAGGGTAAAACAGTTTAGGTTTAAACTCACAATTTGTATAGCAGAACAAGAAAAGGGTATCGTTTTTGTGTTAGTGGAAATTTTTGTTTGTTTGAAAAGATAATATTGTAGTCATCTGTGTAGCGATTTTATGATGTTTTAATAACACCACACATTGAGTTTCATAGTAGGAAAACATTCTATGGACGATGCAGTGTGCGTTTCAATTACAGCAGTAGGATGCAATATGCAGTAAATTTTAAACAATAATAGAGCGCAATCTGATTCGACCAGGCGCACACACAAAAACCCATTGACCCGATCAATTTAATAAAACATGTTCGAGTCCTCTTTTCATAAATAATTTGTTGCCAAGGCATTTATATACCATAATAATACAACCGTAAGTACTACCCCTGCTCATCCTGGTGAGATGCTAAATGGAAAATGTTCGTTTGAAATATTGTCTTGCTCTCCGACCCGACAGCGACGAGCTTGGCAACGGCTGACGCTGGAAAATACCGGAACCGGTGTTGGAAAACGAGAAAGTAAATATTTCATTTCTGCCGCTGCGTTTTGAGTAGCTTCTCTTCTTCTTTTTTTTAAAGGCATCGCTTCCGTGCCGTAGCCCTTCCCCTGGATGGTCTGTTTGTATTTGCATGCGTCGTTTGTGTCTGTTTGTGTAGGAAATTTGGAAACAATTCTGCATGCATATGTTTGCCCATATTCCACACCGCCGGAGCGTCGTGTGCGGACAAGCGGACAAAGAAAAGCGAGGGATCGATGGAGCGTGTACGCGGGGGGGTAAAAAAAGGAAGGAAAATAATTTGTGCGCTCTAACCTGCTTCGGTATTCACCTCGTGACCCAGATGGCGTATCGCGTACAGCAGCAGCAGCCCGTAGGACAGCTGGAAGCCGGTGGTGAGGACATGCGCCAGAAATGCGACACCGCAGACAATCCAGCCCCAGCCACCGTCCGGATAGAAGTGCTGCTCCGTGAGCGAGCGGGTCGTAGAACGCCGCCGGAGGAATTTTCGCCATCACAGTTCGTCCGTTCCGATGTGTTGATGTGTGGTGGTTGCGATGGTTGATTTTTTTTCCCACCCAGCGAAAGAGCATTCGGCGGCGGGCATGGGAAAAAAAAAGAAAAAACGAATGGAAAATGAACAGTCAAATCAGATTGAATCGACCGGGGTGTGAGACTGAGGGAACAGTTGTGCTTGTCACACATCATGCGCCGACTTTCGGCAGAATGTCATCCGTCGTTTGATGATTTCAATTTTTCTTTCTTTCTAGGTCTAACCATCCAGGAGTCGTTGTCTGCTGGCAGTTCACTCTTACCTGCCTAATTGCGGTCGTGTCGACACCGGCTCGGCGTAACGCAGGCACATTCCGGTGCAGGGAGTGAAGCTCGCGTTCCAACAGGGCCGGGTAGGCCGAATCCTCCTCCTCCAGCAGTCGATTCCGGTCGTAGCCTGGGAAAAAGAGTACAAACGATTAAATTCAGGGGAAAAAAAACCACTCGTCCGCCTCCCCCGAACGGCATTCTTTCAAGCTGTTGTCGCGTTGGATTCGAGATATGAATGGAAAATGACACGCAAAAGGTAGATTTCATCGAAAACGACGATGGTATTCCTACCTACGGTGTAACAAAGAAAAAAAAACGAACACAGGTGGGAGGGTTTCAAATTTCGATCAAAAATTCATTTACCATGTAGATACATTTCGATCGTTTTCGGCTGTGCGAAAAGATTAAAGAGAATCCTGCCCGGATATTGTGGAGCGAGCTCCAACCGTGCGCATTTTTTTTTTTCGCACGATCTTCCAATATACTTTTCCGTGCGTTGGCATGAAAAACCAAAGCACCAGATTGCCCGGGGGGGTTTGATGAAAATTTCATCATCGTTCGGCACGGTTCGGGGTTTTCAGAGAGCGAATGATTTAAAGCGTTTTAAATGAAACGATCACTCTGTACTGGAAAATTTTAAAGGAAACTTTTCCAGCTCCCCGATAAAATGCACTCTATCTATTTGGCACCATCATATCTGCGTCCGTTTCGTTACCTTTAATTTCCTTAAAGCTTGATCGTTCATTTGATAAAATCACACATAGCGAGCCTCAAGCGACATGAGTTATGTTTTCTATCAAAACAATTATAGCAACATGCACGATTGACAAATAAATCACTTACGGTTCGTTGATGTGCAAATGAGCTTGCCCGTGGCCGCTATAACCGACCATTCGGGTTCACAATTGGTGGTAAAATTAAATCAACGCCAGGAGTGGCAAATCGAAGGGAAACTTACATAAATTAACATTGCTGGCTCGCAGTCCCCAGGCAAATTTGTGGTAGAAAAAAAAACTTTTGGCTAGTTAGTTGAATAATTATACAACAATTTTCCCATTTACAAACCATAAATCATGAACTTTCACTCGCGCTGCAAAACATAAAGCGGGCAAATAAGGACTACACACTTTATAAAAAAAGGTGTAGGAAAATTTTATTTCCACTGTTTCAATTCCCGTTGGAGTTGCAACCATAAACTGGCGGTAAAATGCATAACTGATGAGCGCGAGAAGGGAGTCGGAACTACTTTCATTGCCAGTTTCGGCGCTGCATACTGGTAGAGAAAAGTAAATGAAAATAAATCCAATCGGGGCTAGCCTCTAGCAGGTTTCACAATTTACCAGGAGGTCTTTGAAGAAACCTATGCTCGCCCACCGGTTTTTACGTGTTATGTAAAAAGTTATGTGTTTTTTTATTACATCCGAAGTCACACACGATGCCTGTGGTAATGTGTAAAGTTTAAGTGGGGCAGATGAAGGAAGGTTCCTGTGGAAAACGGGTAGGTTTTTATCACAGCAAATGTTTATACGAACAAGACGTTGTTTTGTACACCTTGCCCAGAGCAACGATAAACAGCATTTGCATGGTTTCTTTTAGGGATTATAGCTTGTTGGCAAACTAATATGTTCTTGATGTTTATAAGTGTTTTTTTTATGTGCCAAAAAATTTGAACAAACACTTATATTGAAAAACGAGAACACGTACAAAGTGCACGTACAGTTTTTAAAGCAGAATTTCCCAACCCTCTAAACTAATGCTATTTAATACGATGAAGCCTTTGTACTGCGCCACGAACCAATAAGTAGTTTCTCCGTTCAAACAATTGCACTGCCGCGATTATCATCCTCAAGGTGTGTTATCACACCGTGCTGAAACTTACCCGCGCCAAAGCACCCTTTTCCGCATTGCCTAATTAATCATTTTCCGTTACAGTTACCCGCAGCAATGTCCCCGCCATTTGCATGAAATCGCTCAACAATGCACCCGCCTGCTTTCGTCTTCCTCGGCCGGATCGAAAGGCATGACTTCGACGCAAACGATGGCACATAATTAAGCGCTTTGTTATGAACTCAAACATCAACCGGTGAATGAGACACAGGACGGCGGTGGCTGTGATCCGAGGGAGGACATCGTGGTGGTTTTATGGGTCGTTGGGTGGAATAGTATCACAGCCACGCTGCGTTCGCCATCCGTGGACAGGCGGGGAGACTTATTGCGCGCAGACAATGCCATTCTGCCGATGCATTCGTTTTCGCGAACGTGGTGTGAAATATGCCAACGGGGACTCACTTTCACCGCCGCATTCCAGAGCGCACGTGCATAGTTTGGCTAGAGACGGGGACGAGAGCGAGAAAGAGAACGGGGCCTAAGTCCCACACATGAGCCGCTGGCTGATGGAAGCGCAAATTCGAGTCCGTGTCTTCTCAGGGGCCGTTATCGCCGTCGCATAAATTTAATCCTTTCCGGTATTTACGACGCAGCCCTCTCGGTGTCGGGCTTAGAGTGAAGCAGCACATTTCACGAGCGTGAGCGTGAGACAAAAAACTAGCAATGAAGCAATAGTTTCAACAAAGGATCGCGGCTTGCTAAGTCTAATGAAATATTAGCAACGCTTTGTCCTTTTCTAATGACACAGTTTTTGCCGTCGCCTGTTTGCCGTGTTTTGCATGCGCCAATGTGCAAACTGTTTCATCGCTAACGGATTAGAAAGTTTTGTAAATTTTAAATTGGTGTTTCCATTTCTCACTCGAAAAACGACCAGTCCTACGAAATGCAAATATCCTCGTTGCTGTTTCATTATCGGCGCCATCTAAACGATGGTTAAGGTGACGTCCCACGAACGTCATACTCGTCTGATGCACAAAGCAAGCCCCAGGTTGGCCCAGGCATGCACGATACTATTATTATCGTCAACGCTTTGCTGTGTTGAATTTTCCGTTCCACGTTGGTATCGACTCGAACATTAAACGGAATAGTTTTGAGTACATTTTTGGGTTTTTTTCTCATCCGGCTCATCTAAAACCCCTCAGTAGTTTGCAAGTTGGCGTTATCCTGATGGGCCACCGAAGGGCGTCCTGATAAAAAAATGTTCCTTTTCATTACTCATGTGCTCCACATGGATAAGGGATGTATGATAGTGAACCGTTATGGAAATTTTAGGTCCACCCTTTTCACTAGCCCGTTGTTTTCTGTATAAAGTTGTTAAGATAACATTTAATGTAGCTATATTTTGCATCATCCCTGACATAAACGATCTTGGCTAAGGGCGGGGCGGAATGATAACGCTTGAGAAATGCAGTCAATAAAATGTCATAATTGCTGTAGCAGTAACAGGGATCAAAGGCAAAACATTTGAGTCAAGATTACTGTGTACTGTACATTCTTGCATTAATTATGGAGATGGCTAATGCATTGCCTTTATATCACATAGCTTCAGAATTGGATAAATAAAGTAATTCATGAGCCGTTGCAACTTTTCTTTTCCTTTTTAAAATGCGAGACAATCCTTTTTTTTTTGTTGCTCTTTTACTTCTGCCTCTGAGAATTCGTTTTAATTTAATTTCCACATGGCCACATATACCGTATATGAACAAGCGGCCGCTTTGTTAGGTTTCCGTTACGATTTTTGCCGGTGCCTCCAGGATACGGTGTTGCCAAAAATTTCGGTTTTGAGAATGGGATTTTGAGAGGTTTTTTGTTTACCAGCACTATTTGGGATTCTACCCCGGAGCGCCAACGGATGGAGGAAGTTTGTGCAAAGAAAGAAAAACCCTCTTATATGATGAATGGTTTTATCGAGAAGGTTGATTGTTTTACTTTGTTAAAGGTTCTACTCGGTTGAGTGTATGCCAAATTTGAAGCACGATTTGCTGGCACGTTTATTCTAACTAGAAATAAAGGCTGAATGTGAATTTGCATGTACATCCCCCAGGCGGTCGGTCCCCTTTTCACGGTAAACATAATACTTACCAGGATAGGTTCCGTTTCCGGTTCCGGCGGATGCTGCCGTCGTCGCCACGCCACCAGCCGTGTGCAGATGGCCGGAGCTGGCTGCCATGTGCTGGTTGCGTTCGAGCGTTCCCCCGTTCGCGCCGGCTCGGTGGGGCCGGGTGAGCGTACCACCGCCGATCGAGCCCGACCCGAGCGTTCCCGTCCCGCTGGCTAGATGCGGATGGGACCGGTTGAGCGTCGAGTTGGCGGAAGCGAGCTGTGAGAAGCGACATCGCTGGCATCCGTTGCGAACCGGTGGTGGCAGTGGGGGAGGTGCCGGCGGTGGTGACGCCGAGAGGGCGGGCGAGTCCTGGATCGGGTCGTCCAGATCGTCATCGTCGTCGTGCAGCGGATCGTCGGAGCCGTCGCTGAGGGGTTTAGTTTCGCCGACGAGCCCCAACATTGCCTCATCCACCTGCGACTCCTGGTGCTGCTGGGAGCGTCTCGTAGGGCCGGTTGTGGTGGACGCGTGAGCGACAGGAGGCGGTTGGGTCGGAGGCGACGGTATCTGCACGCCGACGGCAACGGTAGACGGTGTGCGGGAGTGGTGGTGCTGCTGTTGGCTGGCGGCGCTTCCTCGGCAGCGCGGCAGTGAGGAGTAGGAGAACGAGTGATGGGGTACGGTCTGCTGAACGCCGGTGCTGTCAGCCGCGAAGGAAACACTCGGCGGATTGCGAATCGACGAGCGGCGCCGGTTCAACGTCGACGGTGCCGAGGAGTGGAGCGCCTGCGAGGTGGAGTAAAAGTACCCCAACGCACTCGACGACAGGCAGGTGCAGGTGAGGTTGATGTTGTTATTGCAGTAGTAGCAGTTGCTCTTCTTCTGCTGGAACTGGCCGGCACTGGCTGGCAGTGCGGCCGATGGTAGTGATGGTGGTGCTAGTGGTGGTTTCGGTTGGGACTGCTCCGGTGGATAGTTCTGGTGAGACTGTTGCTGCTGCTGCTGCTGCTGCTGTCTGTAGCTGTAGTGTCATGGAAGTGTCATCGACTGCTGGGGGAACACGCTGCCGGGGCCTTGACGGCCGGCGTATGGATACGACGAGGACAACAACGACGCCGACGAGTTTTGCGGAAGGTTCGGGTAGCTGCGGTACATGCACTGCGTGCCTCCCAGGTGACCTAGAGGTGCCGGCGCACACGGGTAGTTCGGATACATCTTAACCTCTCGTTTGACGTGTAGATACGCTGCACGTTGCTAGGTGATGAAAGAATAAAATTCTGACCTACTGAGACGGACACTACGATCTAAATTTCGTAAAATATCCAATAACCCGGGCTGGTCAGCGTTACGTGGAATATCTCGCAGGTGTCGTCGTGCACCGCTTCGAACGGATGATCCCACGGTGATGATCTTTCACACAAAACGTTGGCGTTAGACTAACCGCTGTTAAATCACAGACAGACGCCCCGTGCGGCTGTGCACAACTTACTGGTGACACCCTTCGTCAACTCCATGTCCTGCCGGCGATGATCACGCCGATGAAGACGTCCGGCATACGGTCGGTCGTTGTTTTGAGGGAAGAAAAAAGTGATTCTACACACTACCTGCGTTCACACTAATTGCTCCACAGAACAACCGTTCGACATCCGTTGACGTTTGCCGTATGTCGATTCGCGGACACCGCCGATGATAGTACCACTTTGCATAATGCAATATCGGCAATATTGGACGCTTCACTGTCGCGATTTAATGCCGGTCATGTCTGAGTTTTCACAGGCACCCGATATTATATGGCGCGTGCCTTGCAGCCTTGCACACCACATGTCCATTCCATACACGACTCTTGATGCACAGGGGTGTGCGGGCTTGACGAAGATACACCGTGATGTGTTGGCACTGAATTTCGATCGCCAACTTTTTCGAAGCTCGCCACATGAATTGAACTCGCGCGCGTGTACTCAATATGGTGTTCTCGGGTAGCATTCCTCCTTTGGCAAGGTATGCATAGGTGAAGCTGTCGCAGGCGCTGTGAAAGAAAGAAGCAATCGAAAAACGAAAAAATGTCAGTGAGGATCAGCTGTGTGAAGAAGGTTCGGTGTGAAGATCGTTTTCGGCGGTGGTACAGCGTAACACCACGGGCCAAATACGATACGGCAGTGGCGCTCGGCCTGGATGCTCCTGCGCGAGCTTGTGCAACGCCTCGAAGAAGCAATCTAGTAATTTATGGGAGAATAAATTTCGCTTAATGCGACAGCGACAACGGGAGAACATGGGATTTTGATAATTTAATACACCGCTGGAGGGGGGTGCCGGCCGAAGACGTTTTTGGGGTGAAATTATATCACGAAATCATGCTGCGGGGCCACAGGGGAAGACCAAGAAGACGCACAAGAAGGCATCCCCACGTCCAGCGTTCATTTCGTAAAACAAAACGAACGAAGACGTCGCCTTCGCGGAGGTTTGCTCGCGCCGTGGGGTGTCACGAGTTTTGCATCGTCCGATTTTCTTCGTTCGTGAAATTCGATCGTTTTCGCAAGTGTCGCCCTGGTTTGCTTGCGCACCCGTTAATTTTTACGCCCCGCGATGGATATGTCTTTATCAGGGCTTGCACTAATTTAACGGTGACGCACGATACGTTCCATTTATCATGGCCGATCGACGTCCGCAAAAGGCGTACAAGCAATTACCGCTACGCCCGGTCGTATCGTGCGAGAAGTAATAATCATTATGGACATAACTTTTGGACGTTATAATCGTTTTTTGAACCGGGTAAGCCGTGTCCGTCTGGCGTTTCATTTAGCGTTTTCCATTCCAACCCAAGGAGTGGAAACGGCTTAACGCGCGAGGGCAGGCTTAACGATTTGTTTTAATGTGCAGTTCAATTTGTAATTTATTTCCCATGTGCAATATGCCATCACAAAAGGTTTACTGAGAAACATCACATGCGAAAAGTTAAAAAAAACTCTGTAAGAAACGATTACGTTTGTCGATCGTTGAACATCAATGGACTGATAAAGCCATGTTGAAAGGATCAAGCAACATCGATTTTTTTTTACTAAGCCACGTCAGTGCCGGAACATTACGGGTCGAGTGGAGTGTTCTCTCCTGCACTCGAATTCAATTTTCATCTTCCAAAGCCTCCCATTGATCGCTCCGGCATCGGTTCAGGACGATAAAGTTTCGGCCAAAGTAAAGTTAGCCTTGTTTCCGTTTGACCGGAAGGCATCGTCACTTGCACATGGGTCGATAAAATCCTTAACACTTCTTCTTTTCGGCAAAGTAGCTCAAGCGTGCCATTTTCTGGGCACTGGGTGAACGGATTTCACACTCAAATTCTATTGAATTTTGTATTTAAGGGTTCGATAATCTACTTCAAACACGCGACTTGCGAAGAGTTGGGGATGAAGTTTAGGCGAACTTGCTGAATGGGCAAGTGTTCCGATGGGTAAGCTCGCTGTACCTAGCAGGCAGGACCTCCAGGTTTGCCTCTGTTGCTGCAAAGTTTCACCAAAATATTTCACAATATTATTGGTACCATTATCTTTCCAGCACAGTAACCAAATGGCTGCCGGAACCCCGGCCGGGGTCAATGGACCACTAAACGCAGTGTACTCGATTCGCCACCTTCTTTGCAGTGCGGATTAACCGTTCTTATCGGCCCGTTGTTGTAATGTGTGTCACTCCATTAGGCAAACGCTATTAACGCAGAATAACAACGACTGCTCGGGAGTTTTTGGCCAAGGGTGGCCGTTTTCGTTTAACTTTCTTCTTCTTTACCCTCTGCAGCGACATGTCCGGACAGGCAAATTAAAGTTTGGTCATTGAATTCCAGTCCGTCGAAAATTGAAATTTGATATCCAATTTACACCATGCGGCTGAGGAAGCGTCCACATTCCGGGGTGGTGTGTGTGTATGTGGAGAAGAGGAGCAGAGAAGAAATTCAGTTGCAGCTTTTGGTAGAAACCATTCGCATATTCGAACCCACTTTTTCTCAAGTTGTAGCCTATCGGGATTTTAGGGGAATGGAAATTACACTGTGATTATCCTCCTGCAGGGTTCGGTGGAAAGATTATGTATTTTATAATTGTTTATACTCCACGCCGCATCCGACAAACCTTCGAATTTTGTGGGCCACCTTGTCGTAGGCTTTCCCGAATCAAAGCAACCCAAGGGACGGAAAGAAAGCGAAACCCTCGGAAATGTGTCCTCGCTTCCCGGCTCATTGAATGTTGCGGTTAGCTAGCTGGGGCAATAGGCGCAATACAGCAAGCCGAAAGCATACACTTTTGGGGTTTGTGCGCGGGTTTCGGTTCTAAGGAGCTGCAATTCCATTGACCGACGCCTGCCAAGGGCCGACCTCTCGCCGTGCTCGAAACAGACGACGGGAAATTTAATGCGCCTTAATGGTCCAATTATCTTTATGATTTATCGAGACGATGTGTTTCCGTCGTAATTGCGTTACGATGGAAAACAATACGAACGAACAGGGCACTGTGCAAGCGAGGGATGAGCCTTAAAGTGGAGCACACGGAACGGATGTCGTTCGAGTAATCGTCATTATCACACGTGGGGTGGAGTAGTGATATAGTCGATTGTATCTCGTCCGTAATGGCACCGGTAATACAAGAATTCCAGTCATTCAAGACTGCCTAAAGCCAGTAAAAAGGACAGGGCGTTGCAGGGACACGGTGAGATAGCTTAAAAAGAGAAGTGACACCAATACTACACCTCTTATTTTGTATCAAATCCACTACTATAAAAAGCTTTTTTTTCATGAACTGTCCTGAAAGGAGCAAAAACTTTTCTAACGAGCTTAACTCAAATGGTGCACTCTCGGTAGTGTTTTTCACAGCAAGGACAAGCAACCGAAAAAGCTTCCCAATAGCCTGCAGGTGCACGAAAAGGATAGACAACTTTATCCCATGCGGAGTTTGCGCTAATTTTTACCAACTGTCACTGCTCATCGTAGCTGGTTGGTTTTATTTTTACATTTTGTAGTTGCTCTACCAATGTTGGTTCTATTTTTTTTGTACATGTAAAAAACTCTTTACATTTTTTTCTCCTTTTATTACCCCGTTTTTCTCTTCTCCTATACTCCTGTGTGCATTCTGTCCGCGAGCTGAAATATCCCAAACTAGTAGCCGAGAACGAGGAGCGCCTTATTATCCTCGTTATTTTTCATTAAATTGCATTTTGCATAGTTTAGCTTCCCCCGATTGTTCCACGTTGTGTGTTCCATTGCATTGAAGTTTGTGTACTCAAAATAGTAACATAGGCACTTGGCAGAATTTAAATCAGAAAGGGATTGTTGCCGAAGCGAACAAGGCAGGGGTAAAGTGCAATTTCATTTACGTTAACAATTCATTTCATCATGTGCTAGCTCACTTAAAACGCTCGGCTCATCTCGTAACACGACGGTGCGGGTTTTGTTTCACAAATTTTACAACCGAATTAAACCCCCCTTTAAATGCCGTAACATAGAACATGCAAAGCTCCTAGCTTACGTATCGTTTCGTAATTTTCCAAACATATCACCGGAATCTTCTTGCCAGAAGGATTCCCCCAAACACGGGTTTTCGAATCGTTGCAAACCGAGCGTGGCGGAGATTCCGCAAGCAGTTCGCAAATCTTCTCGCAAAAGGTGAAATAAATTAGGACAGGTGGAAGGCCGTCGACTATTTGTTTCATTTTCACTTCGCTTGTTAGTGCGACACGAGCTGCACGGCAAATAGTTTCACTCGCCGTGATGGAATGTGCTTCGAAATCTGTCCTCCCGCATCTCCCTCCACCGGCCACCGGGGGTGGAAAATTGAAATGAATCTAGAACCCGCCTTCACCTTCAACTCGGCAGAGGTGGATTAATTGAAAAGTCTTACTCCACCGGGCTCGTTTGTGAGTCCGGAGCAGCATGCGCGCCGCGTATGGCTGTGTGCTTGGTGCCGATTTTCCGAAGGTCTTGCGCACGTTCGCTTACCCTTGGCTGAGTTTTCCGTTGGCTTGGAAGGATCTGCAAAGGGCTTTTCTCTTTGTCCTTACGGGTAGGTAGGTAGCTTTCCTGGCCCCGTTACCCGAGGAGGTACGATTAAATTCTGCTCCATTCGCTCCATTCCGGGTAACAAGAGCATGCAGAGCGTTCGCATGTGGGCAAAGACTTTTGGTTTGATTTATTAATGACATAACTTTCTGCGGCATGCGGGTGGTTCTGCTGGAAGGCGATGGTTTTCACTAGGAAAACCACAAGAAAGTACAAAGCGTTTCACGCTCCGTTTTATGAAGGGTCGCGTTTTTAAGTGTGTCGAGGTGGAAAACACCCGAGCGCAATAATGAAAGTATCTCATCGTTTACTCACAAACCCCATTACTGTAGGTACGTGCCGGGGGCATCTGAGGGACAAGCTAGAAACAAACGGTGAGGGAGATGGTAGGTAGAAGTGAAAGTGATTTTTTTGTTTTTCGCTACTCAACCGTCCATTTTTCCAGCTACGAAGCTACGAAATGCAACTTCATTCCATTTGGGGAAAAGGCGTGGAAATGCTCTCCGCTTGCAAGGACGTTTTTCCCTGAGTGCTGGATATGCAACATTTGTGCTGATCTCGTGGAAAAGAAACCCGTGCGCCGTCGATCGTAAAAAGGCACTCTTCTGCTGCGAGGACATCATAATGCGCCGGGAAAGAAGCCACCAGGGAAGTGTGCGACCCTGCCCTGCTGCTCGGTTACAAGCCATAAAAGCTGCGCACACCACCGAGACATTGACATATATTATAATTTTTCACCACATTAAATCACAGTTGTCGTCATATTACCCTGCCCTCCCGGCTGCCACAGGCAGGAACCGACGGGAATTGCTCATTGTTTCATCGTGGTAGTTGCTTTCCGCGATGCATGGAAGCTGGCGTGTGTGCTTTTGCCTCGAATGTGCGAGCTTCCCCTTCGGCAGCGGAACACTCAACCATAAAGAGAGAACGAAAGAGGGAGAACTGATTCGACCATTAGACCCATCAAAAAAACCTGAAGGAGGTCATAAAATGTATTTTTGCCCCGAGCTGCTCGCAAACCCAAAACCAAACCCTACACAAATCGTGCACCATCAGCGCGAAAGGAGACAGGAGACGGGGAAAAAAAAAAACGAGTGACAAACAGACAACGGAAAATGAAAAACTGATCCACTTCAAGCTCAGGAAAACTGGTGACGAATGGTTTGCGCCCGGGACGGTTTGTGCACCGTTTTGTAAATGCTAATGCAAAATTGCCAGGCAGACAGACTCTTCTCCAGCAAAAGATCCCCAAACGGAGAAGAAGGTTGCGCAGGAGCTTTTCTTTTGTATGGTGATTAAATTTATATCCACTCCTGTCGTTTGCTTCGTCGGTGAAGGCATTTCAAGCCGTCGTCAGATGTGCATGGCTGAAGACGGTGCACGCTTTTCTCGTTTCCCCCTTCTCGATTTGGCTTCCATTTGCAGAGCGCTAGGAAACTGTCGCAACTGTCACTCACCGCAAGGGGTTGCAGCATGAAGTGGCTCTTGCGTCGGATGAAAACGGAAGAATGGGAAAAAAAACTTACATCACTGCCTTGTTCAAACAGTTGCCTATAGCGTAAGAAAAAGCATCTCCTACGGCGCTAATCTTACACCAGATGGCCTAGAAAGAAGTACTCGTCGACAGCTTGTTGAAGCAAGTTTTCAAGAGATTCGCAGCATTTTCTACGTTCATTTAATTCGATAATCGCCTTTAACGGGCTAATTTATTACGAGTTGCCAAGGATTGATCATCACGCTCAGCGAACGTCGTCGGTTGTTAAAACCCATCTATCTATTGAGAGGACGTATACAACAGAAAAGATGATCGTCATTCTTCACCTCTCCAAACCGGGAACGACCGTTTAAACGATTATTGTTAGTCAACTAGTTTCTCTAAACCTAATTAGCACTAATCGCTTTGGAAGAATCAATTCAGGCATAGTTAAGCCCGATCGATGGAGAAGGAAAGTGGAGACGCCGATAGCAAGCGGAAAGCTGGTAGTTATGAAAATGGTAATCTTTATCATCCCCTTCCATCCTCGCCACTTTGCTGTGGCGTTAGTTTTTGAAGCCTTCGGGGGGGAAAACAGGCGCATAGCTGGAGGAAAGTTTAATTACTGTTTTATGAACGATCGACTATAGTTTCGTGGAGTTGATTGAATACTTTGTAATTACTTTTGAAGGCAAACCCGATCCATATTGGATTCGTTGAAGTAGAAGACGGAACAGGTTTTTTTCTTCGTATTTTTCTAGGTTAAAACTCATACAACAGAATTCTTGATTTGAATATGTAGTATGAAATGCAACTAGATAAGCTTGCCCAAAACAATTCGGTAATTACTTCCATCACGCTTCAAAACGTTTTCTACAACGGAAAGGCCGACAGAAACAAAAAAGTCTTGACCCACCGACACAAGCTACTTCATGGTATTAATTTGCGGCTTTCCGTTTTGCTATCTTTACCTTAATCTTAGGCAAAACTTTTTCATGTTCCATAAAAACTTGAGCAACTTCCACCAACTCCCGCCCGAACCGTTGGATTCATTTCAATTTAAGGACTGAAGAATCCTGCCCGCCTAAGGTGCCATCACAGCCTGTGGCTTTAACCTGGGCCAAGAAATGGGAACCGTTGTCTTGGGGTTGAAAGAAGGAATAAGAAAAAAAATGGATTCTATGGATCGCCCTCCGCATTGTTTGGGAGTGGATAAATTGAATTTTTAACACAATCTCCATTCTTATTACTTCCGGGACGGCTTGGTCCCAAAATCGACACTTCAACTTTGTAACAACTGGATTTTTTTTTCTTCCATTCGCAAATATGAGTGAAAAGAGGGAAAATTTCTAAACATGCGCCATTCTGAGGTGAACCTTAGCAGGGCAGAAAAGGTTACAATGTACCTGGTAACTATGCAATATTCATTGAAACACCCTCTTTACAGCAACACCTCTTAGTGGTACCATGCTAAGTACCATGGAAAGGCCAGATAAGTAAAAAATAACAAAACGGTGCATGCCGAGAGTTTCACTTAAAACTTCTGCAATTACCAAGCATTTTCAGAACCCCGCCTGAAATTGGACAGGAAATACAACAATTTACCGACAATTGTTTAAACTCTTCTGCGTGTGCTGAAAGAAGAAGGCAATATTTCATTAGTTCAGAACCGAGGAACCGAGGATACCTTTCAAGCAACCATTATCGATTTGATCTACTCTTATTTTATGCTGGTCAAAAGTTGTTTTCCCTGTTTCTCGGCAGAATCTTTTATCAATCACCATCGTGCCACACTGCACAGGCAAATGGGTGAAACGGGAAGTGGGTGATGCAAAAGCTGCTCCTGGTTTTGGTTGACCACCTGCTGCTGGGGCTCTGGTGGCGATGGTGTATTTAATTAGACGATGTTTTTTTTTTTATTCCCCTCCGAAAGTTCGCTGAAAGTATTCCGCTAATGAAGTTATTACCGAACGCTTGCTACACGCCCTGGTTAATAACGCGATGTCCGCCGTTCGAGAACAATAAAAGTGGGAAGAAAGGAAGCGAACGCCGCATTTCGACACTACAAGACGGCACAGGAAGGAGAACGGAAGCAGTCAGGGCAATGCAGGAAACACATAAAAGTTCGGATCCGTGGCGGTTTTGCGCGAACAACCGCACCCCAAAGGCCATCTTTGGGATTCCAATCAAGTGAACCGTTTATCTTTATGTGAGCCGGACGGGTTTTCGAGGGTACGGCAGGGATGGGCACGCGAAAGGTTCCAGCAAAACCGCGCAAAAGGTTCCACAAGCGGTACAATCGCGGTTTGATCCTTTATTGCGTTCGATAAGATTGAATTGAAGGCAATTTTATGTGGTTAACTTCGTACTGGTTATTATTGAACCTTATCGAAACAACGGGGAATTGGGTGAATTGCGTTCCTAAGACAACATAATCGTTAAAAATACATGATTTGGAATGCATTGCATTGCACAAATTTTTATATATTAAGTGATCGAATTTGAGCAACTCTCAAACTTCAGCCGAAGATGTCCGTTTAAAGATTTAACTGAACGCAATATTTATCACCTGATCAATCAATCCCGTACACAGTTGGCGAAAGCATAAAAAGAGCAATATACATGGAATAAATTTAAAACGGAAGCATTTTTTTCTTACTTGCAATTTCGTTAAAGCATCCAAAGCCGAGGGATGGGCGTTGAATGAAAGGACGGCATGTTAAACGACCGTCAAAACCAACCATGCCCTCACCCCTCAGCGACTTACTGTTGCTTATGAGGTCACTTTGACGCACGGAGAAGCAGCCGAGAAGGAAAACAATGTTGCCTGCGCAATTAAGGCTGTCCAAAATTCGATCAACCTCCCCGAAGCAAGTACAAGACAGTCGCATCACGAAAAGAAGCTGGAGGAGGAACTCGTTAATTTGGAAAGAGATCGTAAAATGATTCCCAACTTCTGTGGGATGCAAGTGCATGAGGGCCACATAATTGCATCTCATCCTGACGAAAGAGACGGAGCGTTTAAAAACGAAAGCGATTGCAACACTTAACAAGCGTTTAATTAAACTAATTCGGTACAGTTTTATCGTGGCTGCCCTGCTGCAACCGTAGTCAAATGTGATGGATTTTTGAACGGCAGCCGGAACGTTCGCATGGAAACTCGCAATCAAGCGTCGTTCGCGAGAAGAGGAAGGAGTAAGAGATCTCAATTGTATTAAAATCGATTTCAATTGATTCCAGGTGATGTATTTCGAAAATGCACCAAATTCTTCAACTGGAATCTAATGACCGTGCTGCTATGCTTGGAAGAATCCAAAGTGGAATAGCTCTGAATGCAGCTGCTCTGGTTCCGGAATGATCGTAAGAACGTAGGAATAAACGATCGATTGATTGCTCGATAAAATTCTTTTCATTGAGAATGTCCTTCTTAGCATCATCAATATTCAAATATCCTTTGTACCCTTATATTGCAGAGAATAACTCAATCATGTGAAATCAGTTAACACATTGTTTTAATAAATGTGACTTTAACTGCGCGTTTTTACTTCAAAGTGGCATTGATTTTTAATCGAAATCACAAGTTTAAACTTTGCCTGTGCCATACCCCAGGTCTTAAAAGCAGAACAGTTTAACAAAAATCGTAATTGTTATGCGTTTTGCAACGCCCTTACCTACGCCCAGTTGTATTTGTTTGCGGAGAACCCTGTGAGCTGTTTAAGAATTCGGCACGCAAAAATACTCCACGGTGGAGTGTTTGCAAAAGCGACTGATAAATTGGCGTTCGAAAATTATTCGGCCCCATGGAATCTGGCAGAAGAAGGTGCATGAGGATGGAGTGAGAGACAAAATCTGAACAGCTCCGTGGGGAGCCACAAAAACGGAATGCAACTCATCCGCACACAATAAAGGTGCAAATTGCTGCCGGGAAACTTTTCCTGCAAATACGATCATTTCGCTACCATTCCACCGGCGCTGGCCAGAATACATGGGAAAAAAAGGGAGGCGGCGGAAATGGACCACGGAAGTGACACTGGAATCTGAGAAAAAGGAACAACAAAAAACCAGTGAGGCTATTCAAACAGTTTCGTGACTTCCAGAGGTAGCGCAGACGATGGCAAGGTCACGCTTATTGCGTTTTCCGGTTGATTGCCGGAAGCAGCAAGTGGTCACGACTCGAATCAGTGCGAGGATTGCACTTGTTTAGGCATCGTTCGCACACTGGACAAAAAAAAGTATTGTCCTGCCTATAATTTAGAACAGAAATTTCGTTTTTCAGACACTTCTGGACGGTGAAAATGTTTTATAGTTTTAGGAAATATGTTTACATGGAGAAACTTTGTTTTTCAATTTATCAACTCCTAATTTGTTCTTTTGAACATTCGTTCAATTTCTTTTCGGGCACCGACTATCTTTCAAATAAGGCTAGCTTTACAATCCTTCAGCTCATTTAATCTGATTGGCGCGGCAAATCCGCACCCCTTGAATGTGCGCTCCATTTAATCTGGGGTACAATTAAGCTATGCAGCGCTCGAAACGACTCATCCTATAGCATAAACTGATCCAACTTTAATAGTTCCCCTTATCGAGAGAGGAAAATAACCGGGCGCACACCGGTGTGATCCAACAAAAAAGCTCCAACAGGTCGCTAGAGCTAAGCATTTGTTGCTGGTTTGTTTGCGCCATCCACAGACGAGAAGATAAAAAGAAGAGGTGAGTAATGAAAAAAAAAAAAAACGGAAACTACACGCTCCAGCAACGCTATTGAGGAAATTATCCGGTTAATGATCCATTTCAAAAGTGCAATGCTAGCAGCACGGACCGACGCTTCTACTGGCGGTAGCAGTCCTGCGTTTGCTACAATTGAGCTTCGGAATTGGATCGACGAGCGAGTCGATTTGCCGCCTGGGACTCCGCTGGAAGCTGGTGGAAAGATTTTATCGACCGGACCGAAGTTTTATCGACGTGATAAGCACCCGACACTCCTGGGTGGATGAAAGAAAAAACAAAACCGGGAAGACACATCAATGAAGATACGATTGTTTCAATTGGTACACCAACATGACGGTCGGCTAAGCCGGATTTCTTGCTGCGCTTCCGGGAGATTCTGAGAAGGATATAATGTTTCAGTCTTATCGTACAACTTGTTCCTGAGGTCCCCGCTCGTTCGGTCAATTTTAAATGGGCAAGTAGTTTGTATATAACTAGTGTCTATTCCATGGAAAGAGCTCAACCAGCAACGAACAATGTAACCATATAGCAAAACCTGTTCGGTGATAAATATTTTCAAGTTTGTTGTAATCTCAAAGGCCAGTAATTGAAACACTGCTTTCTTGGCATTTCCAAACAATTTGCTGCCTGGCATAAATGAACAGAATAACAGTGAGGCTAAGATTTTAATTAAAAACCCTGGAAAAGAAACCATCGTTTTTATGTGTGCTCAAAATCAATGTCCCCCACTGCTGGAATCCTTTCACTTACCGAACAGTCAGTGGTCGAACGCGCACGTCAGCGTTCTATAAATTAAAAACTCAGCACTAGAGTTCCGACGTGCTGACACTTCACTACTGCTGCCATCATCCTGTTCCGGAGGCAGAGCGCACTTTGCATAAACCGTGCAGCAAAACAACGTATGCAACACGTCCGCCAAACGCAGGCTTGTGGATCGCATCGGTTGCCGTACTGACTTTCGTTGCGAGGAAAAGCTTCGTCCTCATGACGGCCGTGTGTCGGGTCGTAACCGACTCGGTGCATGCAGGGTCGCAACATAAAATGGGTTGGCTTAGTCAAAACGGGTCGTGTTACATAAAACCTGGCGGCAAAGAACGCCGCAACTGGGTAACGCTCATAGAACTGGGAGTGAAACCTGTGAGGGCCTACCCCGCATCGACATCACCGAGTTCGACTTTTGAACTTTTGCCCCTCAGTTATACTGGAGGCCCTTCAGAGGGTCTGCTAGAGATTGGTGGCCGCTGGGTGTGTGCGGTACGCGTCCGGTGATGGATTCCGATGATGTGGAAGCTTTTGCCCCAGAGAGGTACGGTTCGTTGCTGCTTCCGGAATAAAAACATCGTTTTTCACTTTCCACCGCTCGTTTTTTTTAGGAAAGCCGTTGAGCCGCCCTGTGGTCATTTACCGGAAGTGGAAAACATTTTTCATCCAAATGCGATTAATTTTTGGGTACTTTTATGTGCCTAACTGTGGTTCATATGATGGTACATGCTATCTAAACTAACTTCTTTATGCATTTCATTTATTCAAACTCAAGCATCCGGTTCAACTGAACTTTGTACACTTGGAAATCTCTACGGACGGACCCATGATTACGGTCGCATCGGTGCTGCAAACTTTGGGCGAATCTGTGCCAGAACAATTTCATTAATTTATGGAGCATCTTCATCACCGACGCGACCCGTCACCATAAACCCTAGTGACAGGTTGGCGGATCTGATATCAAACCCCTCGGGCCTTAGGCGGTGTCGATCTACCGTCCCATCGGAGCGCGGCATTCCTGCGATAAGTTACTTCCGTCGTTACTCATAATCAAATTTGTTTGCGCTTTGTCGTAATCACTGGATGTTTATGCCGTATCGTGTGCCGCCTCTTTTATCGTCCTTGCCGTCATTGTTGCCTTCTCCATCACTGGCGCGGTTTGCGCGGGGATGGGAAAATAATTTCCTTGTTGTTTGATGCTGTTTGACAAATAGCGCTGATCATCCGTGGACTAGAATGTTTCTAGTGTGGGGGGGAGAAAAAAGCGTGCACATGTCCCTCGTACCCATGGGATACATTTCACATTGCCTGCTGCCATGCCTTCTCGCCTCTAGAGCAATAATGTCGCAACGATCAAAAGCGTATACCAAAATAAACAGACACCGAATGAAGCTGCCAAATATGCAGCTTTGTGCGAGTTTTTATTGAACCCGATTAAACCACCCGTGAGCTACATTTAACGATATGGCACCATAAAATATCCAGTTTATGCGGCTTACTGCGAAATGAAACTGCGACGGCAAAACCAGTTGGTCAGTATCGTTTGTATGAATGTTCCAATTTTAAAATTTCCTTCCACGATATTTTTATCCCTTTCCTCACAATCTCCAGATTTCATTAAAAGGCAAGCCAACCATCCTTTTGAAAATTTGATCGCATCACCCAGCGAACGACGAGGTGGAGACGGTTCCCTG
This sequence comes from Anopheles atroparvus, assembly GCA_914969975.1. Lineage (NCBI taxonomy): Eukaryota > Metazoa > Arthropoda > Insecta > Diptera > Culicidae > Anopheles > Anopheles atroparvus. Next base: position 24,556,579 of record CAJZCY010000003.1, on the reverse strand, counting down.
TTCACGCCCGCGTGGTAGAAAACTCCCGTGACTGAAGCGAAGCATCCGGTTGAACCGAAACGAAACGAAACCGGACTGGGAAATGTGGAACGATACTCAAATCATGCTTAAAAAATTCTGGATTAATAATAAACCCCAATCGAACAGTTCCCGTATGCTTTTAAGTTTTCTGCAAAATGGCATCTTAACAAGGGACAGTTGCTGCGCAAGCATAAAACGGACCAGAGCAGCGAGAAGACCAGATTGGAGCTCTCCTTTGTGTTCCCATAACATTCCCCCACCGATGATGCTGGCTGACGAGTTTTGATGAGCCAGTGAATGGCCGCGATGGTCGTTTTGCACATTGAGCCTTTCTCATACACAACTCGGAGCTTATTCTCGGGCAGGCCTACGCCGGGGTGCAATAATAAACGCAATTTGGCGGATCCATCGGCATCGGAGCAATAAAAAAAAATACCTGCGGAAAAAAAACCCGGGACCCACAAATATGCAGCGCCTACCAGGCTGTTCCAAATGAATCTTTTACTGCACAGCACAGATTGCATTAAACCAGCTCCGGAAAACACGCTTCCATTATAAATTTTATTAGCACGTGTTGTGCCGATACGATCGCGTAATGACTGACTTATCGTAACCTCGGCAACCTGCCGCTTTCGCTGACCGCGAGGGTTTCGGAAACGATTGAAAACTCCTACCGCGGAACCTGCTCAAGTGACTGACGCGCACGAACCGGCCACATCTGCGGTCGATGAGTGGCCAGCCCGCAAGAATTAAAAATTAAAAACAGTGCATCCAGCGAAAAAAAAACAAGAGGCTCACCTGTTCCGCTAAAAAGAAAATGGGGAAAATGGTGTGAGCCGAGATTTGTTGCTTGCCTACAACCTTGTTATGGTACCGAGCAACATCCGTCGTAAAAAGGAGGCGTGCGAGAATCGCCGGATGGTTTTATTACAGTTGATGATGAAATTATTTCAGGACGGGCGTACGTAGTTTCCCCTCACGCAAAACGTGCCGTCGGTATTCCGGGTCTTCCCTCGTACGTTTTTGAGCTGGATGAGGTCAAAGTGCTCCGATGTTTGCCCGTTGCGATTTAATAGCCTTAGTGAAGCACTGCGTTCGCCTTAATGTAAGCAAGAAAGAAATGCCACGCGAGGGACGAATCGCAGAAATGTGGAAAAAAAAGGGACTTAAAGTGAATTGAACTTGTGCAGTTGGCCGTAGCGCGAGAAAATGGTGCCTCGTACCTCCCGATGCATTTGGGAGGTGCATTTAACGGTTTATTAAATTTGCGCCTCGATCACGTCGTGATCGGTCATCGGATCGGTTTTGGCACGATCGATCGACGCCTCTTTTCCCGTGATCCGTGCGATCGTATGCTGCGATACCGCCGTAGAATTACATACACGATTGTACATTAAACGGCGATCTCCATTATCATCATCATCCTCATCATCATCAGCGTAAGCGGCACATCGTAAATGCAGTTTTTGCTGGTGCCCCTTCCGGGGGTTAAATATTGATGCACCGCTGGCATCAAAAGGGCCACTGAACAAAGAATTCATGCGATGCAATGCAAACTGGAAGTGGTGGTTGGAAGTGAGAGTTGTTAATTCAATGCAGCTGCGAAGGGAAAACTATGGGCTGCACCATTTTTGGTATGCTCAAAGGCGCCCTTCGGTTTGTTACATTTGCTTTCAACACCCTAGCAGCACATGCACTTTATCTTGTCATAATTAAAATAAATTTCATCATAAATAAAACTAAACTTTCCTCGCATGGATGAACCATCACTTGGACAAAGTGGTTTTTACCTATCAAAACACTTTGACACTTTCTTTGTGCATGTTTGATGTTCTGGTCGAAGGAGTAAACTCAAAAACCCGAGTTAAAACTTTACCGTCCAGCGCGTCCACAGAACGTTGGTGACAATTTTGACACCTTTGGCAGTTTGCGTCTTTCTCTCCTGTGCTCCGCTACTCGCTTTACCAGAACAGACACACCCACCTTTAGGTCCCGGTCACAGGACAAGCGCTTCTGCTTACGGTTGTCCGGGGAATTGTAATGAACGAAAGGTGCGCTGGCACCGACGATCAAGGCATACATACATCCCACACAGGTCCTGTATTTTCTCAGCTAACCGAACGCTCTGTAGGGAAGCGTTGTGTGGGAGGAAATGTGGCAAAAAGGAAAAAGGGCGAAGCAAAACCGGGCGGCGGAGTGGGGCGAAAAAAATAAAGCGTAACCTCGTAAAGTTGGTCCTCGCTGGCACTAAAAACTGTCACCAGCAAACCAATATTTGTGTGGGCTGGAAAATTCGAAAACTGTAAACCGGGGGAGGTCAGGGCGGTGCAGAAGGCAGACATCGCCTGCAAGGATTCAGGGAAAGTGCCGCAGTGCGATTGAATTTTATGTTTCGGAGAGGAGAGCATTCTGTCGCTTAACAGGCCCTTTCCTCCCTCCCAAAAATCATCCCCTCGTGCCTTCATTAGCCGCTCGTAAACTCATCGAGCTGAAATGGACATTATTGGTGACTGCTTTTTGTTAGCTTGTTCAGCCCAAATTCCATTTCGATGCATATTGGAAACGTTGAAATTTGAATCTGCGATTGGGGCCTGGTTTATGGGTTTCACGTAAAATACTCCGGAATTGGAATTTAAGGTAAACTCCCCCAAACTCATTAACTTACCATTTTTTTTTATCGTTACGTTTCCGACGATACGAAAAGGCTCAATTTACGTTCCACCATACGAATCCATTTTCTACTAATAAAAAAGGGATATCCCACTGCAAAGTTACGTGCCATTCAGAACTCCTTCATGTTGCAGGTGCGATTTTTTCTACCACCGAAACTTCGCGAAATTGAAATTCTCTGCGTTAATCGTGCGGAATAAATTCGAGCAGAAACCCTTTATACGCTATGGAAGAAGAACAAAAAAAAAAACTAGGTGGAGCACCCTCGCGCTTTACTGAAATTACTGGTGCAGTCTGTAAAGATAGATTCGGGCACTCGTTTCATAAATTCCATCCCTAAACGTTTACGACTCACACACCGTGGAGCGTGGCCAGTGGGAAAATGCGGGGCAGTCACGTCGGTTCTGTCGGAAAATACGAGCGAAGATACGGCGGCAGACATTAACTTGGCAGCCCCTTTCCTAGATAATGAATCTTACGGATTTTCCATTCCCCGATTTTTCGCGTGCAGAGGTACCAGCAGAGGTTCTTGAATTGCCAGAGCCATTCGGTTTAATTCGTTCCATCATTTGTGGGGCGCGCGCGTACGGTTATGCGCTGGATACTGCCGCCGAGGGTGGGGATCATGATGTTCCCACCGTGAGGAAAAACCCTACCACTAACCGACAGTAAATACGCTCAACGGCGCGCGAAATGCGGTGCGATGAAAATAATTATTTGTAAATGGCACAAGCTAAATGGTGAACGCATTGGGCACTAGAACGTTCCGCTCCGCTCAAACGTATGGAACTGTGGTTTTGAGTGTAATGGATTTGTCAATTCCTTGCCCCCATCGCAGGATCCGATCCGCGGTCTCTTTTACCTCCGACTTTCCAGTTCGCTGACATGATTGATGAATGCCGTGTCACTTTGAGAGGAAAGTTTTAGTGGCTGTGAAATGCTTTGATTAGTGTCTTTAATGATCCGCGAAGGATGGAGATTAAAGACATAACGATGACATTTCGGTGCAGGCAGTACCACATCATGCAAGTAAAAAGAGGAGAAGAAAGAAAAAATATGACTTTTTGAATAGGCGGGAACTAAATTTAGTAAAGTTTCCCATCCATTTGATGTAACTTTTACCATTTCTTATTCCAAAGCATAACGAACTACTGTTATTGGAAAGCAAAGAAAAGAATAAACATCTGTATAAGGATGTAAATTTGCGACGACGAACGTAAAACATGATTAACGATTCGAAAAATTGCCATTTTCTTCCCGGCTGTGCTTTCACTAATCATAAATCCACACAATGTCATCTCACGTTCAATCGATTTATTATATTTCCCGTGTTATGCAATCTTTACCCTCTGGACGCTTTTTCAAACAGCTACCTCTAATTTGGCCAGCTATTAGTTGTTGCTAAAACCTCATAACTGGTAGCTAGGGCTGCCTCTCGGGGGCAAGCGTCCGGTTCCGGATTGGCAATAAATCAACACAATGTAAGCCACAGAAAAGTCAACAGATGAGAAAACCGTCGTTCTACAAACAAGCCGCTTCTATTCGCCGGCCATTGCTTGCGGAAGGTTTCTTATCCTATCCCTATGCCTTAAAGTGGAGTGCAAAACACTAACGAGCACACGGAAGGCACCATCGTGAAGAAAGCGTACTTTTCCTTTCAATCCGCTTGGTAAACATAGCTTTCGCATCGTAAACGGCGTGTTTACAAGCCGCCTGTTTTCTCCCACAATCTGGTCCTTTTAGAAGGACATTCGAAGGCCGTTACAACGTGTTAACTGGTTGGAGTTTTCGCACTATACGTTTGCCGCCATACGTTTGCCGCCTGAGCAAATTCATTTATCAACCATAGATATGAGCAACCGGCCTGACGTTATACAACCAACTCATATATGGTTTTTCTCCCAGCACTGCTAAGTTATTGCCACACGGCATTGCATGACGTTAATCTTGAAATGCAACCGTAGGAGCTTTAAATTAGCCTCATTCATGCTTCGTTTCCTGCGGACCAACCGATAAAAGAAGATGCACGGAATAGACCGGTCCCCGATCGTAAAGCTCAACACGTGCGGTAGCACCGTGAGAGCTCAAGCATAACGAAATGTCGCACAGGGACACTTGAATGAAACCTTCGTTCACATGTGCTCTCGTACAGCGAAGCGGTTTCAAGTCAACGCAAAGACAGAATCCTTTCTGTATCTGTTGGCCGAAGCGCTCGTTGAGCAAACCACCACCAGAGTGTTGTTGAGCAATGCCACACTGAGCTCGTCTGAAAACATGGATTTTCAGTGGGAAAAAAATGCTGTGTGAATACGCGACAAGGATGTAGTCGGTTGTCGCTTGACGAAGGCGACAGAAAACGCAGAGTACAACATTTAAATATTGATGAAGTACGGCTCAACCGCCGAGCTGTTCGCCTTCTGTGCGGAACTGCGGAGCATGCGATGGTTGGTTGGAGCAAGAAAAAGGCTAGGCACATGCTTGGAGTAATCGTGTTGACATAGGACTTCCCCCGGAAAACTCTACACTCCCACCGGAACGAAGCCGAAGGACGAAAAATGGAAAACGCAAACTTTCGTTCGCGCTCGGGCAAGGGTAGTGGTGTTTGAGTAGCATTAAGGTATCTGTGGAACCGAAAGCGGTCCTTCCTGGAGTTTCTTTGCTTCCGTGGGGTGGTGTGGGTGGAACAAACACCGTTTGATGATGGGGTACTTATTTACTGTTGCAATCATTCCAGGTCCTTTGCGGTAGTGACCAGTAAGTGTTTCAGGCATGAACATAATCGAGAATAGAGGTTTGGAATCGATGTTTTTTTTTTTTCAAAAAAGTTGTGGAGCTTAAATCACGAAAGGATGGTTAATTAAATTGAGTGTATTTTGTAACTGATTTAATTTTCAAGTCCCAAGGGACACGTCTCAATTGCGTTTGTGTGTGTGGGTTTTTTTTAATTTTGTTCAATTAATGAATTTGTTTAGTTCGCTTTCACAGTTATAAATGAAAAGCCTTTGTGTCTGCCTTTATACTCACATCGATAAAATACACACTTTGTATGTAATGAGCCCTCAACGTTATGCCTACATTCAATGCCCATGTATTTAGCGAAAATACATGCCCATGTCAGGGCTATTATTTTGCACGATAAATGATACTACAATTGCCCTCCTTCCATAAAACCATATGCGACGCATTAGTAAGGGAACCTCCTCCGAAAGGCCTGCCTTTTTGCCAACAACGTTCTCGTGCTCTCGAGTACTTAGCATTAGCTTGCGCTGCACGTTTGCCAGGGTCATTTGATTGTGTCTTGAGGGTACTTGGTTAGTCGATTTTATGTCCCCAAAAAAAAAGCTGCCTTTCCAACCAAACCTAGATAATAATAAAAAAAAAACGTAAGGAACCAAACGTCTGCCAATGTATTCTTCTTTCTCCATTTTCCCCTGCCAACCTATGACCTTTTTCCATTGGGCATGTTGGTCATTTGTACAATGAATAAACGATAGAAAGACCTGACAAAGTTGGTTGGCTTTCGGCAAGGAAACACCGAAAATCGAATCGCGTTTGGCAATCAAAGTTTTCTTTAAGAAAAAGAAGTAAAATGGATGTGGCACCGTATCGATTGATGAGGCAGAGTCGAAGTAAAATTATAATTTTCGTACCATCCGTTTCACCACAATCAGTCACGTTTCAATGTCAGTAAATGGCGAGCAAAAAATCCGGGAAAAAGAGAGCAATGGAAAAGATAGAAAAAAGAACCCATCTCCCAACATCGATTCGCGTTTGGACATTAACATTCTGTTCACTCAATACGCACCGGTTTGGAGCAAACAGTCGATAATTTACCTTGGGATCGGTCAAACTCCTCCACAGCAGTCTCACGTGGACTTCAAATTTATGAACTTTCGGAATTTTGGACAATTTCACGACACGGATCTCGCTTTTCCTCTACACACTTTTTGTTTTCTTTTAGAACCGGATATCGAACCCGTCAAACCATTTCCGAACATTGGATCCACTTTCGACGATGCGAGCGATACCTAGCTAGCGGCAAAGAAGAATGGGGGACACTGTGAGCGGAATATTTGAAACCTCTGGACTCACCTCACGAAACAAGGCGGCTCCGGACACACTGGACACTCTTCCGTTCGGGGCACTTATTAGAAACGGTCTGGCACGCCACTTAATTTAGGCATCGAATTCCCGGCACGGCACGGTAAATATTTACTGGTGTGAATTTTACGACCGCTGGATGAAGACGGACGTTAAGCACTCGCGCTGGATAACCTCGTGCCGTTTGGGTTCACTTTTCGAATTACTTTTTTGTTGCTATTGTTGTTGGCTTGTATTTTCAAATCTTCCAACGTTTTGCACCGGCTCGCCCTCGCACAAGATTTACAGCGTCGTAAAGCAAGCTGATACAATTCATCCGCACTCTTCCCACTCTTTGCGCTGGCACTCGAGGGAATTGCAAAACGCATATCACATTTCAGATCCAAGGGCACCGAGGGACGTATGCTACACTTTACTATACCACACTCATTGGCCACTTGATTTCACCGATGGACCGATGGGGGATGCTTCGGAACTGTGTCATATCCACTGCAACCACTCGACCGACGATGACGAGCATTCGAAGCTACTGGCAGAAAAGTACCGAAAAAGGGCGCCACCCGGGACGCGATTTATGAATTAAATCGCTTCCTGCTAGACCAGTGCCGTCTACCGTGGCATGCTTTCCCAGGAAGATGTGTAGAGGATTCCATATTAGCTTCGAACGAGACGCCTACACGCTTGCACTAGCTTCTTTTCACAGTGAACACCTATGTATGCATGGTTGTCCAGCATATGAGCAAAATCCACTTCGTTCACGTAGTAGCCTGGTGCAGAATTTGCAATTTGATGTGCACCGGATTGGCTGAGAATCACCCAAAATCACTGTGTCACACGTATAGGGTTAACAATTGGTCACATCATCTATCGCGGAGGTTCGAATGGCGTTTCTTTAAAAGATAGGCCTAAAATGTTGGCTTCAAGCAGACAAAACTCTGCTCTGGATTCGAACCGTGCTGGTGTTTTGGAAGCCACACTTACACTCACCCTGGATGTAACTGTTCGCCACCTGGCCTTCTAGATTGAAAAACACGTACCGCTTCCTACAGCCAGCGCTGGATAACAAGCTGCAAAAGCTTATTCGAACGGGAACGCTTAGCAACCGGGGAAAACCCTTCAAACGCCAGGATGTCAAACGCTCCACACCTCAAAGCAACGGCAGCAGCAAACCCCGAAGCGTGCGCTTTCCGTGCGCTCGACCGCCAACAAACTGTGCGCCAACCTGCTCGACGGTTCCGATAGGACTGACGCGTCCGTCCAACCGTACAGCTGCTCTCAGCGACGAACGACGAACGGGGCGGCCAGGACGCGCCAAACAACCGAAGCCGATCGGCTCCCCGGATCTCGCTGGATGTGAACGACGTTCAACGAAATACGTGAGAAACCGCGTTGGTGAGATGAGCTCACTATTGCGAGATGAGCATATAGTCGCCGGGGGTTCACGCCCGATTCTCGCGCAGCATCTTCCGCGAGCCGCCCCAAGGCGCGCAGATTGAAGTTGAAGGGCGCGCGGAGCATCGCGCTGCGTTTGTTCATTCATGGTGTTTCGGAGTAGCGGTGCGGTCATTTCGGACCGGTGTTCACCCGCCTTGGCACGCGTAATGTTCACCATTCCCGTCCCGCCTCTTCAGTTTTTTGTGGCACGCGTTCTCGGGTAGAAAAGCTCGGCATGTTTTAATCGCGAAGGTTTTCTACGAAAAGCAAAAAGTGGGAACATTTTCGAACGCAACAATTGACGGGCGGGTGGCGATAGAGATCGGATGGAGACGAACGGACGAAGGCGTGCCAATGCCGCCAGCCGCTACACTTTGTACTCCGAGTTGCAAGGTAAACATGCAAGCAAACATTTAGCATCTAGCTTATTTCCTGCCAGCAGCCGAGCGGCTCCGCCGTGGGAAATGATGAAAATTGATGAGATCTTTGCGTTTGGCAGCGTGCCCGCGCTTCCGGTGCGCATTGTGCCAGCAGGAACGGCCAGTCGGAACCATCCGGGAGCTATCGGTGGCACGGGTGTATGAGCGTGGCGTACAATCGCAACATGATATCATTAAATGCGGCCCATGGAGCGTTTGCTTAACGTATGCACAGGTGCGCTGAACGTGTGGTTATAATCGCAATCGAAGAGGTGGAGGGTTCATTATATAGGTTTAAGTTAGTACAGAGGTTTGCAAAGATAGCCGGATCGTTGGGGAGGCGATTCAGAAACGTGCGAATCATTTATGTATTCCCCAAGTGGTGCAAATTAGGGTTATAGAATATTGATAAATGGTCCGCGAAAATGATCTCTCTTTCTTTCTAAGAAAAATCGCGCAACTAAACGAGCAATTTTTTTCTATTTCTTTTCAGCATCGCCTTTCAGAATATGTTTGTGCAAACTATCTGACCACTGAACGCTATCGTTTACAAATTCACGATGAAAAAGTGTCGCATAAAATTGAGCATCAAATTGAGGCGAAAAGAGAAAAAAAAACGGTCACCTACGAATCATCCACTGACAACCTGTCCATCGATTGACCCACCTTAAAAGCGAAACCGTGTCCGAGGTTTGTTTGGTTTTTAAAAAATAAATTATGCCACTTCTTATCCGCGCTTCATTACAGTTATTCTTTTTGTCCAACCAACGCATTCGCGTCGAACCGAACAACGCTGCTTCAACACGGGTGAAGGAAACCATATCAAACATGCAGCATCAATTTGTCCACCACGATACCAGCCTTGTTTCGGACGAGCGGCCCACGTTGGGGAGTTTTTTTTTCCCCATTTTGCTTTCATTTTTTTCTTTGACCATCCGTCACGTCCAAATTTCCCACGTTCACCTGTCGCAAAACCGGAAAGCCTGAAACACGCACGTGCGTCGAGACGGAACGGAGCAATCCACTCGTGAGGCACTTCAATTAACGCGCCGGCCAGTTTGATGCCACTTCAGCACAAATCCATCGGACAAGCCATATTGTATACCTACACTACGGTTTAACCCACAAACGCCTGCTGTGCATGATGTGGCCGGGCGAATGCTGACTCAAACTTCGATCCGTCTGGCGTCCGGGGCGCCGTTCGTTAATTTTTACGAACACCTCCGGCACCAGGACACCTTGCCCTTCGCAGCATAACACAATCGATAAGAAAACAACAGCATATATTCAGCTCCCGGTGAAGTCATTGGACTCGTTACGTGAGAGAATGTATTATTTGGGTGGATTTCGTTTATTTTCTTCATTCCTTTTCGGCGCGCAATCGCGTCTCGCATTCGAAACGATGTATGGCCGGATCCCCGACAAGAATTTGAATATAAACGGCATCGAGTTTTGTTTTGTTTTTTTCGTTTCTTTTTCAAATGCCAACCTGTGGGAGGTGGCCGAATTTTGTGGACTTTATCGTCATCCGTTCCAAGCCGAGTAAAGCATACACCGGAATCATTTCTTCACCCTTCAAACCCAATGGTAGTGGTTTATTAAACACTGACCTTTTCAACGTTTCGAACGTAGCTTTTCTTCGATCATGAGCGATAAATTGATGTTTAATGCGTTTAATGCGTTCCTATTCCGTTGGAACCTTCTGGGGAAACAAAATCTGTTGGCTGAAAAAAAAATGATCCTAAATACATTCCATGACGCATCCAATCGATTTCAACGATTCACTTGTTTATACCCACCGCATGATGAATCACTTTCAGAAATGCAAAACATCGTTGAAGCATTAAAGAAGCTGGAGGAAAAACAGAAGCATAAACCTCATCCCAGCAGGAAGCAATAGGAACACGATCGGTGCCGGTTTCTTCACCGCACTTAAGCGCTGCCAGTATCGAAACGATTTGTCACACAGTTTTCCGTGCTCGTCTGGTTAAATATATTTTTCCTGCGTCATCCAGCGCCATCGGCCACCGTGGGTGATTTGGTTTTACCGGTCTGCGGAAAGCTAGCGGAAAACAGAATTTCCTCACCGAGAAACAAGAAAACACGAATCCTCCCGTCATAAACATGTCAGAAACATATTATTATGATTTCATCTGCCACGGTCACGGTTTCCCAAATCCGCCGAACGTCGCACAGCCAATTAGAGTGCGCCTAATCCGGCCCGTCAGGTCCCCGAGCCGCCGTTAATCGTGCTAATCGCCTCTCGCCTTTTTTCCACCGCCCTCTCCAGTTCCGCCGGCGACACCTTTCCGTCGATCGGGGCGGGGACAGCGCCGCAGGAAGTTCACGCTTCGGTGAAAAAATGAACACATTTGCGCTAATTTGTTTACACGCTCGCGGTGTCACGGCGTCACGTTCGCGGTTCGGGCAAGCGATGCGTGTCCCACGCGGTCTGCATCACCTTCTCTGATCGATGCGCCGAAATCCGTTGGCGGAGGAAAAGTGTTTTTCTCCCAAATGATTTTTTTTGTTTCCTTCCGATCAGTGTGTTTGTTAAAGCCCCATGCACATGTCGGTTATCTCCATTAAATGCACCGTTTTTGTTTTCCCCCGCTCCATCGAAGAGCTCTTTCGCTGCGCTTTACAATCGAGTCGCCCATGGCAAAGGAGCGTCACGTTGTGGGATGCACGTTCTGGCACCATGCGCGGTGGAAAAATCGTCACCAGCCGGTAGCGCTCCGCTGGTGCAATTAAACACATCCGCCATTGATTAATGACCAGAAAAGTTTACCGTGGTGTCGCACGGCACGAGACCCTGGCGCATTCTTTCTCCCGCTCGCACGGCGAAGGCATGGTGTTGCTTATGGTTCGCCATAATGATGAGTACGACAGGGTGAACGACAAGGAACCGGCACGCGGCGGTGGCTCGTTTGCGAAGCACCCCGCAAGGCAATCTGTCGCCTGGACGGATGGGTTCATTTGCATTCGGAGCCCGCTGCAAAAAAGAAGAAAGAAAAAATCGCTGGTCCCATATCCTGTGCCGGCGCGATTCGACCGACCGAATCCGTCCGTTCGCGAGCTGGCAGCATGCCAAGGGATCCACCCGTTGATCGTCCGGGAGCTGCCGGCTCGCCGAAAGACACGGCAGAATAAATAAACACATCCCGGCTGGACCGCAAATCAGTGCAATTACATTGGGCGGATGGCCCTGCCTGCCCCTCGACCCGTTCCGTCGACCATCCTTTTCCCATCCTCACGGCGGACCAATTCGATTGATTGAGTTTAATTGAACTAGTTCATTAAATGGAAATTGATTTAAAGATTGTCCTTAATCTTCGGTTCGGGCTGCCTTCCACGGGAACCATCGGTGCATTTCGAACTCCTTTCCATCGTTGAACGCGGCGGGGAAACGAATGTCGGCAACTTGTTTTTTTCTTCCTCGTTTAGTTCTCTCGCCCTTTCTGTAAACACGCTCGTTTTCACAAGATCGCAACGTATAGATTACATTCCTTTTTCGGACAGGCGAGCATGTTACAGGAGTGATGAGAGTAAATGGCATGTAAATGGAATTAAAGAAACAAAAAAAAAAAAAACAGGCCAGGAAATGTTGCACTCGCGCGCTTCCAATCGACCGAAGTGGAGTGGTATGGATTACAACATATGGATTACACGTTTCAGTGAGGCTATAGATTATTTGAGCATATTGACGTGTTGAAGGGTGCTACCGGTCGAATACAATTTGATTAACATTAATTAAGACGATAAGTCAAGTGTCAATAAATCAATGATTCAATTTGATTATTTGAAATTGTCTTTGGTCAAACTGTTTTTTTACATTTTCATAGAAGCTTATTATAAACAGAATTTTTTTTTCCATATGATAATTTGCAGGCCACATTTTCAGGAAAGTAGAGGAAAATGTAAATACCCTTCCAAGTTCGGCCAGCCAAAGCATCTTCCCTCTCCGAACCTATCGAAGCAATCCCTGGTGGAAACACATCGTACGATGACACGATTTCCTCGGAAGACTCCTGATTACAGGTGGCCCATCGTTTGGTTCGGCAATTTACCCAAAGGACCGCTCCTCCTCCGGCCTCGCACACATTACTCCGCCACTCGCTTGCTCGGTTTCGCTCGGTGCAAAGCAGCAACGGCCTGCTAACCGTCTGCTGACCGCTTAAGCTGTAGGACCGAATTCAATTTTCTGCATCATTTACACCCACGGCGAGGGTGGCAGAGTGGGCCCTTTCCCCCATTCACAAGATCAACTCCCGCGCTCCATCGTTTCCTGCAGCCATCGTTCGCATGGCCGGAACGGTGCGAAGGTCGTTCCTTGCCCTCCGCCTGGGAAGCGCGAAGCGGGAGTAAGCGAGAAAAGACCGAGCGACATGCGACATGTCGATGATTCCAAAGGTGCGCACCTTTCAGCGACGCACTTTTCACCGCCAGGAATGTCATCGGGGAAATTCGTGTGCCCCAGGGAGCGTTGGCCGGAAGTCGGACGGTTGTAATATAAATCTGTCGCTTAATTGGATTATTCAAATTGGTTCATCCAAACTCTCGGTTGGCGGCGAGCGGGCGTTTTCCCTCCCCTTTCCTCTTACGGCCGGCATCTGCCGAGCAACACAGCTCCTGCATTTACGATTCGACAGATCTGACAATTATGTTGCGCAGCACACCAGGACAAAACCCAACATAATCCCGGCTGCGCCTGCCTGGCCTCCCGCTGGCTGTACTGCCGGGTCTCGCCTGTCCTCAATTACTACAAACCCGGTGCAGGCATCCTGGCCCGATCCTCCATCCGGAGGGGGGGAATGGAGGCGATGAAAATTATCGCAACTTCGTGCTGCCCTGCGATGCGGTACTCTGGTCGGTTCTCCTAGCGAGATTTCTTGGCTTCGTCATGAATCTCCGTGTCGCTGCAGTGGCCGCGAGATAGCCGCCCGTCTCCAATCCCCACACTATAATATCTCCCTCCGCCATCTTAAAGTTAAATAATTCAATTAAATTTTAATCAGTGCCACACGGCCACTTTCGACGTTCGATGTTAGACATCGGTTTCGATGGGGAGCAGCGATGCTTCCGACGCGAGGAAATTAACATCACATGGCGTTTCTACCTTCGTAGGGGTCATGTCTGATGTCATTGTTCTTAAGGAATTGATTGTACTCAGAAAAAAATCTAGAGCCGGCGTTAAAAGGGAAACAACGCGTTCTATTGACATTATTCTTTGGTTATTAATTGGTTGTATTTCCTGTACCGCTGCAATGTTTCATTATTGTAATCTTTTTGACATTTGAAAAATATGAACAATGAAAAAATGAAACATTCACATGTCACAACTTTATCCAATTATTGTGCATTTACACCGGAATATTACTCAGTTCCATAAAGTAAATTGATACCCGATAAAGCTGTCCAATTAAACAGGTCCATTGTTTTCACATTACCGTTTCGAGCGAGGCCTTTCGGATCGGGCAAACTTCGGCAGGCTTCGGCCGATAAGGATAACGAGCTGCTGCGACGATTCAGCGCCCGTTGTCTAACATATTAATTACCAGCGCTTCACGGTTTGCTTCCATCAAAGTCCAACAATGTTTCCCAGCCCCACCATCATCGCGGCAACAAATATACTTGGGTGAGATTGTGTGTGAGTTAACGGCGCACAAAAAGTCAACAAACATTGCCCATTTAGTGTGTGTGCGCCGAGGCGTGTGAAACTTTCTTCCGTGCAAAGTACACCGGGGACTCCTGGAGCCCTGGCGAAACAGAACGGCAGCAGTTCGATTCGATTACGGAGATAATAATGAGAATTGGTAACATGAAACTTTGCCTTAGCCCCAGGGCCCCGCTTTGGCAAGCACACATCGTTCCGGATTTTCGTTTGCAAAGAAACGGTCTGCCAAGCACACATTCCCCAGGAAACGGACGATCGCCGTCCCAGATTCGTGCTTCCGGAGCGCACGGCCAATGGTGGTTCCAACGGTTCTCCTTAGCTTGAGTCAACTCATCATCAAAATTATGACGCTCGTCCCTCATCATCGTCTCCTTTTCCCCTCAGGTGGCGTTACATCCTTCCCCGAAAAAAAAACCCCCCTCCCCGGTAGAAACCTGGTTGCCGAACACAGACGGACAGTACATCCAAACCCGCCCCGGCCTACGCGTTGCAAGGGGAGGAAGCAAAAGGGATAACTTCATGTTTGGCTGCTTTCGGTCGAACCTTTTTTGCCCGGTAAGGGCGCACACGTTACAGGATCAACGAACGTTACCTCTCTGCGTTCGGGTGGAAGAAGATAATTTATGAAAAAACTTTTCCGCCCCGTATCTTCATTCATCACCCCCGTATACCCTTTGATGAGCCGAGCTTTGATGAAAACATGGACTTGCCTCTTGTCTCGGTTCGGTGCTTCTGGCATGGGGTTGATCTTTGAAAACAACACGCAATAAAGAGGGATTGATGTACATTTTCCCTCATTTTTCACGACTCCCGTAAGCTGTTGTTTGGATAATCATTTGCTAATCGCACTTTTTGAAAGTTCCTTTGTGTATAAGACACGAGAGAAGAAACCCGAACCGTAGTGGAACCGACGGAACAAACATGCTTACAGCCGATAACACAATGGAAGGATAATCTCACATGAGTTCATGCACCTAGCGAACAATTTTTGTGTAGAAACGGAAATGCGATCTTTGCGTGTTGCGCCTAGTTGAACTCGCCGTAAGCTTCACTTTATTGGACTTCAAAACTTTAAAATACATCAATTTTTCCATCCAACCCACACACAACCGTATCGCCTTTACGATGTGTTGCTGGGGTCCGTTTCAGGCACCTTCCGTTTCCGAAGGCGCAACCAAAAGTGCAAGTGCACGCAGGTCGCAGCTGCATGTGCAGTTCGCGTGTGTCCCCGTATTGCTGCCGGGCACGATAAGCATAATAACTTCATAAATCGCTGCTTAAAAACTTCACGTGCACACACAAATAACACGCTAACGATGCGTCCCGTCCGTCGGCCTACGCCATCGCAGCCGGATCGGGCATCAATCGGGCCGGTGGAAGGAAGTTTCTCCCGAAGAAAATTGGCCTCCGGGTGCGGCTGTCATGGCTTGTCGGGGCCACTTTGCTGGACGTGGCAAATGGTGAGCCCAATTACTCGCCCCCGGTGCACCGATTCCGCTCCAGTCCGCTCGCCGTTCAACGAACGAACGTGGTCTAGTGTGGAGCCACCGGGGGGGGGGGGGGGGGTGGCTTTTTTTCTTCCGTTTTGTCACCCGACCAGGCGGATCGGAGACACTTTGCACAATGTCCACAAAGTCTCACACTCGGTCACGACCACTAACGCCAGGGAGAGCGTGGGGAAATGGGGAGGGGGTTGCGGTGTTTTCTTTGGCGAATCTTACGGAAGCGATCCGTGCCACTCGAGGGAACTTTGTGTTCATGGTGACTGTTTTTTAGACCGCGCGGATTAAACCTACAACAAATATAAAAAATTAAGAAAAAGTGCTCACTTTGTTTCTACTTACAAGAAAGATTTCGTTTTGTGGTGCAAGTAAAATTAATTAACTTAACTAAATATTACAAAGAACCACATATTAATTTTTGACCACAACGACTATCGATCCCAACTGTGCGCACGCTAGCCGACTGCTGGCCGACCCCTGTCCACATGTCGCGTTACTTTCACGCCGAACCAGACCCCTGATGGCACCCCAGTCGCCCTCTTCCGTCCGCCAGCGGATCGGTGTCGGGTTGCGGTCGCCAATCTCGTGCCGCCAGCTGCAACTGGTGTTACACACGCTGCGCTCCCGATACCGATTATCAGATAATTGGCCGCGCATTTCTAGTCAAACACGCGACCCGGGACGCCGCCGGACCCGGCGCACCACGTGTCGGCACCAAAACATACCAACCTAGCCATGAGCAGGAAAAACGCGCGCCGGCATCCGCCATGTCGCGGGTGGAAGAAGAAGAACGCGGCGCAAGAGGACGAGATTCAGGCTAGCTGGCTATATAGCTGGTTGGTTGGTTGTCCATGGCTGACAGAAGATGAAGAATGTCTCGTACAAATTCACCTACCCAATGCGTTCACGTGTTGTTGGGCCCTTTCTGCTAGCACCCGGACTGCGGAAGTCTTCGGAGGAATGTTGAGTAGAATCTCACGACGGGGTAGAAAGGCTAACGGGTTCTCCTTTTGCAAAGCGCCAACGTAAAAAAAAATTGAGGATTTTCGCAACTCCACGGGGTCGGCGGGAATGGTTTGGTCACCCCGTATAGATTACGCCTTCCTTCATCTTACACTCGTCACCGTTTACAATCGAGAGTTACAATCAGATTTTCGCGTGGTATGCGACGTGCCAAGTATTTTTTTAGCGATACAAAACCAAAGCAAAAAATCTCAAGTTAGATCTGCAGCCAACGATAATTCCTTGCCGGTTCCTCTTTAAGGTTGATATGTTCATTCGAAGCGTGGTTTATGATCTCCGAGCCATGATGGTAAAACAAAAAATTATCTCAAACCGGTTTGAACTCGGAAGTTCGAGAATGAAAGAATGTGTAAAACATTTACACGAACCCTCTTTCTTGCTAGGTATGGACAGTAGCGTTTTGTTTTCATTGGAAACCAAATGTGTTACAGCTAATCATGAATTTTAGAAATCACTTCAAGATAAGGAATAAATATCGTCGTTAAGTTTAGGTTAAAGTTGTAACGCATCGCCTTGAAGTGGACGGCAAGCTTGTGAACTTTCTATAGACTTGTAACCTTAAAATGAAATTTGTTTACGTAAAAATAAATATCACCGGTTGCGTATTTATTTCCTTACAATTTCACTGATATCATGAGGAAAAAGTATTTACAAAAACATTTTCCTCAGGACATTTTTCAGACACCATTCTGCAACATTCCGATACGATCTTCAATGTAACGATATAAAAAACACTCTCATTATTATTATCCCGGTTGGAAATAAACAAACAGAGAATAAAAATAATATAATAAGTAACTACAACCAACATTCGACCATGCAGCAGCTACAAATTGGCCGTACTTCTTGTTTTTCCAAGTCTACCGTCGGCGGCTGTGCCACATTCCCTTCAAGTGAATTCTCTCTGCTTAATGTAGTATGAAAGAATCCGTGGCAATGCAAAGAAAAAAAAGCTAATTATATGTAGCAATGCGGCTGGTAGAGAGGAGTTCCCAGAGTGGAATGGTAAAGATGATGGGACTTTTAAAAAGGCGAGGGAAAGCCATCATCCACGTTGTGCGTGAGGAATAATGGGCCGCGGAGAGAGCGAAGAAGAAAATCTCCTATCCACTAACCTTAAACGTCCCGACGACAGCAAGGTAAACAGTGAAAATGTGCCCCCGAAAATCTGTTAACAAGATTAACAGCAGCGGCGGACAAAACAAGGCACAGGAACGAAACGGACCCGACGGGGAGCCATTGCCCCCGGGCAATCCACTCTTGAGCTGCAACTTTTGCACATCTACCTGCGCGACCATTTTCCACCGTGACGTCTCCGTCTTCCGGGCGTATTGCCTCTCGTAGACGTGGAGAAATTATGCGCTTATCACGGCATCTAGATCACAATTAGCCCAATAATCATCGACATGACAACTGGTTCGCATTTCTGATGGGCACCCGTTTACAAGGAAAATTAATGTAAATTGTCGGCGAAAATGGTTGTCCACTTTGCCTCGGGAGCGAAGCGATCCCGAGCCACTCCGTGTCGCAAGGAAGTAAGTGCCACCGGCCGAGACAGTCCGCCCGAGGTGGGAGAAAAGGAGCTCGCAAGGGGTTGTTGATTGAGTACGAGAAAAAAAAACTCCCTTCCCCCTTCTGTTGGAAAAGCGAAACCGGGTACACGTAAGATGGGATAAATAAATTTAAGACGACACAAAACAAAAAAGGAAAAAAACAGCCACGCTCCGAAGCCAGCACTGATTCCGCTGACCGCGAGGACGGCAATCCCGCGGGCGCGCGTAACTGGTTCATAAGTTTATGAGCGTGTTTTATGTCACGAGTGTTTACATAGAACTTATTTATAGCATGTCGCGTCCGTAGCCAAAGTCGCGAAATGGCACGGCATCCATTAGGCAGAGTGTCGGGACGGGGGAGGTGCAAAATGGAACGTCCACTGCGATGGAATCAAGAGGACATCATCGCAGAAAGAGTCCGTCAGTGCAATTTAAAAGAAAATATACATCTTTTTCGAATAGAAGCAGCAGATTTTTTTTGTGTTGTTTTTAAATATTTTAGAAACTTCGGCTACTTTGATAGAATTATAGAAGTTTTATCTCTCATCATTTCGCCAAATTAACATATTCGAAAGTTATTAATTAGAAAGAAAGTATTAATTAGTCGTAACGCCAGGAAGGATAATATAATCAAGATATCCACATTCACACCCCTATGACTTATGGTCTTAAAGATCTAAGGAAAAATTGAAAACTCTTCTAGTAAGAAGTAATAAATGTTGGACTTAAGCCAACCAAGAACATGTTGCCATAGAGCAAAATAATTACAGTAGCATAAAAAAAAACCCATTCACTGCTCCCGGGTGATTCGACTCAACAGCTTTAAAGTGTGCTGCATTTCATTCACTTCATTTGCACTCGTACTCGACTCATTCACCAAATGCCAGCGCCGTATGGTCCATTCTGTCTGTCGTTCGAATCACCTTTAGGAGCGGTATTCGTTCCCAGTCGCGCGTCCCATTTCAATCCGCACCCGTGCCACGAGTTGGCCAGCCGGAATGAGCGCGCTGAACCACGGTGGAAACGACGAACGATATCAAACCCCCGACCTGCTGGGCTGGGCGGGGTGCTGTGTTGCGGCGTGTTTGGAAACGGAAACGTCCTCAAGTCGGGGCGCGCCGAAACCAGTGTCGCGATCGGTCTCATTATACGCTTTTTAAAACACCGCCAATGGCGCACGAACAGGTGCGACGGATCAACCCGCAGGTCGCAAGTGGCGTCCTTGTTTCGCCGGCATCTTGCTCTTGTTCCATCCGGTGACCGCTGACTTTTCCCACCTCGGGTGGTGGTGGTGCAGGGGAAAATTTCAGATGAAACCACCTCGCCTTTCTTGTCTGCGTCGAGCTCCATTGTGTTTCGTGAAAGATGCACTCCCGATATCGATCCGAGACGGTTGGATGAAACCTTTCTCGCCTTGGCGCGGATGGGAGGTATCGAAAATACGCAAAAAACAAACAATGGCACATGGAAGATGCTTTCCACTTCATTACTTACCGTTGACGGCACCAGTGGGACTTTTGACAGCCGAACGACGTACGTAAGGATGCTCGAACCTTTTTGTGTTATAAATTGGTGTCGATAATTTTTCGACGGTTCATTCGGTTTTAAAGTGGGACAGATTTCCATAAACAGATCGCAATTGCTACATGTTTACATACTGTAAAACCATGGATCGGAATTCGACTGCCTTCTTCAGTTCATAGCACCAGAACCACAGAGCGCTCCATTGTGAATTGTTTCACTCAACACAATTCAATTAACGTCTTTTTTTAAGACTTTTAAAGTCACTCTGATTCTGAACAGAACTGTGGTTAAAGTGGACAGATTGTTTTAACATTTTCTTGCAGAAATAAAATCCTCTTTTTAACTTTTCTTCATGAACTTATCCATAATCTCTTTCTATTTGTGTCGTTATCCAAACTAAATATTTTGGATCGATTTTTTTTGAAATGCATAGAACTGATTCAAAACTCGTGCCCCACTGTAGACAGACTTCATTCAACATTCGACTTCGACAGCCGACTAGGAGCGACTCAACAATGGGTCGCTCGAGTCACGCTTGAATATGGAAATCGGCCACATTATGCTGATGTCAGAAGGCATCGTTTCTTTTCGCCTTCACAATCCACCCTTGATGCTCGAACGCTGCTGCATCGTTGCACTCGTACGAGAGAGAGATAGAGAGGGGGGACAGGGGTCGGTTCGGATGAGATGTTCTGTCTGCTCCGGCTCCAGGCTGCAAGACGTCCACCAGCAGCGCCTCTGTCACCCTGTGGAGACTTTTTCCAGAGTCCACTAGCTGTTCCGTCTAGCCACACACGCGTCCGACCTCGTGACCGATCTCTCACCCACCATTATGAATACATTATGCAGCGCATTTGAGATTGCGGATCGGATATGCAAAAATTTAGCATCGAACATGCAATCCCTCCATCCTCCCTCCTTCCGATTCCCGATGCTACGGTTGGGTTAGGATCGTTTGCCATTTTGGAAACCCGCTCTCGTCTCCTCCTTGGAATCCTTTTGCATTGGGAAGGAGAAAGTACACGATGGCTTATTCGAGGGAGTCGCAATTGCTTGTCCGCTCTTGTCCAACGGATGTCCGATGTACGCTACCGTATAGTTGCCATAAAGGGATTATCGACATATCTGGATGGGAGCTAATTGATAATTGTTTTAATGATGTCGGGTAAAATGGCTGTGCGAATTTCACTTGCAGCGAAACTCATGAGATGGATGGAAGGAAAGTTTTGCATACGCTTATCACCAACGGGATACTTGAGAAAAATAATCTTGTCACTACAAAGAATATATTTTAGGCTTTGCAACGAAATAAAAACATCATTTCATATGCCGCAGTTATTGAATATTCTGTGACGAAGAGAGGGTAAACACATTCTAACACATCACCATCGCACCTCCTTAGTGCAGACGAACCATCGCCTCAAACATCTTACCAACGACTTGGGCAGACCTCAGGCGCTTGTCATAAATTATTTCCTGCATCACCATTCGTGACACGGGCGACGTTCGCCGATGGAAGTGTCACAC
This sequence comes from Anopheles atroparvus, assembly GCA_914969975.1. NCBI lineage: Eukaryota > Metazoa > Arthropoda > Insecta > Diptera > Culicidae > Anopheles > Anopheles atroparvus. Next base: position 24,535,128 of record CAJZCY010000003.1, on the reverse strand, counting down.
ACGTTCGAGGCAGAAGCTTCAACGAACCTGAAGTGTGTTCTCCTCGCCTCTGCCCGAAAGGTGGAATTAATTTTGTCAGCTGGCGCTCGGGCGGAAAACCTACCGATCTTGACCCCCCGATTTCAGTTACTTCCGGCGGGCTGGGTGGGTGATCATGGCGAAACAGTGAAAACCCACGCCGTGCAGTAGCCAATCACGCCAGCCAGGAACCGCTCGCAAACGGTGCGGTAGACTGCAGCAAGCTCGAACGAATTTATCTTCCGGTGTTTGCTCCCGAAAAGGGGTTCCCCGAGCGGGGAAGGAGGCGTCCCCAATCTGCGCTGCGGTGGAGTGGATGCTGCTGGCAGGAAATGGGAACTGCAGTCAACCGCACACCTACGCGGTTTCCGATTTCCGGGCGAATTCGTGCCCCATTGGTGGGAGATGGATCGTAATTTGCATTTCAATTAGCATATTCAAGCTTGCGGCTTCCCTCCGATCGGTTGCAACGACAGACCTCACCCCGGGCTGAAATGGGAAAATGGGACAATGTTAAAACGGAGTGCAGTTTTGTGGAGGGCTTGAGCAAATGACGCTCTGTTCGGCAACGGGGTGTCGCAATGCTGACGGTGCAATGTTACGCAAAAAGAACTTTCTTCGTAGCCCCATGGAAAACCGATGGCTGGCGACGGGAGGAAAGCAGCCGTTGGAAGGAATACACACAAATTACATTTCCTTCCGGGTGTGGTCGACATCTTTCCGCCACCCGATGATAGCGAAACGTCATCCCATGCCGGGGCACAGCGATTGTGCAACGAGTTGCAGAGGGTCATGCCATTCGTCGACGTGCCGTTCTTCGCTGCGCTGGATTTGGATGCTGGAACTTCTTGCAGGGCACCATCCATCCCCGCGCATTAGTGAGGGGACGTGAAGCGAATCGATTGCCGTCAGACGCCGCTGAAGTTGATTGCGCCGACTGTTCCTCAACGACTGTGTGGGGGTCGCAACCGAGCTGATAATTAACTCGGTTTACGCAAGTTTTTGAAGTAATTTATGCTGCAAACAGCGATCGCGCATTCATCACGCAGATTCGAGAGCGGGCGCTCAAGGGCTAAGCTGAGGTTGAGTTGAGGGAAAGGACACACGAACAACGTACCCCGGGAATGCATACGCTGTAGTGCGATGTCTTTTGTCGTGTGACTGATGCGAACGAATAATTATGCTGCTTGCGTAGAATTGCAGAAAAGGGGAAAGTTAGGGAATGGTTTTGTCCTTGCGTGACGTAAATGCCACACAAGTGCTACAAGATTTCAGTTGGAAACGTACGAAACTATTTGCAAAAGCCACAAATCAAGGTACGTGAGAAAAGTGAATTACTTACAACCTTTAAGCAATAGGCGAAGAACATAGTATTATGCTTTTCGTGTGATTATAATTATTTTATTTTCATCGTTCAGCTCTGAAATATTTAATGCTCTTTTCTCTTTTTTTTAACGCTTATGAAACTTTTTTCACCACGTTGTATTTTGTTCATTAACAGATAAAAACCAAAAGCATTGTCAAATTTAAAAAAGGAGACTTTCACAACTATTACAAAAAATAACAAATGTTAGTATCTCCTTCCGCGTTTGTATCGAAAGCAACAATCCATCTACGTTAAATTGTCGTTTACAGAATAATTATATACGCTTCATGGTTAACAAAATGCATGCACCGTGAGCTTCATGTTCCACGAAGAATTAATTTCAATTTGACCTGCAATCGCAGCGATAAAAATCCTCGTTCCGTGACGAGATTGATCATGGCTATGAACACGTGCCACTTATATTGTTCACGGGAATCCATTAAATCTTGATAAAGCATAATAATGTGTCACATTTCATCGTAGGCCGACATGCCCGGTCCGGAACGTCACGTAGGATGGCCTATTGTTGAATCGACACACGCCAATTAGCTCTATCAGGTATCTATTTATATTCAAATGAAACATCCGCCAGACTGTGAAATGCTAAACAACGAATGCAATTTGCGTTCCTACTTAAGCTTCCCGGGAAAATTGAAAGAACAATGCCTTTGGCTCACCTTGTTGGGTCTGTGTTTGTTCCCAAATCATTCCAAAGATTCAAAGAGACAGTCGAATTGTGCCAAGCTCACAAATCATCGATACTCCCTGTTCACGTTGGCCTGGTTTGCGTTCCGCTCCCAAAAGCGGGAGGAAACCCGAACGAGCCTTTGAAGAAAAGCGAGAAAAGCTTCAACCAACGCCGAACGTGCCAGAACCGTGCTGGATGGCTTTGGGCTGAAATTCATTCCAAAGATTCAAAGAGCGTTCGCCATCGTTTCGATCTCGGTTCTGGCCCACGGTCCTACGTCGGGGTTAAATCGGACGAATCGAACGCAGGCGACCTCTTGAACCTTGGCGGGTAAAATAACACGATCCAGTAAATGTTAATCAAATCAGCCGGGCGTTCTTTGTTCTATTTTTTTTTTTTTTTTGCCAACCGGCTTGCGGTAAATCCAATCCCGGCGAGCGAATCTCGGTCGGTGGAAAATCGATTAAGTTGGATCAAGTTTTTCTTGCGGGATGGCGGCCGAGATTCTTTTCTCGGCATACGGAGGCGTGAATTTGTGTTTTTCTCGTTGCGTTTCGCTTCAAACCCGGTTCACAAGTGTAAATTGAAAGTGGCAGGGGATTGGCGTGTGTTCGTTTGAATCTTAAGTATGATTGTCTTGTAGAAACTCTATTAGGAGCCCAACATTTGGTGGTTTCTTGGCGGCAGATAATACAATTCTCTGCAGCATGCACTCGGATGTGGAGCTAAATTTTCCACTAACTCATTAGTGAGGCATAAGGTTTATCCTCACCTTAATTCAATCAACATTTATCAGTTTCGTAAAATCAAATTTGGTTCAAACGGTTCAATTGTTTTATAGGGTATCGAATTAACAAATCAATAAGTATCAATATATTGTTTCCCTTCTGTGTCATTATGGGTTGTTTTGTGACATGAGCACAATGGGAACGTATTTGGTACAGCCAGAACCACATCGATTTGCTTTTCTCACACGGTGAAGAATCACTTGGCTTCACTTTTAATCGTTTTAATATTCTTTCTAGCACTTGAATCAACTCACACTTGAATGAAAATGCACTCAGTCCCACACTTCATGGCCATAATTCCATGGCTTCAGGATCGAGGCGGAGGTCAGAGAAAGTAGGAGCACACAAAATCGATCGTCCCATAAATCGTCTGCTTTTCTGAGCCAGCAGATTCTTACCGCTGGGCACTGAGGTAAGGAGGTGTACTATTTTCATAACGGAGTGGGTGGGAATTCAGACCAGCCCCTGCTAAAAGGCCTCCAAGCCTCCATTTCCGGAGGACCGGTCGGACACTTAAATAATGTCTTCAATACCGCCGAGGATTGGTAAGTGGAACACTGCGAGCATAAGTGTCCGGGGAAGGAACGGGAAGCCAGTGGACGAAACCGACAGAAGAAGGGAACAATACTGGGGAAGCGAGCACTAGAGTGAATTGATACCTATTCAACGGGAAGTTCAATGGACCGTTCATCTAGTCACGTTTCACCAGGACAAATTTAAAGTATATAATGTGCACTCACTCTTTCACTCCTACGCTGAGATTGCCTCCTCCGCAAGACACCCACCCACTGGTGTGCGGCTCGATACACTTTCACTTCATTCGCCCGAGGTCGAGTGGAATCCTTTCCTTTCCGTTCCATTTCCTTCGGTCACGTTCGATCACCGGGCGTCGGGTCGGCTAACTGACTGACTGACCTGGCCATTGGGAAAAACCAAGATGTTTCAATGCCAACGTTTGGTCTGAAAAGGATGCTTTGGTAGTGGAGGATGCTTTTATCGTTCGGTGGTAAATGATGACCCGGGGGGAAATCAAGGACCGACTGAGATGTCAAAGAAAATTGTGAAAACACACAGTACACGAGCATGAGAGACCCTAGACATAATAAATAACAAGAACCGTTAAATTAAGCTCGTTAAATTGAATTATTAAATTGAAAACCAGTTACTAGAACTCAAGCCATGTAACAACATTCGATTGAAGAGATGTATTGACAAAACACTTTTCCAAATTCCTCTTGATTATGATTACATTATTTCTATGTAACCATGTTGTTTAAGAAATGTAGTCACATTTTTTAAACTGCATGCCGCTTGGAGAGATAAAGCAAGATAAGAAATGAAAAGCATTGACGATAAGGTATGAAACATTATACTTCCTTATGTGCATTATTGTAGAAAATTTCAAAAAGAACGCTTATCAGGTCCCGTTGTTGGAGAGATGTTGGCTAATCAATCATCTGAAGTCCGTGAGCAAAAGGGTTATGCGCCATTGTCACCACGTTATTAACATGATTACTGAGGAGACCTTGAGGTCACAAATTATAATAACCTCATCCCACCTACGATTACACCAAGGCCTAAGCAGTGCTTCGCTGACTACGCCACGAAAAATAAAAACATGTTCCTATAAATCCATACTGTGGCAAAAAGCTGGCATGAAATCGGCTTAAAGGATATCCGGTCTTCGGGCGCTGAATTTCCCAGCAAAATAAAAAACATCTTTGGCTGACTTTTCCGGGCAGGGAGCAGCAAAACACACTAATCCTCTTTTACGCTTGTTGTGTGCGAAGGATTGATCGACACGGAAAGAAATCATTATAATAGCCTTATTTCTACGATCATTAGTGTCGTAGTGAGCGGAGCAAAATCTGTTCCAGGTCCCTTTTCAACCTTTGTCAGGGTAATGTGGTTAGATTTGTCGCTGGTCCTCTATCTTTCACTTTCCTTTATCGCGCATCCTTAAAGGAGGACGGTGGAAATATGCATTTCTTTTATTTCGCAGGGCCGATTTTTTTTAACCACACAATTAACTTTACAACAACATCCGAAACTCGTTCGGCGGCCATGGTTGAGTCGTTTATTTCGTTGATTTTTTTCCGGTTCTCGTTTAATCCCCCGTCTGCTCCAGGCACCACAGCGAAACCGCAATAACTGGCCATCACTCGGTTGCCGGGGTTTCCTTTTCGATCCTTTATCATCGGGTCATTGTTTTGTATTTGACCGTCTCCAACCCCATCTCATTGGTACTTTTTTCCGCCCTTTCCCATCTGGTGCGCGCGTTTAATCCAAATTGAATCAATTCACTAGCCCTTTTTTCATTTATGCACAGCCGGATACACGATGGTTGCGCTCGAGCCGTAGAGTGAGGCGTAAAATATAACATTTTCCATCAGAATGAATAATCAGGATCAGCAACCAACCCATTGGGTTCTAGTCATTCTAGTGGAGCTATCAAATATTTGAAAAATGGCCAAACAGATGGTTCATGAATGGGTTGTGGCCGCTGTAAAATGGTCAGTGAATTATGTTATTCTTAAAGAACCCTCCTTTCCATTGAGAAGAAACCGGCATAAAACGACATCATTTTAAGGATGGAATTTGGAATTGATTATTTTCTCCCACCAGCAAATAACAAAAAGTTTTCCAGTTGGATTGTTTATTTCATTTTTATTTTACTCTGATTGCTTCTCGCGAAAGGTTGGTTAATGAGAAAAATGTGCTTGAACAGGAAAACCTCTCGTTGAGCTTGTGGTAAATAAAACCGTTCATTGTTTAAATTTTCTAAGCATCAACTTTCCCCGAGCCAATCATTTGCCGTGTGGACTTCAAAATGAATGATTAGATAGATCCTTGAGAAGATAGATCCTTGAGTCTTTATCCTGCAACTGCAATGCGACCATTTAATCTGCTCTTCATTTGCCTTCTCTAGCCCAATGTTTCATGGGGAAAAGTCAATCCAACGAGGTCGAAGAGTCTGCTGCTAACGGTTCCGTTTGTAAACTTTGTAATTACACTCCCTGCGCTCAACCCAGCACACGGTGAAAATGGATCGCCGGGCCAGGCAGAGAAATCACAAGACCCTTGTTCTAGTTGCCCTCGGAAGGAAGCTGGCCCGAACATTGTCATCATCAATGAAATGTGATTTCGACACTCGGTGGAAAGTTGATCCACATCTTCCTCAGGTCCAGTCTCTCGGCGAAATGAAGACGGAAGGTTGCAATAATGTACCACTCGGTGCTTCTCGGGTGCCACTCTAGAACCTTCCCTCTAATTGGAGAGGCGGATGCTAGTTTAGAAGAACAAATTAAAACATAATTCTAGAAGTAATTACATTTCTTCCGTAAATACCCCAATCTCCTTTCCTATCTTGCTAGAAACATTCGATCGGTATGTCCTTCTATCGTAAGCGAACCGTAGAATAAACGGGATCGAAAGACACCGTCCTTTTCCACGGTCAATACTGTTAGCATGGATCTCGTTTTCGGCAGTCATGCCGCTCCTGTTTGTTTGTTCAACAGATTTTTTTCTCTGATTAAAGCTAGCGTATTCATTTTCTCTATCCTCTTTCCTAGAATCGCCATGATAATGAGGAGTCGATTATTTTTCCTTGATTTTTCATCATCATTTGCTTTAGAGCGGCCAATTTGGGATTCAAAATTAAAGGCTTGGACTTATATCAACCAGAACCAGAACCCGGTGCTGAATTAAAGGTGATAGAACCATCGGCCAAGTCACATGAGTGAAGACTTCCAAAAATGTAGAAATTTTAATGCAAATAATTTCACTCATAATCTACAACTTACAAAAAAAAACAACTTTTAACATTCAATTTTGATTCTTCATTTTTTCCCCCAAAGCGTGTTCGCAATAGCAAAGTTTGTTCGTTGAGATAAGATAGCTATGCATCCATGTTAAAGATGGATATTTGAATAAGGCAACATAATAACGTACTTCATTCGTTTCAACTATTGCATTTGTCCAAGACACTTATCACTCATGAGGGATTTGGCAGCTTTTCCATGCGAAGGATCGCTTTTCCAGAGTTGAGACATTCTTGAGCCGTTCAAGTGACTTCTTGCTCAAACAACGAATCTGGGATTACAATCCAACCGCATCTACCTTTGCGATTCTGTGCGATTCGTTCGCCCTCGGCATGCACACGGAAATTGCACTCCGACGTACGAGTTTGCCTGAGCGCCCGCGGCGAGAATCAATCTCAATCACTGGCAGAAAGCTTGCCCCCAAAAGCGAAATGCGGATTTCAATCGAACGCTAGATGCTGCGCCTGACGGGGGGGTTTGCAAACATTTTCCAGCCTCGACGAAGGGATTTTTCGAAACGCAGCAAGGAGGTGGAAACAATTTTCTTTCGATATGAAATGTAAATCTTCAACTCGATAATGCTTGAGCAAACCTGGTGCGCCCCAAGAGCGATCCGCTGGCAATGGAGGTATGGTATAAAGTTGTCGAGGAAATATAATGCACAAAACTGATTGCTTAAGCATCGTTCGTAGGATGGACTTTTAGTCTTGAAAAGCGTATCACTTGCGATGGAACACGTGGGAATGAAAATGAAAAGTAATGGTTTAAATGGTGAATGTGATTTGACTTGTGTTATTGAAGTTCATCTAGCTCGAATGAAGTTCAAAATAAATTACAATGCTACAGAATTTCAGAAATACAAACAAAATTTTGGAGCTGGGTCTCGTTTGTGGTGCTAGGAAATACTCAATACTAGAAAAAAAAACAAACTAACTCAAGCAACATGCTTTGCAAAATGCTAAGACGCTTTTGTTCATACTCTGCACAAGTCAGTGGATTTGATAAAATAATATGATTTACTTACGCTTTTAATCTTTTCACACGCTTCGTGTTCCGGTGATGTATTTCCATCCTTTCGGCTACAAAAAAGAAAAAAAAACGGAGAGTATATAATCTCCTACAAATGCTTTGCTGCCATCATAATTCACCAAAGCCAACCGGTATCCTTTTGGCGGTTGCCAACGAACCTTAACCACGGCACGGTGAATGAGCTTGGAGCTCCAACCACTGAGATGCGAATCATTAAAACTTAAGACGCCGCTTGAAACCATCCTCAGGTCTAATCCCAGCCAACGTCAAGCTGCTGATGCCTTTGGGGCCGCAGCGCCCCGTTTCGACAACGACGGCTCATCCATCTTGCGGAACTGTTTACACATGGAAACTTTTCTTCATCCTCGGTGCTCGGCGTTGGGGCTGGAAGTTATAGTACGCCACCGTTATGGAAGCTGAAAACTTTTCCACAGTCGAATCAACAAACCGTACCACGCGCTCTCGTTCTCCTTCTCGAGCAAGGACTACTATTTCCTCCAGACTGATGTAATGGGTGCAGCACTAGCTCTCAATCAAATACGTCCGGGGTACATATCGAAGCCTGCTTGGATGGCTTCCACAGTATGTACCACTGTATGACAGAGTTGAGATCTGCAGCAAAGAGACATGCACCAGTTATTTCTTCCTAACGATTTATTGGTATTCCCCGTGGACATAAATTTAATCGCGTGGAGAAGTTTATTCACCCCCTAATGGTTTATTTAACAACTTAATAAACTAACTTAACCCTTGCAGCTGCATCAGACATCATAATCTATGAATTTCCAATGCCCTTCCCTTCGTTGATCGCATAAACAATGAGAACAGGTATGACAGCAGCTGACATCATTATTTCAATAAACTCAGCAGCCCGCGGAACGGATGGTTGTCAGCATCACCATGTCAGAAACGCCAAATATGATGTTCCTCGAAGGAACGCGATTCGAAAAATGTGCAACCGTGCGTGCGCCACTTGGCAAGGGCGGGGGATGAAAAGAAAACCCGGTCGCAGTCGGGCAGCCTGCGAGCAAAAGCGCGTCGTAAAAACACAGAGGCGACTCCATGCAACTGTCTAGCACGCGACTCTCCACTTCATCTTCCGCGATGCCCTGCGGGCTGTCAACGCGGGCCTCGTTTTATGGGCCCACTTTTATGGCCCGTGTCGTCGGATGAACGTCTTGTTCACTTAACCGCGCTCGACGTACTGTGACGAGTGGAGGGGGGGTTGGTAGAAAGGAGGACAAAAAAAAAGAGGGAATCAAGATCTGCCACGCTCATAGACTCCGCGGTGCTGAAGCCTAACTCCGGGGCGTGCATCCACGCCGCCGGGTGCCTATTCCGGATTGGCACGACATCGTCGCCAGCCAGCGCCGATTGTCAACCGTTCCCTGGTGCGATGCGGCCACAAGAGATGCCACAAGATATCAGCCCATTGATTGATGTCTATCGAAGAACATCAATCTCCCGTTAATAAAGGGTGTATACCGCAATTTTCTATTAAATAATGCAACACCGAACGACGGGGCCGGAGGAGCGATCGATGCAACAATGCAACGCAAATGTGCGTGCATGCCGTCTAAGAGGCAGCAGAATGGGCGGTGGGCGGGGGAAAAAGACATGCGACTAAACTCTGGCCTACGGTGCACAGCACAAAAGCGCCCTAGATAGTCGCAACATCTCGCAACGCCCCATGCTCATTTGCATATTGTAATTTCCTTTTCCCGCCGCGCGGCCAACATTATCGATAACAAAGTCGAGCCTGCAAACAGCTCATCCCACCATCTGCTCGGCCCGGGGAACGAGTGATGCGGGTTGATGGTGCAGTGTAATAACCGTGAAGCCGTTCGAGAGCCGGTCGGAGGTTGTCGTGCGGAGTGGATGTGCAATTATTTAATTTCCTAATGATAAGCTTCCTCGCGGATACTGGTGGGCCATCCAATAATTCCCACCTCATGGCAATTTTCTCCCTGTCGAAGCGAAAAATGGATCACTACGGGATCCGGACAGGTTCACGGAGCGAAGTTGCTGATTGATCCTCGAAGTTCTGCCGGCCTTTGGTGGGGATCAATTTTCTACCCATGGGTGGCCTTTAAGAACCAAATTCACGAATGCCACTTTCTCTGCAAAATTCTTTAAACTATTTTTCATGTTCTTGTGGTTTAATTTTTAAATCAAGAGCTTATTATTCTGTTGTTTTTTCAATTTTTTTCCTTCTGTAAACTTTGCAAAGGCTGGGGTCTTCCTGTTAATTGTAAAACTATGTCTTCCTGGAGCAAACCATTTTAATCACGGTTCTTATCGCAAACATCTCTCCTGAACTACATTCCTTCATAATTAGTTTAACCGTGCAGCGGAACAGGCCGTTCGGTCGGTTTGACATAAAACAGAATTTATCTTTCCTTTCGCGCATCAGATAAGATCATCGCCTGATTTATGGCCACCCATTCCCGGCCAGGTTGAGGTGGCTATGCTGCCGTCGGTTTCCTCGGCTTCACGTCACAATTATCCATGTCCTTGCACCTGCGACCAATGCGCCCCTGAAAGCGGCAAGTGGCATCGTTGGTGCTCGTGCCGCACAAAGTACGCGGAATGATTGTATTAAGATTTAATCAAAATAAATCAGCATCAATCGCGATCGATCGCGGCGCGGCATCCTGCGCTCGGACGAATCGGACATTTTCCCGGGCATTATCGACACGCAGCAAACACGGACCGCATAACACCTTGCCGGGAAAACGGGCCGCCGCAAATAGATGCGGAAAAACGGGTGCACGAAAGCCGCCAACGAGCGTCGGTTAGATGTTGCTTGTGGGGCTACTTAGGGACCACGGCGATTGATCCCCGAAGCGGCCGGCTAACCAGCGAAACCTGATCCACAGCTCGGCCGTCCATCGAGCGATCCATTTATCAGCCTCGGCACATCCATCCATCCATCCACCCGGGAGTCGTGGCCGTAAACCGTCTTATAATGTACGAAAATGTTCCCTTCCCGAAGGGTGCATGCATAATGTCTGCATCCGACCGCCGCTGGTTTCCGACAGGCGTCATGCATAAACCAGAGCAACCCGGAGCATGGCCGAGCGAAGGTTCAGGTGTACGTCTCCGGTCCGCGCCAGGACAGGATGGCTCCGGACCGGTGGTTAACGCAAGCCACCGCAACGTCAAATATTTATGTAGAAAGTAATTGAAAATTTTATTTTCAACAATAATTATCCCAGATGATTTAATGAGCACCGTAACGCGTTTCGATTTAATGACGAACTTTCTCGGGTGCTTGGGCTTGCTTGTGTGTTTTTTTGCTCTTCACCCTCCTTAGTTGTCTCGCTGGATGAAACGCGAGATGAGGAACTCATAAATTTTTCGATCAAACTGATCATTCCGGCCAAACCAGGCGCGCTGGGGAGAGTCAATTGCCGCTTGACCGGAAGAGGGAACCGTCGGGGGTTGCTTGTGGACCTAAACCCCACAGATCCCATCCGGGAGAAGCACCTTCCACTTAACTGTTTGGAGTAGTTTTGATATAAGTTTGCTTCCAAAGGATCCCCATCATTTCACGTCGGGGCTTTGCTTAGATTTTACGGTCCTCCAGTGGCTCCACACACCCATCAAGGGTGAGAATTCCCATGACCGGACAAGGCTACGTCTGGCCAGTCGTCTCCTGCAGCCGGTTTGATTATAGTCTTTCGCCCGTATGTTTTATTTTCCCTCACGGGACATCAGAACTGACGCCGACGCTGTCTGCGTAATTGGGTTTTGCCATTTCGGGCAATGGCGATTTTTTATATGCTAGTTATCGGGCCGGCACGATTGGTTTGATTGAAAGAATTACTGTAATCGTTGGTGTGTTGTAATGTTTGGTATGGGACAAATTAACGAGGATATTGGATGCGCCTTGATGAACATAAATTGAAGGACAGAAGTTGAAGGAACAGTTTATCGAGGTTCACAATAACATGTTTTCAATAAAATGTCGGAGCTATTTTTACGCTTTCGCTTGGAGGAGCCTCCATACTGAATTGAAAACTCATTCAGAAAGATGTCGAACGCTTTCACTTTTTGACTCAACTATTTCCTAAATTTCCAAGAAAGACCCACTCCTTTTTCTCTTTTGGAAGAAGATCCGTCTTAAACCTTTTCAAATCCTCAGTACTTTTTATTCTTTCCAGCGAAGCTTATCAATCAATGCCCTTTCTAAGTGCCATAAAATGCCGGGCAATCAATCCTCCACGAAGAGTCGAGCGATGGAACCATCTTGGGAGGAAAAACCCTCCGGATCCTTTCCATTGAAAGTGATCCAAATTGTCATACTCGGGGGTGGGCCGGTACTTGAAGCAAACTACCTCGGGAAAGTGAACAATGAGTGCCCATTCGTTTCTCATCCCCGCCGGCCGGCCTGCGTGTGAATGATTTCGTGATCCATTGCATTGTCCATTAAGGGGTCCGTTTTCGGGGACAGCAGGACAAAAACCCGTAATCTCGGCGTACTTTCCACCCTCAAAGGTCCCTCACGACGCACGAAAGATGATTTCCGATTTGCCCCGGCTCTCAACGCTACCTACACTCGTTGGTAAGTTCCATTCCTCAAGTCTTCCGTTTGCACATCGTTGCCGTAAATCAACATCATTTTCCCGGTGGCCTCGTTATCAGTTAATCAACCGCCCGGAGAGCAGGCCGCCGCGGAACGGGTGCAAGAGTGAAAGGGCGTCGCAAAGGGGGTCGGTCGAATAAGCCATAAAGTAAATTGTGATGAGCGTCCTGACGCGAGTGGCAGGGCCTACCCAGAAGCACCACTGGAAATGGCTTACAAAGTATTTTAACGAGGAGCGAAAAAAGAACTGGACCACGATTTATTCCCTCGCCTTGTTGGATGAAATACGCACACACACACACAAAAAGCCTTTCACAATTTCTGGAACTTCGATCGATGGACGAGCAAAAAACAAAAAAATGCTTCCCTTAAAACCGGACCAAACGTAATCGGCCATAAATTTGCGACATCGAAAAATTGCAACCTGCGTTTTATTTTCATCAACCTTGGTCATCATCATCATCAACTCCATTATCATCATCATGGTAGCTTTCATGGTGGCGCCGTAATACGATCAGGGTAAACGAAGCGGGTGTCCCTAATTACTACATCGTCCTGCCACCCGTCCTGGACACTTCAAACGCGACGAGAAACGCCCAAGGGGAGTGTTAATCATGAATGAAATGAAAAAGTGGGTCAAACGGGCAATTTTATTCAAATGGTGTTTTTTTCCATCACTTGCTGCATTACCGCACCTTTAGAGTTAACAAGAAAATCCAGAGGCAGTAATTCGTTCCAGGTTTTGAGGAAAGTTGGTTTCCAATTACTTTGAAGTTAAAATACGTTACTTGCTCGAAGTTTAATTTTAAGATACATTTATTTATTTAAGTTGATTTCTGATGACCGCTACTACTGAACTAAATTTCAATATTAAATATATTTATAAAACTCCTATATTCCTATTTATAACCGTTAGTTATGCCAGAATTATCTCACTTACAAAAACTATTATCCAACATTTAAGTCCTGCCAGTTGGTTTTCACTAACCTACTATTTCTTTACCAAGATCTGACTTTTCCATGCCAGCCCCTTCGGAAGCTTGTGCCCTTAAAAACATCCATCGTCCTAAGCTGCTGCCAGAAAGCGGATTGAAAAACAAATCTTTCACATTTCACCACTTCCGGCGGGCGAGGGTGAGCTGCCTTTTCTGATCTGCGTCCATTTCTCATTTCGCATTTCGCCAACGAAATCATCGCCGGAAGTGGTTGCTGAAGGACGAGGAGACACAAACACCTACGGACGCATGCATACCGTAACGGCGGGGGAAAAAAAAGGTGGCAAACCATGAAAGTTCGGTCTCGTAAATCATCTTTCATGGAGCTTTTTCTATCCAGTGCAGCCCAGTGTGCCGAGCTGGTCAGAACTCATGGTCGAACGTTGGACTTGATTGTGGAATCCGATGATTTAGGCTGTGGTGGAAAATTTTACCTCAACTCGTCAACGAGGTGGCGAGCCGCGCGTGACGTGGGCAGAAACATTATGGAAAACCACATCATGATCCAACTCCTCCGGCGGTCCATTCGTAGCGAGCTCTTCGAACATCAATCGTGTTGCAACTGATTAGAGCGGAGCCCCTGAAGGGGCAATAAAATTTCGGAACATGAACAGCAGAGGAAACGACACAACTCGACGAGGCTTGTATGCACGGTTGCACTAACTTTAATTATCTGCCTTTCAAGCCGTACCCTTCCGATGGCCAAGCTAAACATCAATATGACAGATGACTCCAAGCAAAACATGACACCAATGATTTCCAGAAAATCCAGAATGCCTCGATGCTGTCGCTTTGATCAATTCTGACCTGGCTTGGGACTCTCTACTTGCTACCAGATTGGTCATCAAAACTCAACGGCGGGTGAAACGAAGCGCAAAGCGAACCATCAACCTGTATCCATCGATCAGAACAACCCATGGCCAATGGGGCAAAAATGAGCCCAAAAAAGCGGTACCAAAAATAGGCGAAGCGCATTAATACATTTGACACCGCAACTTCACCAGACGACTGAACCTTGTGTGGAACAGACTTCAATCGGGAACGCGTACGGAAGGTGTCACAGTTTCCGGCTTGGCAAACGAGCTCTCCTGCGGATGCACCGTCGATCCGGATGGAAATTAAATGTAAATAAGCAACGTCTGCAGCATACAGTGCGTAAGCAACCAACCGTGCACGGTGTCAGCCACCTTCTGGGACGGAAATTGTCCATCCAGCTGAAAGTCCCAGAGCAACCATAGGAACGCAGCCCCGGGGAAGCAAGATCACAACTGTGGAGGGTCACCAAGCTGTCGGTGCGTTACAACCGGTGTAACTTGATGTAACTCACCCTCCGGTCAGCATCGATGGCTCCGTCGTCCGTGGCTGGAATCGTTTCAGGTCGCAATCGGGAATTACAGATAAATCCCCCATGTTGGGTCACGAAACGAAACACTTCCCGGCCATCGTTCCGGTTCAACCCGAAAGGGGTCGGTATGGGCATCGATGCGGAATTGAATGAATTCGTTTGCCCAACAAACACATTTCCAATGCAATTTCCTTCACCCGCCCCGCAATTGGTTCGGTTGTTGATCGATGGTGGGAAAATTATGCTCCGCTTCATGGCAAGCGACGGGCAAAGATTGGGAAAATTGAATTTTATTTTAAATGTTAAATGAGAGCAGCAATAAACCCACATCAAATAGGTTTCGCCATGTTTGCCACAATATTGAATCCCTAGAAAAGGATTCTGCTAGGGTCATGGTTCAACGGAATTGAGAAAATAAAAGGATGGGCCTTCTCTGGAAGCTCTTAATTTATTGGTTCCCCTTTCAAAAAGGGGCAGTTTATAAAAACAATAACATTTTAAATTGATTTTTCCTACAACAGGTAAGCAAAAAACAAAAAAAAAACGTCGACGGCCAAACGCTTGCCGGCTGTTAATTGCCATCATTTTATGAACATATTGATCTGCGTCGTTTCCTGCTGACCCGGCTCGCCACTCCGGACGATCGGTTAAGCCGGAAATTTATCTAATCGAGCTCAACAGACGACCGGCGGGGCAAAGCAATATGCTCGTACTATTTTCGTCCAACCGGGGAAATACCAACCCGGTTGTCGTCTTTTCCTTTTTAATTTTCCCTTCAACCATTCGGTGAAACTTTATCGTTCACGTCCGCTCGGCTAAGACGGATCGGTGAGGGGGGGATTTTCATTGATAGTGAACCCGGAGTGTCGGGTCGAGGGACCAATAAAAATTTTATTTTATATCCTGCCGAGGGGTTAAAAATTTTCCAGCTCCCGCTGTACCACGGGCACGGGCCTGGGATTGAAACCCGGTAACCGACACGAAGTGCCACCACGGGGAAAATCCTTTCTCCATTTTCTTCTAGGGTACACCCGGCCAGTGAAGACAGTGCTACGGGTGCACCGAACGTGCCGGTCCGTGATCGTCAGCCTTTTCCCTTTCTTGGATCATTCATGGAACGAAGCTCAAATGGCTCCCGGAGGGCGCTTGAAATAGCAGAGCTTAAAACGGAACCTCGACAGACCGGCTGAACCATTCATAAGGTGTGGATTTAAACTGGCGAAAAAGGTGGATGTTAATTTGGGTCTGGTTGCGAAGGTGCAAAGGAAGCGCCGGTGGCACGTTCAAACCCCGAACCGATTGAGGATTGGCACGAACGTCGCCGACGAGGTTGGCTTCCAGTTTCTTAACCTTTCCGGCCAACCAACCCGCCTGGCGCTGGCGGCGGCACCTGGCAAAGAGGTGAGTCCAAATATATATAACGTAGAACGCTCAAAAGGCCTACCAGCGCCGACCCGGGAAGACTTTCCACGTTGCTAATCCTCCGCGTAAGCCCTACAGTGGCAAAGTTTCGTAATTTATGCTCGTGTGATTATGATTATTAAAAGCAAAGGAACTGTCCACCCACCTCCACCGACGAGTCAAGAGAAATCGATTATTTTCAAATGTCTTGGAAGGCTTTTTGAATGGGAGAGTTTTGCCGGTTCGCACTTCCAGCTCAATTGTCAGCAACAAAAGGAAAATGGATTTTAAATTGACGCCGGCAGCATGAGAACCATTTGAGTCCAGGATCGATTTCAAATATCGACGCCTCGGGCGAACGGGTCCTGGTTTCCTTTCTTTGGATCGAGCCGTGGCCACGTACGAAAGTTTTATGCAACACACAGCATGCCTGGCGCCATGAAAACAACAACGAGCCGCATATTGGAGCCTTGGCCGTCCTTAGAAAACCCTTCTCACCGTACGTTACGACTCAGGACGGCGCAGCTTGTTGATTTCCTGTTGTGCGCTCGGCTTCGGGCGGAAGCACGCGCCTACAATATCCGTACATGCCGCCGTAAACAGCCAGGACAAAGCATAAATAACGCTTTTCCGTATGCTTATGATGGGGTGCTTACCTTGCTACCTACCCCAAACGGTCGGCGTGAGTCGTAAAGAAAGCTCACGTGTTTCTGTGGCGTGCAGATTTGAGGGGTGGAAATTGGCAATATAAATTATAAAGATTATCATCGAGCCAGATCCCCGCCGGCCGGTCTAACCCGGGCAAGGAGCGACGATCATCGAAAGCCAAACCTTCCGAAGGCTTGCGTGCTCTGCCTCATCACACTTAATGTAATGCGTAACGTGTGCGCCCGGAGGTCCATCCTCCGATCGGCAGGCTTGACGACCTGGGTGTACACGTTAGTGACAGCTGCTGACCGTTTTTGAGACACTCGTCTATGGTTGGATCGTGTAGCGTGCCGCGCGTCAATAAAGAAGTGTAAACGTTGTAAAATGTGTGGCCTTACGAGTGCGTTTCATTAACCTTCCAAGATAACTAGCGCTCAACACAGCGGTCCGTTTAGTAATGACAATTCGCATGATCATTAACTTTACGACGGTGGACGAGAAAGACGGTTGTTTGCAGCACGAATGAATGGAAAATGTATTTCCACTTCATAAGAAAAGTATACCGGGTAGTTATTTTAAGGGACTAGTTCCAATAGGAATGAAATTTATATTTATTTTAATGCCCATGCATCGCCAACGGTCGAACAGGAAAGCGAAGACCGTATATTCCACGGCGCTAAAATTTAAGATCAGTTTTTTTTTTTTTTGATCATGTTTGATGTTTCGATTTCTTTAATTTTCTTTCAGATAACTGAATTAAACTGAACACATCCTTTCTTCCAGACTCAGCATAATTAGCTTTTCATTAGCAACCGACACCAAGTGGTTCATGAGGAAGCGGCAAAACTTTCCAACAAGAAGCATTAAATGGAATTAAACTCATCCGTAGGTCGCTAAATTTCTCCTTATTTTATGGTCCTGATGCATTTTTTCGCCTATCCTGACAACAACAGGGCGGTTTATGGCGGTCTTCATTTGGTTGGAGACGCTCCACAAGTTCCCCGGCGTAATTCATCCGTGTTCTGCTCGGCTCGCGCTATGAATCACGCTGACACCTATTGCAAATATTTCCCAACGACGACGCCTATGCCAAGTCGTGCCCAACCCTGGCCAACTTTTAGTTGATCTCCAAAATCACCCTCCTCAATCTTTATGTTGGCGCGCTTCCATTCTGCGGAAGAAACCTTTAAGCGTCGACCGTCCTCGGTTACCGGCAGGGCAGGGCTCATGGTATATGCTTATGCTGATTTGGTGATCCCATTTTTATTTTTCATCTTCCTTGATTTCTCTTGATTTTCCTATTTCTTCCAGCCACTGATTTCAGGATGACCCCCGAATCACTGAACCCAGTCGCAAGCGGACCAGGGGAAAAGCCGACGGACTGATGGGCAGAAACCACGCTGGCACGGCTCGCTCGAAGAAGCAACCGACCGGTTTTCTCCGATGGAAGGTTATTTATCTTTGAGCCGAAGAGAATGGACACTCGTGAAAAAAAAGAAGGTTAAAGCTCCCTCACGACCGGTTTGACCGATGGAGAAAATGGGTCGCCTAGAAGAGGGCGAAGATTAAATTTTCTTTTTCAGATTAATCGCTGCTCATAAGGCCTCCTTAACCCGTGGGTTCCAGAGGGCAAAAGGGTGGACGGGAGACGAGTGAAAAGCAAAGCAAACATAGATGCGAGCAAAAAAGAAACTGAAAATGATGAAAATTCACTTCACTTCCTCCGCGTTTGACAACACCGGGAAAATGTAAACGGAAAAGGATCTGGAAGGAAATAAATTTCCCTCAGTCAGCTGGGTAATGGCGTTACAAAGTTCATCCACGTGGTCTCTCGTGGGGATGATTTCCGGGAGATGAAACTTCGCTCGGAGTACGAAAATAGGAGAGCATGCGCGAGAGAATGGAACCGGTTCACCGCGATTTCCCATTTCTCACCGGCACTCATGGGAAATCTCACCCGAATGCCGAACGCGACTGCGACACTTTGTGCGCCCTATAGAGGACGAATTGGCTCGCTTAGTTCGGGAAAACTCGCCAACCGGAGCAGACGGGTGGACGAATTGGACGACGCGTCACGGCAGCTCGGGGTCGTTATTTCGGTCGAATTAATGGTTAAATTCAATTTTGTCCAATCGACCGCCTCCTGCCGACCTCAACGAACTAATGGCTGCGGAATAGGTTTCCTTCGGCCGGTTCCTTCGCCCGTCCTTCTTCCAATCACACGTGTCACACACGCCCCGAACGATCGATAGCTAGTGGTTTTACGTGGTTAAGCCTCCAATTCCACGGATTGCCTCCGCCACCCGTTCCTACGACTACCTCGCACAGCATGCGTAACATCGTCACACATAAGGACGTTTTTGCGATGTTAATTCGGCGTCCCCACCACTGGGCTCCCATTTAACGGGCCTGATATCGAGTCCTTTCCACCCTCACTCGACCTCTTCTTCTCTCACCGCCTGAACCGCGAATCATTTCCTTTCCACCTCCAGGGTTGTTAGCTGGCATCGGTTTCACAAGAACAACACAGCGTTTCTCACCATTCCACCTATTATTCGACCCCTCCGGCTACATTTATTTTCCCTCATCTCATCGGATCTGTACATCATGCCGCGCGGCTCACGGATTTTCTCACCACAATGGCGTTTCGTTGGTGCGGAATAGTTTTCATGCTCTTAGTGCCCTGCCTCAAACCCTCCGCCACAGCTGTGCTTCCGATGCGGAACAATAAATAAATAAAACATGATGTATTCCAGAGCAATTATTTATGTTCATTTTACCTACCGGTGTAAGGAGCAGTAAGGTTTTTCTACCGCATAAAGTTGATCCGCCAGACGGGCAGTTCCGCGGCTGGCGAGAAAAAAAATTATAAATAACTCATAAAACATGTAAATGATTTCTGTATGTGAGACTCCTTTTTTCGCTTACTTTCGATGCCACTTTAGTGGAACGTCGATACACTTGTTTTACATTTTGCCTGTTGCTGAACGTCGGACAACTGGCTTGCGATGATACAAATACTTGCCAAAAGCCGAATAGTTTAAGGTGCTAGGATTGATCTTGTTGCCACTTTCCTTCGTCCTCTGTGTGGCCCTCCATGCTGTACATCCCTCGATCATTGAACGCATTGGCAGTACGGGTTTGGGATGGGCTTGTCCGTAGGTTGTCGATTATAGTGTTTGAACATAAACCCCTTTACTGCGCCTGCCGTTCTCTGTTTCCACTGGCGAAAACACAAATTGAGCACCAAGAACAAATGCACGACCCGGTTGGTGAAGATAGGACGATGAATTTGTAGAATCGGTAGTACAATCTCTTTCGACGATGATAGGCGGGGAGGATCGGTGAAAAAAAGGACACGAAGAAGTGCTGAAAATTGGAACGACTTCCAGCAAACGCCTGCGTTATTTAGCAACTGCAGAAACCCGAGACATTACACTAATGGGAAAGGATTATAACGCCCCTTTTTTCGTGGAGTAAACATTGCACAACCAATAGTTTGCCGTCTGTGGTTTGAACAGTGAAACGTGCCCTCCATAAAAAGGGCTTCGATGCGAACGAACAGGCTTGTCGATATCGTAAAATCGTCAAATTTATATGGATTTTGTCGCAAAATAGCACTAGGCCTAGGATCTATCCAATATTTCCTTCCTGTGAAATCGGAGAGCACCGATTGCGTAAATAATCATGAAGTTGTCGCAAAATAGCACTAGGCCTAGGATCTATGCAATATTTCCTTCCTGTGAAATCGGAGAGCACCGATTGCGTAAATAATCATGAAGTTGAGAAGAAATCATGAGTTTTATTATGAAACGCCCTCCCACTGGGGGGAGGGGTGGAAGAAATATGGAAACAGCTCGTCGTAAAGTCAAGACCGAGATCGATTTACGTGTGAGCAAATCTATCGCGGACGCACTTTTATACCCCACAACAGCCCTGGCCGATGATGGAAAGGGCGTCACCCAGCCGAATGGCTGATCGGTGGATGAATATTTAGGATTTCGTAACTTTCCCCGCTCGCTGGGCTCCGATCTGCCGGACTTTTCCCCGCCCAGCAGGTTGGTACGCTGCTCTGCGGTGACAACAAAAGGACACCTTTCGGTCCAACCTTCCCAGGCAGAGGGCCTGGGTGCTTTTCCAGCAGAATGGTGGGTCGCTTTTACGACCAAACTTCATCCATTCCACCCTCGCCTGTAGAATTTATTCCTTTCGGACCTCAGCCGAAAGGAGGACGACCACACACACCAACAAAAAAAAACCATGTCTACCCGCGCTTGCATTGCTCTCGCTGTTGGAAAATTTTGCTGACAAATTGGGCGGAAGTAATGCGTTGATTTATGTTTCGCCGGGGCCCCAGTACCTATCACACCCCGACGCACTGATTCCGGGAAGGCTTAGTCTCACCATGGACCGACGAAGATAGAAAAGTAAAACATGCCCCGTAATCCGGTCCGGCGTTCTTTTGGAGGAAAAGGCACCATTTTCACCGGAGCTTGCTTGTACGAAACCACAGAGCGCCAGGGGGTGGCTGGTGAAGGGTCGTAAAAAGGCGAATGCCGGAATGTGTGAAGAAGTTTTTTCAACGAAAAATCACTGCAACAACGCCAACGTCCACGTCCATGTCCATTATTACAAACCCCTAACCCTCATTTATGCCACAGACTACACAGCAGCATACCTTCGTAGCGTAGCGGTAGGGCAGGGTGAAAATAATTTGAATTCCAAATCGATTGAACGACGGCCGACGAGATGACCGAGGCCGTTCGCCGAACCGGTTCACATTTTGGCGGACACTTTTACGACCATCCCGCCGACCAGGACGAGGACCTGCTGGACATTTGCATTTAACATCGGTTTCGATCGATTGAGCCGAGAGGTCTCGAAGCGGATAACCCAAATGTCCGCCCAGCTGGAACGTGATCGATGGACACGGGAGAGGAAATGACCAGGTCGCAACACAGGGGGAAGGCATATTTAAACTCTGCCCAATGCGTCGATTTCCAGAATCATTCTCGCCACATTCAGTACGCTTGAAATTGGCGAATCGACCATCAGATTTGCATATCAAATGCACTCACAACTTTTCCCACAACTGTCCTCGTTAGACGAGAGATTTTATCGGCAGAAACCATATTGAAATATCTCCACACACACGCACAAACACGCGCACACGAGCACAAGGGAGTTTGGATGGATGGCTAATCCTTCCGCAAAAAGTGTCCCATAAAGTTACTCCATCGCAGGATGGATTGGCAGGACATGCACTCGTCCGATGTCCCGTAAAATCGGTACAGTGTAGTTAAAACTTTGCTTCGTTCTGCATGTTTCGACAGTACCGTAATGCTGATGCATGCAGAAGATAAATTCAACAAGCGAGGAAGAATCAATTGGATCCCATTCAGAACACACCTAAAAAAAATAATGGAGAATATAAAAAATAGAAATAAGTAAATGAATTGTAGAATGATTTTAATGTGCAGTAATACGATGACCAAGACAGGTTTATAAGTATACTTAGACTTAGACTTACTTATTAGGATACTTAGACACGAATGGTTTAAAAAGAAAATAAGACATTAAAAAAATAAGAAAGTCCCATTCATTATATATCAATTATCTTCATTAGACACATGCAGAGAATATTATTGCATAAGATTATGCGAGCTTGTGTAACATTAAGTAGGATGTACTTAACATATTTTTCTGTGAAAAAAAACATAATCCCATTGTGCAACATTCTTCAGAAACCTGTTGAAGCAGTGGGACCGGAGCAGAACAAACTTGCTGGTTCGAAATTTGCACATTTTGTTTGCTGGCCGCTCGCTGATTTTTATTCAACCGCATTCAAATTCACCTTGGTCGAGCAAATTTCATCCGCAGCCGGCGGAAACTATCGCAACCCTTCAACAATGCTCCACCATGGCCTGGCGTGGAGTCCTTCGACGGGACTTCGGCGGTCCACCGAAAGCAGGAAAGTCACTCGCCCTCCGGCCTGCATGCGCAATCCTCCGGAGTGGAAACGAAGTGAAGTGAAGTCCGCCGACGTCGATTTGCATAGCCGCGTGCCGAAAGTTCCATCGAGAGGCAAATTTTATTATGCAGTGACTTGCTAAAAGGCGAAAGTGGCCATTTGACGTTACGATGCGCCACCGAAAGTTGCTCTTCCGTTGTGTTCCTGTTTCCTTCGGATCCCCATGGAACATGGACACGGAACGCGATGGGTGCCCAGGGCATACGGGCTTTCCGCGATCAACAAGTCCCATGGTTCTTTTGGAAAATCAAAGAACTCAATGCAAAAACCGTGACACAAACGGGGTTTACGAAAGGAAATAAGAAAACCCTCACAAAAAAAAATAAACCATCACTACAGGACAAGCACCACGAACAGAAAACGACGAATCGCATTTGAATTGTTGAAAAATGGGTCACTGAGCATTACCCGTGGGTTGTCTTGACAACGGCCAAGAAAATCTCATCCAGCTAGCTTTGGTGAGTTGCAGAAGAATTGTCAGCACTCTTGTCCCGCGCTAGAAGATGCAATCGTCAAAACGAAAACATGCTTCAAAGCAACTTCCATTCCATGCAGAATATTTTTCCCACAACGAATAGACTGCAGTTTGCTGGGCAGAACTCGAAGGATCCGATTTCGCGTCGCAGGTCGCTCTGGATGGAATCCGTTGTTTACTTTGAACGCTTTTGTCAGGGTCGCCAAAGACTCCATCCATTTCGTCGTCGTCGCCGTCTTCGAGGGGATGTTGAGAAAAGAAAAGATCCATCCTTCCAGAACGATGATCCGGCTGCCGACGGGGCCAGGGGTTGCATTTATAAATAAATTTAAATTGCATCTCCCCATTGTTGCAGCTGGGACGATCTATCTTTCGGCGCCTGTGTGTGTGTGGGGGGATTTTTTTCTTTTTCGGCACCCGCCCAACCCAACCGAATCAGCGCCACGGTCATTGTGTTGTCGCAATTATTTTTAATTGAGTGCTTATTGGAAGCGCGAAAGGACAACGGTTAGCGTTGGTCCATGCTCGGTTTTTTTTGTTTTTTTTGTAACACGCCGATCGTTTGAATATGGAACACTCATGCGACGGACATGTTTAAGTGTTTTACGGGCACGAAATAATGTGTCTGGGAATAATTGATAATTTATGACACGAGAGGTCCTCGTCCTCGTTTACCGTGGATGGGACGTCGGATGGAAACTAAAGAAATCTGTTCTGCTTCGTTACTTTCTTTCGATGAAATCTTACAAGCATGTGGGAAAACGCTTACATTCCCCCCCCCCCCTCCCTTTCATTAGGAGGTACAACCCCAAGAAGGGGTTAATGAGGCGACCGTCCTTCATAAATCATTCCACAAACGGTTGCAAACGAGACCCCGCGGCCGGGGCCGGGTGCCGGAATGATGAGAAATAAGTATCGTTTCAATCACTTATCACCAGGGCAGGACAAGCGACAGCTGTGGGCGCCTGCCCTGCCAAAGCCAAACCCATCCGGAACCCAACCCGTTCCGTATTCGCACAAAGGCAAATGGTAAGAGAAGAAAAACCCCTTAATCAATAACAAATTTCCTTTTCCGTATGCTTCGATGCTTCATGGTTCGAGGAGAGGTTTTTTATTTCGCGTTTCTGTTTTCTTCGCTTCATTTAACGCTCCTCAGTTTCCATTGTTTTTCACAGCGCGACAGCGCCCGTCAGCTACTGGTTTTTCCTCATGTGGCGTCGATCGATCGGCCGGCCGGTTCCAGTTTCCGTTCCCGCCCGGTTCCGCGGGTTTTATCCGGCTCCGAGCAGCTAACCCGATCAATCGATCACGGGACCGTCGTCGCGTTCGCTGCGGGTGACCGGTTATCTCGGAGCGTACAAGCTCTCGACACCGGCGAAACACACACTCCGTACCATTTGATCATCCGACCTACCGCGAGAAAGGTCCCATTTCGCAGCGAACAAGAAACAAATTACACCATGAAATCCATCAGCCCGGGAGCCCGGATCGGGTGCTAATGAAACATAAAATCCACCGTCGACGTCGCACCCCGGTGCTGTTGGAGTCGGTGCGGCGGTGTTTACGACATATGCAACCGCACGAACCATCGGTAACGTGACAAGCCCTTTGCTGGTTACAGAAGGGAGCGCACCGGATCAGTGTGAGGGGGGGCAGGAGTTGGCTTTCCGGTTCCGCGTTATCAGCTACCAGCGGTGGATCCGTTTGGTGTTGAGAAATTAGCTGCCATCCATACCGGACCGGAGCGGTCCTGATGGGGTTTCGCTGCAACTTTGAAGAACAACGGAGCATCGCGACGCCGTGTGGATGGCGCTCCGGGTCCCATCTAGAGCAACGGCGCATCATGAATTATGCATTCGGGTGCGTTGCAATGCGAGCGAAAGAAAACAATTATACACCAATAATAATCATCCATCCGAGAGCACAAACCAGCAGCAGGGAACCCGGTGTACGGCAGTGGTCCAAGGAGGCGTATTGCTGCGCTGTCGGAAGCTGACAGCTTCAAGGCAATGGACGTCAAATTAACCCCCGGTGTACTATGATGGATGTACTAAGCATGCAGCTCGACTAGTGTAGAATTAAAACTGTATTTATTGATTTAATTTATTTTTTTACGTTTGGCGCTGGGTTCAGAATTTTAAATTGTCTAACCACCATGCTCGTCTTCATTCCGTCATTTAAATACATTTAAAAAAAAGTATGTATCTAGTGTTGGTACAATCTGCTTGAAATAGAACATTAGCACACACAAAATTATCTTCTTTTTTTTCAATAGTTCTGGATGGAAGAAGCCCTATTCGCAATCGACTATAACATACATTTAAAAAATCAGGATCCAAATTAATTTTATCATACGGAATGAATTTATTCGAGTGATTTTCCAAAATAGGTAAATAACGAAGGCTTTAACGCATTATACAATCACTAATGGGTATTACGATTGTCCTTAATTTCTCATAAAGTGCCCCTAGTAAAGGCTAATGAAACTAAACTAGCATTCAATTTTGATTCTCACACTCGTTAATCAACTCCATCTGCTTTTCATTAATACCATCCGCCCCGATGCCACACACGACGAGGATGAGTAATTGGATACAACTGTCGTTCGCACTAAGTTGCGCCCCGGTGCTCCTCATATTTATGCATCGATCGCTGCAGCATGCCATCAACGGCCGTCGCAGCGGAAATTTATGCAAGAGACTTAATAGCGGCAGCATGGATGATACCATTTAGGCCCCAGCGTAGAATAGAAACATTTCACGTATTTCAAACCAATTAAAACATTTCAGTTCCATGCCTTAATGGGCGCACGACCCACACTTGGGTGCGATTCACGACGATCAAACTGAAGGAGCTTCTGAAGAGGGATCGGCGTCGGAGTCGTTGTCCAAGATGAAACCGCCCCGTGGGTGCAACGCAGCAGGCTATCCGGACGAAACCTGTCCGATTCGTGTTTCCCTTAACGGATAAACGTATTCGGTGCAACTGGGAACCCGGTGAATGGCATACGAACCACACCGTTCCGTTCGGCCGGAAGGTACCTATTCTCATGGAAATTAGCACAGCGTAAAACGCACTCCACAGAACTACTTGGAAGTTGTGAGAATCTATCTGAGGAATGATTTCTGCACAACGGTCTCGCAGAAATGAACGGAATGCTGAAACGCTGAGATTGGAATGTTTGATACACTGGTGAAAATTCTACGAATTCATTGGATTGGAAATATTGTGGGAAGCCGCAACTAGTCTACACTTCCCGCAAGAAGAGCAATTCCACGCGTGACAAGATTGCTCTTGAAAATAAGAACCATGGTCATGATGGTTTGTTTTTTTCTGCGTTATATTTTTCTTGTTTCATTGAAGTACCCCCCATTTCTTTGTAAATGCATCCGAACAGCACTCCTTAAATCAATCGCATGCCTCACTGGTTTGGTATTCGCATACACTCGGTTTCTTACTCGGTCGATGTGCTTAATTCCGACGACCCACATATCATGCATCCACCATGGCAAACCCATACGTACGGTATGACAGGAATGGAATGTTCAACACTTGATCCGTCCTCCCTTGCCTTGCATTGTGCTTGCCTTGGTGTGATATATATAATTCCCCCAAAAACTCCGGGTGTCAACAGTGGAATGCCATTCCTTGCCAAAGCCCTCGATCTCCACAGCTTTCCACCGTGCGCTTCAAACTCTTCTTGCCATAAGAAACCGGAGCACATGTAACCTAGCCATCTCGCTTTGAATTCTCGCATAGATTGAATGAATGCTTTTGGAGCATTCGGACAGCTCGACCGAAGGGCTCGAGAGTGCTTACCCACGCCGGGAGGATCAAAATAGATTGGACTGCATAAGCATAACAAGTGCTCCTGGTGCAAAGCGGACAATCGGAATGTGCAAATGTAAGACGAGTGATTTATGATGGGCCAGGATGCTGACAGCATACCGAGGTAAACCTTTTCTTTTTTTTCATTAACATAATCCACTGCGATAGGGCAGTACGCATGGCTCGTGCATATGCATTTGGGATTGCACATGGCAGCGGATGTAATCAACATTTTCCAAAAGCGTGTAATAAATTCATGGATGGTCCTACTTTTGGCAATGAAGATGATTGGTATGCTGAGGGGTTGTAGCATCCTAGAGATTCCGTGGGCTTTTTAAGGGGGGGGGGGGGGGGGGGTCCAAAATATGCAACAAAACTGGGAACTACAACTGGGAGGTGAATTGTTATTCTTCGGTTGGTTCATGATGATGAAAGAAATTTTTCACTTGAAACTAAATTGAAGTAAATTTAACCAGCAGTAGGATACAGCATCACTGTAAAAGATTGTTACCGACCTGAAAACCACACTTTCAAAAAAATGGTCCCAATTACGAAAGTGCTCCCAGTTAGGTTCATCGCATCAGTGCACTCGTGTCCAGCTATCAAAGCGATTGTGGCGTACTCTCCGTCAAACCGCAAGCCCATTTTACATGTAACCGAAAGCTCGGTCTCGTTTGATGCAACGGATATACTTGCAAGAAAAAGAAAAACTTGCCCAAAACCAAACGGAACCAACAAACTTCCCCCAGCCCTCTCCGTCTCCCCATATCGTGACGTTATCGTGACGCGCCAGATTCGTTCGCTCCGATAGATATCCGACGCCGGAGAGTGGATCACGCGCTGACGTGGATCCAAAGCCACGAAGACGAATACGGGGGGAGGGAGCTCACATAAACCGCCGCAGGACATCGATACGGTGGTGGCATCCGGGCATGTCTTTATCCTTACTCGAGTCGTGCACGTTGAAAACGGAAGCACGGGAATGCCCCCTTTCAGCACGTGCCACTCACGCCAGACAGACACCAGCCCGTCATTTCGGGCCGTTTGGTGTGAAGAGTGTGATTGATAGCGTTGGCTTTAGCCAGGGTGGGTGAGGGGGCTGCCTCGGGCCTCCAGAAGGAAATGATAAGAGAGTGTGACAAACCACAGAAGTGGGGTAACTTTTTTTTGCACATTTGTTCATTCGCTCGTGGTTGAGAGAGCAAACGGACGAATGAAACAAACGTATCAGGCTTAATACTCCACGTTGAGAGGGCGAAGGAAAACGATGAAGGATATCCGATAGCCATCGCACGGTGAGCATGATATCGATTGTTTCTTGAAAGGCGTGAGGGGGCTGGGAATGGAAAAACTTCCTCACCTTCCTTGCGGGCCTGGGTTTTGATATATTACAGAGCCAGTTTCGGGGAGGTTTTCACCGCAATCTCATCGTCCTTTGGAAAATTGCTGTTAGACCGGTTTCCTTTTCAATCCCATGGATTCTTCGGAACCATCCAAGCGTCGTCCTGCCGACAGATTTGAAGATGAAGCAAAAAACAAAAAAAAAACCCCGTCTATCTCCCCTGCACAACAAACTGACAACTGGCACATACATATGGCTGCTTCGATCGGCCGAAAGGCAAACCCTTTTTCCAGGCACGTTTTCAATTAACTGAAACCCATGGCTACCGGCCAGTGTTGGATTAGGATTAGGCTTCGAGTGTCCTCTGCGGGTTTCAGTCCGTTTTCCCGTCCGTTCTTCCGATTTGATAATGTTTTTTTTCATCCCATTTTGGACGCCGCTGCTGTGGTGGTTAGTTTTCGTAGGTCAGGGTCTTAACAACTGCCCATAGGTTGCTTTAGTTTCGATTTGCCTTTCCCTTTATACTTCCTTACTGGGCCGTGCTTCCGGTGATCCTTACTTCTACAAGTTAATGTATACTGTGACCGAAAGGAAAGCACACATATTTTTTGTGCTGCATCTAACTCCGATGGCAACTAAAAATCAATAGCAAAGGATTGCGGAGAAAAGCGCAATCCAAGGAGGTTTGGAACAGCATTGGCAGGAATATATTTGATCCTTTTTTTTCTAATGATGTTGGAATGAAAATTTCCATCAAGGACTTTCGATAACATATTTTTCCATCGACACAGCAAATGTGGCAATGATTGGTTGGTGGAACGGGTTCTCTATCAATTCTCAGCTACCGTACTGAAATCAGTCAGGACTGGACATCAAGCAGGAACTATGCTTCGATCTTCTGATGGATAATGTCATTTATTGAACCGTCTTGCTCATGGTGAAGTATGATGATCGGAAAATTGGTAAAAATTCAATTCTAAATCTCGTTACCAGCATAAACTGAGTATCGCATTGTTTTTTTCTTTCAGAATCTCAGCCATTCGGGAACAAAAAACCACACCAACGAACGACGAAACAAGATCGACCACAACAAGCCAAAATTGTCCACTGCACACCGCGTGGACTATCCCTTGCCGAGAATGAAAACGAAAGGATCCTGTTCCCCGTTTCCTTCCCGGCGCGTACCGAATTGATTAATAAAATGGAAATGAGTTCCAGCATGCAAGCAGCACGGTCACGCCGAACCGCGCGAGGTGTGTTCCGGCTGCCGGCACAAATAGGAACGGATGATGCACAAAATCTCCTTCACGCCATTGTAGAAACCGATCCGGCTCGGGCCAAGAAATAAGCAGCGGCGGCGGCAAATTTGCATAGGAATTCGATATGGAAATGAGACGAGATCGCCTTGGACGGTTCGGGAAAATCGCTGAGTGGGAAAACGCTTTCCTCGTTCCGAAACGCTTCCGCTCGTTTCGTTAGTCTGAGAATTAGAAAAGAATTTTCTCCGTAAGAAAGCCACCCCCACTGCCTGCGAACGGAAAAAGTTTGGCCGTCAGTTTGTGATAACGCAGCGTGTGCAGCGTTGTCAAATTAGGGAGCAAATCGTCTGATCAGCTGTCGAACGGGGCAGAACTGGAAATTTTCCGTCGAACTCGAATTTGTACGTAAGACGCGGAGGGAAATTGGACGGAATTCTGTACTGCTTTTTCCAAGCGACACCGTTATGCAGCTATGCAACATTATAAAGATTGTGAATCAATGAACATGAACGCACATATCAACCTTCTCTTCCGGCTTATTGGAAAACGCTGCCAACGTTCGATGTGGCCATGTGTGAACCGAACCCCGTTTCCCGATAGTAATTGAAGTCACAACAAATTTCGCTCTATTGCCCACAAATCATCGCCAATCGACACACGATCGCAAATGCCACCACCGCCCCTTTTTCTCAAACCTGAAGGTTACCACGTGAGGTCAGTAGGATTTAAACTGCAGACTCGTACGGTGCACACGCCAGCCGAGGGCCGCAGAGTGGCGTGCCGTCGATGATTTACGGCCCATTTCAACACTTTCGTAGGCAGCTCAGTGCTGCTACTGCCTGCCCGGGCGGTCGCAATCAAATCAAAAGCTTTTCACAATCCCATCGGCTTGCCTTATCTTTGGCAAGCGCTGGGAAAGCTCTCTTAAATCCAACGCTAGCCGGAAATGTGCTTGGCGAGGAAATGTTTCGCTCCGCGAAGATCGGAGATGGGAACGCCGGCTAATTGCAAGTGGCACGCACGCACTTAAATCGCCAGGGCTCCCACAGGATCAACAGCTGCCAAGAGCTAGCAAGCGCTGGTAGAAATCCTTCCTCAAAGAACCGTGCAACGATTCAGCGTGGCTTAAGCCCGGAACAGGATTCCACTTACGCGCACGGGAGTACTTACACACACGCACACACACATTGCCACAGCTCCTAATGGTTTTCGGTTCGAGTCCGCGTGGAAGCGACGCCAACGTCATCAGGGCAAAGAAGCGATCAAGCGAACCCACCACCGAAGAGTCGTGAGATTATGGCACCGCAATCTGTGTCCGAGTTCGTGTCCGACACCGGGCACACTTTCCTCGGCCCTGCGGGGTTCCACTTTCCAGGGGACGCTTTATTACGGCGGTTTAGATTTACAGCCCTTAGCCGGAGGAGAGGGAAGAAACGATGGACGTAGGACGAACGTGTCGTGTGGACGGAACGAAAACGGAACCGATCCATTTATGCTTACGATGGCTACCGCATGCTTTCCGCATGCTCGTCATGGTGGCAGACACCCTAAGAAACAATGGACCAGGGAAAAAAGGGGGAAGAGACAATTTATGATGCCGCCAGTCGCTGTCGTAGTCGCATGAATGGAGATATGAAGTCTTTAATTGCGGTGCCGCCCGATTCTTCCATTCGGCGTACTCGGCTGCCCGTCCCTTTTGCTGCCCTCGTGGCGAGATTGAAACTGTCACAATAAAACAGATCCTACCAATCGAGGAATCCTACACGGGGAACGCTTCAGCGGGACGGCAACTCCAAAAAGAAAAGACATTTGCAACAACAAAAACACCGATCTCTGGGAACTCGGTCGGGAAATAAAAACTACCAATTGAAAAGCGATATATTCTTACGAGGTTCGCAAAGAAAACGGGGGGTGATTGCTAATGGCGGCAGAACTATTGGCGATGATAAGCAGCGGCGACGGCTAGAAGAAGAGGCACCGTTCCATCCCATTCCCATTTCATAGGTTGCATCATGATGTTCACCGACCGAATGGACCAAATCTGGTGGATTGAGATGGCAATGGCATCTGGTGGGAGCTGATGGGAGTTTGATTTATGACTTTACAGTCGCTTCTTTCTGGGGTGGGGGACCTGTTGGCGGAGTAGCGAAACTATTTATGATCGTACGAGCCGCGGCTTATCTTGGCTGCATGGCAGATGGGAAACCCCAAGGCAGCCACGGGGGATGGGAGCAAAATTAACGGTCGACGCTGGAAAGGGCAAAGGCATCCGGGGGGGATACGGACCGCTCATAAATATGGCTTGATAATAAAATTATTTCCCCCCGATCACCGATTGCTTTTCGAGTGTCGCTTAAGTGGATTCGGTTATTAAGTGTGCTTGAAACCTGCTAAACTGTGCCAGAGTCAGTGGAGATCTTACGAATCGAAAGGCGGCACGACACGACACGACGGCGGAGATCGTAAACAATACTAATAAACATGCGCTGAATTTTAGTCCAAGTTCGCTTTGGCATGTAAAACTACTTACATAACAAGTATGTTTAACCGCCAAGCTCGACAGGATCGAACGTATTTCGTACGTGCATCTGTTTGCTTCGTGCAACTTTCCTATCAAAAGGCGAAACTTTCACGATGACGCACCCAGAATCGTATGGTATTGTGGCGGTGGGTGTGCTTTTATCAACTCCCATCTTAGTGCCATTTTCCAATACCACTCTAACGACAACTTTCAGGACCACCTGCACTCGGCGAGAGCCGGAGGTTGCAGCGTACGTCGCACTTTGAAACTTTACTGCCTCCCTGGTCGAGTTTAAAACACTGGCGGCAAAACGACGACATATGTGCGTGGCCGGGAAAGTGCCACTGGGAAAGTTTGCTCTTCTTTGTCGCCATTTCATCCCGTTCGCGCGCGGGAAAGTTCTCCCAGGAATCTCCGTCTTTCTTACCACACGACAAAGACACGGCGCGCATGATGGGAATGCTGTTGATCTGCAATGCTACCGATGGGTTTTTGGAAAGTCTCACTTTGCGATTACTTTGCTTTTTAGATCGGGAAAATTTCACTTGATAATATTTCGAATGCTTCTCCCCTCGTGCTTGGCGTGGTGGTGTGTGTGTATCTTTTCGGAAAAGTTTCGTTCGTTTATTATGTCATTCCAGCGTTGGTTTCCCGAAAATCCTCAAAATCATTGCTTGAAATAAAATAATGGAAAAAAAAGGAAGCAAACTCTCCTTTCTCCAACCGAAACAAATGATATGCGGTCGAGGAAAACCTTCAGCAACATTAGCATCCACGGGAAACGTGGGATGATCGAGGATTAGCCCACTAATAAATCCCTCATTAGGTGAAAAGGTATCTTCCGTTGTCGCCGTGCGGGTATGGTAATCGTTTCGGACATTCCCTTGTGACCGCTGGATTATCGGAAACCTTTCGTTTTCGCGTCACCCGTGAATGGACGGCCTCAAAAAGGACTGGGTGTTAAAAAAAGACTGGACTCAAATTCTGTTATCATGGACGCATGCGGTTGAGGTTGTTTTTTTTTTTTTTTGCTTCTTCAAAGTCCAAATCTTCGCCCCAGGATGTCCCACAAGATGACAGCATTATTCTTGCGTCGGTTTGACGAGGGTTTTGCCAAATCCGGATGTCACTAGACGCCCCCGTCCTGCTAGCCCGTGCGCCATTCTGTAGAGCGTAATGAATTCACCGATGAATAATGGCCGTCGAAATGAGCGTCATGGCTCATGATTGCCTCAACCGGGCTCCCCGAAGGAACCGAACCGCACGAACCGAACGATTTATCTTCTCCGCTGGGTCCTGGCAGTGCTCCCGGAAGGCACGTGTTGAATGTCGTCCACCCACCGCCCCTTCGTCGTCACCGGGAAGTGTGGGTGGAAGTGTGGGTGCAATGGGAGGGCTCGCTTACGTCGACAGAAGTTCCGTCACAATCACTCAAACATATTCCCTTCCTGCCGCTTCAACGAGCTAATGCAACGCGGCAGACTCCGGCCAGCGGAAAAACAGGGAAAATCCGAAGGCCTTTAAATGTCTCAGAACGTTGTACTTACATGCATCAGCAAACGAGAACGGCGATCTGCATTAGAGGACCTGTGTCTTGAGCGGTAAACAGCATAAAAAAGGAGCCCCACGTCCGGAAAACGATAATTTATCAAATTATTATATAATGTGCTTTTCTGAAGGTCGTTGAGGAAACGCGAATTTTCATACAATCGATGGCTCGATGACCCTTTACAAGAGCATCAATGTTCATTTCTAAGGCAGACACATTTTTGGCAGTTTAATTTAGAAAGAATTTTTGTTGAGAATTTAAAAAAAGATTGTGTGTAGAATTTATTTTATTCCACCTATCTTCAATATTACTTCATCCCGGTTAAAAAACCTGTGCAACTTCATCATTACATTTTCCTCCTTTGAACAATGCAGTAGAGTTCACAATAAAATGTGGTTCGTGTAAAGCGATGCATAGCTATTTATAAAGATTCATATCTATCTCAATTGAGCTAGTTTTGAACCCAATGTTGTCAAGACAAGTGTTTCAGCTTAATTGAACGATTTATTTTATCTGTTATCAGCATGTTGGTTATGGACACTTTAACTTGTCTTTTTTGTCAATTCTATCCACATTGAAAATCTCCTCTGATACGCTTGCGAATACTATTGTGCATCTTTAATAGTAGCATTTCAGTGTGCTTCAATTTCCACCATAAATTTGTCGAAGTTAGGTTCAAATCTGATACGAAGGGTGGCAAACAAAACGCTCTCTATCTGCAAATGCGCTCGTACCGAACCGACTTTGCTCTTATCTAGGAAAGACCATTTTATCAAACCACCACCAACGCTCCCGGTTTCCCCTGGCAAGCGTTTGCCACCTTGCCTGCAATCGCAATCAAGACAGCCCGGCAGCGTCGCTATGCAAAACTCACCTCAACCGAACGACGACGAAATCTGGATGAATGTTAATTTAAAACTCTTCGCACGAGTCCACAGGCATCGCGCTGCAGGGGCCACCGGACTCCGTCTCGTTGCAACGTCAGATAGCAACAGTTTATCGGGTTGGCACGAGCCACGGTCACCTACTACTACCCGGCTGAGATGACTGGCCCACGGTAGACGACCTCATCTAGGTGGATCTTATTCAACCGTGAGCCCTTTTGCTCGATGTGGGTCGCTTCCCGACCGTTCAGTCAGACCGGGAGCTGCATACACTTACATCAGGTAATTTTGAGCACAAAACCTTCCCCTCATCGTCGGACACGGGGAGAGGGCGTCGTGCTGCTCGCCTCGATGCAACTTTATTAATATTCATGCTTCCACCGACGCGTCCCATCGCAAACAAAAGTGGTTCCAAAAATGGCAGGGTAAGGCTCCCAGTCAACAGTGGCTCCTTGCGAGAACCCAACTACTTGTCCGACTTGGGAGTGAACGGCAACAAACACGACAACGATGCCACCGACCACACCGTGACCGTCTTTTTACCGCCGCATACTTTGAACTGAATAAATCACTCGGGCTCGTCACTCCGAGGGCAGCGGCAGGATGTGTACACCGATTTGCCAAACCCGTCCCGAACTCGCTCTTCGCAAGGATCACCAGGACAAGGTCCGGGAGTTAATCGAAGTAATGACCCCCCGAAAGGACGGGGTCCCTTGTGGGGTTGGCTGGAAGCACTCGTTCCTAACAAATATTCTGAGGAGAAAAAAAAACACACACACACAGAGAAGACGAGGGTACAGCAAATGTTTTGGAGAAGAGGAGAACTAGTAAGTTCAACTCATTTTGTCATGGTTCAGGTGGAGCGTAAATGAGTTTTGTGTTGCTGGAGCTAGGCACATCCCGGCCCTGTCATGGTTAAAATTCATTCTTTATCATCAGCAATCATCAGCAAAAGCCCGGTCACAATCCTCTTGCACAGTTTTTGAAGCGTAATATATATGTATTCTCCTGTTCCTAAAACAACATTCCTCCCACTGCATGCAGCAAGAAGGGCGATTGTGCTATAGACCAAATAAATGTACGCAGGATGCAGCTGCACAAGACACCGGAGCCGCATAATTGAGTTATCTCGATGGACCCTCCCCTGTCTCTCGGGCGGCACTCTATTGTTTTCTTTCTCCGGCCGTCACGCAAGTGCCGACAACGTTGCATCATGATGAGAAGGGCACAGGTGTCCAACCCTGCCTGCCCCATTAGTTGTGTATGTTTCATTTTTAGCAATCCTCCCCAGCAGCAGCCCACATCTGAAAAGAAAGCTTTTGTCTCTCTCCCAAACCGACATGCGAACAAAAGCGACAACGGAACATTCTCTCGATTGCATAATTTAAGCGGGTTGAAGGCAATTTTCATTCAACATTCAACAACAACCGGCAAACGTTTGAAGCCCAGTTCGAGGCGCAAAGCAAAGGAACGCAAGTGGTAGAAGAACAGAAAAAAAAGGCCGGGGAAAAAGGTTCTCTTAATAGTCTCCCCCCGACAGCCGCCGCCAGTGTCAACCCTAGAAGCAACCCGCACAGCAGCACCGGAGCACTCCGGAAAGTATCGTTGCCATTCGTACGGAAAAAAGGTCCACTCCGAATGCAGAAAATGCAATTATCTCCGCTGCGGCTCCAGGCGGTGGAATGCAGCCGGTGCAGTACCGGGGTTGCTGGAAGAAGGTTACCCTCGCCGAGGTAACAGCTGGCCATAAACACACCAACACGACCGGATGGTGATGATCGTGCCAATCGTGTGCTGGCGGCACTCTGACTTTTCCTTCCCTTAATTCATAAGAATGACGATGATCGCTTGTGTGTCAATGATGCTCTATGATATGGACCAAGCTGGCACGGGCCATGGGCAAGGGCGAAGCGGAGGAGCCGTATGTACATCTTTTGGCCTTTCTGAACTTCGTAGGTGCTGCCGTAGTGCCTCGTCCCCGCGCCCTTGGTGGCTGGGGTAAAAGTTTGTGTGCTAAATTAAGGATTTACCCATCTCTCGATGGGATAATTAAGCACTGTTTGCGCGCCGGAAAAGTTGCAACTGGAGTTGCCAGTGGCCCGGAAGCGATTGTGCAATTGGCCTCCGACGATATAAATCAAGGTGCAAGGGTGAGGTTCCGGTGCGTGGCGAGTATAAATAAGCCACCGGACCCCGAACGACTGCAAGGATACGAATGCTCGTGTTTTGGAGAGTGAATAAATTCAGAATTTATTTACTCTCCGCGACCGACCTTAATCTCCGCACCGTGGAGTTGGGAAGCCGGTTGCAGTTAAAGTTGCTGGTGAACCATAAACAAGCTAAATTTTCCCCGGACTGTTGTGATAGTCACTGCTGCGTTAATGGGTTTTCTACAGTTTCTTTCTCTAGTTGTGCATTTGCGATTTTCCGTACCTTCATTGCGCGGGCTTTCACTTTACTTTGGCGGACTCGTGTTTCAAACATCGTCTCCATCGTCTATTTGTCAAAGCAGGCCGGTCGTCTCGTGTCAAACAGGATGACAAGCCATCTTGAATTACTCAGCGCAATCAGATTGCCTACGTTTCCTACGCCTCCTCGTTTAGCAGGCGAGCAAGATTCTTTCTTTTCTTTCTTTTTTTTTTGCGGTCATTTGTAACAATGCACCAAGGACACGGTCAAAGCCTTCAGTCCAGGCCCGAGGAAGGCAGACGGCGCGTTTTCATACTGAGATTGATGAACTGACGCCCGTTGCAGAGGACTCGCGCAGTCTTCATTACTCAAATCGATCCGCTAAGACGTTGGGAAATTTCCTTCCACGCAAGGTCATGTTCGTGAGTTCAGAAAAAAAGGAAGGCCGTTTGGGAAAGCTCCCACCCCTCGGTGACCATAAGAGACAAGAGTCGACGAATCATCTTCGCGAAAAGGATAAACGGAATGTAAAGAACACTCACTTGCCAATAATACCCGATACGGATGATTGCTTATCGATGGAGCTCTTAATTTTGTGCGCCTTTCCCTGCGTGCGATCGTAGTGGAACTCTGAGATGAAGGATCCCAACAACAAAAGAATCTGACGAAGGACACTGGCGGAAACAGGAGTGGTGAGTGTGCAAAAAAAAAATAACGGCAGGAAAAACAAATCTCGTGGAAAAATCGTAAGTGGAGGCGATTTCGATCAATCTTGTTTGATTTGTTCGCACATTTTTTTATCCTTTCTGTTTCAGTTGTGCTGCCTCAGATTTATTTCGCTGCCCGTCATCGGGCGTCACCGAACGGGAGATGGAGTCTAGTCTCTTGGAAAGTTTTTCCATCCCTTACGAAAAAAGGGTGACCGACAAAGAGGCCCTTTATGCTCCGGCTGCCCACGAAATCCTGTCGTCGATAGGACAGGTTCTCGAGGCTACTTTCAGCCGAAGCATTCCAGTCTGGAGGATTTTTTTTTATTTATGTTTTCCCCTTTCTTTCTCGGTGGTATATGTTGACAGATTTTGGACGGCGGAAAGAAAAGGGAATACAAACAAACGTGCATTTTAGATTCTTCCACGCGGCCAAGGCTCTTATATCGTGCCGGCGACGCTTTCGGAAGGTTTCTATGGAAGACGACATTTATTTGCCACTGAACGTCACCAACGATCAGGGAGGAATTGTGGGACACAAAAAATCCCCAAAAATGAAAAGACAGTCCCGTGGTCGTGAGATAATGATAAAAGGAATCCGATGAGCGAGAGAATGGGAAGAAATAAGTAGACAACGCACAAACTACGACCCGCCCGGCCCGGCGCCCTGGCACGTCCTGTTTGATCAAAGTTTTCGCATTAAACGAGGCGTAAAATATTTGACGAGCTACGGAAGGCAGCAAAGAAAACTCCGTATCGCGCCAGCAGAAGAATGCAGTGTCACACAAGAAGGTTAGATGGAAGAAAAAAAACACACACACCAACCAATACTGCAATTCCAGCACGGCACAAAAATTCACCGAGAAAACGCCGCACGGTCACGGTTAACGAACCTACACTATCCGCGAATAGATAAAGGCTCTCGAGTGACCCAATGGCTGCGGCCATTGTGTCGCGGCTGAGTGGTCGGGAAAAGTTTGTCGTTTCAAATTTGGTCGAAGCAAAAAAAGTAACATAAAATTTTTCATCAAACTTCACGGGTGAGTGAGTATAAAACGGAGCAGAAACCCACAAAAAAGAAGTCTGTGTCATCGGTCACGTAGGTTGAAGATAATTTATGCGCTGAAAATTATCTCTTATTAATCGTCTGGCGTGTTGTCGGGTCATGAGATGAGTTTGGAGAAAATGAAAAGGTGGACGAAAACAGAACTGAATGAATAGAGTTTAAATAGACAATAGTTTTTAACCGACTAATCAATTGACTCGCTAATATCCTAATCAATTTACATTATCCTTTAGCAAGACCTTCCTACCTACATACTCACCTTGGAAAATGCTAGGTAACAAAATTATATTTTTTACAAGCACGGGAATATAATATTTTTGAATTATTTGTTTTACGATTTGTCCAAAAATTGCCACTGTTGTGTTCCAAATATATTAAATTGCTCGTAATAAAACATACCACAACATACGTTTTAAAAAATTGAGAAAAATCCAACGAACCGAGTTTTTCATTATTTTCCCTGAAAATACATAAATTTCCATCACTAACGCAAAGCAAGCAGATAGCCACGACAAACACCATCAATAAACGCTTCAATGATTCAATCTACTAGCGCCATCTAGCAGAATTGGGAACAAACTTGGAAGCTAACGCCATCTGGCAGAATTATAACAAACTTGACCTTCCAATGTTTCAAAGACAAAAAAAAACAGGTAACCATATATAACCGGCTTTTACATTTAGTTGTTGGTTCGACCGCTTATTGAGATAGAAACAAAATTACTTGTAAAAAAAAATTAAATTAGTTATTCGATGTTTAAAATAACAGCCTTTCGAGTCAAATACGATTGTTCTATCCAAAGTTGTTTCAGAACGAAGTTGGAAAACTTACCCGGAAGGGCAGTTATAGACACTAAGGTTAAGCGTAATGTAATGTATCGATGTAAATTGATAGT
The DNA here is from genome assembly GCA_914969975.1 of Anopheles atroparvus. Taxonomy (NCBI): domain Eukaryota; kingdom Metazoa; phylum Arthropoda; class Insecta; order Diptera; family Culicidae; genus Anopheles; species Anopheles atroparvus. The sequence goes on along the minus strand of CAJZCY010000003.1, from coordinate 24,495,474 downwards.
TTTTGGCATTTTTCCTGTCTTTTAAAATTCGTTTAGAGAAAAGTGATCTTCCCTTTTGGCTTTTGGTTTCCCTTTAACCGATAAAGGACGTATCGCATTTTCATTACAAACATACACAGCTGGTTGCCTAGGTAACAGATAAATTGTAAACAACGAGGATTGAACTGTCAACATATTTTCAAAGCACATATCTAATGAAAGTGTAAATCATTGAATATTAGTTTTTGTCTACATACTTCGCCAAATGTGCGGCATATTTGCATAAAAGTGCTCGCGCTGCGAACCACAAGCGTTTGTAGCATCAACAGCAGTTCAAGGGGAACACAAACAACCGTGCCAAGAAGTGCTGCGGAATCTTACCCGAGCAGGACCTGGGCAACCAACGGTGTGCAGATTCCGGCTATTTCCACCAAAAACAACGGGCAGTAAGAAATCATAAACATTTCTTTCAATCAAATCGTTGCAGAAACACCATTATCATCATCATCATCATTCCATTTACGGGGAAAAATGCTGTGAAATGAAAAGAAAAACGGCACACGGAAGGAGCACAGTTTTCGACGAAAAAGACGAAGAAAAAAAAGGAAAAAAGAGGACCAGCACCAGCAGGCTTCATCCTCTTGGACGGGAAAAAAAATCCTCACGACGAGTGTGAGGCATCGGCAGAAACTTAAATTCGTTCATCCCCGGAACCCCACGGGGAAGCAGGGCCACTGGGGGAAGAAAACGGCACCGAAAACAAAACCACCAAAAACCCGGGAGGATACGAACGGCGAACGAACGACGGAGCAAATTATATAATGGACAATTTTTTCGCAGCCATATCATTATTCCGTCGACGGAAATATGATGAGTGCATCGAGGTGTGCAACGTCCTGCTGCAGCAGAATGCCCTTCATCAAGGTCCTTGGGAGCTGAAAATGAGATCTATGACCCAGCGTGTGTACATCGACGATATCGAGGCGGACGACGACGTGGCGGGTAGGTTGGGAGGAAACACGTGGGGGTTTTTCGGGATGCTTCGTTGGCCACTGAGGCGTGTGCTTTTCTTCCCCCTGTTGCGTTCGATCTTTCCCCCTCCTCCGGCCTGTTTCCTGTACTCCGCTGCCACTCCAACTCCAATCGCTGACCGAAACCCTCGGAAAACGACGAGTCGCGTACATAACCTCACAATATTGACCGTCCGTCTGCTGCGCATCTTGCATCATTGTCTACCTGTGAGGGGGGGGGGGGGGATGGAGTGCTTGAGGTTGCTGTAGCGTTGCAACAGCTTCAGGAGGAACGGGGATGGCCCTGAGTGCAGGAAAATAGGAAGTGAGGGGTGCAGGACAGTCCGAGAGAAAACCCGAAATCTTTCGCCCCGGACGCGAACCTTCCTTCGTTCGCGGGTCCGCGTGGTATTCCGATGCCCTCGGGGCCGCATGGCCAATGCATGAATTATCCCCCGGACCCTTCGCCTCAGCCACCACCTTGGCACCTCTTCCTCCGAATCCCTCAGACGTTTATGGTGCATTCTTTTCACCGATTTGCTTGTTGCTTGCCGTTTTGCCTCGTTTTCTTTCCTCTCGCCCTTTTTTTGGGCCAGCCGTTTTTCTTTCGCTACACTTCCCTGCCCCCGCTACACGCGCCTCCTACCCTCCACATTGATGCCAGGTCGCTCCCTCGTATCTTTACATTTATTTATGCACATGCACATCCTTTATCTTGATTATTATTATACATATTTTTTGGTGCTTCTCATTTTTGTTACGCGAAACGACACCGCTCCTCCCGCCTTTCCCCATCCTTTGGCCCTCCCGAGGGGTCGTCCTCACCGTCGCTTCCCGTCGCTTCCCGTCTCCTTCCCCCCTTCAAGGCTACGTGCAGACTGCATTTGCCTATAAAGGGGCGAAGAGGCTTCCTAAGTCCCATTCCTCTTTGCGGTGGTGTTTTTATTACAATTTTGAGCAAAGCTCCCCCCCCCCCCCCGTCCCCCACCCTCCCCCTCCCGTTCCGTGCAATCGCCCGAGGGCACTTCTGCTGGAACCCCGTTTGTTTCTTCTTGTTTCTTCTCACTCACTGCGTCGTGCCCATTTGCTCCCTACGGGTTTGTTTGGCCTGATCCTGGCAGCAGATGTTGGGTTTGGCGGACGGCAGCAATCCAAGCAGTCCACGGGCAGCACGGTAGCACAATCTCATTCTGCCAAAAAGTCGTATTTTTCCCTCCGTGAACCATCCCGTCCTCCCGTTGGCCTGTCCCCGGTACGGGGTGGAGTCGCGTCTTCGATTTCGCCCCGTTTGGGTGCTGCTGCTGCTGCTGCTGGAATTCTTGCACGCCCGGTGTGCTACCTCCACCCTGCACCCCACCGGGCAATCCCCTTCCCATCCCCAATCCCCTAGAGCCGATGGGTGGCGGGGAAGGAATTTTGGCGATTCCAGAAGTCCAGCCACCGCGGCCTCCGGAGGAATTTTGGCGAAACGGTTTTTGGTTTGTTTTATTTTATTTTTTGTTCTCTTCCTTTTGCCTCTTCTTCTTTTGCTTAGGGAATCGCTGTCATTTCCATAATCTGTCCTGAGCCCCAGCAGCAGCCTCTCGAGGTGCACTCCTTTCCACCGGGAAGCGAGTGTTTTTTAATCCCCTTTTGTGGTTTTGAAAAATGTTTTCCTCCCGCCGGAGGAGATTCTTGCATTCCGTTCGAGTGAAGTAAGAAGATATGTTCGGATAGCTCAAAAGTGTAATCACAACCGTTCGCTTTAGCAGTTCATTGCGTACTAGTTTTTTTTTTTTGTCCCCATACATGCATAACATGGAACAGTCCTTTACATTTGAATAGTTCTTTTCATACATATTATAATTATATACATTTAGGCGCAACAAGATATTTGTAGTGTATGTTGCTACAGGGTTTTAATATTTACGATTCAAATGGGAATGTGGAATAGTTGTTCCCATATTTAAGGTGCTTCAAAATCCAATTTATCTAAAATATTATAATTGAGCATTGAGTGTTTTTTGCAAAGCAATTTCCTTAAATTCAAAATGCTAAGGAGATGGTTGACAACAGGAGCATCTATTTGCCAATGAGCCGAAATTCGTCATCATATTTTTTTTTTTTCGTTGACATTTAATGTTTAAAAATAAAATTCCTTAGACCTCATTACAAAAAAAACCAGCATTCGCACGAAATTAGTTCGAAACCGAAAATGAAATGGAAGAGATCGAAGGGTTGTTTTCTTGATGCTTAGAGTAAAATACTAATTACAACATGAAGTTTTCAAACCATGAGACCGTGAAATTTTATTATGTATCAGAGGCTTCTTCTTCGTTCTAAGCATGTAATGTATCTGTTTTATTTTTAAATTTAGGTTCGTAAATCAGTGTTTTGAATTATGTATTGCTACGCAGAACACATTATTTGGATGAGATAAATCGTCCCTTCGAACTTGGGCAATGTAATTTTCCGATCATTATATCAGGATCACCGCTTATCACCTCGCCTTCGTGTTTGCTTCGTGTGTTCGCCGAACTGTGGCTAATGTTTGGTAAATGTTCCGAACGGAAGGGAAATAAATTTTACCAAATTATATTCAGCCCTTGCCGCGGACCCGGAGAGTAGAAACGATTTCTTTTAACTCGATCGCAATTTGTACATCCTTCCTTCCTGCAGAGGATATTTTGGACACGCAGACGATCGCCACCGCACCCCGCCCGGGCACCTCCATCCGCACGGCGATGGCCAAACCGGCGACTTCGGCCACTACCACCACCGCCGCCGGCACCAGCCGCCCTCGGACCGGAACCGGCCGACCAATTACGGGCATTGTAATCAAAATCATATTAATAGCGCTTCCTCCTAGCGTGAAGGATGGAAGGATACAGGGTGGGTTTTTTTCTTCTGATGGACTTTTCTTTCTCTCTCTCGCTCTTCCGTGCACAGTCCCGTCCGGGAACGCTCTCGCTGCAGCGGCCCGGCTCGACGCTCGGCAATAAAACCGCCCTGAAGACGGCCTCCCGAACGGCGGCCGGGGCGACGGCGGGCGGCTCGGCGCGAACCATCCGCCTCGGGTCGGCCTCGATGTTTGCCGCGGGCGATCCCACCGGCCCCCTGTTTCACACTTCCCGCCTGCACCCGGACAAGTACGCCGAGCGGGACGCGCTCTCGAAGCCGCTGTTCCAGTACCTCTACTACCACGAGGGTGACGTCCGGAAGGCGATGGCGCTGTGCGATGCCGTGCTGGCCCGCCGTCGCTCCGGTCTCGCCGCGTCCTCGGTCGACGGATGGTGGTGGAACGCGCAGAAGGCCCGCTGCCTGATCGCCGTCGGGAGTCCGCGCGAGGCCGAACCGTTCCTGCGGACGGCCCTGCAGGAGCTGCACCATCCGGACGTGGTGCTGCTGCTGGCGCGCATCTACATCAAGATCGATCAGCCGACGGCGGCCCTGGAGGTGTGCCGGCAGGGTCTCGAACGGCTACCGAACGAGCTCAGCCTGCTGACGCAGCAGGCCCGCATCCTGGAGCTGGTGGGCAATCTGGCCGTTTCGGTGCGCCGCTACCGGCAAATCTCCGCCCTCGATCCGATGAACACCGAGGCGCTGGCGTGCATCGCCGTCAGCTACTTCTACGCCAACCAGCCCGAGACGGCTCTGCTCTACTACCGGCGCATCCTCGCGATGGGCGCACACAGTGCCGAGCTGTACTGCAACATCGGCCTGTGCTGCCTGTACGGTGGCCAGCTCGATCTGGTGTTTCCCTGCTTTCAGCGTGCCCTCCGGATGGCGACGGCCAGCGAGCTGCGGGCGGACGTCTACTACAATCTCAGCTTCGTGGCGCTGGTAAGTGGGAAAAGGCAGAACGCAAAAAGAAAAAAATCAAGGATGGAAGTTTACTCAGTCATTCAATTCAAACCACAACGATAGACAATATTTAACCAATTCCATTTTAGGTTAAACGGTTCCCCGAAGTCCTCGATGTGGAAAAAGTTCAGAAAGGTCCAATGATAACTAAAGCAGTCAGCAATAAAGCTGCCAGCTATTGAAACGAGAATCATGAATGTGGTTTCCAGGTTAAAAATTGATCCAGATGATCATTCTAAGATGCAAGTTTGGGGTTGTTTGCTCAACTATTTTAGTGATCGTGTTCCGTTGAGCATGTATTGATATCTTAGTTGGGAAATAGTAATGTAAGCTTTATTGCTTCGTATGGTTTTTGTCTACTATTTAATGGGCAGGATCGCTTATCGAACGGCACAGGGTCATTTACATGTTGGCAATGTCGCTTACATGGTGTGAAGAAACTGCTATCGAATGGCACGAGCCGCTTATCAAACGGGACGATGGTGGCAATGTATGCTATTAATTGGGATCCCTGTAAGGATTTGCTAAAAATATTATATGTCGTACTCTAAAGTTGCCTCTGAATATTCAACAATACTCATACCAATACTGAAAGCAGAACTAAGAGTCAGAGGGATCGGAAAAGATCATTCCTATACATGATCATCTTATTTGATAGAAGTAGCCAGCGGGAGTAATCCATCTTTTCAGAATATAACCACAAAATAATGTTTTAAATTAGCGATTTGACGACAGTTAAACAATACTTAAAAATGACTCTCTCAAATGATGATGTGTCTTTCGATGTGTTTTTCGAAGAATAAAATAACTGCAAACTTGTTTGGACCTCAAGCTACCAAAGCTCAACTCGTTGGTACAGGATGGGGATCAACATCAATGGATTGTTCCAATAGGCGTTGCTTCCCGTTGAACTCCTCCTCCTGCTGATGCTCTATGAATATTGTTGTTTCCGGACATTAACAGCCGTACATCATTCTCCCCTCGCTTCCTAGACAACCGGCGACATCCACCTGGCGCGACGCTGTCTTCGCCTCTGCATCGCGGCCAACGGATCGCACGCGTCCGCACTCAACAACATGGCCGTCCTGGTCGCGCGCCAGAAGCAGTACCAAAAGGCCAAGTCCTACCTGCAGGCGGCCCGCACCGCCCTCCCCACCAGCGACGAGATCGGACACAACCTGAAATTTATCGAAAATTTCCAATAAACCGGATCTCAGCACGGTGTCCCCTTTGCTGGAGCGCGATCGGGTATCGATGTCGATGTCGGATGCGCGCTAGATAAACATCTGCTTCTCCGCACACCCCACACTTTTCGCGTACGGCACGGTTGTTGGGAGATTTATGCTAAAAATGTTTCATCACCCATGTCGTCGGCGCGCGCGCCAACACTTCGTTCTTTTGGGGACGTGCGCGAACCCCCGGCCAAACCAAACACACATACGTGGAAGGAAAAGGAAATAAATTCAACCCCTCGTGCTGCTTGCAAAGCAAACAAAATGGACGAAGGAAATAGTTCGCGCCTCCCCAGGTTTGAGGTATGGGTTTTTTTTTCTTTTTTTTGCGGACAGCAACTTGGCGTACCGCGAAGAAAAAAGTCAACATAGCACGGGGCACATTTTTGTCGCCCCTTTCTTTGCCCCCCATCGCCCTTCTTCCGTCCATCGCCCGTTTGTGAACACCTGGGAACATTATTTTAAAATACGGATTCATAAATTCAAGATTTATTTTTAGCCCACACCCGGGGTCTGTGTCTCTTTTGGTGGTTTTTTTGTTTTTGTTTGGCGCGCCTTCCTTCCACCTTTTTCGCACCATTTTCGTTGATCCTTGCCATTCCCCCTGGTCCTTTCCTGTAAGAAATAACGCAACAACCACTGCATTGAACGAGGCACGAGGTTCATGCTGCGAAGTTAATGCTCGCCGAGTTCCAAGCGTCAAGCGTCAAGGGGATTTAAGTTTGTTCTTATTTGCATTTGGACGAACAAGTGAGAAATGGAGCTGTCCCTCTTCTGGTGCTTAGCCCAGTTTTTATCGCACCGGAGAGGCCGGAGATTTTGCTAAGGCATTAGTTGGCGGAACGGGGTAACGATCGAAAGTTGCTGTAAGGGAGGCTGTAAGGGAGATTGTTATCCAGAATAGGCTTTGCTTGTTTCATGAATCCTTTATCAAAACGATGTCTAAACAATTATGTGATCGACTTTGATGTGGGGTTGACAAAAAGAGAACGCAAATAAATTCCATTCTAAAAATATATTCGTTTTGCAGAGAAGAACTTGCCACACGATTGTTCAATAAAGATCATTGTTACATGATTCACTGGAAACTGCATGCCGAATGTCTAGATATTAAAGTTTTCGGGTCTGAAATGTCATCGACACACGCCTGAACACGAAATCAGAGAGGACTGAAAAGGATGAAAAATTAATATCACCCTACGGCACGCAATAAACATTATCTCTCCACCGAATCGCCATGTTGCGTTCCCTCGCCAAACAACAGTCGAGGAGAGGATGGAACCAAATCGTACCCACGTATGTGTATATATTTCAGAGACATGTTTTGCCCGGCACAAACGACAACTTCGTCGATCGACGGCGCATCGATCGGATCGATCGCCGCCCCGTCGCACTTCACAGATTTCTTCCCAAGTGAGAACCTTCGAAACCGTCGAAGAAATCAATGGTAAAAAAGAAAACGTTAACCTGCAAAAAAAAAAAGAAAGGGAGAAAAAACCCAAACCATGGAATCAAATGCCATAATCAAAAATGAATCAGGCAGAACGAACTAGAAGCAAGATGTGAGGTGCTGGATGGGAAGGAGAGGAATGGGGGGAGGGGGTTTTCGGCAAGACAAACCCTCCTCTTCAAATCCCGCGAAACGGGAAGATTGGAAGCGAAGGTGAGCAGAACAAAAAATCGCCAAAGATAATTTATTAATGTGTTCTGATAGCAAATATGCGTCTGACAGCTTTCGACTGACACTCGATTCATAATGGCGCGAGCGGGGGGAAAGAGACGAGGACAAGGGCCAGGAAAGCGGCAGTCGAAACGATGAGGATTTTTTCTTTTTCTTTTTTTAAGGAACCGTCGGTTTTTTTTTTGGGTCTCAGTCCCCACGCGTCTCTCGTTTCGCGGAAACCTTTCCCGATCCTCTGACGATCGACGAGGCGAGCGATGAACGTAAACCTGACGATCGACGGCGAGGTGATCTTCTGGTCGGGAAGGGGAAAATATCATCGAAGAGGGTGCGGCGTTCGGAGGGTAGGGGACATGATCAATATTCGAGATAGGGCCCAGGTGCAAAACGTAGCGCGTCCCGGAACAGATTGGAATGTCTCAGATAAGTTTGTGCCTTTTTTTACCGTTTATTAGGAGGGAATATGCGACTGTTTTCGGAGGGGTTGCGTAACACCTCGCAAAGAATAAAAAGCTGGAGCAGCTATGGAACAAGATGATGGAATTCAATTAGTGTTTGCTTCGCGAGACGAGGAAAATACCGCGTTCCATGGAACTTCCAATGGTAGGATGGAATTAAGGATGAGGAATACATTTCTAGGCCTGTAAATTCGATCAAGTTTTGATCTCATCTTGGCATCATGGGATGGGATTAGAATCCCCGGTAAACTGGTGTTCTTTGGTGAAAAATTTGTACGCTGATTCGTTGCCAAAAAGAGGAAAAAAGGTATGAGACCTTACCGCACTTATTTCATTTCTTTGTTTCGAGGTTACGATACGTCACTAGAAGTTTTAATCTGGAAAAAATAATTAAAATATAAACAAATTCTGTAAATGATTTTCTTTGAATAAAATTTGATGAACAATAAAAATGTTTTCTAACAAATTAGTAATAAATAATTTTCATGTTTGATACAATTTGGCAACAGAATAGTAAATTTCCGATTCAAAAGAACAATACTTGTTACTCTGCTTGGAAAATAAAACACAACCAAACTGTACTGCGCCATGTAAGCTTAACCAAACTAGTCTGCAATATAATGCGAATTAAGGTGAACGAATTTAAAAAAAAGTAGACAAAAATTAGGGGTTCGCTGCTTAGTTTGCTTTTAACTATAATTGTTTTCCCCGTTTACTAACATTTAAAAACTTTAAAAACATTTTTATAAGTAGACAAGAACGAAAAGGGATAAAATATTATGAAAAGATGTGACCTACAGGAATAAACTCCAAAACTGCAATCATCCTGGAGGCTGACTCAGTCTGTTCATACAAATGAATTTAATAGTCCACCTCCATTTCCGCTATGAGTTATTTATTCCATGAGGCTTCTTAGGAGAGCAAACTATTGTTAAATCTACTCATGAGGCCTATCACCAAAAGAAGATGAAAGGCGGAAGGAAGATGCTGAAGCTCACAATTCTTCGCTATCGATTCGAAGCGAAAAGCAACCATGCGCCACGCGCATTTTGTACCATTCTGCCCTATAATGGCCTGATGCCGTAACTTGCCAAATATCCCAAAAACAGGCCGGTGCAGATGCCGATGCTTCTGAACCCAAAATGGAACACCGGTGCACGTGTGCACGTTCCGATAAGCCGCCGTCTCTGCGTCACACCACCGGACACCGTTGCTCTAGGATCTGCTGTTGGAGGAGCAAGCTTTTGAACAGCGCCACCGGGCTACCGATCACGAAAATGCCCCTAAATTGTACGAAGATGTGCGGACGTACCTTGCGCCGTGAAAGTGAAAAGGACCACACCGTACTGCAAGAAAGCGAAGGGAATTGGTGAGAGATGGAGCGAGACAAAGCGCGAGCTCAGCTTGTCGATCGAAGAAAGAAAAAAAAACAATGCTGATCAATCATAATTGTGCACAGATGTCCGATAAAAATTTAAAGGCAACCGCGGGTTCGGTAGGCAGCGAGGGACCAGGGAACCTAGACGAGGGGTTATGGGGGGGAAAACGCGAATGGTAATTTCCACGCCCCAGCCCCTCCGCGTTTCGCTCATCCGGGATGTCCTTCGCTTCATCCCTTCGATGGGCGTAGGACGAAGGAGCCTTTAGGGGTTTGGGTGGTTCGGTTACGGTGGGATGGCAAGAAAAAAAAACTAGAATGGAATGTATCGCCCATCACCACCCAACCCGGCCCGTGCCGTGTCAGCAGCGTGTATAATGTTATCAACGGCGTGCAGTGGAATTTATCATATTTTATTTATTTTATCAGCCCCCCCCCCCCCTCCCCCCCTCCCCTCCCAAATGGCATCGCGTGGAGCATCGCGTAAGGGCAAAAGCGAAGCGTTTGGGGGTGAAGTGATGGCATCGGGAGAAAGGTAAAGAGAAGGCAAGAAACGAGACGGCTGCTAGGGCGCAGCCGGGGAAGGGACGGAGCGGTGCGAAAGAAAGCAGCGCAGGGATCGAAGGCATCCCAAAAGAATCTTCCCGAGTTCCCCATTCGCCCGCCCCACCTCAAGGGAAGAGGGGAGTGGTGGTGAGTGGAGGACTGTTATTGTGCAGCACGCTGCGTGTGATGCCGGCTGATAGGCCCAGGTGTACGTGTGCGTGCCGGCCGTCCGTGTGCTGCCCCCTTCGCCACGACGGTGCTCTCGCATCGAGGTCAAAGACCCCGCGGGCAGCCACTCGTCGTCGTCGTCGTCGTCATCGTCTTCGTCGTCGTCGTCTTCGTCTTGGCGGTAGAGAGGACGAAAGCTGCGCCGGTTTTGCGCCTTTTGCGCGTCTGCCAAACACACACACACACACGAGGGCGTCAAGCCACATTTTGCTCCATCTCTTTCACATCTTTTTTATCCCCCGTTTCGTCCGGTGACCAAAGCCCTTCGCCACCGTTTTCCCCCCCGTTGGCGGTGGTGCTTTCCTGTGCTAGTAACTTTTTTTTCCTCTTCTTCTCCCTCCCCCGGCACGCCCCATCCCATCCGGCTGCTATCAACCCATCACGAACCATCTCTCTCCCCATCCCGGCGGCAGCATCCCGAAATAAGGAAAAGAGAAGAAAACGAAAAACAAAAAAACAGGAGAGATAAAACCACCCGACCACCTTTTCGGAGTGGGCTGTGTGGAGAAGCAAGAGGGTTTGAAAAGGCAGAAGGAGAGCTGAATGCAGCAGACTGACCAGGACGGGGACATTCTCCCTCCCAGAAACCCCATCCCCCCGCCACCCAGCCCATCCATCCGGATCCAAGCGAAAACTGAAGCTTGTTTTCATCGCGAAATCGCAAAGCGCAAAGCATTATTTCGCAACGCGGGCTCACGTTTGGCGCGGACTTTTTTCGCGCCGTTGGCACGCACGCACGCAGCCGGTTGCAGTGGTTCGTTCATTTATTTTATTTTTCGGTTTTACCTCTGCCCCGATACGATACCGAATTTTCCACGGAAGAACAGAAGCTCTCCCGCTTCCCTTACGGTTTGCGCCGCGTTCGCCTTTTTCTTCGATTTTCCTTCCCCCAACGATCACGTGTTCGCGCGGAGCATATGTTAGGCTGATCCTGCAGGCATTCCGATCGGTGGACCGTTTCTAGGAAGATATTAATTTAATGGCGGTGGAAAGGCTGGGACTGGGACCGTTCCGTTCCAATCGCCAATATGTTCGCAGAACATAAACTCTGTTGGAAAAGTTTACGTTTTGGTGCAATTATTTGCAACCTTCTTTATTCTCTGGCAAAGGTTCCAAATTAAATGCGAAGAAACGCTTTTTCCAACTGAATGGACCCTGGCTGTCCGCGGCGCCTACCTTTATCTCTTCCTGCCGCTCATCCCATTGGAGCAATCGTTCTCGCTACTCCGCAATCTAACTCCGACTCCTGTCGCCTGTCGGTTGCCACCTCTACCTCGATCACCGTCACCTGTCACCGTCCATCGATCGCGTTTTGTAAACAAAGTTAACAAACTCATTTGATGGTGAACATAATCGTCAGAAAATCATTCCTATCCTGTAGTTCGCAAAGCAACTGCCCAAATTTCAATCAAATGGGGTTTCGTCAGTGCCTTCGTTTGGAGGTATAACCACTCGGTGCTGAACCTTAGCATGGCATGGGAGTATCAGTTTTGAAAAAAACAAAAAAACTTCCCCAGCATCTCAAGCGAAGCATCGACCGGTCCCGAATCAACACCGTTCCGCGCCGCCGGGCGGACAGTTTCGATGTCAACCAGTTATTTGCATATCTTCTCCGGTTAATTTTTGTTTTTCTTTCGTTCCTCGTTTTGTCCCCCGTCCCGCTCCGTCCTGCCAATTCGCTACCACTTTCGTTGCGTTGAAGAAAATTAAGCATGCCGAGCGAGAAGCAGCTTTTGCTTTTGCCAAAAATGAAAAAACAAAAACCCAAAAGGAAGCAATGACAACACCAATCTGCCAGGGTGCCATCGGTTGGCAAATAATGGGTTATCTGGGCGCGGATTCCGTTTCCGAGCGGCGACAACAACAAACCCCAAAACAGCACACCAATCAAAGAAAAAAACATCAAGCGGGAGGGGAAGCAATAACAGGGCCGCCAATTCTTATGCTTCAGCGCACCTTACTGCGTATGTTCCCTCGCTTGTACCCAAGTGGTGCGAGTGGAGTTATGTATGTAAAACCGACGTCAGCACACACGCACTTGTGCCCAAACGTAAACGCTGATAACGCTTGGGGACGCGGTTGAACGCGTGTGTGTTGCTCGAACAAACCGTCCGACGGAAACCGACCATTACTACTTGTTTAATTTAATAAGGAAATGTTTAATTACGCGCTCCGTCCCTCGACGGCTTTCTTTTCGATCGTCAAACTGTCTGTTGTGTTCACAGAGGTTCGCAGGCCGCTTGCCGGACTGGGTTTGCTTTTCCACCCGGGTGAAGAAAGAGCGAGTGGCTTCTTGGAGCGGCGCAAGGGAAACCCCCCGGGAAACCCCTCAAGAGAGGCTGTCACCGGGATGTGGGGTAGCGTTGAGAGAGTCACGTACATTTTTTTCCAAACAAACACAAAGAATTAGAATGAATTAAGTATTAATATAACTATATATTCCAAAAATTCTGCCCCGTAACCCCGAATAGAGATAGAGTTTTGCCATGCATGAAACGTTCCGGTCAGCTTCCCGAAACCCTTCACCCGGTTGAAATTCGGGCGAAGATCATCGGGTCAAAGAAACAGAACAGAAAAAAAGAGGAGCGAATAAAAAAGCTGCCAACCTTAACGACTCCCTTCTGACCGGCAATTGCGTGGTGCCCAATTGCGTGAATGCACCGATTTGCAAACCCCGTAATTCGATATTTAAATTCGAAAGAAAGTTCCATCTTTCACACCGATTGCGTCCAGGAACGCGCTTTCGGAACGAAACGGCAAGCGCATCGCAAATGGCACGCTGTAATTGCGAAACCCCCCCCCCCCCCCCCCTTCTACAAGCCCCTACACCTCCCAATCATTGGCATTCCTGCGCGTTACGTACATTCTTTGCTCCAGCAAGTAAATGAGGACAAGGATTGGACAAGGAGTGTTGCGAAGCGAAAGGCATCGGTCGAGCGTAAACGGACGCATCCTTTCCTTGGAGTGGCCGCGGAAGGACAATGCGCTTCCGGCGGTCTGATGCAGATGAGCCTGGCTAAACGGATGCAGTGTTTCAGGAGCGGGGGGAGGGAGGGCCAATCAAAGGGAAGAAGCCAGCAAAGGGCTACCGTTTCGGCCGCTGCTACCGTCCGCCGCCGGGCGTGTGGACGAACCAAACGGACAGATTATAGGACAAGAGTTATGGCTTTCGGTGGTGGTAATCACAGTTATTAAATCGCGAAAGCGCACCATAATTGAAGTGTCAATTAGGTCAGCAAAAAGCAACGAAACATCAACGAAACATAAAAAAAGAAGTCAAGATTGAAGGAAAATAAATGTTCGCAAAGGGACGGGAAAGAATCCCGGGACCGCAGCCGGGGGGTTTGCGTGCCGACGGTCCGTTGTCGTAAAGCTTCGCAAAACGATATCGTTAACCGATTGAAGTAATGTAATCAATATTTTAAACATTACTCTTAATGCAGTCATAATTTATAAATCTCCCCACGGTTGGAGCCCTTAATCATGGTGATTTCGCTGTTGTTGGTCGAGTTTTTCCAATGCCTGCTCCACGTTCCGTTTCGCGCCGATCGATCGATCGGGATATTGATTACCCGATAACTTATTGCAAATTGAAAAATCATCGCACACGGCCGGGGCATCCTCCGCGGAAAAGTTCAAGCTCGTAAAAGTAAATGGTTTGGAAATGCCTTTCGCGAAATATAGGGCCGTTCAGCCAGCGAGCAGGGAGGCGAAGGGGGGGGGGGGGGGGGGGGGCGGTCTATCCCTTTATCGGTACCTTTTTTTTGTTCAGTTTTTTTCGTTTCACTACCTCTACACCGAAACGCTTTTCGCAGACCAGCTGGAGCCCGGACCGCAGCCCTCACCAGGGTTCGGGCAATCCGAGGCGTTAAGGCGATTCCGCCTTTAGCATCGAAATGCTTTTTGCCGGATATTTACGGGCCGCGGCCGCATTTAACGCATCCCCGAGCCGCGAAGCCCGAGAGAACAATGCCAATAAAATAAAATAAAAGAATGTGGATGTGGAAGGAAGAAAAAAAAAACCAACAACCAGGCAATCCCGAAGGCCCTTAAAAGCCACCCTCGACCCGCGGATCGCACCCCAGGTGGGTCGTTTTCCACCCCCCCGCACCCACCGAAGCACGGTTCGAGTGTGTGGAGTGTGAAAAGCATTTAACGGTCCCGACTTCCTTTCGCGATCGCGATCGATTGCGATCAATGGACCGAGCGGGGCGCGCTCTACTCTGCCCGGCCCGGCGTGACGTGGCGGTAAGATCGTTTCAATGTTGTTGAAGGCGACCTCTATAAAACTCCAACCTCACGCCGGTTCGACATTCCGACCCCCTCCCCCTGGAGGGTGCCACATTCCTAATCGATCGCTTTCTGTGCACACACACACACACACACCCGCGAGCTCTGGGGCTCATTGTTGGTAATTTCGGTTCAATGCTGAAAGGGTAAAATGGCATTCCTGGAAAGCGATTGCCATATATTTTGCAAAGGAAACGGAGACGATCTGTTTCGCGTGTACATTCGAGATCTTCCCCACACACACCCACACACATACATATGTACCCAAACAATCCTGCGACTGATTGGATTAACGCGCTTTCGGGAGGGAGAGTTAGGTACGATCCGGGGATCGAAGCCGGTGGGTTCCTCGCTCGACGAATCGTTGAAATCTTTTGATCTGCGCTGTGTGTTCCAGGCGTCACCGTCGCGTCCTCACAACAAGCGGACCACCGTTTCGGACGCTGGTGACCCATTTTTCGTTCGACCTGCCTCTCGCCTGCGAAAGGCAGATTCCACCCAGGGCAGACGCAACAACCGGATCCGCCACGGCGCACAGGAAGGAAACAACGGGCCGCGCGTTGTTGTTGTTTTGTCCGTTCGTTTTTTTTTTTTAATTTCGTCGTTCACCATCCTCCGATGCAAAAATGTCCGAGGCCAAATTGGCGTCGTCCCAGTTGCGGCAGCGCGCGGAGGATGTGGATCGAAATGATCTAACAAACAACTTCGAGGCGATCGCCTTACCGATCGCCCTGTCCCGTCCCGCCCCTCCCCTCAACCCTGGTGGATTTCGCATCGCGCTGTGAAATCGCTTATCGCCACCCGGATCGCGTGCCGGGCGCGATAGGATGCCCATTAGGAAATATTATAAATCAACGCGAGGAGTCATTGGGAACAGGGCGGGGGACAGGATGCTTGCGGCTCCGAAGCCCGCGTGAAGCATGTTTTTCGGGGCTGGCCGGGGAAGCTTTCTTACGGTAGCTCGAAAAACACGAGATCGTACCGATTCGATAAGCGACGGAAAGCGGCCAGTGAGAAATTTACCGAAAAAATGTATATTTATATGCAAAAAGGCAAAAGATCTCTCCCCCCGGTGGAATATTTTCGACAACGAAACGTGAGAGGAGGTTCGGATGGTTTATTGGGATGGGGATGCCAGATTCTCTGCAGAATGTTAATGGCGAATTTATTCAACGGATTCCAAGGCAGTTCGAGCTCGCAATGGTCTAGCTTTTTTCAGCTCCGATCGGTTCCATTGATAGACCGCACTCATATTATTACAACGTGCAGGATCTTTTTCTTAACTACATTTCCTATAGGTTCCCCATTGCGCCTCCTTGACTGAAACTTAAATCCGTCTGTCCGTCCGACCTCTTCGTACCGCCATGGGAGCGCCACGAAATTGCAATTGGTCACTTTATGATCGCCCCCACCCCCCCCCCCCCCACCCCCCTCAAGCCATCAAAACGTGTGCGTGTGCTTCGAGTGAGAATTCCATCCTGCATTCCATCCTGGAACGCTTTGGGAAGATAGCCCTCGGCACACGCATCCACCATCGTTCTCGTTCTCAATCAGCGCTCGCTTAATCCTCATCACACCACCATCTTTACCTCTTCTCTCTCCTCTCCTCTAGCTTTTGCTCCACCCTTTCCAGCCGACCAGAAGCTTCCTTCTTCTGCCATTTGAATAACCCGCAAGATGCACTTGGGCGCCTAATGGGTGGGATGGTCATTTGTGCGAGTTCTGCATTCCACGGCAGGCATTTACCGACCATTGGGTGTAAATTCCTGCTACGGTGTGGATGTGGAGACGCTGATCGGTTCATTCATATTATCATAAACTCATTGCAAAGAATGGACCACGGTTTTTATGCGCCCTTTTTTTTTGCTAGATAATTTATTTCTGAAATCAAAAGGTTTGTTTCATATGACAAAAAAATGGTCTGCTTTACGAGTTGGGGATAGATAACTCGAATATGGTTCAATTTTAATCCGATTTGTTCTACACTGCTACATACGTCTTTCGGTGTTTCTTACGATAGAAAGACATTTCGATGGACAGACTAATACACAAAAAAAAAAAAGAAACTAACAAAACCAGCTTTGCACGCGCATACACACAGCAAATCCTCTCCTCTTTTGTAGTTTTATTTAAAAGCCTTCGCTAAAAGTTTACTCCAAAACCATCAATCTGCGTAATTTTTTTAACCTTTTTTTTCCATGCTTCGCATGTTGCGCTGTCTAGGCTGGCTTCTCTTTCACGTTTCACGTTCACGTTTTCGTACCGAAACTTTAAATCCTTTCGCATTCCTTTGGTCAGGGGTCTTTTTATTTGCTCGCTGCACATCTTGCGTGTTTCACGCGTATCGTATTTTATTCGTATTTTTAGCTTCATCATACATTTACATTTTTAACACGATTTTCGTTCACCTCGTGCCCGGCCACGAGCATCAGCAACAACAACCAAACAACGACAAAAAAAAACCCTTATCGTGCCAGTTTCTTCCTTTCCTTTCCCTTGCTCTTCTTACTCGAGGCTCGAAGCCATTCAACAATGTTGCGGTTCAGTCCGGATTGAATATTTCCCTCCGGTTTGTTTGCCTTTTTTTTCTTTTTCTTTTTTTTTGTTCGCCGGTCTCAACCGCGGCGGGAAAAAAGGCGCAAAAGCAGCTTAACATGCTCCAGACGCGACGCAAACTTGGGGACGATTTTTAACACCCCGCAGAGCCCGTGCTCTTCGCACGTTTCCCCCCTGCGAGCCGCAAAACGATGGTGCCGGAGGACGACAACGTGCCATATAAACACACACACACACGTTGGGGGGAAACATAGCCACACAAAATATGATCACAAAATCCATCCCCAAACCAAGACGCTGGGTACACACAAAAAAAAAGAACTGAATAAATAAAATTCCGTGCCGCTCCTTTCCCCTACTGGCTCGGTCTCGGAATCCATCCGGCTGAGAAAAGATTGACCGAACGCGCGAATCAAACGCGAAGCACCGAGTTCATCCATGTTTCGTTTGGTGTTTGCGTTTTTTTGGGATTTTTTGGTGTTTTAATAATTTTTCGTTTCATTTCGCTGAGACTCTCGTCTTAGGTCTCCGGTTGGGTTTGTGTTTCGGCCATCGTATCGTATCGTATCGTTTCGTGTAAATTTACATACGTGTCAAGCCGGTTTTTTGGCCCAGCATCGAGCGCCATTGGCGGAGCGGAACGGCGTACGGGAAATACTAGCCGGGAAGGATCACACTTCAAGCGTCGAATGATTTCGTCTCGTCTATAGACACTTCGAGCGAGATGTTGGTCCATGGATGCGCCCATGCCCAATGTGTACGTTTCACTTCCTTCCCGCTGCTTGACCATCTCACAGAGACTTCCTCTGAAGCTAATCCTTCTAGCCAAAAGGCCTGACCGGGCTGTTACGCGTTCCTAATTAGTCGAGCTACCGAGAGACCCCACTGGTGGTGCGATCGATTGGCGCGCAACACATTCCACGCACTCATGCTTCGACGGGGAAGGTCTTATCATTTGACGAGTTAAATCGTGGCTGTCGCTTCCCGACGGATGCGTCCACCCAAGGACCGCCTCCGGGCTCACGCTCACCTCCTCGAGAAGCCTCCGAAGAAGTTCCAAGTCCATCCATCCATCCCTCGCTCTCCCTCCCACGTTCTGCAAGGCCGACGAAAGCATGAATGTTTCGTGATAATTCTGCATTCCGCAACCGGACCGGCCGCCATCTCCGCCGTGGATGACGGGCCGACGGGCGGCAAAGCATTCCAATGGGACGAGAGGGCACGAGCGCGATTCCCTCCGGGGACGCAGCCTGAGTATGCTGCACGCTACACTTCAGCAGAAAACCGGCGCCGCCACTACAACACCCGAAGACAATGTTGCGACCGCGGCGCGCTGCATTTCTTCTTCGCCGAGCGAGCAACCGAGAGAGGAAGATAAACGAAATGCGGGCCCCCGAAAGGCGAGGGCGCCTAAAAAGGCACTCCCGGGGATGAGGGCTGTGAAAAATCCGACCCGAGGGGAAACGGGAAGGCGGGGTCCCGTAGCATCGCGAGACCAGCTTAGAAGCTGGGAAAGGAAAAATATACATCCCGTGGGGAGCTAGAAGTAGTGTGTTCCGAAGTGACACTAATTCGTGGGAGAAAATAAAATAAGATCCCGTCTGACGGCTCGCCTTCGCCAGGGCTTTGGTTTTTTTTTTTCGAGTCGTTTAAACTGAACCGAACGGGCTCTGCTGGAGCTGCATAGCGCAACTTTGTCTGGCGATCGTGTAGATTTCGCCAAATGGGGGAAAAGTCGTAGGCAGGAAACGGGCGAAGGGTACCGGTTGATGGTAATCATGGGATTTAACGGCTGCACTCAACTCGTAAAGATGCAAATTTCCTCCAAGCGACAGTGTCTCGCCGTATCTCCTTTAGTAGATTCATTGCCAGGAACGATGAAATCCTTTTTTTTTATAGGCACACACTTTCATGACACAAGTGTTTGATGGTTTTCATAAAAATAACATTTTACGAATCGATCACACGCGAAGGATAAACACACATCGCTGTTGCTCATCCCAGAACTATTCGATCAGCTTCCCTCGCCTTCGACAAAGAGGTTGTTAAGAACGCACGGGAGCGAACTCTTCAGGCTGCCTGCCACTCGTCCATTCTTTCCGGCCGCGCACACACGGTAGCCGCGAATGGTAGGCTACCAGACCCCCACCCGGATCACGCCCGTCACATACGATTACGATCAATGTCGCAGCTTCCCAACCAGAAAGCATATCCCCGCTACATTGTTCGCGAAGGAACCCCCGGGACAGAGGCACACAACATTCCTCCTGCGCTTGTTAATGATATTAAATTTAATAAGGACTCAGCATGGGTGCTCCGGTGCGGCTCTCGAGGGAAGAAAGTTCGTCCCCGTGCAACACAGAGCGCGCCAGGGAAGGCAAAGGAGGACACGTGGTAATAAAAAAATACCACACACTGTAACGAACGGCCAAGCAGCGGCAGCACACCCTTGGGAGGATATAAAATGTGTTTATCCGATTCTGCTACCGGTCCATCATAAAACTCGCCTGCCTCACCTCCCTCGAGACCCCTTTTTCAACTCAAACCTTCCACGTGAATGTCCTCGTTGTGTTTGGGTGAAAGACGCATGTAGCCTTTTCTTTTTCTTTTCCTTTTGCTGCTCCCCGTTCGTCGCCGGCCGCGCGGTCGTCCAAAATCGCTGGAACGCACGGTCAACGGATCACCCGTGATCATGTTGCAACATTGTCGTTAAAGGCCACATAAAGAACTGCATCCAACATCGACACACGATCGCCGGACGGCCGTTTGTGCAACGGGGCGACGATGATTTCGAACATATTTTACGAATTAATAAAACACATTTCCCCGGGACCTGCCCCTCCCTTGCCCTTGCCGGATGAGCGATGGTATCAACGGGACACGAAAACGCTGCGGTTGCGTTTTATGGGAAGATCACCATCGGCATCGTTCTCGCCCGCGGTCAACAACCCAAGCGACGATTCTGGTTTATTTTTACCTCACACCCGAAAAGATGCCATTTGGGAAAGCCTTTCACTGGTATTACTTTGGCGCTTTTTGAAAACTCTCCACTAGGCTGTGCATCAATTTCACATCCAAACCGTCCAAAGCGACATTACAAGAACATTATCTTTCCGCTTGGTTGTCTGCAGAAATGCTGCCTAAATGATAAATGTAGCTTCCCCTAGAGGAATCGGCAAGTTTGCGGCACTCTTCTCGCCGCAGACACGCAATAGTGAAACGCCAAAAAAAACGGCGAAAACCGGAAGAGCCAAAAAACAAGCGTCATCCAACGTCACCTGCCGGATCTGCGGCGGATGCCGGGCTTTCTACGGCGCGGCCTTAAACCACGCAGGCGCAAACTTTCAGCCATTTAAACCGACCGTTGCCGTCATCTTCATAATCATCTTCGTTGAGGGAGGCTACAGGGAAGACGAGAAAGAAAGGAGAAGAATGTCGCCCGCTAATCCTGCTGCGTTCCTGCGCTTTTCAAGGCAACAGTCGCTCTTCAGGACACATCGTGAGTTGAGTCCGACAGTGTTCGTCACAAATGGTGTGTGTGTTTTTTTCCCCCTTTTTCTCCTCCTAGCGGATTTTCGCCTCTCGCCTTCGGTTTGGAAATCTATTCCAAAGGCCGTCGTTTATTCAGTCGTTTATGCCATCCCGTGCGCTGTCCGAATGGAATGGAACACGAAGGTGCGAGAACCATCTTCGGGATGGCCGTTTTTAGGAAGAGAAAGAGGATATGGGGGTGATGGGTGATGGTGGACCTGACTGTGACCTCGAACCCTTGGAAACCTGCCTGTTCGAGGCCAAAACGCGATGCGCCCGAAAGTGTGAACCGTGTTTCGATTAGGATTTGACGCAACTCGCGAGTTCCGTGTCGGAATGGAATGTGTGCCATGTGTTATGAAGAAGGTCCGCTGAACGCAAGTTGCTTAATAGCCCAGAGATCCTATAATCCACACTTCAGTAGATCACGAAACGAGATTTACAAAGTGATTTACAATTACTGAATAAAAAACAAGTCTATGATTTAACATCTCTCGTAGCGAAATTAAAAACTCGATCGTTTCGATCCCGGATAACTGTTCCCGAGTTGATGTGGAGTAAAAGAAAAGCACGTTCACAATTACGTGCGATGCAGCGCACATTCCACAATGGCGCATCAAAACAGACCTCAAAACGGAAACGGCTTCCCGCGCGAAGTCGTCGTCGTCGTCGTCGTCGTCGTTTTGGAATCGGTTTGGCCAGGAATCCTGTTAGGAATCTGCAACCTTGCTCCTTTGCTCGAAATACCTTAAAGCCAGGGACGGGTGGCGACGCGAAACGATGCACCCGATCGATTCGATTGGTCGATTTGAAGTAAACATTTCGCACTGATGGCCAGAACAAAGGGCAAGGCGCAAAGGCGCAAGGGCGGGTTGTTGGATGGTAAGGCTTCTGAACTCAAGGGTTGGGTTTGGGGAGGGACTAGCCGCGAGGAACGATGCGAAGCAGCCCAGCGGAGATGGAGATGTCGAACGTGGCGTGGTCCCGCCATCGACACTGATCAAATAAATCGGATGCGAAAACCCCCGGGCCTCCAGGGTCGTGGAAGGGCGGGAAGCGTGAAGCGAAACGAGCAAAATTCCTAAGAGCGCAGGTTCCGAACCATAGATTCCATCGTAGTCCCGCGCTTCTGAAGAGTTCAGGGTCCAGTTGGCAGCAGCGTTTCGTGATAATCGAACGCAAGGAAATCCCTTCGCGACGAAGATGCGGTGCCATTCCAAGGCGGTGCGCGCAAAACCATCCGGTGTCGGTCGAATCGATCGTTTCGCTCGACGAATGGAGGAAACAGCAAATACGGGACAGAAAAGTTTACAGCATCCAAACTTCGAACGCAGCTGCTGCGAAAGCCCGCGAAGAGCCCGCGGAAAGAGCATAACCTAGCATCAAGTCATGGAAGCCTCTTTGCCTAAACTCCAGCCGAAAACGAAACGGATCGATCGAATGAGAGAAAGGGAAGGAAACATGTGGAGCGCGAAAAGGGAGGTGGGTGGGCGAGGGGGGGAGGGTTTATTACGAAAAGAGATGCGTTGAAAAGCTGTAAAGAAAAACGGAATGTGGCGAAGAGCAAAAGAAAGCTTCCCTGAAGAATGTTCAACGTAACGGATGGGGGGTGAAGGAAAAGGGGAGAAAATGTACGGGGAGAAAAAAAACTATCATCCGACCCCATGATAAGGACGAGAAGCGTTTCGGGGAGAAGCGCGAGATAAAATCCGCCATCGGGCGAAAAGAATACCGAATAATTTAGACGAAACATAAACCCTTTTCCCGCTCCATCGTGACGTTCTTTTCTGGCACCTTTTGACGCGCTTCCGTCTCGCGCTTTCGTGAAGATTTTCGTCCCTTCTCGCTCCCTCTCGCCGGCAGCAAATTCCTCCGTAAACCGCGCGCGAACAAAATTCAACCTTTTCCAAATGGTGTCGTTTGGTAGCATCACGTTTTGACGATGAAAATCATGCTGGGTTGCGTGGGGTGGGGGGGGGGGGTCGGATTTTTTTGTTATGTTTTTGACGAAGGTATTTTTTTTATGCTACGCTGGAGTGCTGTTGCCACTTTGGAGAGCATTTCTCCGCACTCTCTATCACTTACTCTCTTTCGGTAAGTGAGAAAAAAGCCGTGTAAAAGAAATGATTTTCAGTGCAGTTTTGGAATTGGAGTTAAATTTAATTTAAAAAAGCATAGTTTGTTGACATACATAGATGCTTTTACAAAGGTTTCAAAATGATTCCAATCGCAAGCCTCACTGCATGTGAAGTACACAATGTGAGATTGAAGCCAAACTCGCTCGAAACGCGACTTGAAGAATTGAACGCGCTGGTATACACACGCTGCTTTCACGACGCGCAAAGCCTGACCCGATCGTATGATCGAGATCGCATCTCGCGTCGGCCATCACGGTTTCGCTCTCGCGGTTCTCTTCACTGCTCAAGCTCCCTCTTTCCTTCTCACTCTCATCTTCTCTCTCTCTCTCTCTCTCTCTTCTTTTATCTCCCCCTCTTTTTCTCTCCCTTTGCCGCATACAAACTCGTGTTTTTCAATATTCGAGCGCTTTTGATCGGTCACGTTCGCCGTACTCGCTCAATGATGCTCAAACGCGTTTTGCCCGAAGCAATCACAAACGCACGCAACCACACACACAACCACACACACAGCGGGCAACATACGTAAGGGCATACACACGGTATTCAAAAAAATCTGAAGAATTTTTTCCATCGTTCCAGCCTGGCTTCGATCGTATCGCGCTGCCAGGAAGCTGAGCGATGGGGAATAGAAATGGAGGCACCACAGGACAGAACGCGAGGTAAACAAAGCGAAGGAGAGAGGGGAGGGGGTGCGCAAGTTTTTGGTATTCGAAAGAATCCGAAAAGCCAGGGAGTTTTCGTCTGCAGAATATCAGGCACTAGATAACACATTTAACTCTTCATGCTGGGCAACATTAGAAACACATGCCGGACACCCTGTGACAAGGCTTCAGATTCCCCCGGTGACGCTTTAACCGATCGGCATAACCGAATCGTTTGTCAACAAGCTTGCAATAAACCAAGATTTGAGGGGAGCACTTTTTTATAGAATTCTTCTTGATAAATCTTTGAACTGCACGTGTGAAACATTTTCCACCTGGCGCCTCCATTTGATTTAGTAACGTTCCTATTACGCAGCGGGTTTTTCAACGTCAAATGCTTGAGTGTAAAACCCATTCCATTATATTTATCTACCAAGTGCATTAACCTCCAACCAGGATTTTTAACCGAGTGGCTAGATAAGGCTAACACATTAAAGCCGATATTTCGTCCCCGGCTGAACTATTAATGGACAAAAAATCTCGGCATCAAATAAATTCCAATCTGCGCCCCGCTCCCAAGCCAAGCCCCACCAAGCTGGAGTAATGGCCGGCTGGCGAAATGTTAGGGTGAACCTTTCTAAACCGCACCGCGAACCGTTCCTAGGGAGCTGTTCGCTAGTTGTTGTTTTTTTTTTGTGTGTCTTGCCTTTTTTTCTCATTTTGGTCTCTCTTTCTTCACTTTGTCCAGCCTATAGCCTAACCCCAGCAGCTCTTTAAATGGCTACACCGAGCGTCGACGCGAAATAAGTTCAAACGCGCGGGCGCGCGCGCGCTCGGAAGGCTTCGCGACTTCAAGATGGTTTCTTCGAGGAAGGAACAAGGGGCTGTGGGAGGTGGAGGAGTGGGAGCCCTCAACCTCGTCACCGGTCGACCGTCCGGTTGGGGGTGAGGTGTGACGAGGCGCGCGCGCATGTGTGTTCGTGGGGCTTTGCTGCCTGCCGATCGAATCGAATCGTTCCTCAAAAGCCACGGTGCCCTCCGCGCCCTCTCTGGACGGCGGGCTTTCTGGAAGGAAGGGAGGACAGTTGGGGTGGACAAAGCGAAGTTCAAACCGCTGAGGTTGCATACCTCGCGGCATGGCTCACCAACACAGCGGCGGAACCGGTAAACGACGCAGGTAAGCAGCGACGGCCATGGCGATCGTTTAGTGCGGTCGTCGAAGATCGTCTCGTGTGTGTGTGTGTGTTGTGCTGCCGCTCTCGCTGTGCGAAGGTGAAAGAAAAGCGAATAGAGGTAGGAAAGAAAATAGACGGATAGTTAGATAGAGCCGGGAAGCGAGGGAGGAGGCGCGGTGTGTGCGAGAGCGAAAGGGAACTACCAAGAAGCGATCGAAACAAGGGTGAGAGCGACGACGGTCCGCGTGCCAGAAAGAGAGGGGAGGCCGCACCCGCAGCCACGTTAGACGCGACGATCGACGAGCGAGACGGAATATGCACCACAGAGCTGAACGAAACGATCGCCGCGCGGAGGGCGGATGAAGGTCCACATTCCAGGCAGGGGGTAGCGTGTTTATTGCTGCGGGATTCAACATACATTTTTCAACGTTTTCACGCCGTACAGCAGCACGCACACAGCCAGCCGGCGAGATGTTTCCCCGCTCGACACACTCACACCAAATAGCGACCGCGATCAACGGCAGCAACGGCAGCAGATTCCAAAAACGTGCGTACCAACGCTCCTTGACCAACAACCGAGCGCGATCGACGGGGGGAATTGTTCGCCTGATGGTCGATCTATAGCCGCATCTACTGCCGCAGCGTGGCTCTACAGGAAGTGTCCAGTTTTTACAGCAGCCCAAGCAGTTTCAATCGTTCAATGTTTTGTATTTGGTTCTATGCCACCTAAAAGATTGAATACATTTTCATTCAATTTACATCTTTTGAACGGCCAAATATTAACATTTTTCCAACACTTCGTTTATTGTTGTCTCATACATGAAGATATTTTTACGAAACGAGAAGCTTACAGATTGCATTCCAATTTAAAAATGTATTTTCATAAAATAATTCCAGCTTTTATATTTTAATTTTATTTCAGTAACCGCCGCCTTTCAAATGTTGATTATTGTAGCAGCAAAGATTTTCATATAGTAATTTAATCTGATAGTTCATATGGTTTTTTTTAAATAAAATAAAATCCTCTTATTAGAGAAGCAAATATTGTCGATCGTCTCATCTAAACAGTTAATCACATTCCTTTTAATATGAAATACAAAAATGCGCAGCATCTGTTGAAGTCTCTTATTCATAGTAGTTTCTAATGTAAACTCATAGATTCGTTTATTTTAAACGCGCTTTATGTGATAATTTATGCATAAATAAAAGCAGCTTTTGATTGAGGGACTTCTGTTCAAGTTTCAAAGAATGTTTGACAACTCTTCCCTTCTATTTCCTACCGTTCCCTGCAGTAACTTTGAATTTCTGTGGTTTTACGCCAACTTCGAACTTTGCATTCCCTGGACGCTTCTTGTCCTTGAGCATTATCCCTGTCGTTTTATGGTGATTTAGGACGTTGAGATAGACAGACAGACGGACAGCATCTAAGTTTTTTTTTTTTTTTACATAGATCTTTGATCACTAACAAGGCATTTATTTTATTAATACATTCAAGTAATCAATGCTTTTTTTTCTCTTAAATTCATTAAATTGAGCATTCTTGCATGGGAACAGCAAAAAGCGAGACGTACTGTAGCATCGTGCTTTGCCTTCAATCGCCACCATCGCCGTCCGGTGCTGGTGTGAGTGCGCGAACGTGCGGAAGCGAGAACGACGGTTATGCTCTCCGCGCTCCACGCAGCTGCACGCGAGACGCGAAAGGCATTCCATGCACACGTACGTGCGGATCATTGTTCGTGGAAGACGGATCCGGGCGGGTGTGGTGCAGCATTGCTTGCCTTTAAGGAGAATGAGAGAGAGAGAGAGAAAGAGAGGGTTCCTTTTTTTCTTCGCTGTTGTTTGCCTCGTCGCAGGGTAGGCACGGAAGCAGCTGGCAAGCGCGGAAGGTGGTGGTGAAGAATGCCTTCGGCGGGGTTGGCAGCAGGTTGCGGGCTTAACGAAAATATTTCCACCGCGAGCAGTTTCAGTCCGCTGGAGAAACTCGTCCGCAAAGGTTCTCGGTGTCAGGTTGTGAGTGAGTTGCGTGTGCTGCCCCCGTGCGCCCGTGTGCGTGCGCCGAGTAGACAGAGGAGAAAAGAAGCAATCGACGCTACGAAACGACGACGACGACGACGACGACGACGACGATCGAATCGCGATCCGCGAGCTGCTGCAAACGCCGTCCGCCATTTCGTGCACCGTTTGTCCAATTCCCCGGTTTTTATTTTTCTCTTATCCCCGGGAAAAGCTGGCAAGTGTACGCCACAGTCAACGCGACAACGGTGTCCATGTGTTCCAAACGTAAAATCGGTGTACATTCCTAAACATCACGCTTCAAAAACCCTGTGGAAATCGCTGACAAACGCAGTGAGGCTTTCTGAAAAGAAAAAGAAACAAACAACAAACAAATCCCATCCAAACTTGTCACGAGAGGGAAATTCGGAATAACTGGAGTTGGAATGCAGTCATCTGGTTCCACCAACAAGCATCGCGCCACTTCCCCTGTGCTATCTGGATCAACCAACTAAACAGCCAGCAACCAACCGTGGGGGCACCGAAGGCGGCCATTACCACAGCCCGTTTTTTTCTTCTTCTCTTTTCTTCGTCTTCTTTGCTCTCCATTGCGGAGGTCTGAAATGCTCCCGACATCGCTCCCAGTGTGACGCATTTGCCCTGGAAAATAAGGTGCCCTTCTGCGACGCGGAGTTGCGAGCAAGTGAGACAGGGTGACAGGGCCCTTCTAACCGGGGAGAAGGTGAAGGAATAAAAACACAACAAACGGGCCCCTTCGCTCCGTTTGGTCTATCCGTCACATGGTGCTAGAGTTAACATTCCGGACGATTCGACGCACACAGACCTTCGTCGCTAGGTGCATATGTGCCCCGGAGTGAGCGTACACACAGGGCCGGTTCGATTTTTCCAGCCGTGTTCGCGTTTGACGATCGTTTGTGCAAACGAGTGAGACAGGGAGGAAGTGCCAAGATACGGAAATTCCTTCCCGCATTTCCTAGCTTCTGGTAAAAGCGGGGCAGAGAAAAAGCAGGGAAAGGGGTGGAAAAGTGTTGCCGAAAAACAACGTGTGTGCCGCACTGTACACCGATAAGCAAACAAATCAAAGGTGATCGTTGTAATGCAATTTTTTGTTTGTGCCTCTCCTAAACCGCCAAAACCGCCGGCAGTATTTTGTTGTTGTTGAATATTCGTGATATTCCGTGAGTGCGCGTGTGTCCAGTGGTGGGGTGCCCAAAGGGTGAAAAAGTGTCACAATCAGTTTCGATACCTTCGAGCGGGGAAAGCGATCACTTTTCCTCCGCCCGCCTAACGGAGTGCCGCGCGCGAAAGGTGTGTTTGGTAGTCGGTTGCGTTCACGTGTGTTTTTCCTACCCTCCCAATGCTCGGAGGAAGATAAGCGGAAGCCGGGAGGCAGGAAGGAAGTATTGTGAAATTGTTCAAGGGTCCCTTCGGTTCCCTCCCGAAACCGCGGCAACCCGTGTTGCAAGTGTGAAGGAAAACCGGTGAAAACGGTTTACGCGACCGGCTTGGTCGGTGTCGATTTGGAATTCCACGAAACTGAGAGCCCGAAAAGCATCGTCATCTCGTGGGGAAGATACTACCAGCAACCCCCCCAACCCAAGTTGCCCTTCGACAAACGTACACACGCGAGGATCGATTCAACGGCCCTTCGACTATTGGGGGTTTTTTTTTTATTCTTCGAAAGAGTTATTTTTAATCAGCATCAATGGTAAGTAAAGATGGCCGACAGTGGCCTCTCCGCTTTATTTCTTCTTTTCTTGCTATTTTAACGGCAAAAACACGGCGGCACAAAGCAACAACAAAAAAAGGAAGGGAACTCGTATGATTCACGGAACGACCGACGAGCCCTTTCCACAGCTGGCTTTCGCTTGGAAACGTCGTTCGAAGCGGTGGTTTCGTAACAAGCCACATTCCACGGCCCTGCTTCGCGAAGGGCTTGACCGTAGTACCGCGCGGGAGGCTCGTCCAGTAAGATGGAAGGCGCGAGATGAAACGAACGGCATTTCTACAGCGGATCGAAACGGCGGTGGCCAGAAGGGTTCACTTCGGTCCCTTTTCGAAACCCCAAGACGAAACCAGCTGCCCACGAGATCGAGCAACGATCAAAATTATCCCTGGGGAACGATTCCGGGAGCGTTTCGTTGCGGGTGGGAGTGTACATTTTCCAATAATCCTTATTGAGATTGGTTATGCACAGCATTCTGGTTTACTCCAAAAAACGGGAAGAGGTTTCGAAAGTGTCTTGAAATGAAATTTGAAGTTTAGTTTTTAAGGTTTAAAAAAGATTTGTTATAGCTTCAGGTTACTTTAGGCTGCAGGAAATTTTGTCCAAGTTTGATTGTAGGCCTTCCAAGCGAGTAGAATGCGCCGAATGGTGAACTGAAATTTACACTCTCCTCCTCTGAAACGAGAGCCCTTTTAGTCTCGGTTTCGCTTCGCTTCCCAAAACCCCTCCAAGTGTCCCAGATAACAGCCGAAAACGGCAGAAACCAAACCAAAAAAAAAAAAAGACTTGCAACCGGCAAAGAAATCGCATTCCGATGGTTGGTGCAAAGCAACCGGGCGAGATACCTGGGCCCGTACAAAGGAAAGGCGCACGAAAAATTGGGAAGCAAATGGGAGGAAGAAGAAAAATAAACCCTTAACGGCTCTCCCGGCGGAACGGGTGTACGGGGCAACATCTGTGTGATTCACGTACCGCCGTCCCCGTCACCCGTCCTTACCTCCTTCATGAGCCCAAACAAAAAAAACAGAGACGTCGCCCATGCATGGGTTGCGGTGGTGTTACGCGAGCTTAACTCGCTCACCGAACCATAAACCGAACCGTGTGGCGTGGCGTGTCGTGTCGAATTTTCGACATTT
Organism: Anopheles atroparvus; assembly: GCA_914969975.1. Classification (NCBI taxonomy): domain Eukaryota; kingdom Metazoa; phylum Arthropoda; class Insecta; order Diptera; family Culicidae; genus Anopheles; species Anopheles atroparvus. The sequence continues at coordinate 24,465,913 of CAJZCY010000003.1, read as the reverse complement.
TTCCGCCCTGACTCACCACGCGAAACTCCAACTCGGGCATTCTCGGTATCGTTGTCGCGGTTTTTCGCGAGTGTTGATAACAACCGGGGGTGGATATCTCAGTTCATTATCGGTAAAACAGACATTTTGGATAGCGTGTGTTTTTTTTTAAATTATTATCCATCGCTAACTCTAGTGTTCTCAGCCGAATGCAGGGCAAGGGGTTTGTGCTAATTAAATTATCATTAATTTCCGACAAACCGAGAGAAACATATATCCCTCGCGCTATTGCGAAACCCATTTGAAACCCATCAACCACCTCACAAGGAACTCCCTCCCCCTCGATCGCATTCCAACTCGGTCTGCCAAGCTGTCTGGCCACGTTTTGCGTAACGAAGCTGATGTGTAATACTTCAGACACAGCACAACACAAAGAAGTAAAAAAAACGTCGATCCAGTCACGTAGTGGTGATAAAAATCGTGGATTTATCAGCAAGCTCTGAGCGGTTTCCGATCGACATCATCCATATATAGCTTTCCGCGCCGATGAAGTGCGTCAAGCGGAATCATATAATACGGCCTGGCGATCAAGTGGCAGGAATTCACGCCGGGTGATGCCATCACACTGCTGGATTGTGAAACATACTTAAGCCACGGTTTGAATTCTTGGAAAGGAATAGAACCGGCTGAATGAATCAGCAGCCTTTAGCTCCGGCTCCTCCAGAAACGGTAGGCAAATAATAATCATCGGTTAGGAACGGTGGTTCGCCTCCACGGTGTCTGCGCGAATTGCGTTACCGTTCTCCCCCCCCCCCCCCCCCCCTGATGCCCCCAAGGCTGACCACCGGGGGCAGGCATCCCATACAGTTCCGCTAACGATGCTCCGATCCGACGATCGTGGATGTTCGATGCTTTAACCCCTCGGCGCACACAATTGCACTCCCCCTTTCGCCGCACGGTTGGCGCAATTAGCATATTTGCCTATCGACTGCGTAAAGGCGTCGACCGCGAGACGTCTGGAATTCAACGAGATCCGGCTGCAGAAATTACCGCAACGCGCGAAAAACCACCAAGGAGTAGGTGCGGAGAGGCTCATTACCGTGCCCGAAAGCAGCGTTAGGCCCAAAAAAAGTGCTGTTTGTTTGCTCGTTTGACCGTTTTCCACTTCTCGTTTGCCGTCTAGTTTTTCCAATCTGCCACCAGCCAGCCGTTGATTTTTGTTTTGTTTTCCCTCTCGACGGTTTTGCAGGAGATTTTTGAACGGGGGCAATGTTTTGGTTAAATCTGAAATTTTGGATGGATCGCTTGGCAGCGCTTTCTTCCTAGACTTTACTCTAAGGTGCAACGATTCGCAGCAAGGCATTTATTCATCGGGCTTACGTAATTGATCGATCGTGCTGACCAGATCGCTTTAGAAGGGGCGAATTTTATGTTCGTCCAAAAATAGTACAGCTTGGAAATAATTTAACCCGACAGGTTTTGCTGTGGTCGCTTTTAAAAATACTCCCGTCGGTTTTTACCGAAAAAAAAAAACCAAAAAAACTCGCCCCCATGGTCGAGACACGGACCAACCCCCCGCCAGACCGGGAGAGGCCATGTGCGGCGCGAAACTTGGCTTCAGCTCGTTCTTCAAACCCCTTCCACCCCCTCGCTCCGCGCCGTCGCCGGCGACGACGGGTTTGACGAGAGGAAAAACGACTAAAAAAGGAAAACGACCACGACCACAGATCGCACTCCAGCGATCCCCACGAAACCGGCCAGCACCACAAACGGCCACGACGACGGTGGAGCGAAAAAGAAAACGCTCGATATCGAACCCTCGAATCGAAAAACCCGCCGAACTGGTTCGGGTCCGCCGGTTTGGTTCCGTTGCCTCTCCGCTCCGCCGGAGTTCGAGAAGTGGTCTGCTTGTCGGGGTCGACCAAGGGCAGGGGGGGGGGGGGCAGGTGAGGTTGACACTGGAGCCTTGCCCGGACGGTGGGGCAAGAGATGCTGGCCGGAGGGTGTAGACCAATGTGTGTGTGTGTGTTGGGTGGAGATCGCAACATAACCACCACCTTGCGGCCGTGGTGGCATTTTGGGGAATCTGGTCGGGGGCTCGCGGTGGTGGTGGTTTGGTTGGTTGCCTGTGGAGGAAGGGGGAGGGAGTGATGGGCCGCGGGGTCGGGTGGGCTTTTCCTTTCTCCCACCTCTCCTTTCCCGCACCGTGACACCTCGCCGCCAACAGCTGCGACACGCGAGCCGCTCGATTCGATTCCGCGTCCGCGCGACTCTCGCCGTTTGCTCTTCGGAATCGAAAACGGCTGCCCGCGAATCGACGCCGTGATGCGAGGGGTTTCATTCCAACATGGTTTAAACCTTCCACCTCATGAAACCACCCGGGACCAACGCCGCCCCCCCGAGGCCAACCCCCGAAGCGTTGCTACACCCAGAGTGCTGCTGCTCCTGCTATAATAGGGCTGCTGCTCCTGCTTCTGCTGGTCAAAACGTGAGCATATTGTCTCTCTCTCTCTCACTCACTCCCGGCATCGCACTCTGCCTCTTTACGCCCTCGGTCTCCGTTACTCCCCGTTTCGAGCCCGAGTGGTATGCTTGGTATGATGGAATTCCAATGTCACATAATTTTGCTCTCGTTGTTCCTCGGATTCAGCTGCAATGTGTTTCGCTTGTTCGTGGTATGTGTGTGTGTGTGTGAATGTCTTGTGTTTCTCACTGTCCCTTCCTCTCTTCATCTCAGGTCTTTACTTGTTTCCATTTTCATCCACTGAGCTGTTTGTTTTTCGCGCAAGTAGAAGAGCTCTGACCCTTCCAAGCAAAAGTGATCGCACAAGCAGCACAAGGAAACGTTCTGCGAGATCATCTGACATCTGGGGTTTTTTTTTCTCAAAACTTTTGAGAAAAAGAAACAAATTGAAAACACTGTACCTTTCTTTTCGAGAGACTTCTTCCACAAAAATACGATAAAAATGGGCCGATCGCCTGCGGAATGATTAAAATTGACTCCAACTTATGCAACGAACTCGCGCACACCCCTTCATCATCGGTCAATTGGGTGTCCCCCGATCTTCGACCTCACAACCCCCCCGCGAGTGTGGCCAGAGCCCATTGGTGGCATTTTCTGCTTTGCCCTCCGCGCACCAGAGTTTTTCCAAAGCCGAGCGCCATGTGTTTCGTAATCAAATCGCCCCGTGCCACATGCCGGTCCACCCCACCGGCATTCGCTCACACTTTGCTGTCCAAGCACTTTGGCCATCGCAAGGAGCCGTGTGTGTGCGTGTGTGTGTGTGTGTGGGTGCATATTAGCATAATGCATTCGTCACTGCGCATTCACCGCTGCATCGCGGGACCTCACGGGCTTGTACGGCTGCCGCTTGTGTTGTGTCTAATATGTGAACCAAATCACCACCACGGGGAGATAAGAGGGTTGCCTGTGGGGGGGGGGGGGGTGGGGGGGGTAGGAATGGTAAGGGAAGAATAAATAACCGACCATGCATGTGAAGCAATACCGCGGGGGAAATGCGCAAATGTCACGGGGAAAAGAAAGCGATCGTTCCCCAACCACGGTCCCGCCTCGATTTCGTCAGTTTGACGTCACTTCTCTTTCCCGTGGCTTTAAATTCCAAATCCTTTTTTTGTAATTTTAGCTGATTAAATGGTTTATATGGTTGCGTTTTTGCACTACCGACCATGCTGCCTCGACTCGTTTGCTACATGCATATTCCTCCCGTCCAGCCAAAGTCCAGTCGTTCATGATGAAAAGAGGTGGAAGAGGGAAAACCACCGACATAAACACGAATGCCAGGCGCCAGAGAAGGGAAAAACACGGGGACTAAGCGCCGTCTGCCCTGCGATGGCACGGCAAAGGAATTAGTGTGGGAAATGGCAGGCGAAGGGCTGACCTTTGAAGAACACACACAAAAAACGAACGAAAAATGCAGCACTAGTCAAGAATGTAACGCATCATCATGCGGGCTAGAAAGCAACAACAAAAATGCTAGCGGAGACTCGACATTCTGCTGACTCGACCGGCACCAGCAAGTTGTTGGTTTGGCCTCTGCATACGAGTCGCTTTGAACGAGGGCCTGCTCCTTTTTTCGTAATCAGGAAGTTGTAAGAAAAACCAACACCAAGCGACCGATAACCGCGCTCTTCGGGGCAATTGTTGGGGGTTGTAAATTGTACCAGCGTATACCATAGGAAGGAGTCCCTAATCAAGGAATTGCTGTTGATTGCTTAAGGGTGTCGGTTTAATGGCACTCGATAATACAGGGGTGTCGTAAAACTTTCGATAAAACTGTTACTGGCTGTGTTGGCAATGCTACTTGTTGTTTAATTGCTCGAGCCGAGAAAAAGAAACGATCCATTTACGATAATTAATGCTGCCAATCGAACGGCACCGAAAGTAGAACCGAACCCAAATCATAACCACGCGAGTTTAAAAATGTCTGCCATCTTTGGCTATCAACATCGATGCAGGGAACAAATTGTCGGCCATCGAATTCCGCTAGCTTTGTGTGACCCGTCCCATCCCAGAGCTTCGCCGGTTTCAAGTCCCTCTTCCAAGCGCTTGATAATTGTTTGACACTAATTCATTCCGATTTGAAAATTACACCGCTTAGACCGCCATTACGGCAGCATTCCAGCGGACGTTCCATCGTTGATGACGAAGTGGAAAAAAAAAGCAAGGCAACGATAACGACGGCGACGATCCGTTTCCTTTCGTTGCTCTCCCTTTGGATGGAGGGGAGCCGAAGTTCCAGTTCGTTCTCGAGAGGCGGAGATAGGTTTGATTGCTTCTGGAAGCCCCGATTCGCCCGAGGAAAGGAAAACGAACGTCCGTGTGCTCTCGGACGGGGCAGGGCAGCAGGGAAAAAAACGCAAAAAACCCGCACAAGCCCAACTAAAACTTTAATGAAACACGTACGAGCGGCAAGGCGAAAACAAGCGGAGACGTCTCTAAACAAGTTCTTCGGCGGGGGGGACAAGGAGCAACGAAACTAGACGGGGATACAAACTCTTTCGTAAGCTGAGAACGATCCGTCTCCGATCCGCAGGAACGTGGTGTTCATGGTTGAACGGCGGATCCACCGTCAGCCCGGAAACTGTCAGAATATTTTTCACCTTTCCTCTCGTGCGCCTGGCTTCGGCTTCGCCTCACCGTTGCTGCCGTGTGTTTCCCGCTGCACGGCGCAACACGCAAGCCCACATTCCGGGCGGTGGTGAGGTGAAATTAATAAACCGTACCCTGCGGCCTTCGCGCTGCTCCTTTTCGCTCCCGAACCATCCCCGGTGACCGGAGCTTCTGGACTGCCTTGGACTGCCGGGTCTGGGACGCTCGCTTTACGGGTTGTTGTGCCGGGTTTTTGCATTCTCAGGACCTCTAGAATTAACCAGAAGTCGTTTCCAGCCGCAGCCCTCAAAGCGGGGAGGGGAAGCGAAATGAATAATGAACGTGCGGGATTTTGCTGCTGTTGTTGTTTTCTCGGGAGATACCCGGAGGGGGACTCAAAAAGTGACCGTAAGTGAAAAGATAAAGGGCCGGGGAAAGGAAAAGAAAAAAAGAACCCCCCAAATCGAACGCAGGCGAAAGACGGTGGAACGACGCAAAAAGGCCGGAGCTTCCTGTGGTCGCCTGAGGCTCCCGCAAAAACCGCAAAAAAACCAGGTCTTTTTCGTTTCTTCTCGGGTACCCTTTTCCCTTACGACCTTCCGGACCTTTCCCCCAGGTGGAAGCCAGAGAAGGGCAGAGGGTCCAGAGTTCTAAATGAAACTCTCGGGCTACGGCTCCATCACTCGGTGGTTGATTTGATTTGATTTTTTTGTTAATTTGGCTGCATATCAAACCATCAAAACTAAAGGTGCAGATCTCCATGAATGATCAGGCATTAGGTTTCTGCGAAACGCTGATAATTGGTTGGGCAAAACAAATGATTCAGCGCGGAGCTTGAGCGCGCTGAGGGGTAGAGATTGGTAGATACGAAACTTTTTTCGGGGAATCCTTTTCTTTGGGGTTTCTTTCTATACTCCTTCCAGCCCTGGTGCTTAGAAATCCAACAATTTGTAGCACATTCTATCAAAGAGGCAAACATTTGCGCGGCGTGAATCAACGACGGCCCATAAGGTGTCCTACTACCGACTTGTGATTACTCATTGGAAAATTTGGTCATGTTCCGGCTCAATAGCAAAACGCAAAACTAACTTAATTTCTAGTTCGAGCATGTGGGAAATTCCATCACGATGGTCCATTGTGTTTCGTTGACCACCCTCGTGACCACCGCGCGATTTTGTTCGCGCATCGGTGTCAACCGTGCAAAGGGTACGTGAACGAACCGCACGACATCGATGGGTGATTTCGCAACACCTTCCCTTTGGAGGGAAGACGGTGTGTCCGCTGTTTGCAATACCTAATCGCCGATGTGTTTGCCTGGTAAGTAGTTCAGGCGCAAGGCAAGGCTATATGATTAAAGCGCAAGGGGAAATCAAACCACCAAGGCCTGGACCGGAGCCCAATTCAGTCGCACCACGCACGTTCCTCCCAGTAGACAACGCATCTCCACGCGTCGCGAGCGTTGTTTCTTCCCTAAGCTTCAACCGGTGACTTTAGGACTGGTAGGGAAACGGAAAGGAAACTCATCGCGCGGTAGGGCCGCTCCCGAGAACACGTGTTCCAAGCGTCGCGTAACGACTGACGATTGTCTTACTTCCGTTCCGTTTTTTTTTTTCGCTTTCCGCACGGTTTGTGGCACGCATTGGGGTAAGCGTACCTTTGTTCATGAAGCACCTTCGTGTGTGCGTGCTTTTTTTTAAATTCTCCTCCCCATCCCATTTACATACGCGGATAAGAAATGCAGATCGAACCCCCGTGCAGCGCATAACAACGACGTCGACAACCAATAACACCGGTTTGGCCGGTATCGCGAGGTTCGATTGTAAGACCGCGTTTTTTCCCACGAACCAAAAACGGGTGAACCTTTTTTTCTTCCCCCCCCCCCTTCCCCTCTCCTCTCTTACGCTTCCGAAACATTTCCTCTTCGAAACGGCTGGCGCAAGAGAGGTTTTAATTATCCAACTCCACCAAGTTCCAGTTCAAGGGTGTTGGAGGACCTGGGAAATGGGGGTCCCGCACGAGGAAGGAGGGCAGCATGGGGCATGGGTGTTTTAAAATGATAAAATTTTAATTAATTCTATTCCCCTTTCCGAATCGATCATTTCGGTGCGGATCGCCCGAGCCTCGCTCTCCGTCGCTCCAAAAACGCTTCGGCAAGCGGACAGAACTTGAACTTTTCATTTTATTTTATTGGTTTTACGGAGCCACCGGTTGCCGGGAGCGGAAGGAAGTAGCACGGACGGGCGGCATTGGCTTGCGTAAGGGCGAAGGAAAAATTCAAATTCAGTAAACGACATCGAAGCTTCGAAGCCAGAGGACGCCGCCGCCGCCCGATAATTGTGCCCGACTGGACCATTCGACGATAAAACGATTAATGAAGATTTCTCATTAAATTAAAAGCAGTATGCGCATGTGTGTGTGTGTGAGAGTGTTTTTTTTCTTGCTCCCTTTGAGCGGCGAGCAGCCATTAATCGAGAAGGGCAAAGAAAATCCCAAACAAATTACGTTTCCGTTAATTAAAGTTGTTTCCATGTTTCACTCTGTTTGACCCTCTCCCTTCTACCTCTCTCTCTCTCTCTCTCCCTCTCGCTCTCATCATCTGGATTGCCCCTGCTGTCGCTCAAGCTCATTGCCATTCTCCCAATTATGATCGCTACATCGCAAAACATCGCATTTAAATCCCAAACAGGATTTTCCTCCCCAAGCCAAAGCCAACCAATTGCCAATGGATGGGTTCGTGTGTGTGTGTGTGTGCGTGTTTTCGCTTTTATTGCTCGGTTTGTTGAACAAATTAAAAAAAAAAAACAAAACAAAATAAAACAACGCATAACAAACGAAACATGTCGCGGTCGGACGAAAGATGCCCATCCGATGAATGTCGCCCCGAAAAAGGTTTCGGCGGCCGCGCCGATAGTGGAATCCGATTTGTGGGTTTATCGGTATTAAAGTTTTTAATTAAAATATATATGTTTCAGCCCTCTCTCCCCCCCCTCTCGTATGGAGGAGCCGAGGAGGACCGCGCTCGCTTTTGCCCACCGGAGCCCACGTCCACTTTTCCAAATCATGGCGCCAGCGATAAATTAGTTCGCGACAGATGGCGTTTACGACAAACGACGGCCACGACGACGAATAATAAATGAATGATTCCGGAGAGGGGCTTTGGGCAGGGGGCAGCTCGCGGTCGGCTGGTTGAGGTGGCTCATTTCATCTCCTCGCCATCCCGTCCGCTTCCGTCTGCCGTTAGGCTCCACTTCTCGGTCCAGAGGGCCCAGGGCAGGTGAAACGGCGTTACGTTCGCGCTCGAGAGTCGAAGTCGTCTCTCGAAGTGGTTCGGCTAATGACAGTGCTTCTACTAGACTTGGCGCGATCGTTGTGGAATGTGTGGCAGCAGACTCACGCACCCCATCGTGGTCACTTCGTCGCGCCAGGGGGGAATCTGTTGGCTGGCGGAATTCCACGCCATCGAGCCTCTCATCGCACAACGGGTTTTGCCACAATCCCTTTCCCTCATAAGTTGATAATAATCGCCTCGAGAGTGCGATGAAACATAAGGACTCTCCAAAGGAATAAGTACACCTCTCGATGTATGGGCAATATCTTTGCTGGAAAACCGCGTTTCAAGAGATTAAATGGCGAATATTTTAATCCTTGGGTTCCGAGTTCCGAGAGTACTACTGGGAGAACCAAAACTGTTGTTCGTTTTACTCCGCCCTTTTTCTTCGTCCCTCGCAAGCGATTCCCACCATCAGATATCTTGACCAGACGGACTTTCTCAAGAACCAAAGTAGATCGGAGTAGAATTTAATCAACATTCAAACTGTTCGTGCCTTTTGAACTATTATCCCTATCCTATGTTTGGGTCGCACTATAGACGTGGATAAAAAAAAACCTACAAACCATTCCTCTTCCAACCTCCCCCTGCTGCCCTTCGCCAAAAGCTCGCACGGGCACCAATCCAAATGCATGTCACGAACGCGACGTTATAAATGACTATCACTGTCGATAACACCGGAGATCGAGTGGCCGGCTATGTTTGTGCAGCTGCAGCTCGTCCTTTTTCCTCCTTCCGTTCCGTCTCGCTCTCCCTCACGCAAAAAGGGGCCTTACAAAATCCGAAGACGGTTGGCGCCAATGTTGCAAAAGTCACCAAATATTTGCGGAATGCCACCGAGTGCCGATGGGCTCCTCTTTCTCACTCCATCTCGCTCAGGGAGGGGGATGGAGGGGGGTTCGCTGGTTCCGTTGGATCCTACTTTGTGTGTGGCTTGTACGCCAGCGAGACCTCACTCCGGCGGATGACCATCGGATGACCTTTTCTCCACTCTGCCAGCATTCAGTTTACCTCCGTGACGATATTGATGGGAGAGTGGGGAGAGGAGCAAGAGGAGTAGGCCGCAAGCATGAGCCAACCCCCTAAGGCGCCCAAAGAGCGGAGAGATGGGTGGGCCACTGCCGTGGACAAGTTTCCTGAGTGATAAATTCTCCACGACAGTGTACCGCTACTTTGCCGTCGCTCGACATCTTCGTGGTGCGGACCCGGGTCAGTGGATGAAAGCTTTTATCGCCCATTGAGCAACGAGCCCCGCCAAGACCTCCAGACCACCCCCCCCCCCCCTCCTCCCAGCTCCAAAGGCACGCTGGCAGCATCAACATAGCGTGCCATATTCAGTCGCTGGCGAACGGCCACTTTATCAACCCCGGCGGCATGGTCGCGTGATTGGGCCATAAAAATTCTTTCACCCCGCGTTTTTTGCATGACCAAATCCCGTTTGTCTCACGCTCTCCGCTCCAATCCCCCCCCCCCCCCCCACCCGGTCGCGGTCGTCTCAGCTATTTGTTGTATAGCGTTTCTTCCTTCTCTCGCTCGCTATTTTAAGCCACGTTCCGACACCGTTCGCATGGTATGTCGTATTTGCGCAATGGATTTGCCCTTTTGCCACACAAACGTGAGCACGAACGGGGGCAGGCGTCGAGCCCCCCCCCCCCCTCCCCTGGTCCACCGGTTGCGTTTGTTTGTGTACGTTACGAAACGATCGGCGTTAGGAATGCGATGGTCAAGAATTCGCCAGCGATTCGATTCGACTGCCGTTTGCCAATCGTCAGTCCTCCTGCTCATTCCGTTTGCACTGGGCAAATGCAAATGCGCACATTCCTGGAGCTGTTTAGTACCCGAGGGCAGGCAGTCGGCTATTATCGGAAGAACCTGTGGGCCAAGCCTAAGAAATTCCGCTCGATGGCGTCCTCTTATCGTCCAAGAATGCGTTGATAACGTGTGTGCGTTGGCTTTGGAGGCGCTCGATTCCTCTGGCGTGGAGAGAGCCCGATTGTGAGTTGACCATGACGCCCTCGTTCGGCAAATGCATCCTTCTGTTGCATCACAGCGTACGTTCGTTTGAGGTCATTCAACGCACTTTATCGTTTATCTTTATGGCGTTGTGACAACGGCGCCGTGTCCGTCGAAGTGTCGACCACCCAACGGTGTTTGTGACATATTTATCTCCTAGCATCTTCGCACCCTCCGCATTTACACCCCCCGAAAACAACCCCACCCATCGAGCCTTGGAGGAGTGTGTGCATTAAACGAGCGATTTATGAGCCAAGGGCGCACTCCTGCAGGGCACTTACTCACCCTGGTTAACGGTGGCCTGGTGATTGGCGACTGCTGCTGGCTTCGGTTTAGGGGAAGGCACAACACTTACGATAATGCACACACACACACACACACCGCACGATACGGCGGCCGTATGTGTTCCAAGGGCTTTTACCGGGGCCATCGCCATCAGCTGCCCTGCCCTGCGACGAACGTAAACTGCGGTGGAATGGAATCGTATAACACACACACACACAGAGGCACACACACACAAGTGTTGGCAGCGGGAAAGCGCGAACCGAAACCAGAAATGTGAGCGACCGGAAAGGTATGCTCCTCCGGAGACCCCGAACGAAGAAGAAGATGATGATGATGATGATGATGACAACGCTGACAACGGGGGGAAAGGGGGGGGGGGGAAATCCACGAAGAGAAGGCTGGAGAATGTAGCCGTTTCGTCGTCATCGGCGTTCAGGTTCCATGCCGCATTCCACGGCGACGTCCTTAGCAAAAGGTTCGCTCGCGGGGTCTTTGCGCCATCAAGGTACGGAACGCCACCCGTCCCTCTCGCTCACACTGTTTCATTCCCCCCCCCCCCCGCCCTCCGTGTCCTCTTGCCATCGGTCTTGAAGCCGCAAAGTCGTTGGCTTTCGATTTTTATCGCTATCATTTCCTATTTCCGTGGAATGTGCGCTGACCGTCGCCGTGCGGCATCCGATCGATGACATCGGCGTTGGCCACTCCGCGTGTTAGTGTGTGTGCGATTAAACATGATGATGAGCCCGCACCACCGCGGGACACCGCACGGGGGGCGCCCATCATGTTCCTCTCGCTGAATGGGCGCGGAACCGGAATTCCGAAAACTTTTCCAAACGTGTCCACGATGCTCCACGGCGCACCGTCGCCCACTTTCCGGTCTTTCCGGCCGGAGGTTTTATTGCGCACAGAAACCGCGTGGTGGTTACAATCGCAAAAAAAGGGGATGCTCCACCGAAGCGCGGAAGTGTGTGCGTTTTTTTTCCCTTCTTCCCAACCTGGTTATTGACAAACGCTTGCTTACACCATTGAAATGAAAGTCTATGAATCGCTGTGGTTGTCAGCATATGGGGCAGCAGGGTTGCCATTTCTCCATGCCATGGAAAAAGCAAAAGCAAGCTCCCACTCCGGGCGTTTACATCGTTATCTTGAGGATACAAGCTTGGTAACCATCAAACGACCGAAGCGCCCTCGTAAAAAACAACGGCACACGCGGTGTCGGAAAACAGGAAATGAAATCGGCCGCCGCCAGAAACTATCGCACCCCTATCGGCCACGGGTTTCTTTGCTCGGTGCGCGTTTGTCGTCGGTGTCTTCCTAGCCCTGCCACCCTTGCACGATCATAAACACCCTCGGCCGTTTAGATAAGCAAAGTTATGTTACCAGCAATTATCGATGGGTGGCTTGGCTAGCTAAACCAAGGAGCTAAAGAAAGGAGTGAATGGGGAAAGCCGGGCAGCAGCCGTGAGAATGAAGGAGAGGAGCAAGATGGGAACACACACGACAGTGTATTTAGGTTATCGCAGCCAAATCTTTCGAGGATTGCACGGCGAAGGGAATTCAGGTGACATTCATCCAACTGTTTCCTGTGGCAAGATCTTTGAGTTCCTAAGGATTGAGATCCACGAAAAAATTTAACCGTTTATCGTCTCCGCCATCCGCGATTCAAGCTGATTGGATTACAAAATCGATGGGTATTAAATGGATGTGCAAACAAAACGGATCCTTCTCCCGGTGACGATCTTGACTGACTTCCTCTTCCTTGAACGCTGGCGGTGAGATGATCAAACACAATCCTCCATAACCACCGGTTCCGTCATAAAAATCTCTATCACGATCACGTGGTCAGCATATCGTTCGCCGCCTCAATTCCTCGCATTCCTCACCCGCCAGTGATCACTGCTGGGGAACGCCGTGGCGCTTTAATGCCGATGTCACGTCAAGAAAATTCTCACGCCTCGGTACCCTGCAGTCCTCCACCTTTCCATTGGGGCTTTCCAAAAACACGAATCTCGCTGCCCTTTTCACCGCGAACGAAAAAAACCGGAGCCGCCGGCGCACGATCGCGATCGCAACCGAGCGACTTTCTCACGCATCGCACGCGGTTCCATTTCTTCTGCCTTGCCTCGTCTCGCTTTGCCTCGCTGCCGCTAATTATGTTTGGCGAACATCGTGGCAAAACATGCATAAATTAATTAATTAACTCGTTGGCCCCATCGTCATCTATCGTCCGGCGAATGTTGCTGCGAATGGGAAGCGGTTCCTTTCCGTCTCTTTCCAGCCAGGGCCTCGGGATCCCGATGACAAACGATTGGGCTGATCGAAGGAAAGCTTGCTCGTGAGCCCGCGGAGTGTGGCATGGAATGTAGGAAGGAAGGAAAAAAAAGTGTACTATTGGCCGCAATCACAATCGTCTCGTGATGGTGGAGTTGTTTCAATTTCTTTTCTAAAAATTCATCTCGCTGCAATCTTCGTTTCTCTGTAGTGGAAAAAAAAAAATATGGACCACTCCACCGGGACGTGTGTGCCTCCATTTTCTCACCATAACCTAACCCCAGTCCAAAACCCAGTGGAGTCCAGCCGGGGACGACCGGGTTTCCCAGCCCGCGTCCGGAAACTTCCGTCCTTGCGCCGTTCGTTGGCACGTAATCAATTTCACGACTGCACGATTGAGGGCCATCAATTAATCATCGCACGCACGCAAAAACTTCGACCACGACGACGACGTCGACGACGTGATGCTCGCGTTCCTCGCTCTTGCCAACGCCAAAGTCTCCGAGGCGAGCTGTGTCCATCCGTGCTGGCGAACAGCGGGGGAAGGAAAGAAAGGAAAAAAGAGGCCGGATGATTTACGACAGAAAAACGCCAACCCATTCCCCGTGTGTCCGACGATGACGGTTGTCATTTCTTGCTCCTCTCTTCAATGTTTTTTTTTTTGTGTCATTCCTTTTTGTAAGAGAAGATGGAGCTTTCAAGAATGGCACGATCGAGTGCTGTTCCATGCCGTAAACCGAAATCCACTTGCCGTTCCAAGGCTGAACGTTTCGTCTGGTGCGGAATCAATTCCAGCCAGCATATGATGGAATGTCAATCCGCGCACGCCAACGCCTTCGGTGTCTTCCAGTCTGTCCGCTCATTACCGAGGCATTAAATTCCTCCGGCCGAACGCGAAGCCCACTCGCATTTCGCAACCGCCGGAGCAGGTTTGGCAGGACGCCTCCGCACCGGGGCCTTTCTTCCAAAAATGGCCAAAAGACGGGTGAAGGCTTCGGGCCCTGGTGCTGCTGCGCGCCTTTTGGTGATGAAATGTTGACCATGGACGCTTGAAACAAACGCACCTTAATGAGCGTTAATTGCCGATGCGCTGCCGATGCTTCGTCGCTTGCGCGTGGGTTGAACCCGATCCCGGAATGGGTGGCGTGTGGGCGGCCGCGTGTGTGTGTGTGTGGTAGGATTTATGTTGCATTAAAACAAAATCTTCTCCCGTACGGTCCGCTGGACTCCATCAACGCCGGATTATTCAAATGGAATGTTTAGCTGCGTGCCGTGCGGCTCCGGTTCGGGATTAGGCTTGCTTGCTAATACAGTAAGGTGCCCGAGCACCCAGGCTTAAACAGCGCCGTCCCGTTTAATTCCTGTTCAAAGGAGGATGACCCTACCCGCTGAAGAAGGCCGAGGGGGGGAGGAGACAGAAAGCACCACCAGGGAGAAAAGATTAACTTATTTTAAAGGCGAAAAACAACCAACGACGATTTGTGTTTCTCCGAGGCGCGGGTGCGCGGGCGTCCGATGGAATTTCGTATTAAATCATGCACGCCGCTGTCTACTCCTTGCTGCCATCATCTTCCAACCGCCCACTTGCCGGAGGCCGCGCGTTCGGCCCAGCTAAGCAACACATCTTCCGAAAGAATTTCACAACCGCGTGTCGTGCCGGGGTCTTTCTCGGTCAGTGGCTTTTTTTTGGCTGGTTTTTGGTGTAGTTTTGAGGTTAAATATTTATGGCTGGAATCTCGCAGGTTGCCTGCTCCTTGAGGCACACGAGTCTTTTTCGCTCCAACGCTTGGCTATGCTACCTTTAATGAACACAAATTGGTTTGTTTTTGCGATTCTCTGTTAAGTTCAGCACAAAAAAAAATCCCTAGAACGCAGAACGAGGAAAATTATGCTATTTTAATTAGAAATGCTAATCGCACAATTTACGACCGCAGGCGAGCTGGGAAGTCTTCATTTGCTCCCCGCGTCCGGTTTTTGTAGTGACTCCTTCACGCTCCGGTTACTTCGGGTTTGTTGTGTGCGGTTTTTTTTTTTGTGGGTTGAGTGTGGGTTAACAATAATAACTTTTGATGAGCCAATAAATGAGCCAATTTGTGAACTTGTCCGTCAGGTGTCGTTTGAATAATTTGAACATTGTCAAGTCAGGCCAGGACCGCTTCGTTCTACCATGAGCCTGAACCAGGGAGCAAAGAAAGCACAATTCCGGTGTCATCAACCTTGGAAGGTGGAAAAGAGGGATTTTCTAATTAGCTGTACGCCTAAGCTGTGCTTGTGGAACCTCTAAAACGCGTGCGCTCGTGTTGCTTCTACAATTCCTAAGAAAATCCGACCGCCTAGGGCTACTGGACCAGGAGATCATCTGTCGGAAATCATCATCCGATCGGTGGAATAGATTCAAATCGACCTTAACGATGCGCAGGGACGCTCAACGAAAGTTTCCGCGCGCGAATGGCAGAAACTCCCCAGCTAATTGGTTCGGGACCGTGACAGTCCGACGTGTGTCCGACAGTCGACTTGCAGTTGTGTGCAGTGCACTTGCGCTTGGCCGTCCCGATGCACTCGGGTGCTCTTCCTTCCCCCACTCCACCATTCACCGATGTAATTAAGCTTTAACCTGGTTGCGCGGTGCGGTGCGCAATCTCCGGCCGGTTTGAACATCTATTGAGACGTTAGCAAAAGCTGTCATAAAAGTGGTCAAATTACCCCCCCGACCTACGAGCAGAAGCAGCAACAGCAGCAGCAGAAGCCGGACCCGGTGTGAAGTAGTATTGCCCGAGCGTTCAGCGGAATTAATTGGAATTATCACTTGGCATTGCGATGCCCCTTGATCGCGCCCTTCCCATTGCCGGCCCCCATTGGCATTCGGTGCTGTTGTCATCAATTTCCGATTGATTGCTCACCATTAACATCCTAATTGATCCCATTCGAGCCGGAATTGGAGCGTCCTAGTAGAGCAAGCGTTCGACGACGACGCGGCTTTTTTCAAGAGCGCCAGGGAGTGCCTTTCGCTTCAGCATTCAATCCTCCGCGCACTTGAGGCTTATCGTGTGTATTCACCCGGCTCTTAGGCTTCTCCACCGAGCGCTAATGAATTTAAAGCATTAATTAAAGAAAAAAGTAAATCTCCTTCTTCGAAGTGCTGGTGGAATTGAAGTGGATTGATTGCGAGTAAGAATATTAAAAAGGGGTACTGTTATGTAAATGCCAAGCAGCTGCCCATAACTTCCTACCTTTCCCGGGCCTCGGGGAGGATTTTCTGTATGATCCACGGCAAGCAAGACAAACACACACACACAAAAAACGAAAGGGAACCTAACCAAAACATTCCGACTCGACGCGCATGCAGAAGCCACATTCCATTCCGACCCGTATACGGTCGCACTTTATTATTGTGCAGTCTCGTAAATTCACCAACAGGGGATGCCGTTTGTGGCAAGGTATTTCCTTTCACGCCTTTTATTTCACCCTCCATCTTTTTCGCGCGCGCTCACCCCGTTCCAAGTTTGCTGTTCTTTCGCTTCTTCGGCACTAGAGTAATTATAGACCACCCCCACCCCAACCGGTGAGCCTGAGATGATGATCTTGCCGGTTTTAATCGTCGCAATAAGAAACGCATCTCGCGGCTGGTACTGCTCGCCCACCCACCCACGCACACACACACACATGGACAGGGAGGTTGGACGATTAAATGCGCACCGCGCGTGAGAAAGGCGCAAATGCTTCGCATTCCGGGGGGGTGGAGGCGAAAAATATTTTAATGATTCCACCGCGCGTAACGTAGTGTGTTCCACTTGTTTCCACCCTTCCCCTTTTCATTCGTCTCCCCACAACCCCCGAAGCGCACCGAAATTCGTACCTCTTCGGGGTGAATTAGAAGCAGGCCCAAAGCCCAGACACACCGACACGTTGCCGTTTGCGTAGCGTTCGTTGCGCAAAGGTGCAATGTTTACGCAACCGCCATGCCGCCGCCTAGTGGAGGGGGGGGGGGGGAGGAGGAGTGGGGGAGTGCACCCTTCTTCGCACCACCAGCGCCTTTCGGTGGAAGCATCCTCCGGTTGTGGCAGAATCGTTACAAAGTTGTTACGAAGTGTGGAATCCGTTTTCGCCCGCGCTTGGTGTGTGTTCGGTTTCGGTTTCGCTGAGGCCAACACCTGTTTTTCCAGGGGTGGGGAGGGGGGTCGGTTTGGATGTAAGGCCAATTGCGCATTTCTTCAGTGCGCCGGTGATCTGTTCGCACTTTGCGATCTTTTTGTTATGGATGGGCTGTGAAATTCCTGGCAACAGGGGTGTATTTGGTTTCACTGGCAGAAAAGTCGGCCCCGTTGCTCACATTTCGAATGTGCGAATTCTGGGCAGATGATTTTATTTCCTTCTTTGGTCTCTACAAAATCGCGATCCCATAATGTGTTTGAAATTGTCAAGTTCCTCCTCAAAATTCCTTTCGGTTGATCGAGTTTGATATCAGGGAAATATGTTTCCGTGCCCTATGTGCCTCGTGGTTTTTTATCTTGTCCTAAAAAAGGTCCGAGAAGTTGTCGGAAAATCACTTTTGATAGCCGCTCGTTCGCGGACCCCTATTCGCGGAGCCACGCAGCTCCTTGGGGGGGAGAAATTCGAAAGTATTCTCTGGAGCACACCGCGTGCGTGGCTCCTCCTCATCGCAGGCTCGTGGTTCGGTAGCCGGACACCTCTTCAGGCACTTGCTGCCGTGCCTTCTGCCCGCACGGCGAAACGCGGCGTGTCTCCAGCGGTTATGCTTCTATCGAGCCCAGACAATCAACCGTTACCGGTAGCACCATTAATCATTGGGCAGATTAAGATAAAAAGTATTTAGAAAAGCAGGCAGGGCCCGTCCTGCTGCGGCTGCCGGTGCTACGCGCTTCGGCAGGAAGGAAAAGAGAAGAAAAAAACGGTCCAACACAATCTGCTTCTCGTCTCGGCGATCGTCGGGAGGCGTCGTCACTCGGCGCGTCGTCTGGTACGTGGCGATACCTAATGGCTTAGACGGGCGAAAGGTGCGCTCCTTTCACTGGAATCTGCTCCTGCTTGGCATCCTCCGCGGCGGCGAGGAAGGAGCAAAGGAAAACCGCACGCACTCCGGTGGGGCGGAAAAAGGGTGACGAATTTAATCAGTTCCACCGCGCGCAGGTTACAGCTACACCCTAGTCTTTTCACCAGGGCTCCAGCACGCCCGGTCACCCCCTCCGCGTGCCCTCCGGCTTGGGCCATCGCAATCAGCATCTCAACCGAAGCGTCGTCAGTGCTGATCGGTGGAGAAATGGAACGAAAAAGGGAAGGAAAAAAGAACACTTGAGCGAGCTCGCGGGCAAGAGGTGGAAAATCCTCATCCAACGGATCAAATGTGTTTGGAGATTAATTTGATTTGAATCCATCGATAGGAACCCATCGGCTCGGAGATGCCGACAGCCAGCAAGTCGCTCGAGGCGTGTCAGCAAGCTGCTGCTGCTGGCGTAAGCCGACGGCTGGAACAACCTGAATCGTTTGCTACCGATCGTGGAATTGCTTCTGGTCTTTTTTTTGCGTATTTTTTTTTAAATACCGTACCCATTTTTCGATGTCAGCTACCGGAGTTTACGCCAACATTTCCACTTCAAGCCGCGGAGGAAGCCATTTAGAGGAGGGTTTTTTTTTTTCTTGCCGACCAAAAACAAACAAACGCAAGGATGTGCGTCTCAGCGCGGGGGACGTTTGTGTGGTAGAGGTGGTAGAGAAGAAACACACGCAGCATCATTTAAGACTGCCCTTTGCTTGCAATAACTCGAGGCAATCATTAAGCATCGAGCATAAAACAAACGAAAAAAATGGCGCAAGATTAGAAAGTGAAAAGAACGATTTTTAATTCCGTAATGAAGTCAATGAAGCACAATGAGCATCAAGCGAATGCATCGGTGAACTGTGACAAACCATCGGGCCACTTTCTCATTTTCCCCATCATGGACCAAACACACACACACACAAAAACCACCACGTGTGTGGTGTAATAGAGCGAAAACCGTACCCGGGCGGAAATTCACTTTCTGCCACACCAAATAAGCGACCGAACTGCACGCCCGCAAAATGGCAACCGGAACATGCCGGGGACAGTTGTAAATAACAGTGTTTTACTCGTCGTGTGTGTTTTTTTTTCTTTACGTGCAAGCCCGTGCAGTAACAAGACGCAACCGCATAGCGAGAAAAAGAAAGTGCCGCGGGAAGGAGAAGAGGAAAGGGCAGCAGCAGCAGCAGCTAACCAACAATCAAACAAACAATTCAACAACATGTTCCCTCAACGTTCATGGACTTCGCTTCGGGTTGGATGGAGTGCGCGAGCGAGGGAGCGAAAGAGCTTTGCAGCTGGAGCAACGGAATGACAATACCGCCTGCTTCCGCCCACCACATTATCCATTAGCATGAGGAAAACACATGGACGTTTCGTGAAAAGGCTTCCCTTCCATCATCATCATGAACATCGTACGAGCCTTCCCCCTCCCCGGGACGGAAACTGTGTTTACTGCGCATGCAATTGCATTCGGCGTGGTGTCGTGGTGCATCGTCGTGACGCTTTGGATTTCGCTCTTCCCGGGGGGGTGGGGGGGGGGGGGGAAGACCGGTTATGGGCTGAAGACGGCGCAAGTAACATGCGACCGGGGGCGGGGAAGGCAGGGCAAGAAAATATTATTAACATACTCAAGTTCATTACCATCGGCATTGTGGCTAGAACGGGGCTTTGTTTGCATGCGGCGGGGAAGGGCGGGCGAAGAAGAAAGTGAAGCACGGTGGAAAAACAAACCCGGCTAACAGGAAGACCCGGGAAGAACCTTTACCACCACCTCCCGCACTGCGACTACGAAGGAACGCGGCTGGTTTGTGGAACCAGCGAGGTCAGGAATAGAATCTACGCCTCAACCACGTGAGCTGCTCGTCGAGGAAAGCATTCGAGGCTTCTGAAGCGGCCTCGAAGGCATCAGAGTTAATGCATCTTTTCTCTTGACCAACTCCGAATTCTGTGCTTCCTTGTAAATGCATAGTAAATCTAGTTTCCTCCATCAGCGAGCCCCGATCAATTCTAGCAGTTCAATCTTCTCTTACCCGTGCGATTGTATTTGATCCCATGCTGTTCTCACTGTTTTTTAAGACCAGCGCGTGGTGCAAGAATTAGAGCTGCTCCTTATTTCACTCCCCGGCATTCGTCACGATCAGCCGCGACGACGACACCTCTCGCCGTCCCAGACAAAGACGCGCGGGACCACCGGTGATCGGACACACCAATCAAACGAAGCCAGAAAAGACAGTTCGTGACTCCGCGAGCGCATGGCTCCGTGCGGTGGAGCTTTAAACCGGGCCAGGCCAAGCCTCCCGGAGGCTCGAGTTACAGCGGTCTTCACGTACCTTATGGCGCTCCAGATCCGTCCGGGAGAGCCGCACCGGGGGTTGACGTGGCGTTGTCTGTGTGTTTTGCGAGCGAGCGAGCGGGGGGTGGGATCCCTTCACCGGATCTACTGTAGTTCGTTTCGATCGTGCGCATATAACAAAACAAGAAGTAACAAAAAAAGTGAACGTACGAATCCTTCGCGGCCGCCGAGTCTAAATTAGGGCTCCTAACGCCAACACCGAAGGCTACGCCGGGCAGCAAGTACCGAACGCAAAACGGGTCCCGCACTCATTCTCACTCCCGCGCTCTCTCGGGGTGTTGGTCTTGCGGTATATAGTCTATGTAGTCTATACTATAGAGTTCCACGGCGTCCATTATGGCTTCAGAATATTCATGAGCGCTTATTTTTCCCCCCCATTCTTTCGTTTCATGTGCCTGGCGCGCAGGTGAGTAACGGTTGAGATATGCATGCGGCTCGCTTATGCAACGGTCAAATGTAGCGGATTGGTTGCGAATAATTAATCACAGCCAACACACGCCTTCGCCTTGGACAGTTGGGACGAAAACAAAACGCAAACCTGCGGTGTTGAAAAAATGGTTATGATTTAAATGAATCAACAGCTTTTTTTTTAGTTGCAAAAAGTCCGGAGATGCTTTCAGTTGGTCCTCCATGTTCAGTTGAGCAGTAAATGGAATATTATCATCCTTCACCCAGGAGCTATACAGCGCAATGTCACATGAAACTCTACGCAAACATATTAATATTCCACGGTAATCCACTCGTGATCCCACAAGGTCCAAAACATATCGACTTGCGCAAAGAAAAGAAAAAACAAACAAACGCCTTACGAAGGAGTGGTCAACTTTAAAAAATATTCACGCTTCCACCGAACCAAACCCATGTTTTTTTTTTTAAATTCTCCAAGTGACTACCCAAGGTGCCCTAAGGTCCCAAGAAAAAAAAGAGGGGAGTGGGGGGAATGTGGCTCAGTTGGTTTGTTTTCTTCGCGTCGCTTGCCGATCGCTGCTCCGGCGAGCATAAACCGAGCGTAACGTGTTCCGAAACAATTCCCGATTCCTGCCCAGCCGGCGCTGACAGCAGCTTTCCGCGCAGCGCGGCAAAGTATGTTTAGTCGTTGGCCAAATTTCCCAAGCAGCGAGGTAAAAGATTGCCTAGGGACGGGGTTGTGTACCCTCACCCTCCCCTTTACCAGACGCGTCCGCGCGGTTCGTACTTCAAACAAACTCTATTTTGAGCACAAGACACGCCATGGCGGGTCAAACCAGCCTGAAAGCTGGACTCTGTGTCTGTGAGAGAATTGCTGCGGTTAGTTCAAAAGGCGGCCACAACGCACTACTCTTCCCGGGCCGCTAGGGACAAACGCGCCCCTTTTTACCCTGCGGGAAGAATGTGAACCGGGGAAGCCCGTCGGGAAGGGGCCGGGGATGTTGCGCGGCACTGGTGACACTGTTTAGCATATTTATCGTAGCACATTTGCGCGCGCCCTCCTCTCCTTGTTGTTTCTTTCGCTGTTTCGGAATTCTGAACACCGCACGAGACGGACGACCGCGAATTGTGTGTCGCCAAGTCTCTGGCGGGGAAACAAAAAACAGCAACAGCAACGGGGCAGCGAATTGGCACGCGGAAGGTGACGATGGTGAACGGAAGGAAAACCCTGACCGCGCACAGAAATAGCCCTCAATGGACGGGTGCGGCATCAGATGATGTGTGTAACCATTCCATCGATCGTTTCGTTACGGTTGACTGGCCCGCCGCTTCCCGTGCGGTTGCGGGTTTGCTCCGGATGCGCCGGGTGGTTCCGGTGGGACACAGGTGTCGTGGGACACCGGGGGAGGAACGGGGCCAGTTCGCAGTAGTAACCGCGCAGTTGATGGAAGGAAGGAGCGCTCTCGCCATGCGGGGAAGCGAGGAAGGGCTCGAGGGAGACGAACGGCGACAGCTCAACGAGCACCAACGAGTGCGGAAGAGCAAACAGGCAGCTGATGGCGGTGGCGGTGGCGCGGTGAGGTGCGCGGGAGCGAACGATCACGCTCTGGAATGCGGCTGGCCTTCAAATGGCGCGTTTTGTTTGGCCGCGGCTGTGCATTGCGCCCCGCCGATATGATCGCCACCACCCCGGGGTCTGTGTGTGTGTGTGTGTGTGTCGGTGTGCGGGCGCGTCAGTGTTCGTGGATGCGACCGGGCGGACGGCCCGGATGGATGGTCCGCCTTGAAGCCTTGAAGTGCGCAATAACGAAAACGAGGCGCACCGGCCCGAAAGTGTGATGGCGTGGCCTTTCGCGTGCGCGCTCGCAGTACCAAGGGATGGCGCGCCCAGGGAGGAAGTAAGCCAATGGAGGGGCTTCCCCCCCCCCCTGTTATTAACTGCTTGATTTGCGGCAAAACAACAACTTCGAGAGGGACGGGTAAAAGTTCGTCACTTACGACCCCGTTGAAGTCTTTCGTAGTACGTCCGGCCTCCCTTATCTACGTCCGGGAGGCAGGCAAAAAAAAAAGTACCACTTTTGCAGCATCTCCAGCAAAAAAAAAGAGAACCTATTTTGTTTCACCAACATTTTCAACATCGTTGGGTTTTTTTTTTGCCCAAAGAATTTGTGCTACATGCACAAAAACGAACACGACGCCTCCGGTATGTGAAGAAAAGTAGTTGAGCTTATCATGACTCGTATTTAAAGATCCTTCTCCTTCAAGTAATCTCTCCCTCCCTCTCTCTTTCTCTCTCTCTCTCTCTCTCTCTCTCTCACGCACACTCGCACAAACACACCCGCATATACACATGTGTACGTCCATTTATGGAGCCCCGATCAAGACCCGCATACCGGCAGCGACCTTTTCACATTCCTGCTTTCGTCCAATCTTCGAGAATGGAATGCATCGAACGACCATCGTATTACGATGGATGATAATGGTGATGATGATGATGATGATGATGATGACGATGATGCTACGTTTAATGTTGCATCTCCGTTCTGTAGGTCCGCTTCATGTGATGTCAGTTAATGTTTTGGTTTCGATCGAAGGTGAACCGTGCCTTGGCATTCTCGAGAAGGTGTTTTTTTGTTTTTGTTCCTCATTTAACGTTCTTTTGGTCAGAAAACATGCCCAACATGAGGTAACTGAGGACTCAAGCTAGTCCATCCACTTCCGGGATGGAATAAAATGAAGAGTAAATGCCTTAGTAACATTTTTAATAATGCTGGATCTTCTGTGTGTGTTTGTAAAATTGTGTAAGTAGCGTTATACTTTAAAATCATTCATCTACACAACAAAACACACGCACACACACACCCAAACACGAGCCAGTGGAATCCGCAACTTTCCGCTCAAGGCCATAAACAAACCGAACGGCGAACGAGAGAGGAAGGAAAACACTTCAGCTCAAAAACGCGAACTTCATTTAATGCTGCAGATGGTGCGCTGTGGCCGGGGTTTGGGTGCGTGCATGAAACATTCGCGCTGCGCGGAAGGGAGAGGGAGAGAAGAAGAAGCCAAATAAAAAAAAAACACACAGCCAAAGGTATGCGGTAGTGCCCGAGGCCATTTATTCGTTTGCCTTCGTCCGTCTCTCGATCGCGACCGTCGGTTTCTACCATTTTTCGGCCTCCAATCGCGCGGCAACAATCTATTCTCGATTCTACACCTGGGACTCCAACCATATATATTCTGCCCGAAGGAGTTGCTGGAACCTTTTCTTTTTTTTCAAGGGTTTATCTCCGCGCAGCTTCGTCTGCGTGAGGTTTTTTTTTTTTGTTCGACGGTTTTGTTCTTCGCTTGTGGTTGAGCTTATAACCACTTCACCATTCGACCATTTATCATCGAAGCAGCAGCGTGCGCCGCGTTCCAGCGCAACTCTCTCTCTCGTTCTCTGTTTCTTTCCCCGCTCACCGACGACCTTCCGTTTGCCCGCCGTTTCGAGAAGACTCGGCAGGCCCTCCTCCTCGGGAACGCTGGATGGGTTTAATATTCAAGGATTCCTTCGCCGCGAGAATAACGTTCCCTCCCTCGCTCACCCTAGGGAGCAGGCACGCAATGGAGCTGCTGCAGGTTTTGAGCCGTTTGTGCGTGTGTTGGTGGCTTTTTCGTATTGTTGTTGTATCGGATTATCATCTTGAACCTTCTGGTGTACGAGCTTAACCAAAATTACTGTCATCGATGGTTGGATTGAATTTCCAAACGGCTCCTAGCAGGATCCCTGGCAAGCCCGTACGACCTCCACCCCTATAATAATGCGACCGTGGAGTTAGACGTGAGGCTTAAATTTTCCCTGCGCTTGCCTCCCGCCGCTATCCCCCGCCCCCACCTGAAACCTGCACCTCCCGGGGGTACTATTTATCTTCCTATAACTATACGTGTTAAGGACGAACGACGTCCGTCATCTGCGCCGTCGCCCCCTACACTCCACTCCGCTCTGCTTCTGTCCACCTGTCCCAAAGTCGTCAAAACCACATTATTACAATCAGAGCCCTCGCTCGGCAGGTCTCCGCGCACATCGACGCCGTGCGTTGGTTTCTTTTCCAATTTTTTGGTTGTTGGTATTTCTGGCTCAAACCCAACCCGAAGGCTGAGGCGAGCGTGTCCAAGACCACGCCAGTCCGGGGCCCTTAAGTATACCCTAAAGCAGGGAACGCGACGGACGACGGAATTGGGTGGGGTCCTGCTTGAGTGCGGCGGGCAAGGGCGTGTTCCCTTTTGGATCCTCTTCAAACAAGAGAGGGTACACACCTGGCATCGTTTGAAAAGGGGTTTTTTTTTCTTATTTTCATTCTACCGTGTCTTTCGTGCTTCTTGTGCGTGGATTTTATTTTTTGGGATTTTTTGGTTCCCTTTTTCCCACTCCCCGAGCCAGAACATGCCAACAACGTCTGAATGTTTTGGAAAGCTGAGCCGAAACACTGCGGGTGAGAGGCGGAGAGGAACAAGTTTAAACACTTCGCGCGAAGAAGACAGAGAGAAGCGAGAGGGAGCGAGCAGGAGTAAGGGAGTTCGTTAAGACGCAGCAAGAAT
Source organism: Anopheles atroparvus (assembly GCA_914969975.1). NCBI lineage: Eukaryota > Metazoa > Arthropoda > Insecta > Diptera > Culicidae > Anopheles > Anopheles atroparvus. The sequence continues at coordinate 24,440,529 of CAJZCY010000003.1, read as the reverse complement.
TCAGACGATGGCAGCTTCTTGTTCGAAGCTCTCGTCGAACGTAAAGACGCAGCGCGGGCAGGAACTTGAACAATGACTGAGAAAATGAGCAGCGATGGTAAGCGAAGAACATTGTGATTTGAAAGAAAAGTTCGTTACATTCGGCATTGGCAAGATGCCAGCAAACGATCCTGCGCTGGCTGGACCGAAAGAACGAACGAAAGAAAGAACGAACGAGGGGAACGAAGGTGCCTGTGGGTATTTGTAAGATGATTGAAAATCAGTTTCGATTGATTTTGATTTATGAAAGCCACAACCGGGCACTTGCTTATCAGCGCGATCGTTCCGGAATGTTTTGCATGTTTTTGCTGCTCTCCTCCTGAACTGGGAGGAAACGCAAAGTCCAACGAAGCTTGGCGTGACCTTGCCCAGCGCCAACCAAGACGACCGTAATCGCGATCCGGACGATCTAACAACACGCGTGCTGCGGGGAAAGCGAAACAATTAATCTTCAGACTGCCTAAAGACAGGAACATTCCTTTTCGTTCGTGGCCGGAGCGGTACGTGGAACGCTAGACGTCGCTGATCACGTCGGGGGCCACAGTTAAATGGACCGTTCTATAAAAAGGCCACGGATCTCTCCCGGTTGGAAAATAAGCGTTTCATAAACTCCACATTTCGCTCCAAGGTTCACTAATGACGGTTTAATTTAGAGTACGAAAGAAGAAAAACAAAAAAGAAAACAAACATATTAAACCAAAATCACGATAGGTTTCTGCGGCTTCGTGCGTCATCCGCGGTTAGGAGAAATTTGAGCTTTGAGAAACTTACCTACTAGTTTGTTTTCCTTGTTTATTCTTTGATTTCACCAACGTTAGAGGAAGAATTCAGCAAAAAATCACCATCTCCCTCCCAGCGTGTTCCATCTCTGTACGGCGGCTTCGGTCGCCCACCTTTTCCTTCATCGATTTCCTTCTGCTGTGGGATTTCGAAAACAATACCAAAAAAATCTGCACACCGATCAAATGCCAACACCGGTGCGCGCTTTCTGCACAGTATCTCGTCTTGTCGAAACAGCTGAGAGTATTTTACATTTGAAGAGAATCCCCTCTCCTGCAGCTGGACACGTTGGTGTTGCATAAACGAGTCTACCGATGGAATTCCACTCAGTTCCCAAGGAAGAAAGTACATTACTCACAACCGCATGTGAAATCCCCAACCAAGCAAACACACGACCGCATTTGAGGCGCGGATTCTTTTGCCGATTGCGAGAAGTTTTCCCTCACTTTTTATCTAGTTTATTCCCCATACCCCCTTCGCTTGTGCATTGTCTGCCCGAGACAATACTATCGCGCCCGCGGCGGAAGCAAAAAATCCGCAATTCAATTTCGGTTAAATGCTATGGGTGCGATTACAACTCCTACGCGCATTGATGCACCTCTGCGGTGCAGAAGTGCATCTTACACCTATTCAAGACCTTCAGCCCACCCAGCTGAACGATCGCACTTGCGCAACGTATGCGAAGGGTAGTAAAAACAAACGCAATCCTCGATCACGGAGCACGGTTAAAGGAGGGTGGAATGTTGTTCCCTGCTTGTGATAAAGGGTCTACTGCTTCACTTCCCATTCTCCTCCTTTGGGGCAGAGTGCGATTTCGCCCAAACTGTTATATGTAGACGGTTTCAACCCCTGCTATCACAAACAGGTTACGGAGAACGAAAAATAGAACAATTAAATGTATGCAAACAATTTCCCCCTGGGTGTTTAGATTTCCATTCCATTGCATTGTGCTTCATTCATTTCGTTCTCGTATCGCAAGTGCATTTTTGCACGTACCACCGAGTGCTGATGCATTTTTCCACAAACGTGTTGCATTTGCCACTTCTGATAATAAGTTATTTGTTTTTGTTTTTCTTTTTTTACCCTCAGAACTATTTTGTGGATAAGCCGAAGAAGGCCACAAGTTAAACTTACGCTTAATGAATGAAATGTCTTGGGGTGACATTCTGCACCCGCATTCGATCTTGATCGCTTTGACGTTCTAGTTGCTCCATGAAAATCTAAAAAGATTACTTTAAGAAAGTTGCGTTGTTGATGTTGCTTCACTTCTAACTATCTTCTACTTAGGGAGACAATAGTACCTGTAAGTTCAGCATCAGCTACCAGACAAAAGGAGGAGTTCTTTTTTTTTTGTGAACCCCAGTAGCCGCATAAATTGGGGTCTGGCATCGTTAACATATTCGAAATAACAAGAAAAAAAAAACCTCCCCGTACACTTGCATCGACAGGCGGCGAAACGAATGGAGGCAGGACGGTTTGAAAAAAAAAAAATGTAGATAAAATAAAACAACCCCGAACACACGGCGCGCACGTGTAATTACATTTGGCTACTGGAATTTGAAAATTATATTGTCTGTCCCTGTTTTGTGTACGACTCCAAGACCGCGAGAGGGAAACCAGCCCTGCCCGATCCCTCCCGGGATGCTGCATGCTGCGGCGAACGGTGAATACGGAAGCTGCAAAGCGAGCCAACGATAAAGCGAGGAAGAAAAAAAAAAGCCAATTCCAATTCTTTTCGCCCATCGTCGTCGTCGTCGTCGTCGTCGGCGTCGTCCACCCCGTTGCGTGGCTATAATCACTCTCGCGGGGAAGATTACTTCGTAAAATACAATCAGATACACGCATACATTCTCGATGGCCGTCTCTTTCGGGCGCGCAGTCTCAGTCGCCTGCCCAGTGGTTTCCCTTTGCTCTCGCGACACGACACGTATAACAGGTTGTTATTAGCATTAAGTCAATCGGCCGACAGTCGTCTCCGATTCTTGCCGGTCTTTTTTTTTTCTTTCTTTCTTTTTACGTTCCCATCCGCCGCAGGTCGCCTACTGCTTCCCCCGGAATGATCACGCCGCAAGGGACAACCCTTGGGGCGGGGTGGCCACATGGCCACACGTTTCATCGTCGTCGACATGTTCGGGAGCTACCGAACTACACGTTGGCGTACGCGGTCCCACTTCGTCCACTGCTGCCCTCCGTTATCTGCATCGCTTTGATTCTTACGAACCTTTTTCCGCGGAAGAAGAAGAAGCAGAAGAATGGGTTGCTCGGTGTGGCTCGGTGGGACGGATCGCCCCTTGCTCAAGATGGCGCGAATGCGCGAAGAACGTTGAACGTTCTGGTGCTTGTCTGACCACACCCGGCCGCCACAGTGCAACCCTCTTCGCCCCCTGACGCTCGCGTCTTCAAGCCAGTTCCTGGCACGGAGCGGCAGGCCAGGGGATTGCACATAACCGACACGAAAATTCGGCACGCCCAACTCGGCGTCTCTGCGTCGTTGTCTCTGCTGTTCTGTTCTGTTCCCTGCCTCCACCTTGGAAATGGGCATTCGTTTTTGTACGCTGTGTGGTGTGCTTCATTTGGTCGCTTCTAAGAGCTCCGTGTGCGAGTGAGTTGGCGAGTTCTGGAACCATCGCCACCATTCCCGAGCAAGGCAGCAACGATCGCGATACTCGCGTTTTCGTCCACACTTTCGTTTGCCCTGCCATGCCCGGTAGAGCCGACGCTGCTTCTGGCAGCATTACACCAAAAAAAAAATGGCGCGAAGACGCTTGCAAAAAGCGCCAAAATGGGGCATCTCTGAAATCTCGAAAATAGGGATCCTGTAAAATTACGTCTATCATCAAATGACTAATGCTTGAACCTTCATGAATAATCGGGATTCAATAATATGGTATCGATTTAATTCCTCTTTATACGATTCATTCGCGGTGGAACACCTCCTTAGGCTTGCCCATAGTCTATAGTCCTCTACCGACTCCGTTACGCTTTGCAACTTTCTTCTCGGTCAAAGCAACGGGTGTACAGTTGGGATGCTGCCCCGGGATAAGTTTCCCCCGAGGCAGCTTGGGAGACGAGGATGTCCAATAGAAGGCTTCCACTGGGAGCAACCTCTGTGATTGCGGGATCAGCGCAAGACAGGAAGCCGCATACGATCGCCTCTTCCATCATCGAGCACATTTTCTTTTCCTTCACGCGACGTAAATATCCCGTATTACGCAGTGCAACGCAAGGGCCGGGGTGAGGAGTAAAGAAAGAAGGAAAACCCACACACATACACACACACACACAATTCATGCTGTCAAATTGGCCAGCCAAGGGACACGAAACTGCAGCCCTCGGAACCGACCGAAAACCGCCGGCCAGCAAACGAAAGACTTGCTCGATAGCTGAAGCGAGGAACTCGTTTGCCCGCGGCGTTGTATGGCGGCGCAAGGGACCGGGGACGAAATAACACACACACACACACACACAACATAACGAATACTGCCCCGCGCACGCCACGAGAGGGGCCGAATACATCGTACGGAATTATTTATTTTTATGGTGGGCCATATTTTTCCTCTCCCGATGCTGCTCGCGCTTGCGTTAGTTTTTGGCGCGAGCGCCGCTCCGGTGCAAACCGCCTGGTTCGGTTCAGTTCATGCATGCGCATTCACTCGGGGAATCCAACGCCCCGAATCTCGGCGGCAACGATGGGACCCGCATTCGTCGTCTGCCCCAAATGGCGGGAGTGCGATAGTCTCCGAGTTGGATGGCCTGGCCCCGGTTCGAAACGCGGTTCGCTTCGGTTGTGGCGGGGGGCTTGGGGCGACGGTACGCCGGGGGCCGTACTCCCCGGGACTTCTTCGATCAAAAGCCTCGCGGACTGCGCTGCGTGCCGGTTTGCTTCAAATTGCCGTCGCCATTCAATCGCGCCAGGGCCCGGTCAACCGATCACGAGGCTTTCTCGTCGTCATTTCGTCGCCTCTCGACGAACGGCGCTGTGTTGTTGTGGACCATTACTATACTTCTCGATCTCGCTGCAGCGTCGCGTCCACCCTGAAGCCGTTCGAAATCGCGCTCGCGAGACGCTGACGCAAAACCGAAACTCCAGCACGACGACGACGACGACGACGACGACGGGATGTCGGGAATAGAAAAACGAAGAAAAAAAAAACCCCTCCAAAGGAGTTGCCAGGCATCGCAGCGGCACGCGGCTCGTGGGACGCGCGGGGATGATGATGGTCGAAGAAAAAAGAGAAACGTCTGAACAAAACGGAACGAAACGGATCCACATTCCATCACCGGTTTTATAACCCGAAGGGATAAAATAAGTATATACATGATGATGATGATGATGGTGGTGGTGGTGGCGATGGCGTACCCGAGGGCAGGGTGAGGTTGTGTTTTGGGCCGCGCCACAAGAGGAGGAACACGTTAGGGATGCCCGGAATGATGATCGTAGTTTTCGGGCTCTCCGGGGGATGTGCATACAGCCGAGATAGCGTTGAAGTTGAAGTTTCGATCGCTTGAAAATGAGTTCGTGGCATAGGATAACGCAAGGAGCCACCGGAAGAGCAAGGGACGGGAAGGGTGGAAAAGGTAACAAAAAGCATTCCTCTTGGGCATCGTCTCGCTTTCCTCGCCCGAGACCGTCATCGCCCATCTGTTGTTCGCGGTCCGCGGACTCGGCATTGTCTCTCCGGCTGGGACTCCGTGAGCTTTCCCGAAATTTCATCCTCATTCCCGGCATTCATTCGACCACTGCGAAGCAGCTGCCGAAGCCGCCGAAGGCTTTCTATCGGGTTACAGCGCAACGAAAAATGGTTTTGCCGGTGGCTCCTGTTTTCAACGACAGCATCGTTTTGTCTGTTCTACGATGAAAGGATTTCCGTACCAAGGAGTCCGGAGCACTATTTCCCCGCTCGAGGTCGAAGTAAAACCGGAACACTCTTACGGAACGAAACGGCAGATCCACGCCAATTAAACTGTTTGCATGTTGGCAGAAGGGCTTCGATGAATGCGAGCCCGCAAGGAAAAGTTTCATTATTTGCACAAATCGCTCCCGAACAACCTTTTACCCTCAAATGGCTACACTCGAGCAAAGTCCATCGCGTTTGCATTTTTCAAAAAGCTCCAGCAGCCTCATGGGCTGGAAGCAACTGATGGTGGTGATGATGGCCAACAAGGACGCGTGGTGGTGCCCCGAGGTACAGCCCACAGGTTTTCGGACCTACGTTGATGAAGGTTGCTTTTTAATGACACCCCATTTTCCCGCCCCGAGACATGCGAGCGGGCAAATGCAGACAGCCGAGCAAAGGAAAATGATCGAAGCAACACATTGTTGCAACCAGCAAAACACTTTGTTGCCGTTCGAGTTGTGTTCAGAACGTTCGTGGAAGATTATTCAAACTTAAATGTCCATTATCGTGCCAGTGGAGGTAGTTCCGTTTTCCATTTCTAAACTTTAATTAAACGAAGCCATGTTTGACTTTTGTGTTCTAATTATGTGTTTTTTTTCTCTTTCTCTTCTTCCGTAGGAAATATTTCGTAAAGGTTACTGCAGATGGTAACGATGCAGCATGCGAGCTTTTTGCACCGTCAGCGCACCCTTAGAGGTTTGCGCACCACCTTCCCGACCTCTACCTCCGGGTACCAGATTTCTAGCTTTAAAGTAAGTATAAGTAAGGTAGACTGTGCTACAATATTTCTTTCTTAAAAATTAACAAATTTCAGAAAGACGCTGCTTTTGATTTTTTGACAAAAATATGGAAAACTCCAATGATTCTAGCGATTAGGCGCTGGTTAGACGGTAGACTTACCGGCAAGGAGGTAGAAGGATAATAAATTTACCATCATCCGTATTAGTCCGTGTTCAGATTGCCTGAGGAAATGCGACAAATGAGCTGCTGGAATTCGGTCGGAATGTTTACGACGGATAGAGCCAGCTGCTTCCAAAAAAGCAGCTCGTTTATTGGCGTCTTAAATCCCAAGGCCTCCGGTGACCTTCGCCGGGGTTGACTTAAAGTGCTCGGGTTTCGTTAAGCTACACGCACCTGCGCAGGCTTAATATCTTAAGATGCCTGTTGTTGACGTCGTTAAGGTGTGCTTGAGTGTTGTGTCTTCCAACACGTATTCCAGTGCTCGCAGTTTTTGGGGAGCCGATGAAATAAATCCGATTATGACCGTGAGTTCCTATGGCAGGAAGCATTTGTCTGTCGTTAGCTCGCAAATCGAAACTCGCGATCGATCCAACATTCCAATCAAATTAATACCTCCTGCTGACCTTCGCCGCGGAAGGCCGTCTTTGACCGGCGCCATCTTCAGCCAGTCGACTCGGATGCCGCTCTTAATTCGACCATCAAAACACACAAGAGGAAAAACAACTTGAACACTTGTTCTCGACCGACCTAGGACCGGTCCAAACCCGGAAGCCCGAGCGTCTGTGATTCCGATCCGTTCTTAGGGACGGTGGTCCGTCAATGACTTTTTCTCGGCACACAGTCCTCATCCCAAACGGGGAAGCAAAGGATCGTATTTATTTCGTCGATTGTTTAATGATAGCCCTCCGTCCCAGCAGCCGGTAACCGAGGACAGCGACGGAAATGTGGGACAAAACTAAACCTAATGCGGTCGAAACGAGCGAGGTCCACTTTTCCGCCCGTAAGGTTGACCCTCTGGGAAAGCGGCACTCCATTTCTAAGCACGACCCGCGCCCAAGCGGGTCAATTAGTGCCGGCCGGTGCGGCTTTTCTCCCTCCTCCCTGCTCTCGCCGATAATCGAATCAATTAAAATTCCATCTCGATGACCCCATTAAATCGCTATTGACCATCATAAATCACCCACCTACCGTTTAGCCGAAATTATATGCTGCCTGCGCTTCCCTTCGCTTGCGGTTGCGTTTTCGACCTCCGCGGCCTCGACCTGCGTGCGTGCGGAATGCGTATTCTTGCGTGTACGCTATGAGCCGCCACGCTGCTGGTGCCTTTCTCCTTTCGAGATCGACGAACACCAAGACGGACCATGACGGCGACGACACTAGGCTAACCACCGACTCGAACCATTTCACCCACAGGCAAACTGGCAGCGCTAGTTTAGTTTAGTTATTTCGATTTTATTTTTCATGCCGGAGTTAGTCCTAAGTCGCTCAATGCCATCGTTCTTTTTTTTTACTTGCTAGTTTTTCATCAATTTTTCACCCCGTTATTTATTTTTCCTCTCTCCGCCATTGCAGATTATTGGGAACGCCGCAGCCACGCACACTCTACTTCCTAGTCGAAGCAAAAAGTCGCGTACGCGAAGTGTACGCACAAACATGCCATCACTTCTCGAAGCAAGGCATGCTGGACACGGAGCTGTTCGGCCTGGCCGTACTGATAGGTAAGTTGGGAATGGGTTGATGTGGGGAGGGCGGAGGGGTTGGGGAGAGGCCTGGAACGTCGTCCTGTGTGCCGGCCCCCGCCGCGAGAGCGATAATTAATCGTTTCCCTGGCGCGGGTCCACGTTCGTGCGAGGCTTGAGGGCCTGATCCAGGGTCCATGGAGAAGCAGAAGACTACGAAGTCCTCCGTCCTGACGGTGAAGCTGATGGACGCAGCAAATCAGTGCTAGTCGTTGTTGTTTTTTTTTTTTTACTCATTCTTTTATTTCGGTACCACGAGTGCACATTCCAGGCCAACACTATCGTCTCGCGATCGCACCGGGATCACATTCCAGGCTGCTGGATGACGCTGGCTGACGATCTCCGGCGGTAGTTTAACGATTTTCGGGCTAGAATCTGGGGGGATAGGAAAAATCCATGGATTCGATGTTGTGGTACTAGCCGTGTTCTCGCTGCACGTTGAAAGCAAGCAAGTCTCCGTTGGTCTGGACCTTGAGTCTGCCTCGATGTCATAAAATTTGATAGCTCGCGCCGCCATTAATTAAAATTCCGAAAGAAGTGGCGAGCAGCGAGGACAAACAAACTCCCCAAAAATTCCACCGAGCACCCGGATTTTCCGAGGATTCTGAGAAAGAATCCGCCGATAAATGATTTCTAATTGAATGTAACAATACAAAGGTTTGATAGGAAACAAGTATCACTACAAAAAATTCAGGAATGACTGTGAAGCGATGGTTAATTTTAGTGAATATTTTTAGTTGAAGACTAACAACACCTTCACGAGTATTCGGTGAGCTTCCAAACCGAAAAATGCAAACAAGAGGCAAACAAACTTTTTTGCGTCGAACCTAACGAGGGAAGACGGGGACAAACTAGTCAACTGCATGACACTGGGTAGGAAAAAAAAATGCTGAGCAAAGAATCTTCCGTGCGCGCGCGCCCAACTCAGCCAGCCAGCCAGATCCGCCAGAACGCTGGGGTTTGATTGGGAATCGGGAGTGAAAGAGGAAAGCAAACAAGAAAACCCACGATGCAACCCCCGCGGTTCCAACGCGGGAAAGAAGATGGCGAGGGTTCGAGAAGATCGAAACGATCGCGCTTCGCGGCAAGACATAACATACACACACACAGACACACATTCACATTATAGCACCCTCATCCTCATCCCTCCCCCCCCCCTCCCCCTCGGACCATCGACTGGCGACGGCAGCTACCTGAATTACTGAAACACGCGTCCTATGTCTTTCGGAGCCTACAAAAATGAAATTCCTCTTGGCCTTTTTTTTTCCCTCTCTTTTGTCCTTCTCCTTTTCGACTTTATTCGCGTCAGCCCTTCATTCGCTGCTCCCGCCTGATTCAGGGGTTTATTCTTTCCCTATCCCTCTCTCTCTCTCTATCTCCGTCCCTCTTTCATCTCTCTGGTTCGGGGGGTGTTCGTGAACGCGCGCGCTTTTTTCCCTTGGGCCTCCTTTCTTCGTGTACTCACGCTTCATCCCCCGAACTCTCCGTTGTCCTTTTCCCCGCGTGGGGCTATCCTCTGTGTGGAGACCAGCGCAACGCCGATGACGAAGGGAAAAAAAGAAGAAAAAGCCCCTCCTCTCGCCCTTCCTTCTTCAACGCCCGCATACCGCTGTGCTCCGTTCCGTTCCCTATTCTCCTTTTCCCGCCGGCGAGAAAACACATCCCAGCATCACCGAATGTCCGATCTGGTGCCGTAAACTTCGCATCCAGCAGCAGCAGCAGCAGCATGACCAACATCGTCATCTGCATACCTTTTGGGTATCGTGAAAGAAAAACCTTTCTGGTGTACCTGGTTTCTTTCCATCTGTGGCTGTATGGGTGCGTATGTGCGAAGCATCGTACACAATAACATCGTAATCTTCCTTTTACCCCCGGACCTGTCCCCTGTTTCGGAGCTGCTGCTGCTGCTAATGTCCCGAAGCAGGTTTCCTGCCCAATGACGACGGCGGAGACGAAGACGACAGTGCGCAGCATCGCGCGCACCAAGCGTCGTTTTCTCTTTCGTGCTCAGTAAGCGATCATCGCGGTGTGCTTTCGCGGTTTGTGTTTTGTTTTGTTTTATTTTATTTCATTTTTTCTTTGCCGTCTCCCTTGTGCTACTCACTCGATCTGTTCGCCAGCTCCTCTTGCTTGCTCCTGCTCCCTCGTTTTGATTCTGCTGGATCGATCTCATTTTAAGCCTCGTTGGGCTTCGGGCTTGCTATTGAACTCTTCGCGTTTGCCCCATTGCTCTCGCGGCAGTTTTTATTTCCCGTCCAAGCGTCCTGCTGGTGAATCCGTTTTGGTTGGAGCTTTTTCTCGTTTGTTGTGAAATTATTTTATGTTTTTTTTTTTAAATTAAATTAGTTGTAGACCGTTTTACAATATGCAGCATTTGAAAAGTACGTTCTTTTTTTTTATTTGCAATGAAATATATGGTTGCATTGCAATTAAAAAGCTGAAAAGGGTAACACCCTGCTGTTTAACTACGGCAAGCCCTATCGTAAACCCACGAAAGGATCCATCAAACACATCGCTGGGTGGAGAATAAATTTGGGGTTATTTAAATTGAATCCCTTTCGAAACACGGGACACGAGTTTGTGGCGGAAAGTTCTTCTCGTTTTCTTTTATTTCCTTTAGCTTGTTTCTGTTTTTTGTTTTTTTGTAACATCGCCATTAAGATATGCTCGAGCCGAGAGAACTTTCGTATGCCTAATACCTTCGCACCATTATGCAAAGTGGACCCCATATTCTGCCAGCGAACATCAACAAAAAATGCCAATTTAAACCCGAAACAACCACACCCCACCACCCCTCCCTCCTCCCGGCCCCGTTCCCGGCAGGGAGACTGTGAAGGATGTCTCTGCCCCGTTTGCTTTTATGCCTTTATTTATAGTATTTCGTTTTATTTCGTTAGCTTTTTCGTTTGTCACGGAAGGAGCAAAGCAGAAAAAAAAAAACCAGCAACAAGCAACACGCTGAATTTAAAGCGATCGCTGCGGAAAGAAATACATACGGAGCTGGAAAGCACACACCAATGTGTGCTGGAGTCAATTGTTGAGCCTTTTGGCCGGGGCTGGGCCGAGAGGCGAAAGAATGAAAATCCGATTTACATAATCGATTTGTATTTGTCATCATCAATTTTGCTTTTGGACATTGATTTTTTCATTCCCTGCTGCTCCCTTCGGCCGTCCTACGCCCCGCTTGTAGGTGCGCTTGTCGTTTGTCTCCGCGTCGATGTCTTTTGAATGGTTGTGCAAAGGGAACGACGAGGCGGGAGGCTTCCTTCGGGAAGCAGGGAAAACAAAAATCAAAAGATCGATTCAAAAGAAAGGGTTGTTTTGTTGAGTCCGCTGAGTTCTGTGTTCCCTGGAACGCGTTACTCTTTTGCCAAAAGGTTCTGACATATGATGGTATTTTCCACCGACTCGAAACGCACATTTTATTTGCATACATTTTTCCTCCCCTGCTGACAATGCTCGACAAACGACGGGCAGGGTGGGGGATGCACCAGCATTAGAGACACCCCAGTTCAGCTCGTTTCATTTCGATTGAACTACTTACCCGGCCGGTTCCGGCGGCGCGATGCTTTCCCCCCCGGGCGGGACGACTCGCGGGGGGAAGGAGACCGTTTCGTGCAACACGTGACCGTAGCGAGCAAAATGGCTGCCACCATCGCCACCGTCGCACGCGGCCAGAGCCATTTTACGTCGCCCATGAAACCTACCATCAGGAGCAGGAGCACCAGGGGAAACTCGGCTCGCGCTAGTGTAGTTTGGTTAAAAGTTGCTTAATTTTTAGTTTTGCCTTTTACCTCCCCTCCCGATCTTTTCACTTCCGAAGTACCCGATCAGTCGGTGCCAAGAAGAAGATGATGATGATCATGACGGTGACGACGACGAGGACGAGGACGAGGACGTGGTGGAGCTCTTGACTTGCTGCGGCATGCGGTATCCGTTTTTCTCCGCGCTTTCGATCGGTTCGCGATCGCATAACTTCCTCCGCTCACTCGCTCGGCCGGTTCGAGGAACGCTGTAAAACTGGAATTTCCTCGCCCCCCCCCCCCCCCCCCCCCCTCGACTCTTCTGCTATCTCTTCACGAAAGAGTGTCGCATTCCCGACCCCACTTTCCGGGCGTTTTTTTCTGTCTTTCTTTCTTCTCCCCGTTTCTTTCTTCTACATTCTGTGCCTGTGTGTTGGTGCGGATTCATTCAGAGCCGGTTGATCCGAATTCCAGCGTATTCCATCTCCAGGCAAGCCAACCAACCCTACCAGATTCCGCTGAACGCTGGTTCTCCAGCTGCCTCCCCCAGATCCCCGCCAGGCCATCGCGCAATTCATTCCCAATGCGCGATTCGTTTCGATCCGAGCTCGATCGTCGTACACACGGACACGTTGGACGCCGATCGCCCGCTTGGTATGGGTGGATCGCGGAGTTGATCGTGGTCATGCTCTTGCGATTGTCTGTGTGTGTGTTTGTCGATACCGCTGTGATCGAGCAGCTTTTTTTTGCCATTCCTTTCGGCTCGATCGACGAGATGCCGGCTCACGAGAGTTTCCAGTTCGGTTGATCTTTTCTTTTTTTTTTAATTTCGGTTGTTATTTCCATTGTTTTGTTGCTGTGTTTTGTGGCTGGAATTTTCTTCACTGCTGCAACCCCTTTCTCCTCCCCCTTTCACTATCGATCGTCTTTCACACCTCCCCAAAAGCACACACACGCACACAGACACATGCCACCCCTCAAAAGTAGCCGGTCATGCTGCCAGGCCTGTCGCATCCTTCCCCAAAAATGCTAAGAAAAAAAAGCAACAACAACAGGAGGGAGTCTGTTGCTTTTGTTTTCTTTTTTCTGGTTTTCCTGTGTGTTTTTTTTTTTCGTTGCGTATATTTTTATTTCATTTTATTTGTTCCTCGTCCCCGGTTGCCTACTTTTTCGATGTTGGCCGTGGTGGCCCACTTTAAAAGTTCATATTACGCTCGCACATTCCGATCTCGGGTCCCGGGGGCGAAATGAAATTTAAAAAAAAAACTTGTGTCCCCCGAAAAGGGTTTCGCGTTGTTGTGCAGCCATTCTGTCCCCCTTCAAAATGATTATGATATCTATGCTAGAGGGCAAAGCAGCGCGCACGTAAATCTGTCCACTGGGGGGAACTTGTGGGATTGGAATGAGAAAACGATTGAATTCATCGAATATTGGCTTCCCGACACGCCAGCGTCTTTAAATGCCATAGGAAAATGATGATATATGATCGCCAACGAAGTTTAATGAAAGTAAATGTTTTTTTTTCTGAATCTGAAAGACAGACCCCGAAGAAGCTGGGAACAACAGCCAACACACCCATCTTGTCACTGGCAGCGTTATGGCCCGCATTTTATGGTGGCCATCGACCGTGACGACGCTCGGGTTGGGAAGGGGCAAAGGCACAACGCCGAGAGGGGCGGGTGGCCGGTATGAAGAGTTCATAAACTTGCTCATCAGTGAACTGCGTGTCGTTGGAATGTTTCGCTTTTTCTTCGCTGCCGTCCTTTTTGCCCCGCCCGGATGCCCCGTCATCATTCCGATCGATGACTTCATCGGATCGCACTGCGTGCTCTGTGTTTGCAGTATTATTTCTTGCCCCTCTCGCTCCCTTTCTCTCTCTTTCATGCACTTGACCCTTTGCGCCCCTCAACCGTACGACCATATGCTGTGCCTACAATCAACTGCGAAGGAAGCAAACCGCAAGGCAAGCGGAAGATGGAGTCGTGCTGCCTCCTGGCGCCATCCGCTAGACTATGGCGTCATGTGGCACGTCCCGGCCGCGTGTTTCGCGCGTTGTACGTCCGGGCATTTGGCGACAATTAGTGCATTGTTGCAATCGTTGAACGCATCGGCACACATCGGTTACCCATTAAAGGGCCGGTTCCCGGAACGGAACGCTCTGCTTCGCCGAAGTCACTACGCCCGGTTCGAATAATTCCCTCCCGTAAACCTACACACACACACACGCGTCCCGTCCCGAACATGTTTTACCGCGTACCGACCCGATAATGACAGGGTAATTAAAGGCAGAAATAGCCCGGAGGATCGGAAACCTTGAAACTTTTGTAGGAAAAACAAAAAAATCCCCTCAACCTGCTCCCATGGGTGTTCGGGAGCCGGAAACGGTGGGGCTCAACCTTTCGCAGCTGTGGTCGCATTGTCATTCCGCTTACCGATTATTATGAGCGCGTGCACTAAACAACCGTGTCGTTCTCTTCTGTTCTTTCCCGTCTCATACGCACAGATGGCGAGTACCTGTTCGCCGATCCCGAGAGCAAACTGTCCAAGTACGGGCCCAAGAGCTGGCGTTCCTCGCACACTCATGTAAGTATCAGGTGGCAGGACACCTTGAAAATTCCCCCCCGAAACGCCCAAGTGGAGTTTGCTAGGGTTCCTTTCTTGACCGACGCGGTTTTTTTTGTTCTTTCTCTTGTCCTCCGTAGGGCCTGGACGCCAACGGGAAGCCTCTCCTGGAGCTACACTTTCGCGTGCAGTTCTACATCGAGAGCCCGCTGATGCTGCGAGATGAGGTCTCGCGCCACAACTACTATCTGCAGCTCAAGTACAACGCGGTCAACCGGGAGCTGCCGAAGGAGTGCTCCGAGCAGAGTCTGCTCCTGCTCACCGGCCTGTCGCTCCAGGCCGACCTCGGTGACTGCGTGCCGGACGATGGGACCACCTCGACGTGTGGGGCCACCTTGGCCTCCACCTCGACCCAGCAGCAAGTTCCACCATCTGCGACGCCCGCGACGGCATCATGTTCCAGTTCGTCGGCGGCAGTGACGGCGACGGCCGCTTCCTCGATCAGTTCCAGCGGGAGCAGCCAAATCTGCGCTAGTAATAACGGCAGCGGCAGCAGCAGCAGCAGCAGCAGCAGCAGCGGCGGTAGTAGCAGCAATGGCAGTACCACAAGCGGCAACACCACCACCAGCAACAGCAGCACCACCACCTCAACGTCCACCACTTCGCCGAACCCGTCGGGCGTATCTTCATCAGCGTCGTCTGCGGCAACCACGAGCACGACGGTATGCCCTGCCGGTCATCCCGGAGCCGTCAAGCCGGCGAGCGGTTCCTCCGGCACGGAGTACTTCCGCCCCGATGAATACCTCAACCCGACGCTCCGATCGGCCTGGGGCATCTCGGCCGCGAGCACGTGCCACCGGGAGAACCGCGGGCTATCGCGGGCCGACGCCGAAACGCACTACATCCGCGAGGCGTGCAACCTGAACGAGGCGATCAACGCACACATCTTCCGGATGCGACAGACGAAGGGCGAAACCGGGCTCGGCTCGGTCGCGCTCAGCATCTACGCCAAGGGTATCCGGATCGCGACGGACGGGGGTGGCGGGTCGGTGCCGTCGGCGACCACCACCTTCCACTGGCCGCACATCGGCAAGCTGAGCTTCGACCGGAAGAAGTTCGAGATCCGCTCGGGCGACAGCAAGATCACGCTCTACTCGACCAACGACGACAAGAACAAGATGATACTGGCGCTGTGCCGCGAGACGCACCAGTTCTCGATGAAGATCGCACCGCGGCTAACGGAGGCGATCAAGCGTGAGGAGGAGGAGAGCAGCTGCATCCACGGCTACCCGTACCTGTACTCGCGCGCCCTCAACCTGCCGTACAAGAGCAAGAGCGACCAGCGCATCTCGGTGATCTCGAGCACCAGCTCCAACACCACGTCCGGCATCGTGAGCGACCGGGTGCACTCGGAGGACGAGCTGGAGATCATGATCAACACGCCACCGACCGCCACCCTGGCCGCTCCGTCCACCGAGAGTCTCGCGCTGGCGCATCTCCTCGACTGTCCCAGCGTCTCCCGCCAGACGTCCTCCGT
The DNA here is from genome assembly GCA_914969975.1 of Anopheles atroparvus. NCBI lineage: Eukaryota > Metazoa > Arthropoda > Insecta > Diptera > Culicidae > Anopheles > Anopheles atroparvus. The sequence continues at coordinate 24,424,490 of CAJZCY010000003.1, read as the reverse complement.
CGGCCAGGTGTCCCTCAAGGAGCTCGAGGGTACGCTGGCGGCCCTATCGGTGGGTGGTGGAGGCGGCCGGGGAGCGACGGCAGGCTCGGCCGGAGCCGTCCGCACCGTGAGCGTGGGCAGTGAGAGCGGAAGCGTCGGCGAGATGAAGTCGGAAAGCCGGAAAGATTGTGATTCGTCACCATCGTCGCAGCACAACATCGGCTCGCAGTGCTCCTCGACCTGCTCGACGGTCGTGGTGGCCACGGACTGTCTCAGTTTGCCACCGGGCAGCTCGACCACGACCAGCACGACCACGGTGAGCAACCACGGCGCACCGATCGCAACCCCCGAACGACGCCAAACGTCCACCTGCAGCAGCCTGGTGCTCGGCTTTAGCCACACGGCCCAGAACAGCACGCTCAGTGTGGCGACCAGTGCCTGTCTCGATCACCACGACATCAACGAGGAGGAGGAGGAGACGCACTCGGGCGTGTACACGATCGCGCACGTGCCACCGACCGAGACGAGCGGCGTCTACACGATGAACAGCAGCGAGATGACGGGCCAGTCGTCGGAGATCGCCGAATCGGAGTCGCACGAAAGCTCGCACTACGGCAGCTTCCAGCCGTGCCAGAGCGAGATGGCCGACCCGCTCGAGCCGGTCGACTCGGTCGACGGAGACTTCCGGCCGCGGCTGGACAGTGGGCTGAACAGCGAGTTTCGGCTGCGCTCCGACTCGAACGTCAGTGCGGCCGGCTCGTTCCGCGGCGACGGTAGCGATCCGACGGACAACAAGCACTCGCTGCTCAGCGCGGAGGAGTTGACGGATCTGATCGTTGGCCGTGGCACGTACCCGTCGCGCAAAACCGTTAGCCACACGCTCGACTCGGACTGCGACTACGTTACGCTGCCGCTTCCACTGGAGGGAGAGAGCTACCTGCAGGGCAGCGAAGACACGGCTCCGACGGAGGACGAGTTCGACGACGACGAGATTCTCCCGCCGGCTCCACCCAAACGCATCGACAGCAACATGGGCGCGGTGCAGCGTCCACAGCCACCGCAACTTCCTCCTCCATCGCAGGCACTTTTGGCGCAGGTCCAACAAAAACATCAGCATCAGCATCAGCAGCAGCAGCAGCAGCAGCAACAACAGCAGCAGCAGCAGCAAGAGACACCGCCGCCACCACCTCCCCCGTATAACGCACACCACGAAACGACGGGACTGCGCGGACCGGACATACGGAGTGCCGGCGTTGCGGACCCGGAAGCACCGGCGATCCCTTTGCGCGATCCTCCACCGTATCCACAGAAGCCGATCACCATGAGAACGACCCAGGTGACACCGATTTCGACCGCTCCCGTGTCGGAGGAAGTCCCGGCTCGGTTCATCACGACGCGACCACAGATAAATATCCTCAAGGCGCACGCCAGCGTCGTTGGGGAAACACCCAAACCCAGCTTTGCTGCTCCGACGGTCAACAACATCGGAAACCTATCGCAAGCACCTCCTCCACCCATCCCTGGACCACCGCAAACGCAGCCCAAGGCGGCCGCCGTGGTCGCTCCACCTCCTCCTCCACCTGCAACGGCCAGCATCGCCATGCCGTACAACTTGCACCCGAACCACAAAGCCATAACCTCGCCACCACCGCCCTACCCGGAGATGCCGAAACCTCCGCAGCATCGTACGGCCTGCGTCCTGCTGCCCGTCATCAAGCCCCGCCAGTACCACCCGCCGCCGCCACCGACGATGCCACGGCAACCACCTCCCCCGCCGCCCCCGCACTCGCTGGCCACGGTCTACACGAGCCAGCTGGCGCGATCACAGATCGAACTGTACCAGCAGCAGCTGTACAGCGACGTGGACTACGTGATCTACCCCATCCAGGACCCGGCGATCAGCCAGCAGGAGTACCTGGACGCCAAGCAGGGCTCGATTCTGGCCGCGATGGCCCAGAGTCCGCCGCCGCCGCCCTACCTAGCCTACCACACGGTGCGGGCGCACAATCGCAGCTGGGACGCGTGCAAAAATCACGCCATCTACCGCAGCACGCCGTACCTCTCGATGGCGCTGTCGTCCAACTCGCGCTACGCCTCGACGCAGAACCTGTCCGACACGTACGTGCAGCTGCCCGGTGCCTACTCGCCCCTCTACAGCCCCTCGGTGGCCAGTCTGTGCTCCTCGTACGATCCACCGCCACCGCCACCGTTGCGCCCTCGGCCGCTCGCCTCCTCCTCCTCCAAGGCGTCCGGTTCGATCGTCCCATCGAACGGCCACGTGTCCCTCGCGGGAGGCGGCGGCGGCGGCTGCCCCGGCGCCTCGCCAGCCCTCTTCGCCCGCTCCCGCTCGGACGACAACATCCTCAACTCGATCGAGAGCACGCCGAAGATACGCCGGCATCCGCCACCCCCACCGCCACCGCCGTACGAGAACAAGAAAGCCATCCGCAAGCCGCCACTCCCGCTGCCAGTGCCGACGCCAACGACGCCGCACGGGGGCATGCTAGCCATGAAGCCACCGGCTGCCATTCCACCGCCATCTCAACCGTCGCGCAACTCGGAGCGACCACCGGAAGGTAAGCTACCACACACATGACGCTTCACGCGAGAAGCACGCGAATGCGAAACTAATTTTCTTTCCATCCCTGCAGTGCCAGCGAAACCGACACCACCGAAGCCGAGTGGACCGAGTGCGAAGCTGCAGGCGCAGATCAAGAAGCAGTACCCGGACTTTGACCTGAGCACCCTGACGGCGTCCGGTGCCGCCAGCTCGCCGCCAACGGATCGCACCTCGATTGACATCAAAACACTGCGCGAGAAGAGCAAACATCTCGACCTGCCGCTCATCTCCGCCCTCATGCACGATCGGTCGCTGCTAAAGCAAACGCGTGCCTTCGTCATGCCGAAGCACCCCAAGCAATCGAACGGCGCCGGGGTCGGTATGGTGCCGAATGGGACGTGCACGACGAATACGAGTACGGCCCCAACGACGGCAATGGTAGCCTCTTCGCCCCCACTTAACGGTGAACCAGCTACCGCGGCCGTCACCAACGGAGGGGGAGGTTCACCACCCGCTAGCATCAACAGCACCACCAACAACAACAACAACCAGTCACCCAAAGCGAAGTATCCGGTGTCGGGCCTGTCGACGACGCAGCTGGCAAAGCCGCGCAAAACCTCCGCCAGCCATCGCCACCCGAACGACAAGCTGCCGCCGCTGCCGGGCCAAACGGGACCGACCGCCGAGGGCAACAACTACGTTATGGACCCGACGCCAACGCCGATCAAGCAGAAGAGCTTCAGCTCATCCCAGCCCAGTGCCTGAAGCCGCTCGACTGAACGATATAGGCGTACCACCACTACCCCCCCAAAAGAAAACGAAAAAAGGACAAGAAAGAAAGGAGAAACATGTTCTACCCAACCCACCGAATGACCAGGACACTCCCCAAACTCTATCCCCCGTCTACACACTCCCACTTGACGGTCTTGCGACTCAGGAATGAATGGTCCTGTTTCGAAAGATTTCCTTAACACCTTCCCTTTGAGATACAGTATTTTAGTATTTATTTAGTCCTGGGTTGTGCTCTCTTCCATTTTCCTTTCCTTATATACCACAAAAGCCCCCACCCCCCTGCCCACCCTTTCTCCTGCTGGAGTATTTTAGTTGACAATAATGATATTAAACGAGTGCGTGTTTATTATTCAACGCGTAAATATAAAAATATGTTTTAGCGAACGGAATGCGTCGAGGGAGCGATAGGAAAGGGAGGACCGTTTAGAAAACCATATATATCACTCGCCCACCCCCAAGCGAGAGTAAACGTAACTAATAGCAAGGACGAACGGAGAAAACGGGAGAAAACGTGCGCATCGTAAACATCGTTAAATTACTCAGGATTATTAATCTCCAGTTTTCTCTTGGCGTTACATGGGAACATGGAATATGGGCAGCGCGCAGAGGGAGTTTGGCGCGTCTTCGTTTTTATAAAACTATTAGCGGTAGTATTTTAACTATGTACTGTGAATAACCGATCACGAAAAGGGAGTAAAGGGGGAGGAAGGGGGAGGGGGTATGGGAAGTTGATGAAGAAAGGAAAAGCAGCGCAACAGCAGAAAGAAGCTGGCTGAACGCGGTGGTGGTGCCAACATATGTAGGTCGGAAAGTGTGCGGTAAAGGAAGTGTAGAATGTAGAGAGAGGCGGGATAGAGCGAACGCGCATATCTAGAACACTAAAACCTAATACAATGGAGAACAAGACTAATTCGCCCGTAGAAGAAAAAAAACAAGCAGGACCGATGATCTTGCTGGAACAGGACAAACACGATGATGGAAATTTCATTTGGATTAAAGGTAGCTCCAAACGCCATTTTCAAACTGGAATAGATGTTCAAAAAAATCAACATTAATTTTTCTTAGCTCACATTAGCACGCAGCTTAACAAACGGCACATTTTCTTTTTCGTTAACAACATTCGTAAACTGTTCATAAAAGTGCTTTTGTATCGACAGAATGTAACGAAATTTATTCCTTTTAATAATTTAATTTCTATAAACAATATTTTTAACAAAATTATTAAAAAAAGGAATTTGTTTGTACATTACAATCATTTCGCGTTATAAAATACTGTTAGAAGAAGACGTAGATGCTGAACGAAATGCATCATAATCTGTTTGAAATCTATGTTTTCGTCTTACTCTCTTTCTCTCTCTCCTTCCCACTCTCTCTCTCTCTCTTTATTGGTTTTGGGGGCAACAAAATTGAAAATATTAGGAACGATGAACGGGATTAGACGCGCAGTGGCAGTGGTCATTGCGGTTCCTTCCGTAGGAAGGACCAAGAATAATAGAGGTACTAGTAGGATTAATAGCTATTTAATCGTTTCCCGCAAAGGGGTACCGTATCGGGAGGGGGACGGGAGGGAAGGGGAATGCAAACGCGCAGCTGAGTTTTACCTATAGGTTAATTAGTGAGCAACTTAGGTAGTTAGTTAGTTAGGCGCCCGATTTAGTTGCGATAAGCGTACGGTCACTCTCTATCGCTTACCGATGGTTCATTTCTTCATCCATTCCTAAGGCAGATGTTTCGTTTGTTCATTCGCTCTAGTTTCTACATTCTCTAGGCCTCGTCAAAATGGTTTCGGATGTTTCGGAACAGTTCGAGCAATAGTTCCCAAACCACCACTTTGCTACTAGCAGCATAACTTTTTCGAATAGTCGAACAGTTTTGGTATTGGGGTGAAGGAAACTGCTCTCGTTTTTTGTTTTATTTTATTATATTTTTTGTAGAATTCCAAACTATCTGTTTGTTTTATTTTTATTAACAAACTTTCCATTTATAATGTTTGATTATGATTAGTATGTTTATGTGTAGGTAGGCAACCAGCAAATGAAAATAAAACCTAGCGATCTAATGAAACAATACAAAATCGAACTGGCACATGGTCTTTTTATTTATTTTATTTTTTGTTCTTCTGTTCCGTTCGTTCGGGTGGGACTACCGGGACTGCTGGGGCTGTACATCCAGCAGGGCGGATTATAACAACAAGCATATCGATTGCAAGAATCGGCGACGGAAGAAGTACCTGAAGAAAATGGAGAAAGGATTATGATGACATTACGTAGAATACGGCACGCCACGGAACCGTTACCTTCTGCCAGGAGGATGTGGCATCGAATATGATTTACTTGTGTAGTTTCACCACTATCGTCTCGAGCGAGTTTATCTCGAAATGATCGAAGTAGACGCGTTCGTGTTTGAGCGACGATCCAGCAACGATTTCCCCGCTGTAGAACATGGCGGTCAGATCGAGGGAGACCCGCTTCGGGCCCAGATTGGCGATGGTGGCGAACGAGTTGCGGCGCGGGTACCACCGTTGCACGACGAGGATTTCGTTCTGGTTCGACTTCACGTCGGCGTTCGGTAGGACCTTCTCCTCCTTCACCACCGCGTTCAGGTAGATCGAGGGCGATCGTTTGCGGAGGGCGATCGCTTCGATGACGTAGTCCAGATGGTGCAGCGAAGCGGACGCACTGCGCGGCAACCAGGGGAGGGATCCGCGGCTCGTGAACTGATTCTGCGAACCGTCCCACACCATCGTGGCCAGATGGTGCAAATGCTGCGAATCGCCGTGCTCTCCCGTCGGGTCGTGCGCTTCCTCGAGCGATATTTCGTCACCGTAGAAGATGCTCGGTGTGCCGGGGAGCGTCAGTTCCATAATGGTGGCCGCGAGGGTCGCGTTCGGGCTCAGACCCGACGTCATCCGGCGCTCCGACACACTGCCCAAGCTCCAGTGGATCCACGGGTGATCCTCGCCACGCAAAACTCGACCCTGAATGGCGTCCTGGACGGTTTTGGCGATCCCATCCGTTCCGTTGCTCACATCGAGGTACACATCGACCAGATCGACCTGCGAAAGTACATCATGAACGGCACGCTCCGGTAGCCGCTCTACCAGCTTCTGCCCCACGATCAGAATACGCTGCGGGCCCAGCAGGTACTTCCACTCCTTCACGTTCTCCACCAGCAGCGGATCGTCGGCAAAGTGCTCCAGGCCCTTCACGTAGAACCCATCGACGCCGGTTTTGGTGAGCCAGAAGCGCAGCACATCGGACACGACCGTTCCCTCGCTGCGCGCTTCAACCGAACGGGAAAGGCGCAGGAATTCACTCGTGACCATATCACCGGCGGTGCGGTTCGGCAGGCGACCGAGGTCGATCGTCGTCGGACTGAGACGATGCAGGAACGGGTAAATGGGAAGGTCCAGCACGAGGGAAATGTTTCGCTCGTGCAGCGTAGCGGCCAGCTTCTGGATGTCCTCAACCTTGCCCAGAACCTCGTCGACGTCCATCAGCGACGTTACCTCCTGGAAGTGGTCCGGATAGTGCTTCGAGGGAAAGATCGAGTTCAATCGAACCGCACCGACGCCCAGCGCTTTGAAGTACTCCGCCCGCCCGATGAGACCGCGTATGTCGCCCAGCCCGTCGTCGTTCGTATCCTGAAAGCTGGCGGGAAAGACCTCGTAGAACACGGATCCCTTGTACCATGCGGCGCTAGGGAAAGGAAGGAAAAACAGAGGGATGTCAAGTAGGCGAAGCACCAACCAATCATCTGAATCCGCTCGTAACGGATCAAAGCAACTCACGAGGGATTGCAGAACTTCGGCAGGGTGGCAATCATGGCAATCACGATCCCAACCATGGCAACAATCAGCGCGAGAAACGCGAAGAACGTACACTTGCGGATGAGCGGCCAGTTCCAGTGCACGAACCCAGGCATTTCCTTCGTAACCGCAATGCCCAGGATGGCCGCGTGATGCATCGTCCCGTCCTGGCCGGCCTTCACGACCTCGCTCTTCTTGCGCAGATGCTGGTAGCTATTGTGGCTGAACAGGTTGCCCGCTGCGGCCCCGACCGGGCCGACCATACCGATCCCGGAACTGCCGGACGAGCTGCTCGTTTCCGCCGCCTGGTCGTCCTCGCCGGCCACCGAGTCTCGCACGAGATTGTCCGTCGCGTTGCCCATGCTCGGCGTCAGCGGGTGCGAAAAGTCCAACGGTGGGCTGGGTGTCTCCGGCAGCAGCAAACAGGTGGATGCGTCCTCCTCGGGCAGAAACGTCGACACCGAGGGCGATGTGGTCAGCGACTCCGGCAGCAGATCAGCCCCGAGCAGCGTCGGGTCGGTGGATATTTGAAGGTGATTCATGGTTCTGTTCTTTTCCTCCTAACACGCGCACACGTCGCAGCAGGCGGGAAATGGAGGTGCTATTTCTTTCTCTAGCTACCACTTAACGATATTGGCACACCTCTTTCACCGAACGGATAACTTGCACAAATACACTCAATCACATTCGATAAAGGGTGGCATCGATTTCCGATAGCGAAATACCTCCACAAGATTCACCTTAGCTTCAGCTGCGTCGCAATAGTTGCCAACTGGTTCACGGTGATGGTCGACTGACGGCAGCTATTCTTACGTCGCAGCAGCTTACACAGCCACACAGCAGTGCCGCATCTGTATCGTATATACGACCAGCTTCCCCGTACGCGAACCAATTACACAAGCAGTCACGGCGCGGTCTATTATCGCGGCTCCCCCCGCTCACTGCACCACACACCAGCCTCCGGTCGTACGCAAAGCAATTAGCTTCTATTAACGCCAATCAGCTCTTGCTCGCCCCTTTCGGGAATGCCGTTGCCACTGACAACCAGCGATGACGAAGATGCGAAAATTCTTCTTGCTCCGTGCGCACACAACACAACTGCCCGATTTTAGACTTCTAGTGTCACCAGATGAACCAGATCCGTCCGTGCCGAATGACCTCGGCCGTCACCAAGAGGGACCAGCTGTTGGAACGAGGATGCACGGGGAACACGGGAAAATTGGATATTTGCACCCCGCGCGTAAAGAAAATCTGACAGAACGCACATGATTCGTTTCGCTGGGAGCACGTGGATGCGCATGCGCCACGAACACGGAAAAATATCCCAAAACACGATGACCGAAAACTAAATATACTGACCGTTAAAATATCCCAATTTTTATCGACGAAAATGTACCAAATGTTACCATTACAGTTGTACCAGAGAAATACGCATTTTTAGATTTCGAAAAATGGCCGTTTTTTTAAAGGCACATTTCGATTGTTCGTGATTCTTTTAGTAGCAATGGATCATCATTGCCCATCGCTTGGATTGGAGGGGCGTGGAGATTAAACATGTCCCAAATTTTTCCTTTTTTTTTTGCAACGTTGGGCCGAGCATTTTGGCCGCAAATGACGAGTTCCCGCACGTAATTGGCCATATAGATGTGAATAAAAGTATGTGAAGCAATTATCAAACAACGAATGTTTCAATACGGTTTGTAAACCAAATGCCTCAGCTTAAATTGCAAAGTTTTTGATACATCAAAATGGTGCGCTTAGCTCCGCTGGCCCATCGATTTCAAACGGCCATTATTTATTTGAGCACCTAATACTTTTTGTTTTGTTTTTAACTTTCATCGTTAATTTACAATAACTAACGGTTTTCACATGTGTTTTACGTTATTAAACAAACAACAAGCAAGAACAAACAGTATAGAAATAATGATCATTCTTTCAGTAATAGTTTTTTTTCTTTCTTTTTATTATTTTGAATTGGTGTATTAACTGTTCACGTTTTAAACGGTTCACCGACATCGTTATCAGGTGTATCAAAGGCATCACCATTTACTTTATCTCCTCGATCGCTTGCTGCATCTCGGATCATTAAAATGATGCAACGAATACAATTGAAGGCAAACATCGTATGCTGCTTCAGGTGGGGAAGGCCCCATCTCAGTTTCATCTCATCGCCACAATGCAGCTTTGCCACGTGTCAATGGTTCCCATGAATGTGTGCCTTGGCAAATAAAGTACTAGGTATTGAAAAGTTATGACATTCTGAGTTCCGAGTACTATTTGTAGTATCAATGCGTAATTTCCAACCACAAATTGACGACAGGATAGTGGTGAAATACTTTCCACAGTGAATTGTTGACATAAAAGCAGTGTCTAGTGGAAACAGACAACAGGATCCCTTGTTTTTTTTTTTTTTTTTTTTTTTTTGTTAATTAGCACCCGAAAATCAAACTGCCATGGACCGATCCAGAAGCACCGCGCAGCAAGCATAATAACTCCGATAACCCTCGAGCACGCAGTTCAGCGATTAACATTGCCCGAAAAAGTGACCGATCGTCTGCGGGGACTAACGACTATCACAGGATAATCCAACGTCCGTTAGGCCTTTCGCGCTTCACGAAAGAGCTAAAGCGTAGCGTAGCCAAGATGCTTGCCATTCATATGGCGGCTACACTCTTCTAGAACGACGGGAGCGATCTTGGCTTTCGCGAAAACGATCGCCACGCCACTGCTCCCGACGGCTTATCAGGATGGGTGGCCGATTGTTTCTGCCTTTTCTGCCTGGATCGATCGGCTTCGGGCTGATAGTCGGGCTGGCTGGCCGATAGAGCCCTCGGACGGGACGGGACTAGCCGCGTCAATCAATCCGATCGGACAGTCAAATCCGGAGTGTTGAACCAACCGTTGCGCCTGTGCGCCTTAAAAGTTACACGCTTGGAAGTTTACGGCGAGGAGTGCCTTGTTAATTTTTTTGAAAAATCTACTGTGTCCACGTTTGCACCGCTCTTCCGTATAGTCCAGCCTCTGCAATAAAAATATACAAGCGCAGCCTTCAATGTAGCCACCTTGTGAAGGCAGAAAAAGGGACGTTCTATTATAGAAGTTATATTTGTGAAAACAATCGTTGAGCCCAAAAAGACAAATTAAACCGGAACCTCTGCACTAAAACATCGGTCCAACCGCGTACGTTAAGGTAGTGTGTTCTTTCGGACTCTAGAAAGCCCAACATAACTTGCGGCTGGGCAAAGCGGTGCTCCTAGTTGAGAGGGACTAGTGAAGGTGAAACTTCAGATTAGCGGACGAGTTGTAGAAGCTCAGCTCGAGAATGCTAGTGCTCAAATACGACACATTCGACTCGATACCATTCATAGACAGTTCATGACACTGAGCACGCACCAGTAAACCCCAGTTTCGCAGCTCAAAGTTCCCTTCCCCACCTGGTAAGTAGTGCCTTCTTTACCTTATAGATCTTTTTTGAAATTTGAATATGAAAAAAAAATCAATTCACGACGCGATGGATGATTCCAGTCGGTTTTGCTTCGAAGATGGGCTGATTTTTCGCTGTAAAGATTGTAATTAATTGAATCGCAATTACCCGCTTATCAGTATCAGCAGGCTCACCGAGGTTATCCCTCAAACCGAACCGACTGTGCACGGTGTTCCAATGCTATAGGAAGAAAGATTTCGCAATATACTGGTGAACCAAATGACCACACGGCAAATCGGGCTAAAATGCTTTGTCCGCTTGATTCAAGGGAGAAAAATATACAAAACTCTCCATTCAAGTTTACATCCAAAAGGTAGGGGGTAGTCACATTCTTCCCTTACGCTGGACCATCGTAAAATGTATGCTAAACTATATTCTTCCGTGTCTTAAATTGAGCTAGCCGGAGTAGAAAGATGAAGTGAAGAAGATGAAAAAGGCTTACCGTTGGGCAAAAAATAAGATGGCATCATGTCATCAACATACTGAGCTTCTAAATTTTTGGTAAACGCTCCAAAATCTACCAAAAACTGCTGACGGCCGATGATCGCGAAGACGGACGCTGTAATCAGTAAATATGTTGGCGTAAATGACCCCGCCGGTCCGCGAGAGGTCATAGTATACTTCAGCCGAAGCCGAAAACTTCCATCGTTGCCCGTCCTATTCCGTCCCGCCCGTTCTGGGAACAAACAAAATACAAAAACACACAGCTCTCGGTAACACACCTCTCATCACAAACATCCATGAGCGTAGAATGGCGTTTCAGCAGCTTGCGGATTGGTGCGCCATGTGCGTGATGGAGCGTACGTCGAGCAGGAAGCTCGGCGGTGCACGCAGGCCCCGAAGAGAGAAGCGGCAGGCTGAGCAAAAGAAAACAAGGATGCGGTTATCAACCGACGCCATCCGTCGCACACACTTACGGCTCGGCGTAGTTCTCGTCGCGAGTATAAACTTCTCGCGCGAAATGGCGACAACGGCTAGGCCCCCTTCGATTGACATTCCGCGTACATCATTCACGAATGGAAAAACTGCAAAAAAAACCTCAACTCTCTATCGATAAGAAAATGCTGCGTTCATTCCATAAACGCCTGTTGCTGATTATCCGTGCGGGCCTGTTTGGTTCTTTGTTTGTAACCCCTTGTTAACGATGTCCCGCTTTGCTTCCCTTTGCTTTTTTTCTTTACAGATCGCCGCCCAACATCCTTAGGCTGATCACAATTGAACTGCTCCCACCATCGAAGTTGAGCAACAACAACCAGTACTAGCGGAGCGAGACAAGATCTTCTTCGCCAAAATTCCGCACAATCAACTGCCAACGAAAATTCTCAACGCATTTTCCCGTTGCAAAAGCGAACATTTTCCCGCGCAACTCCCCTTAAAATAGTCTGCCATCGTCATCATTACCTGGCACTGAAGCCTCCAGGAAGACTTCGTTCTGCCAAGTGTCCGGCTCGCGCTCATCGTTCTCGCTTCCCGAATTCCTCCAGCACCGATAGACGGCGATGGCTTTGGACTTTGCTGCCGGTTGCTTAGGCGGTAAGTTTCCTCTCACTCCGCACACGCTCGGGAATCTCGCGCACGTGCCTGTAGGCCATACGTTCACCATGCGCCCCATTCCGGTCCGGAGCGTGATGTTCACGTTTGCGTCGAACGACTTTGATAACTCATCGGCCCGTTTCCGAGCGTACCGTTTTTCGGAAACCGCTCCTCCTCCTGCGAGGTTGATTCCGAAAACAACGCAAACAAAGCCCAGCATGCGGGCGAGCAGACGTCAGCGTCAATCACTATCAAGACGAAAACGATAGGTCAACGGAGCTATCACCGACAGCGGTGATAATGGAATAAGTCCCTGTCCCTGGGACTGCGCGCGACCCAGGACCTGGCTCGATCGAGTCCCGGGTTTTGATTAAAAACGCAAGCCCCTCTGTTGATTATCACTTTCACCAAACTGGATCATTAACGAAGAACCCAACACTGACGCCTCTGATAACATCCGACCCCCCGTATAGGGTGCGCGACAACATCGTTGATCGATCGTCATCTGTCAACATCCCCAACATTAAGTTGTTGCCTTTCCAAACCGTTTGCGTCCAGCTGTTGCAAAACATCATCCGCCCGACCGGTAGTTCCATCCAATCATCGGTTTGCTATCTTATCTATGATCACACGCCTGATAATCAACGTGTTTGCACCGCCTTCAACGCTCCGTTTCGCTTCCATTCCATTCCGCAGGTTGCGCCGGCGTTCTCGTCGGATTCCCGTTCGACACGGTGAAAGTTCACCTGCAGACGCAGAACCACCGGAATCCGCTGTACCGCGGCACGTACGACTGCTTCCGGAAGATCATCATCCGCGAGGGCGTCCATGGGCTGTACCGGGGCATGTCCAGCCCGATGGCGGGCGTGGCCGTCGTGAACGCGATCGTGTTCGGCGTGTACGGAAACATCCAGCGGCGCACGTCCGATCCGAACTCGTTACGGTCACACTTTGCCGCCGGGACGGCCGCCGGCCTGGCCCAGAGTGTCGTCTGCTCGCCGATGGAGCTGATCAAAACGAGACTGCAGCTGCAGGACAACCTGCCGAAGACGGCGCACCGGTTCAGCGGGCCGTTGGACTGCACGCGGCACATCTGGCGCCGGGAAGGTGCCCGGGGGATCTTCCGGGGGTTAGGCATAACGGCAGCCCGTGATATGCCAGGTACGATAAGCGAATACCTCTTTGGTGGGTTTGTGTTGTTGTTCTAACGGGTTTTTTACTCTAATCTCACAGGATTCGCCAGCTACTTCGTGGCGTACGAGTACATGGTGCGAACGGTAGCGAACCCTTCGCCGTTCGTCATCCTCATGGCCGGTGGACTGGCGGGTACCTTCTCCTGGCTGGTCACGTTCCCCCTGGACGTCGTCAAGTCGCGCCTGCAGGCGGACGGAATCTCCGGCAAGCCACAGTACACTGGGCTGGTCGACTGCATCCGCAAGAGCCACGCCGCCGAGGGCCTCTCGTTCCTGTCGCGTGGCCTCGCCTCCACCCTGCTGCGGGCCTTCCCAATGAACGCCGTCTGCTTCCTGGTCGTCTCGTACACGATGCAGCTCTTCGACGAGCCGCAGCTGAATGTGGTCGAACTGGGCGCAACCGCCACAGTCGAGCCGCCCCTACTGCTAACGGCCGCAACCCTTCAGCAGCCCATCGTGGCGATCCCCGCCGGTGTCGCCGGTCACAAGCGAACCACCGACCACCACCTGGACAGTCATCTGCAGCACATCAAGCAAAACACCTACCGGTTCCTGCGCTCGCTGGGCGCGTTCAGCGAGGCCGTCTGCTGCGCCGAGATGGGTGAGCTGACCGACGACCTGTACGATCGACTGCCGGAGGAAAGCTCCACCACAGAGTACGGCGCCAGGCTGAACGAGTACCTGCTCACCATCGACGAGGAAGACACCAGCAATCGGTATCCGTTCTTGGGCGACTGAGCGTCGGGGGGAACGGCCACCTCGGCACCTCGGCCCGTTCGCTTGGCCCACCAAAGAACACTCGTGTACAAAGCAACCTACTAGGCTAAACGCTGCGCAGCGATCGAAGCAAGATATGTGTAAAAATATATTTTTTATTTAATTGCCACACAACCACCACACGAACAAGGCAACACACGAGTCAAACTAATCCTGTCACATAAGCTCTCCTCGGCTACGAAATTACTTCAGCGATTGGAGAATCTTGTTGAGGTGGAACTTCTGCACCGGAAAGTCCTGCTGCAGCGTTTCCACCACGGCCACGATGTTCTCGTTTACCTCCCGCTGCCGCTGCAGGTCCGCCTGGATGAGAATTTCGTTGCGGAACTTGGGAAGCTGCTGTGCGTTCGCCAGGGCCCGATAGCGCCGGGCGCGGTACTGATGGCGCACGATGTAGTCCAGGTTTTCCTGCTTCAGCAGCGACGCCTGTTCCGTTTCCGCCCGGATGAGGTTCGTTTGCAGCTTCTCCTCTTCGATCTGGTGCTTTTTGTTTTCGATCTCGGCCTGCAGCAGCTTTTGCGCCGTGTCGATCTCGATCAGGCTCTTTTCTGCTTGGGAAATTTCCTAAAAAAAAAAAAAGTAAAGGGAAGATTCACTGAGAGAATTTGGTTGTTGGGTTTGCGGTGTCCCAATCTGCAACTCCACCTACCGAAAATACCACTTTCAATTTGTTCTTCAACTCGTTGATCTTGTGCTGCATGGTAGAGCGGGTTTTAAACTTCCCGCCAAACACCTTCTCCCGCGCATTGACCGACTCGAAGATGTTCTCCCGATGCTGGACCGTGTTCTCCAGGTCGTGCACCAGCTTCTCCTGCATGCGCTTCAGCTGCCCGTACCGGACTTGCATGCGATGGATTTCCGCCTTCATGATGCCAATTTCGCTGTTCTGCGTCGTCTCCTCGTCCCGGAACTTTTTCGCCTCGGCCGACATTTTGCACTTCGTTTCCCACGAGAGCGCCTCGCGGTGCTTCTCCAGCACCTCCTGCTTGCAGTCGTCGATCTCCTTGCCGAGCTCCTTCAGCTCCTGCTCCAGATTCAGCACGGCCATCTCGGCCTCACGCAGCCGCTCCGTCGCCTGATGATGCGCCACCTCGCACTCCTGCTCCTCCTTCTCGTGCACCCGGCGCGTCTTAAACAGGTCCAGGCTGGCGTTATCGAGGCGCGTATTGAGGGCCGATAGTGAACGCACAATCTCCCGGTTTTCATTCATCACCTCCTCGAGCTGGGCCTCGATCTTGAGCGCTTTCTGTTCCGCCAGCAGCAGCTCTGAAAATGTGTGTGTGTGTAGGAGAGAGAGAAAGAGGTAGTTAAAAGGAAAAAGGAAATAAAAAACACGCACACGCAAGAGCTCACTCTTTCTGGAGTAATTAATCTCATTCAGTTGCTGTGAACGTTTCTCCGATAACGACAAGACGCTCGACTGAAGCTTCAGCCAAGACGCTTGGGCCTCCTTGATCTTGCCGTCGAGCTCCACGACATCTTGCTGGACGTCGAGCAGCTTCAGCTCGTCCGGATTCATCTCCTGGCCACCGGCTTTGTTGATGAGCTGCTCCAGTTCCCGATTCAGCGCGTCCATTTTGAGCAGCTTCGCCGCAATCGTTTCCTTTACCAACTTTATGTCATCGTTGTACTTGTTCGCGTCGGCATCCATTTCATCGTGCTTTTGCTGCGCAATGGGAAAAGGGAAATGGTAATCTTTAGCTAAATTATACTAGGCAACATTCCAATGTGCATCCTTCGCACCTTTGCCTTCCTAAGGACATCCTTGGAGTTTTCTACGATAGAGCGCCATTTTTCCAACTCAAGCAACACCACCGACAGCTGATTCTCCGTGGCCGACATGTTTGTGTCCAGCTCGTGCCGCTTTTCCCGCGTATCCCGCAGAATCTTCCCTTGCGATTCTCCCGCCTTGTCGGTGGTCAGCTGGTCCTGCAGCAGCTCTAGAATCTGTTCCTCCAGCTCAAACTTCTTGCGGCTCTGCTTCTCCAGCGTTTGCCGGAGCGATTTCAGGTGGTTCTCGATCAGCAAGCCCTCCTGCTGAGCCTTCAAGATGTCGGCCTCCGTTTGCTCCAGGATGAGGGCGTAGTGGTCGAGGTCGCGCTTCAGCTTATCCTCGTCCTCCTGCTCCTTGCGCACCTGCTTCTCGAGCGAGAAGATATCGCCCTGGATGCGGTTCTTGAACCCGGCCAGCTTCTCGTTCTGTTCCATTTCCTTCGCGGCCGCCTTCTTGGTGATTTCCGTTTTGCTCCGGATAACTTTGTGCTCCTCGTAGATCGATTCGAGTTCGTCCTTGGTCTTCACCAGCACCCGGTCGCGCTGCTCGATGGCCACGATCACTTCGCCCCAGGCCTGCGACAGCCGCTTGTGGTCGTGCTGCAGCGCTTCCAGGTCGGAGTTTGCATCGGCCAGGCTGCGGCTGATCGTTTCCCGTTTTTCGTCCTGCTCCTTGATTTGATCCTCGATTGCCGCCAGCTCGAGCTCCTTCCGCTTCACCTCGGCGCCAAGGTTGAACACGAGCAGATCCGACTGCCGCTTCTCCTCGGCCGCGATTAGACGATCTTTCGCGTCCTTGCTGGCAACCCGCTTCGCCACCGCGATCTCGTCCTTGATCTCCTGTGCCCACTTGGCAAATTCGCTCTCCAGCACGGTCAGGTTTTCCAGCTCCATCAAGTGCTCGTTGTGAATTTTCCGGAACTCCTTCATCGTCACCATTTGCTCTTCGTACTCCTTCCGGTACTGGGCCGCCTGCTTTTCCTCCTCCTTACGCCGCGCGGACAGTTCTAAAATTTCCTTACCGTAAATTTCGAGCAGCTCTTTTTGGTTCTCGATTTCCTCCTGCAAATCGTACAGTTCAGCTCCGACCTCCTCAGATTCCTTTTCGTTCTGCTCCAGTCGGTGGTTCAGTTCGGCCACTTCCTCCTCGAGCTGATCTTTCACCTTCAGCAGGTGAGCCTTCAGTGCCGCCTGGAACCGTTCCAACAGCGGATGATCCGTCTCCAGCACACCGACACGGTCGGTGATGGAATCGTTGAACGCATCCACCTGGACGCTGATACTGTTTTGATCTTCCTCTGGATTCATATTTCCTGTTCACGATTTCGATTTCTTTCCTTCAGCAAAATTAGAAACTCCGCGTCAGCGTCAGTGATAAATAACGGTATGAAGCGGTTACTATGACCACGCGTTGCTGCCATGCTTCGATAGCTACCTCGATTTTTATTAGTTTTCAAAGTTTCATCGATTTGTCTATAATTTCCCCTCTTTGACATCCTGTCGATCGATCGAAACATGAATTCAAATCGAAAGGAGCGGTTTACTAGGTTCGGATCGGATTCATGTTAATTCTCAAATAACAAGTAAGCAAACAAATCCATCTATAGAAAACCACAAAATAAGCGGAAGTTTATTCATAGAAAATACCAGATTTTCGTATATTGAAGAACTATAGCAGAAGAAACAAATTGCTTGGTATTTTCATAAGGTTCCGTACATAAGATCTATGGATCGGACTAACCAGAGAGATTGGACCGGTTTGACCGTTCCACTCTAAACGACCACCACTCATAGCCAAACATAGATTGTAAACAAACCGCGCTCCATGAATTATCGAATTAATTTCGTTATTCGCTTCATGTTTCTGCAGCTGTAAACAATTTATTCATCACAATGGACTACAATATCAGCAGATTGTGTCGGGTTTGCCTGGAAGAAGGAGTTTTCACCTCTATCTTCAGCACCGAACTGGTCGCGATGGCTCCCGCGAACATGTTAGTTATGTGTGCGAACATAAAGGTGCGGAGGCTTGTGTTTTTCAAGTTGTTTTCCCGTTTGCTTTCATACGGATTTTTGTCTTCCTTTTTGCAGGTGTCCAAAAACGATGGCCTCCCCAGTACCATCTGCAACAACTGCATGTACCGGTTGGGCGTTGCATTTCATCTCAAACAGCAGTGTGAAAACTCCGACATGCGATTGCGACAGTACATCGGGCTGATGACCGGTGTGTACAGCAACGTGATGGACAAGGAAACCATGACCGACGATTCGTGGCTGCTGACGGGCTCGGGAGAGAAGGGCGAAGACCAGAAAAGCTCTAAAAAGTATGTCGTCACACCGACGGGGGATAAAGGACAACGGGGTCACTGAAACTAATTGTAGAAGTTTTGCTTTTCAATTTGCAGAAAATACAGCAGTAGAAAACGGTACAAGCCCAAGCTGCCAGAGGAAAGGAAAAAGCGGGGCCCAAAGCCTATGCCCAAAATCCCCCAGACATGCTATCAGTGCCACAAAACCTTCAAATGTGCTGCCCAGTTGCAAATGCATCTACGGTAAAGGATAAATGATGCCTAAATTGTATGTAATATTCGGACGACTGAAACTTGTTTATCCTCTTTCCAATAGTACCCATTCGGGCGAGAAACCGTTCGCCTGCAATTATTGCACCAGGCGGTTCGCCCAGAAACACAATCTCTCCATCCACATCCGGACGCACACCGGAGAACGGCCGTACCAGTGCGAAATTTGCAGCAAGCAGTTCTCGGCTCTCGGAAACTTCCAGGCACACAAGAAAATTCACACCAACGAACGCGACCACGTGTGCCCGTCCTGCAATAAAGCTTTCATCACATCCGGCGACCTCACGCGGCACATGATCTCGCACTCGGGCATCAAGAACTACCACTGTGATATCTGTGCCAAGAGCTTCAGCCGCAACCGCGACATGGTGGCACACAAGCGGAAGATCCACCTGAACGATCGGTCAAACGGGAGCTATAAATGTCCCGAGTGCCACAAGGTGTTCGCCACGGTCGACAGTCTCAACGGACACATGCGGATCCATGGCCCGGTGGTCCCGGCCAGCTCCATCGCGGTCGTGCCTCCGGGTGTCCTTCTCCCACCACACCAGCCCCAGATTCAGACGCCGATCGCTCTGGCCCCGCACGGGCTTGGCCCTAGTTCGCTCGGGGTTGGACTGGGAATGCTGCCGCATCCTTCGGCGCACCCGACACACCCACTGCCGCCTCCGCCACCGCAGCCGACGTACCATCACAGCCAAATGCACCCGGCGCAACGGTTACACCCGTACTGAACCAAAGATTGTCATCGGTTTCATCACAACAAGCGCTCCATTCGCTTACATTTGTTATTTATTTATTCCGCATTCAAATAAACATGGGTTTAACATTAACATTCGACTTGCACTCGCTACTCACGAATGCAGCGTAACAAACATCTGCCTAATCTACTCTCTCTAGCGTGCCCTGGCTGGTGCATTGTATTTTACATTTAAAAAAGGATCTATTTGTACGGAAGGCATCTCGCAATGGGAGCGTTGTGATACTGTTGTTTGTGGAATTAAAATTAAAAAAAAAAATCAACCGCCGTGCCATTGGGTAGCGCCACGAAAGGGAGCGGGATCCATAAACATCGCGACACAAAACGGGCACGTTTCTTAACGGTTTTGTTTGGTTTTTGCCCAAAACTAACCACTAGCCACTATTCTTTTACAATCTGAGAACATGTACCTATTAAGTGTACAACAACGTTGATAAAGATGAGCTGGAAATTTGGAAAGCCGATGATTGAACGTAATATTAAAAAAAGAGATCGTCCCTGTTGTCCAATCTACTCGGTAAAATAATTTGTGGAACAATTTAAATACAGTTTGATTGATTCAATTGAGGGGAAACTTTTGGTTTGAATGAAGATTAATTTGGGTTCTTGAAAAATCGCTTCTATTCCTTGTGTTCTTATAATTTTAAATGACGGTAAAAAAAATTATGATTATAAAAATGATTCAAAACTGGATGATTGACAATTTTCTCTCGTCCAAGAGGAGCTTATTGGTCGGCCAAAACCACCGTCTGGCTGGCATGAATGGCAAGTGCTGAACTGAAATCTACTGTTTCACAACAAGCACCAGTCCCGTACATGATTGGCTTAACGTTTCATTAATAAAGCTACAACAACTCACCATTCATAGCGCTCGCCCCGAACCGCGTGCCCGTAAATCGGGGTTAATTCGTTCCCGTAACCTCCCCGTGCGTGTCGTAGGTGGTTAGGTTGGCGCGCGTGGTAGCACAGACTAAACATGCCGTCAACCTCCGCACGCCGCTCCTGCCGGCGTTCGTAGAACCTGCGTTCGCGGGTCGTTAAATTGGTTAAACTAACTACAGCTTCGAACTCAGCGGCAACGAAATGGGATGCCTAGAACCACGATTATCACAAATTGTGTGCCGCATCCCGTGCCCACGTCAACGTTCGAGTGAATACTTTTTTCTCTTTCGGTTCACGTGTCCTTTTTTTACTATCTCTCGATTAACATATACTACCTCAAACGCACTTACATTGATGATTAATGTAACGAATGGTTCCCATGGAAGATAGCTTAAATGATTCGACGTTTCATTTACTGGGTATTTTGGCGATAACAGTTACACATTTCATTCAACCTACCTACACGTGCGTATACTCCAACACAACACACAAATACTTTTCAAAGCTCGCTCCATTTGCAGTACAAATTCCCTTTTATGCTTTTAGTGTCCTAGCAATGATAACGTATTGTTTTCTTTTCAATGCCAACGGATACGAATATGATTTCCTGTTTGTCTCCACGTGTTTAAGCTCTAACAGCACCACCCTGTAATCTCCGGCAAGTTCACATTGCTTTTCCATTTCCATGTCAGTTTTTCTTAATTTAAAAAATCCTTTCAAAGCCTGTGCGTACCAAACGGGGGTCATTGTGACCTGCCCCGAAAGGTTTTTCTTCGTAATTTTTTAGATCACTTCGGCCCCCATGTTTATTAACAAAATAATCGCTAACCTTTAAAGAGATATAATTGACTTAGTGAATACGCTGTGGATGCTTTCCGCTCGCTCTTCTTATTCCTTACCAAGTATAAAAGATGGTCGGCGCTGTTTTGGACCACAATTTTCGATCAACATTGTGTTAGTCAGTTTGCAGCACTTTACGGAACCTATGGAGTACGGAAGAGAAGCGAGGAAAGTCTGATGTGGTTTTCCTACGATTGAAAAAAGGCATACGGATACGGCTGTTGTACTGGATGCGACAGGATGGATTTTAAATTGCATTACAACTAGCATACTGGCACTAAGTGGACGTAAAGAAACCCCTAAACATGGTGCTCTTACAGTCCGGGAAATGTGTGGAAGGTTGTTCACGGGAAGGGACTTCCAAGGGGCGTGTATGTTGGTCCCCGAGATCCTGTTTCTGCCTTGTCAGTGGTGCGTTGGTACGTGCGGAGGGTCGCGTTGGAATTGGTCGACGGTAGACACACCACACTCACAGCCGATGGAGCACGGAGCCGTGCGCGTACTTGTACATCTTCACCAGCAGCGGATAGTGGACGTTCTCGTCGTAGCCCTCGGTCTGCTTCAGCTCGAGGTGCCGCGCCCAGATGGCCTCGTTGTAGCAGTGCAGCAGCTCGTAGTGGAAGCCACGGGCGACGCACTCGTCCAGGAACTGGCTGAGCGTGTGCCCTCGGCGGGGGGCGGTGATGAGCGCGACTCCCTCGTCGGCCAGCAGCACCCAGATGGCGTCGATCAGCTGCGTGCGGGACTCGTCGAAGAACAGGCAGTCGGCGGACAGGACGAACTGGTAGTGCTGCTGCTCGCCGCCGGGGCCGGGCGGCGGACTCTGCGGCGTCTGCTCCCACTTGAGCACGGACGACTGGATCGTGCAGTTGAACTTGTTCAGCACCAGCGACTTGCGGACGTTCTCCACCGACAGCTCGTTGCCGTCGGTGACGTGGACCAGGGCCGGCTGGCCGTACTTGGCCAGCACCAGCCCGGCCAGGCACGTCATGCCCCCGCCGAGCTCGAGCACCCGCGTGCCCTCGAACTGGGCGAGCCGGGCGAGGACGTAGTACGCGAGCGCCTCCTCCGACGGCCACACGCAGATGTTGCCCGTGTTGTTGAACCCGATCAGCTCGCTCGCCGTCCAGGGGCGCTCCGGGCCGATCAGGCGTATCTTCAGCCGGTACCGGTCGTACAGCCGGTACACGTACACGTTCTCGTCCTTCTCGTCGCCCGCCCGGTCCGCCTCGATCAGGTTGAACTTGAGCAGCTGGTCGTCCTCGCTCGAGTCGTGCCGGAGCGCCTTCGCCAGCAGCTTCCACCGGCGCCGGGCGTTGATCGTCTTATGCTGCCGCTGTTCCGACGAGTGATCCCGCCCCTCCGCCTCAACCCGCACGCCCTCCCCGGCACTCTCCGGTTCACGCTCCGGCCCGGTCGTTCTGAGCCCGCGAGGTGGCGAGCTGTGGCGGGGATCGAATCGGTTGTTATTGGTCGTGTCGGGCCCGAGACTATTTATACCATCACTCACGCAAACCGTCGCCCGTCGCACCCCACCCTCCCCGTCCCGCTCGATGACACCGAGCGCAGCGGGCGACGTTGGTGGATCGTCGCAGCAGTCGCCACCATCTTCGTCTTCGTCGTCCTGGTATCCGATCGCGGCGACTCGCCGCAAACGGTGCCGATCGGCCGTGTCGCTGGCAATTGGCATTGTAGAAGCAGTGATTGATGTGGTGGTGCTGGCCACCCCAGTGGCAATATCACAGTGCCGTTGCCTTCGCAACGATTTAATTGGATTATTCTCGCCATCAACGGCCAACGGAGCGGCGTCAACGTCGTCGTCGGCGTCGTTGTCGTCGTTGCCGGCTGTTCCTGTGGCTTCTGGTGGCGCCCGCTCGACCCCACCCGCCTCCACCCGACCGCCCCTTGCCGGCTGATCTGGTGTCACCTGTTGCTGAGTTGACATTTTCCAATTTATGTCATCTTCGTGTCGCTCGTTCTGTTTCAACGTCATCGTCGTCGTCGTCGAGCGCATGGCGCTTCGTACCTTCCCAACCCTCACGTCGACTGCTTCACCTGTCCCCTCCCCCAGGCGTGTGTCAGCACTCGGTCGCCGCGTCCATTCGAAAGCAGGCAGGAATGATTTGAGACGGAAAAACTGAACCGCACTGGAGGCACACGATCGGTTCCCGGTGCTCGGATGCCCTCGGCGTTACTCCAACCTGCCCCGGGGGGGACGGCTAATTTGTTACATCCAGGTAAAACACTGAAAAGAAAATCGTGCGAGAGAGAGAGAGACATGAGAATCAGGAGGTAAACTAACGCAATCACTCTTCCGACGATGGCGTTCCCAGGCACGGTGCGCTCGCGCTGAAAGGGGGAAAACCCGCTTGCCAAGACCGGTTCGGTTTAGTTGGTTTATTTATAACAATCAATTCCCGTGTAACCTTACCCTTCGCCTTTCCCCGTTTCCCCCCCGCTGCACTCTTCAGTGGTCGGTGTTTGCCCATGGACGAAATTGTTGGCAGGTTCGCGTGTATTTGCCATTTGTTAGCAGTGCCATAAACACAAACTTCCCCCAAGCCACGTCCTCCCCCCCCCCCCTCCCCCCCCCACGTTCGTTTCACTTACCGCCAGGCGGCCAGACAGTGCGGGCGGGTTTTTCGGCAGTGCACATTACTGAAGGCTAAACTGATTTTCCACTTGAAACCTTTCAAAACGCTTCAAAACGCGGATCAGGGTTGAAGGCAGGGCGGGGTTTCCTGCGCCTTTTCAAAACCGACGAAACCGGTGCACGCTTGGCCAGATTTAATGGAGAACTAAATGGAGCCGAAGTCGGACGGCGCAGTCAATTCCCCCCAAACCTCTCCAATCTTCTGCTCGGTATCGGCAGCGCAATCAGCAAGGTAAGAATGATACCCTAACCTCCAGATCTGCAGGGCAGCAAAAAAAACTCCCCTTCAAATTCAATTCTAAACTCAACTTTGCGTGCGAAAGAGAACACAGGGACAAGAAAGTTTACATGTTGCAAGCCACAGAGGCAATCAGAGGAATGAAGACGCAGCTGATTGATGTCTGTTGGTGGCGGAGAGATAATCAGATTTGAATGTCAGCACTATTTATTTGAGTTGGAGGGTTGGGGATTTTAGTGGGGTTCTTTTCTGCTTATCACCAACCCCCTTGGTTGAAATTGGGTGATAACTCATCGTGCAAAGACCTCGTTCGACTCCAGCCGTTTAAAACGAGCATGGACACAACTTGGATACCTTTCTTGTGTATTGGGTTGAAGAAAAAATTATAGTTTCAACACAAGGCTTCAATAACACGAAACTGAACAGTGCTAAGATAATGTTTTCTTTTTCTGCTGCATGAAAGTAACATGAAGATGAAATCATGCCAATTATTTTACATATTTCTAGAGACGAAACAGTGAAATCGATTAAATGCACTTGCCAAGCACTGACATTACACTGCTTCGGTTTTCCTCCTCTCTTTTATTGGCCACAATATGTTGGCATTGATACAACTCCCAGCGGATAGTTCGTGAACATATCTTTGAAAAAAAAAAAAAAACTCCCGTTCATATCGAACGGCCGTCCATTTTCAGACGCGAGCCCGTCCCGTCCATCCAAACCGATTTCTTGGCGCCGTTCCGTTGCCCAAAAGTTGGAGGAATTGGTTTCGAAAATTACTGCAAGATGTCCCGGGTGCAGAGCATTGGTCCAGGCGGGCAACCAGAATTGACCCCTTTTAAATATTCCTCTGGCAAGATGTAAATAATGCGGATGATAGCCAACGCCAGAATGATTGAGCCATCGTTCTTGAGAATGGAGTTGGCACTTGTTTTTTTTCTTTCTTTTTTTTCTTTGTTCCTCTGCTGCAAGGAGGCAACTGGAACGTTCTTAAGGCTAGATTGAGATTTGTAGTAGAAGAAAAGCTTAATCTTCAATCCAAGTGTGGAAGCCGAAATGCCAACCACATCGACAAGGACTTGACTAGCAAAGGGGATGGTTTTTTTTCCTTCTTCTTCTTTTTGCCTTTTGCCTTCACTACACCCAAGTTTTCCCATTTGCCAAAACCCATTTTTGAGCGCAATGGGAGCTTCTCGGGGGCCGATGGATGGACAGATGAATAACGGACCGGACGGTCGAACACGACGCCGCCGATGATTCGCCAAGGAAGGGCGGGGTGTTGGCTTTTACCCGGGTATTTTTCGGAGGGCACGTTCGGTCGCAGATCGTTACGTGTCGAAGACGTGCGGTGCAGCTCGTGCTCGATCCGATTGGCAGTTGCATAAGCGCACGGCAGGATCGAACACTGCACACTTGCAGCCGTGCGACCGGACGGGGCAAGGGCGGTCGGTGTCAAGGAGGAAGAGCAGCGGGAGCGCAATGATGCAGATATTGTTACACGCCATTATGTGCCGATGAACCGATCGGATCGGGCCACGGACCGAAGAGAAGAAGACCTTCGGAAATCCCTAGGATTACAGGTTGGTTTTAAAATAAGTCCCAGCACTTGCACGGAAACGTTAAATCATGTCTGTCCGTCACTATTCGGTACGGGTTGAAGTGTGGGCCCAATCGTGCGCAGCCTTAAGATGGAGTTGGTTAGGAGTTGAGATGTTTTTTTTATTTTTCATTGGTCCCGTTTGGAGCCAATGTAGGGTCAATCGGAGAATCTTACTCTTCCCTTTTTTATCTATGCACTCAGGCAAATTGTACGGGTTAAACATTTATTACAGATTGTTTGTTAAGGAAAACACATAAAACTCTCGGCTAGAAATGAACCAACCATTCTGCAAACAGCAACATGACGATAGCCGAGATAAAATCTAATTAAGAACCAAAGGGCACTGGTTATTTTTAAACAAATGGTATTAAGAGTACAACTATGGTTGTAGACTTTTTCCTCATACTTTTATGATTTTATTTTAAATTTGGTAAGTATTGGCTCCAACATTGTCTCCATTTTCCCTCGATACAATTTGATACCCTTTTTCCCGCTTCCCTGCAGGTGTCAAGTTCCTGGCAAGCCAAAAAATCCGGCAATTCATCTGAAACGACGTCAGTCGAATCCTGGTTTTGAACAATAAGGCGAGAGCATAACCAAATTGCAAACAGTATAAACTAGTCTTTTGTTCACGAATTCTTGTTCACGAAGTTCACCCGCTTCCATGCTCTTAAATCAAGCGTTGGTGAACATGGCCATGTGGAATTACCTTGCAAAATATTTTAAATGGCCCTTCAATGGTCGAGGTACTGCACTGAGAGTTCACTGCCTGGTTGTGGTTCCATTTGGCATTAGCTTTCCCGCACCAATCTGATCAACCGGACCTTCTCGAACGGGAAAGCTGAACTTTGTGCATCTTTCTTTATGAAAATTTCCAACGGAACATATTCTTCATGAAATTCCACATCTTGAGTTGACACGAAACTTCTTTTTCAAGATCCGATTGTTCGAAAAATAACAATAAGTTTCAATTGAAAAAAAAGCAACACATTGCAAAATTGTGTAAAACAATCCTACTTAAAACGCTATTTTCGGAATTATTCAGGGCTAGTAAGAGAAAGGAATAGTAAAGAATAATTGTAAGGGCCCATGGTGGCAGATCTGATATTGTCTTTAATATAAAAATTCCCTGCAATTACGTTGCTGCTTCAAACACCCTTACAAGTGGTTCATGAACTACAGACGTTAAATGCCAAACGGGAACTCTCTATTACGAATTCGAGGGCCACCAACTTGGGTGGAGGGGGGGCAGGGGTACTTGATGAGAAGCAGAGCGGGAGAGAGCGAGACTGGGACCGCAACCACACACGAAGTCCGGTCCGACAGGGTGGTCGAATAAAAATATCGCCAACAAATGGGTGAGCAAATCTAATATCGTTAATTTGGTTTTACGAACGGGAGGATGAAAAGATGAAAGCGATGGATGGAGCGGCTTAGGGAATGGCGGAACGCAGCTTCCCCACACGCAGGTGGAGCACCTATAAACATCATCAGCATAAGAAAACTCGCGACAAACGGCGGACCGTTCGCATACCGTCTCGCGACGTCGCGGATGTTCAATTCAATCGTGTCAAGGATGGAGGTTTGGGGAAACCTAGTAAAGTCCCTAGCTTAAAAAGAGCGTCAAACATTGGCCTCCCTCGCTCACTCTCTTGAAGCAAACGAAGCAAAGGCAGTTTGTTTGGGGGTGGTCGGGACGATTATTCACCGCCACAACCTGCCAACAGAAGGGCATGAAAATGAAAGACACACACACACACACACACACACGTTCACACCCTCGTCCGGTCGGCGTCACTGGCCACGCGAAGTCTACGCTGGCTTAATTACGACCCACCATGGTGTGGACTTCCGCGTCCCTCACTGCACCGTCGGGACGGAGCCATCGTCGTAAGTAATCGCAAGTGGCAGCAAACACCACAACGGTTCAATATTTCTTCTTTAGCAGTTGGGAGGGAATAATGAACACCGAAAAACAAGAAAACACACAAAATACCAACGCCGCTCACCAAAAATTCAACCCGAGCGCTATAAGTCATCCACGGCCAACCGCAGCGAGACGGAGTCCGGTGGAGTGTCGGTTGTGGTGCTTTTATTAAACGGATCCAGATTTACTGCCCACAACCGAGCGGGACCGGGCAGGTGGAAACAAAGCGCTGGCAGTGGATGTTTGATAGCGAAACATAAATCTTTTAGTTGGAAGAACTTTTCAACCAGCTTTTTCACAATTCATATCGCTTCAAAATTGAAGGAACTGCAACAACTAATTTGCTTACTCCATTAAAAGGGGAAATGTGCCGAGCTCTGTGGATGGCTCATTACTTCAGCATAATTACCTCAATAGCTCCTTGGGCTCGTTTCTATTCCCCCGGGAAAGGGCGAGCAGCGCACAACAAAGGCTCATAATGTCCTAAAGGTCGCCTCCACTCGTTTGACTTTTGCAACCACTCAGTCCGTCTGGTGACGCAAAACGACGACGGTGAGGTTGGTGTGTGCGGTGTTTTGCAAGTGCAAGCCAACAAACCTGTAAACATTAAGAATAGAGCGCCAGAAACAACGGTTGGGACGCCATACCGCTCCCGGTTTGATGACAACCTCAGCTGCCGCGATCATTCAATGCGCCACTCCCTCCGGCCGAGGCTAGTGGGACGATCCGAAAAGGGACTGCATTTCAAACCAATTATCCTATAAATAAATCTAAATGCCAATTCCCTTTGCGACCAACCGAACCACTGACCCCATCCCCACACTGCTTCACCAGGTAGTGGTTAGATAATAAGGTAAAGAATAAACTAATTGCCCGGCAAGCAAGCCGCTTCTGGGCTGCACTCTGACCACTGTGCGGCAAACCACTTGATGACGATGGTCTGTTAAAGGAAAAGAAATACTTTAAAAGAAAAGGAAAACTCTCATTGCCGCCACTTCGCTGGTCACTCTCGGTTTGTTTCTTTTCTCCATGCCCCGAAAAAGAAAAATGGGAAGCAAACATACATCTAGACACTCAAAACACATGTTACGGTTCATTTTTCAATTTGTTTCATTAGACGGCGAAATGAAAAGGCAGAAAAGAAAAACCTGCCACTTCGGCAGTAGGAGAAATTCGGTGAGTCTACTTTATTTATTCGTTAGACCGGCCGTGGTACCCCGTAGTCCGGCTGTGTTTATTCGGCGTATGGAAGGCGAAGGTGGCCCCCTTCGCTAAATATACCCGATCGAAACCCGCCAACGCAAACGGTCACCGAAGAATTCCAGATCGTAGCAGATTACGCACCGATGATCTCCCCCGGCGCAAGGACGATCGTTTTCAGCTGCCCCCGCACGCAAATCACAAGTTGGCGACCGTCACTCGGTCCGCCAGACGGCGGAGATTTTGGCTGGACGGAAACGAAAGCGAAACGACCTTCAAACGGGAAAAGCTGGGGCGAGAATTTATGAATGAAAATTATTTCGAGCGGCAACGACGACAGTCGTGGGGTTCAAAAGCAGAAGAAAGAAAATGAGAGAAGCACCAAGACATTGACAACGGTGAAACCAGAGGCTGGCCATGTAGTGATCGTTTACTTTCTGCATTTAGAAATGGTTTAATAACAGATCATTTCTAGCGATCAGATGAAACCCACCTAATGTCAGCGGTTTCGGTTTCCTCGCGTTCGTAGACAGAAGAGAATAGAAGTACCGATCTTTGCGATCGAAGACAATCGCGAAGTGTCGCATGTTGTACGGTCGATTTCTTGTTCGCATTCCGCGTGCGATCGCGCTGATCTTTACAGGCACGCAAGTGCAGGTGACAGACTTCATCGCACATTCCCAAATTCTATACTTAGATGGTAAATCAAATGTCGTCGCCCGTGGGGTGGATATTTTTGCCTTTAATTTGCCGCAAACGAACCGGCCAGCCGAAGAAGCTAATTAGCCACATAAACGAACACACACACACCGATCGTCGAAGGTTAGGGTTGGGGCCCAAAGTGGTTCTTTTCCGTCGCTTTCCCTTCCGGCACAGAAGCAGAACGGTAGTTCGAAGAAGCGAAACCCGCTCGACGGTGCGGTGGGCGGGGGCAATCAAAGGTGGGGAAAGCTCTCGAGCAACAGTTGGTCACGGTTCCGGTTGACATTTGCAATTCATGTCGCACGTTTTATGATTTGTTTGCCTTCCCGCTGCCCGCCACAAACCAATTCCGTGTCGTGCTTTTCTTCTTGCCTCTTTTCGATTTCGAAAACACCATCTGGCGGAAGGAGCGAAAGCCCGTGAAACTGGTTTTTTTTTTTTGCTATTCGATGGTCAGATGTTGTTTGTCCCCCCCACAACCACAAACCGACGTTCGGACGGATGAAAGTTTACTCCGTCGTGCGGTCAGTCGGTTTGGAATGTCAGCGTTTTCGAGCCCAAACCCCAACCGCTCCCTGGGGGAAATGGCAGTGGGGAGGGGAGACTGTTTCTGGGTTAAGAAACACCCGACGCGTGCAAATAAATCGAGTACTCGGTGCACACCGGTGGACAACCGCAAGGATGCCTTGGGCCCGGTCTGTTGCTGTGGTGGTTTGCGAATTGGCTGATGGATTTGAAATTTCTATCCCATAACTTCTTCCACAGGCCAATTCCAAACATCACCGTTCGGAGATAAACAACCATCCCGTGGGGTCCGTGTGCTTACGAATTGGCAATATAATAATATTGTATCCATCTGTTTTAATTTTATAACATTATAGCAGGCCCACCCTCCACCTTGAGGTGCTGGTGTTCACTGGTTGGCTTACGGGCGACTGTAATTATTCTCCTACACAACCTAGTTTTGCGGATAAACAGGATGCGGATTGAAATTTCGAGTCGGTCATTTTCAGTTTCAGAATTTGCACGCCGCGCTTCTCGCATGAAACTATAACAAGATTCATCGATGGAATATTTTTAGCATGGTGTTTCAATGTCTACCATATGGGATTAGCATGGCAATTGCATTTTATTACACCTTTACTCCGGGTGTTTTTGTAGCAAAACTAAACAAATCGAACCAACAAAAAACAATGTACTGAGCTCTCGTGTGTTTACGGACAACTTTTCACAGATTTTCATTGATTCCAATTGAAACGCATGGAGGCGCCTGGTTGTTGGTAGTGAAATTTTGCAACAAAACATCAGGCGCCTCCATCATGCTGGCCAGTACCATGTATTCCAGCTCCAACATCATCCTTTTGAGGGGGGGGCAACCAATCTACCGCAAAGCCGTATTTCCTCCTCATTTCCTGCGCTCCAACGGCGACGTCCATCGTCACCCGGAAGCTGTCGACCCACATCGGCCACGCTTATACGGCATCCGCAGTTCGCAAGTGAGCAGTGGGCCGAAAACATGATTTATACGCTCGAGGCAAAACGCTGCACGATACGCCCGGCACCGCATCAACCGGTGCGCACGTGAATCTTTCCTTCCCGGAGCTCGTGGCGATGGGGTTGAACCGACACAAAATGAAAAGAAAGACGAGAATTCAATTGTAGGCTTGACCGCGCCGGTATGAACTTGGTCTGCCAAGGAAAGCACCGCAGCGGTGCGGTGCGGGATAAATCAGCGCCTTTCTCGCCAAACTTTGCAACTTCCATTGCACTTTTTCTACCCTTGTCTTTTTTTTTACGTACGCCACCGACACGGAACGTTCGAAGGCCTATCGTTTGTGCGAAAGTTGGCGAGCTGTCGATACCGTAACCCGATACCTTTCGAGTATCGGGTGCTCCGCGTTCGATCGGTGCAGAGAAGCGGAAGAAACATCCGCATGACGCTCAACAGTTGATAAACGGCCTTTAAACGGGTACTGCCAGTATTCGGGCACTCGGCGATGCAGATTTTCACACACGCTTCGCCACGTTCGGCTGTGTTACGAAATGCCCTCGCCTCCTTCCCCCGGTGGCCTGAAACCTACCTGCTACCGTTGACCTTCCGGAATAAAAGTTTTGCTATCCGCAACCAGTAAGACCGTGGAATGCTGCAGCAGTTGGCGTTCGTCTGGTGAACTATATCCAAGTGGCGCTCTCGTTTGGCTCGTTCACGTTTCCACGCGTTCTCAGACACTCGCACAGCCACTGAACACGTGCTCGGTGTGGAATTGGAGCATTCTTGCGGTTTGTTATGTTCGCGGGAACGAAAGAGAACCACCAGCAGACACCGCACCGCCGGGTGAGGTTCCGTTCGGCCCAGCCTCCACCAGATACCAGCAGGGCAAGAATGGTCAGGGCGGAAAAGGACACCGGGTTCTGGTTGTTGACCGATATCGTGAGTGGCTTCCCGTAGCTAACCGTGTTCACCACGCTCAACGAGACCAACGGCCTAAAGACGCAGAGATAGATCACGTTCGTTCGGCCCGAGTTCACAAGCACGCGAACAGCTGTCCTCGCACTAATTAAACATAATACTGATTGATGCCCATCACTAGCGGGAAACCACTGTAGAGCAGGGAGGGAAAACAGCTCTCACGTCCCGATCCTTGGGCTAGCCGAAGGCGAAAGCAAACCCGCGATCGAATCGGTGTAACGGTGGCGCTGTTAATCAACCATCTGGTCCACGTTCATTCTAGCTACTGCTTGCAACCGCCCCTTGCCACCTTTGCACATATGCCGAGGAAACGAGCCGCATTCGAGAACCAACGTCAAAAACGCGGGGGGAGAGCCGCGCGAATACGAGACCAAACGACAACGGAAACCTCGAAGGTCGGCTGGTTTCGCGCCAAACGATGCTGCCGTGCCGGAGCACCAGATTGAACTGAGCGTACGAGCGAGCGAACCGCGACGTTTACGGATTTTGGCAAAGGCAGATCCGTCTCGTCTCCCTCGGTCGGTCCGAAGACGCCACCACTCCTACCCACAGCGCTTGGCGTCCTTCGCTTCCGCAACTGGCAACCTCGCCCCACCGAGTCGAGCAGATGAAGCCGTGTTCGTTCGTTCGGGATTGCGTCGGGGGACGAAAGCACAACAAATAGCACTCATGTCAAGTAGCGAGCGGAAGAGAACAGCGTGTGTGTGTGTGTATGTGTGTGTGTGTGTGTGAACATACGGAGATGCACTCGGTGGCATTTACGCCGAGGTTTTTCTCTCGAATTATGCAGCGCGTGCAGTGGTGTATAGCTGGCTCGAGATGCTGCGGTCAGTGTGCGCCTTTTGAGTGGAGCACAATGGGCGAATGTTTATTTATCGCCACCGCAAAACCGAGCGGGGAACCGAAGGTGGAAGGACGTGTCTTCGACGATCGGGACAAACTCTCCGGCTCCTGCCACCGGCACGTGCTCCTGCTCACTTGAGAACGAAAGCATCGTGCAGCGATGAGATGTTGGTCGTGCTCGCGATTTTGGCGCGATTGTCAGGGGTTACCGTCTGGTAGTGGACCATACGACAGAACCTACCGAAACACGACATCGCACGTTTGAGTGTTTTTTTGCTTTTTAATTTTATTTTGTTTGTGAAGGAGTTACCCCCGTCATATCAACTCTCTCTCTCTCTCTCTCTCTCTCAACCTCAACGCAAACGTTGTCGGGTTCACAGCGTCGTCGATACGTGTTCGTGTGCGGTTCGATGCAATTGCCGCTGTTCGATGTGCCTGCGTTTGCTTTTCTTGCCCGCAAATTTCCTCCGTGACACACGTTACAAGAAAAGGGCTGTGCGGACGCTGCCCGCTCGCAATGTTTCGCACACGAATCGGCCTCGTTCCGTAGCGGAATGGCGAATGATTTATGATCCTTGCCCGGACTTGTTCGGATAAGTTTTATGGCCATCACTTTCGAGCCTTCTTGTCGGCCCCATCCTTCGTCTTCTGCACTTTGGTCGCGAGCGACTTGGAAGAAACCCGTTGAGATGAAGTGGATTTACGGCTTATCGTGCACAAAGTGCAGGTTCAACTTTAACACCTTCAAGAAGCGCTAGGATTTGATTGCTAATGGTATTTATTTATTTCTACCTGTTCGTCAATAGAAAAGGGTTATTTTAGGAAAGTAAATATGTGTAATTCCTTCGTTTGTACAGAAACAATTTTTAAACGTCATTTATTGGAATGTTAGCAAAACATTCTAAATTAAAAAAATCGTTAAGGATTTCTTTGGTAGTTACAGTTAAATTTTGTCTTTAGATTCAGAACAACTGGTTTTTCAGAACTTAAGTTTTTTTTTGCGCAACAGAAATATAACTACTCATTCGTTCTGTTTTAATCCTGAAAAGCAATATTCATCACGTCTCAATGTTTATATTCTAGAAAAAACAGGACAGTGGCATGAATTAATTGCAAACGAAATGATAACGTTCTATTTTCCTTTCGTCATCACTCTACATTTTCTTTTCAGATTCAGATCAAATGCTACTCACTTTTTCGAAAAAATGTGTACAACAGATATTCCATTTATTCTCCAATTCGTTCTTCTTTTATTTTTTATCACAAGACAAACACAAATTGCTCTTTTTTTCTGTTTTAATGCATAAAACTTAAAGTAGTAAGTATTTATATTTATTTTGAGAAAATAACGGAAATATTTTAGAACGAAAAAATTATAACGATCTGTTGTTATTATTTTTCTTTCAACAATTTTTTCATTAGAAACAAACAATTTAGACATTAGACCTGAAATTCAAACATGAAACATTTGAAATCTTAACATTCGGAACAAATGACTTTTAGTTTGGAAAAGAAATACAAAAAATAAGATAATGTTTCCAGGCAATTACAATGTAAGTTAACGGTCATTATCATTATGCGTTCAATAATAGTGAAAGAAATTACATTTTCAAAAACATACTGAAAGTTTCCCAACCCTAGCAATCATTCCGTATGAAATAAGTAAGAAGGAGACGATCGTAGTCATTAATTTCCCTACCTGCCTGATTTATGTGTCCCACTGCGACAATGAAAAGCGAATAACGCGGTTCGCTCCGTGCTCGGCCATTCCAGCCCAGCCGGCCTTCGGGGAGTCCAAACGAAAACTCGGACTGACCGGAAAGATTCCGACCGGCCGGCATGTTACTACTCAAGGTGTTTCGGGCGGTATTGGAAACCGTACAGGAAAAACGGTATCCGTGACCAAGCGTCTCAAATGTTGCGTGTGCGTAGACTGCCTTTCGTTCCTTTTGCGCTTTCCAACTGTCTTCCGGCCCCAGCCCCGGGCTGCCGAGGGTGGAGGAGGGTCTTTGAACGTCTCGTGTAAACCGGTCCGATGGCCACCCATCGGAAAATTGGCGGACAAGAAAGGGTAATAAAATTGTTTCCCAGCGAAAACGCGGTGACACACGCCTGTTCTCGGCCTCACGGTGGGAGCGGTCATGGTCAAAGCGTTGCCCTGGAGCTGACGCTGGTTGGAGCCGATCCTGTCGAGGGAAAAACGAGATGAAAAAAAAACCAACAACGACACGGACGAAATGGAAAGGTAAATAAAATTAATTATGATCCAACGGAAAACGATACTGGGGAAAATGTTTTGATTTCCGAATATTTCTCACACTCACCGAATCTAATTATAAAGTGTTACTATTTTTAACTAAACGGTTTTTATGAACCATTTGATGCGACGGCAAAAAATGTTCCCAAGCTGGCGCTTGAATGGCAGGCAAATAATTACATTTCTCTCCATCCTTCATCCAGCGCGTAAGAGTGCCATCTTAATCTGGCCACTTATTAAAATAACGTTGTGACACGCAGTTTATTCAGTGATTAATACATTCGGAAGGCAAAGAGTGGAGTGAAAATAAAGCCACTCCGTCCAAAACGGAGGGCAACGGCGAGCTACGCCATGTGGAAAACCCGCGAGGTGATGAAAACCGTGCTATTGCCCATTTACACACCGTGCGTAGAGAACAGGCAGTTTTTTTTTTCGCCCCCTGCACTCGATGAGATTCCCAACAGCCGTACCAGCAAACAGCGCCGAAGAGTTCTACCGTGCGTTAACATTGACCGAAAAGGCAGACCGACCGGCTGAACCGGTACGGAGCTTCACGGCAGATGGTTGAGTAGTTTTCAGCGATCCGTTCACGGGCATGGAACATATGGGGACGGTCGGAAGGTCATCAGGTCGGCTCCAGCTGCGAGTGGGTTTCTGGTTCTGAGGTTCTGGACCCGATCTGGTCTTCACGCGTTTGATAGCCCGGTAATGATGGCGCAACCTGTGCCTTGGCTTCACGCCTGCCGCTCACTTCAAAGCGAAAGGAGGAGTGAAAATTTGATGCGAAAGTAAACAAAGCTAAACTCACCCACGTGCAGACAGTTCGGGCACGGAAAATATGGGACATAACAATCCCCGGCCATGCATGAAACTTTTACCAGAGTAATTGCGTAAACAATTGCAAATTTTTTTTTTCAACAAAACCTTTTCTTAACACCCTGAAGATCAATCAAGAAGGGGTTGGGAAAAAAATGTGTATAGAGTGAGGGGAGTTCGCTGCTCCGTTGTCTTAATCAGCCATCGTTCGTTTGTTGCAAGAACCGACTTCATACGTCCATCATTTCGCCAAGGAATTTTACCAGCGGCATCCGACCAGAGGCGAAGGAAGCCCGGTTGTAGATGCCGGCATGAGGGCATGGCATTTAGATGGAATTAGTTATTTGCTTGCACTTCGCCTCGATGGATCATTTGCAGCTGTACTACAACTCAGCAGCCGGCAACGAGAGGGGGATAGCAAACGCTGCCCGAACACATGTTGCTATACGCGGCTGTGAAAATAAACAGAAGGAAGTGGCAAGGTAGCCCGGCTGCCTGCCCGATTAATGCCTCCATTCTCGCCCGCACCCGTTGACCCGGTGGTCCATTTCGCCGAGACGATGAGTAACTGACTGCAGTCGCTTCTCTGCCAACAACGATCGGTTTCATGGATTTCACACCGAAGTTAACGGCCCGACCCAGGGATCGTGTCGATTTTGGTTTTCCTTGCTTCAGCTTCATTCAGATGCAATGGAATGTTGCGCGTGTGCTTGCTTGGTTTTTCCGAAGCAACAAAAAAAAAAAACATATCTTTCGACTTCTGGCAACAAAGAGCACTTGGGAAGAAAAAAGAAATGTGTCTCACTAATCCTTACCCGTCGCGAGTATGATTTTTTTTCTCCTTTAAACCACGCAGCTCTCGGAAGTGGCATCTTCTTTTCTCTATCGAAGAAAGTAAATTGAAAATAATGCCGCCGCATGCGCAAGCAAGCAAGCAAACAAACAAACAAACAAACGGGTAAAGAAACCGAAACCGACAGCATTACTCCCCCGAACGCGGAAGAGCGAATGATCCGAAGGCTAAACAATCAAACAGTTCTCCTTCTTTTCGAAGATTCATTGCATTCCAAGCGACTGGTAGGAGAACCAGGCAGTTTTGGGCCTATGTTGGCACTGATTCGATCGGTTATGCAAATTTATTAAGTCTCAGAAGGGAGTGGCTTCAGTTTTAAATCCCGACGCAAATAAATGACGTGGCTGGATACTAATCAATCTTTTTCGATTGCCAAGAAGAGGAGGGAAGAAAGCCATTTTATACATTTTTCCAACATGGCTAAATAAAATCAAACGAGTCGAAAGCATGTTTGTAATGTTTTAAAGCCTTAACTTTTAGAGCGTTCTTGCTTACTTACTCCGTTTTACATGGCATAGGGGTTAACGTGGCAATGCAGCATTGTACCTGTCTATTCTCGTTAATCCAGAATTTATTCATAAGGGTTTCACTTACAATTATTAACAACCTGCAACGTTTGTCTGAGATCCAACCATATTAATTTGCAGAATTCAAGATTTTTAAAATGCCTAATATAGCACGCTTTGTAGAAGCATTTCATGTAGAAAACCTTGTGCAAATCTTAAAATTCAAACATCAAAA
Organism: Anopheles atroparvus; assembly: GCA_914969975.1. Lineage (NCBI taxonomy): Eukaryota > Metazoa > Arthropoda > Insecta > Diptera > Culicidae > Anopheles > Anopheles atroparvus. Next base: position 24,387,230 of record CAJZCY010000003.1, on the reverse strand, counting down.
TCTCGCCAAATTAGCGCCATCTATATGTCAAGTCGTTTTTGACAATCGTCCCACCAAATACATATCGTTCAGAAGCGGTATAAAAATGAACCGGTTCTTATCGGCTCTGCCACGGATCGATGAAAACGATGAATTGAAATTCAGTTGCTTCTGAATTCTGTTCACGGGGCGGTGCAAATATTGGTGAAATGTGTGAGTGTTTTTTAAGAACCATACGGAATTCTCATGCAATTGGAAAGGATTCACAACGCTCGATGTCCGTTGACGAATCCTTATTTGATCCCTTGGAACGGACCGTTCCTCGTAGGTGCTTGACGGATGGCGGAACACTAGCATGTTGTGATTATCTTTCTTTTTTTTCTGTTTACTTTATGTATACGCCTCCAAAAAAAGGGAGGTAGTTGGTGAAGTTATCGTGCGTCGACGCGCTGTTGATGAATTTCGGTCAGCGCTTTCGATCCGTCCGTGGCCGTCCGTCTATTTTCTCATCCAATTTCGTGCGTGCGTGCGTGCTAGCGTCCGCAAGGCAAACGGTTGAATCGTTTTTGCGTTCAGGCGAGTGAAAGTGTTGCCGCACCAAGAATTACAAACGTCTTCTTGCGTCCCGTGGCAGGCGGTTGTGGAGACGGTTGAAGCACCCAAATATCTCGTCAACAAGTGTTCAAAACAACACACCACCGCAGCTTCCTAGGTGAGCTGAGGAATCGTTAAATGCTTAAAAATCGATCCCTTCACCCTTCGGGGGAGGGGGTGCTTTTCTGGCAAGATCAAAAAAGAAGCGCGACAATATGTTAGCATGACATCACCTGCCTGAAACCATGGTCAGCAGTAAGAAGGTTGTTTTATTTGAGTCATACTTTATTCCAGTGTCGTGTGCGCTGTGACGTTGGGGGCGGTTAGAATGAATTACTCCCATGTGTTCTTCTCGTGCCTGCTATTTCATGTGTGTCTTATTATTAAATTAATTAAGACAAGTGCATTGAGTTTAGCGCTCATGTCATGTGTCGCTTTCATAGGCTACTCGATTGGCAAACAGAACGCATTATCAACTGGTTGCTAAACGATAGCACCCAAATGGGAGTTTTTATTTTCAAGGCCGAATTTGGTTCCCTATCGTGCTTGGTAAAGTGTGATTGCCCATGTCTCAAAAAGTAATTTTTCTTGCTGTTGCGCGGTGGACGCTTGAATGGGCGAAGGAGTAATGAGCATGCCTTTTGTTTCTCACTTTCACTTCACTTATCGATTGAACCGTAGAGGGCGGGTACTTGGAATTTATGCTGATTATTAGCCAAAGCAGCTGCAAATCGTTGAGAGCCTTGGATTTGCGTTGTTTTTCAACATCTTTTCTTTTTCGTTGCAATTTTAGCTATCTACACTGGCCGTATAAAATCCAGGAGGAACTTCGATACTAAGCCTATGGGAACATTTTAGACGGAGGAATAAAAATGGGAGAACTCACGCAAACCGCCACCGTTACACAGCAGGAAACGGTCGTCCAGCCATACATACGCTTTGACCCAGAATACACCCGCACCATCCCGGGGATAGTGAAGATCGCGTGCATCGTGCTGAATCTCATCGGGTTCATCTGCATCGAGTTTTCCTACTTTAGCTACCGCCCGCAAGGATCCTTCTTCAACACAATCGCGATGCTCGGGTTCTGGTTTAGCGGGATCATGCTGGTGTTCTATCTGTTCCACGTTTGCGAAAAGTTTCACAAAATCCCTTGGCTAAAAATAGAACTGTATTTCTGTGCTGCTTGGACGTTACTGTACATGATCGCGGCGTCCGTCGCAGCCGCCACCAGCATTGGAGCATTTCAGGCCGCTGCGGTAAGGGACGGGCGATGCTTTGCGATTCCTATTTTCCGACCTGTTTTATCATTTCCATTTTTTATCTTTCATTTTCCAGTTTTTCGGATACTGTGCCATGGTGGGATACGGTGTGGATGCCTTCCTGAAGTTCCAAGCAGTACGGGCGGGAGAGATCGCCCAGGGTTCACGGACCGTCCATGTACAACAGCAACAAACCGTTTCAACTTTAACGGCATAGAATTTCCGTCCGCACAGACCAGCAGCACGGCTTTCAAAGCAACGAATTTTACTGTGTACGCATTAGTTGCGTACTCCTTACGAATATTTTCCACGTTCCGTTCCAGGGCTTTTTTATTATGATGTTATTTTTTTTAAGACACCTTCGTCCGAATCTACGGCTAACAGACCCAGTTTCCCCGTGTGTTTCTGCATAACCGCTGTAAGAAATAATGCCGTTAATGTTATCTATGCAATGGAACAGTGTTATTTATGTTTTCTGTTCCTTGCGCTTAATTTATTAATGGACATTTAGCAATGGTCCTTCCCCCTAAACTTAAAAAAAAAAAAATTAATTGACCTATCATCAAAACCACCAAATTAAATCAAGAGCCTTAAAGGTAGATTTCGAAGTGCTTGTACTCATGTATTAATCGATGCGATGATTTTAAATCTCAAGCTCTTGCTAGAGATTGAAATGGAAGGCGAATCTCGTCCGTAGTACGAACCGGGCAAGGCCATTTTATATTCACATACAATTTTGCTGCAAATTAGATGTGCTTTATCTAGGAATCGTGGATCACCTAACTCCGCATGGCGTGTGTTTGCAAATGGAACAAATAGTTGAATAAATTATATACACCCAAATGAACGAATCGTACCCGCCGATGCGAGTTGATAATTTCGCTATGCATATATTCCCCTGTGAACGAAATTGATGCAATTTGTGAACATTGAACTCATGTTAATAAATAGCAAATCGGCAAAAAGACAGAAGACCAACAGAATTTTTATTCAATGACTTTCAGTTGTAGATTTCATGTCACACCGAGTACGTTGATTCGAAACCCCAAAAATAACGGTTGTCAGAAATTGATTTTGAAAAAGTGATTGATAACCTGACCGAATTTCCCAACCATCGCTGTACGTACCAAACCTTGTGGAGTAATCAACTAGGTGTTATATTCAGCTGTCATTGTTTGCATACAGCTGGATCTGTTGATAAACTTTGGCGAACACTTTCGTAACGTCGCAGAAAGAGAAACCAACCGGGACAAAAACGGCTCAGAATGTACATTTTCTTCAGGAAGTGGTATACTCCAAAATCACCAGTGATATTCTCAAACAAAATGGTATGTGTCATGTTTCTTTTTCGGCTTTCTTTCGCAAACCATTCTCCAGTACGAGCCGACACCCGGCCTCGGGGGCACTCCAGCTGCATCGGATGATCAGCTCGTCGGAGGTAGCGACGGCACTGCGCCCGTTCTACTTCGCCGTGCATCCGGATCTCTTCGGGCGCTATCCTCAGCAGCGCCAGGTGAACGAAGACTCCCTCAAACTGCTCAGTGCTCACCTGGAATCGTTGCTCAGTCAGCAGCGGATACTTCCCTCAACGCCCCGGTCGCTTCCCTTCTACGTCCGAGCATCCAATGCTCCACAGGACCGGGGCACGTTCAACCTTATCAAGGTCCCCTTGGAGCGGACCGTCGACGCTAAGGTGCTGCTGCGGCGGATACTGGAATCATGCAATCTCCCGACCGAGTACGTCGATAAAATGCCTTCGACTAAAAATAGCACTGCGCCACCGTCGGGGACGCATCCGGAGGGGTTTCAGCAACAGCAGCAGAACTCATTCTACTATCGAAAACGATCGGAATATAATTTCGGAAAGGAGCAAGCGGACGACGATGACTCTCCGTTCGAAAAAGAGTTTGATCTGTTTCAATTTAGAATTAAAAAAGTGCGCGAAAACGAAACGCTCAAGTAGGTTCACCTTCGCAAGGCATACCGCATTAGCACAAATTACATAATGGAAAACGAATGTCTTCGGCACAGAAAATGGCTTCGGAAGCACGTCGTCACCGCAACCGTACGTACAAAGGCTGTTCAAGAGTTGCAGGAGGAGGTCCAGAAGCTGCGCGAGGACGTAACGAAGCAGTTGGGGCTGCGTGAAATCATATACGACTGCGGATGGAACGTGGAGCACTTTCGGGGCTGCCTGAAGAGTCTGGAAAAACTTGCCGAGCTGCACCCGGGAGCGCTGGATGGGCTGAAGGATCGAACGCTGGTGTTTGCCGCGTTTACCGGCGTTAGTCTCGAAGGCCATGTGATGCTGTTTACGGGAGACGTCCAACGAAACTGGTTGGAGGTGAGTGCAGGCAGTTGAATACGATTGGAAAAAAAAGTCACTTATTCGATACTATCCGCCTGCAGCTTATCAAAACGATTGATAAACACGACAGCTACCTGAGAAAGTTGCCAGCGTACGAGTACGCACTCTCGCAAGTGCTGCGGAACATACGCATCGGTCGACGGAAGTTCATGCCAAAAGCGCAGGCAATGGCGTACGCGTCGCATCTGCGCAAGATCACTACGGCGCTGCTAGATTACCTGGGCAGATCTAAGTTCCCCAAGTCGTGGCCCCAAGATTTGTCACAGTTCGAGCTCGTTGTCGAATCGGAAGCTGGCCCGCTAATGGTGAGCCCAACGGGGCAGCTCATTGTACCGGCCACCTGTCCGGGGTCCCTGCTGGTGGACTTTCTCACCAATCATCTCGCAGAGGCTTTGGATAAGCAGAACTCCTACGACCGGCAAAAGCACATCGAACGTGATCTGCACGCACGTTGCGTGGCACAATTTCGGTTGCTGACGCTGACGAAGGACGATTCCGTCACGCCGGATCGGATGATCGAATGTCTCGAGAAGCTACTCTTGCAAGGGGCGACGGGTTTAGAACTGGCGGACTTGAATCTTACCGTAACGACGTACTACTCTGTACTGACTGATGGGACGGTTTGCATACCGTGGGACTGGAAGCACTAGTTTGCGGTAAAATTTGTCAATTGTAGAAACCGGTGCCATGTTACCTGTTGCGATTTGTTTAAGTTCATCCATGAAAAAGGCGGGTTTAGCATGTAAAAAGTAGTTAGCTTGTTTTGTGGATTGCAAGGCAATTTAAAAGCAATTGTTCCAGTCAAGAAGTGAAGAAACGTTGCAGAGACGATCAAATAAAAACGACAATATGTAACATTTAGTCGGGTTTAGTTAGTTTATGTTGTCTTTTTTTGGTATACAAAAGCGTTACTGAAACTACTGCAACAGCGAGTCGTACGCTTGATCGTATGCCTCGGGGTTTGGCTGCTCGTACACGGGAGAAAGCGCTTTGCCACGATGATTGAACGTGTAGAATGATGGAATATTTGCTAATGTTTCCCAGGACTTTGCCTGCAAATCTACGGCGGCACGAATCTCCTTGAAGTCGCCCACCACTTGCAGAATGTTGTAGATGATGTACAGCAGGCTGGCAATTGCTTGGAAAATAATCTGTGGAAGCATACGATATAACCATTATTCGTGTTGCGATAACACATGAGCACCAGTTCACTTACGTCTATCGGTAGCTGGCTAAATTCTTGCTCAGTAATTCGAAGATAAGCGCGATCTGTAAATAGAGTAATTATATGAGAATGGTAAGTGAGCGCCAAACTCTGCCAATGTCTTACGCTGGGCTGCAGAGTAAGCCGCATGCAACAACGATAAAAATCCGAGGACAATCTGAATTTTATTGAAAATTGCCATGATGAAAATGTAGTCACTGAAACTAATTGATGAAAAGTTCAATGTTTACTCGTCGCCGCGAATCGTCGTAGCAGGAAAATATAACATCGCAGAACTGTCAGACTGATCTGTCAAAAATGCGATGTTAATTTTAATACCAAGTTCTCGGCATGATCGAATAATTAAAAGAGGATAAAAACAGTGGATAAAAGAGATGAAAAGAGTGAAATAAGTGTAAAATACACGGCTTATTGATGTTTTTGATAAATATGGAAATATATTTGTTTGAGTTTTGAAAGCAGGTAGTTTGAACGAAACTTAACGAAACATGTTTCATGTCGGCGTAGGTCGATTATCATCGCAACTTTTCGTCGTGTGAGTGAGATCGGAACAAAACGTCGACATAAAGCAGTAAGCTCAACGAATCGCTGGCCTCGCTCCTCATACGATTGTTGGCATCGAATCGAGAAGCAAAGGAGAAAAAGTTGCAAGTATAATTTCAAGCGAAAACTAACCAAGCGAGAAAAGGCAGAATCACGAAGGTAATTGAAAAGAAAAGTAAAAACGTCCGTAGTTTCGCATAATATCTGTGTGGTGCTGGGAAATTAGCGTGCGTGTCTCAAATCCCCCGGTAATAGGTGACCGAAAAGCGCTTGCAAATTCGTGAACACGTTTCAACGAAATGGACGACTGTACAGGGTTCCGCTTTGTAAATGGCTGTCGCCATGGCACTTGAGTGCGCGAGCTGGATCTAGGAACCCCATGCGTGGTATGATTGCCGGCGAAGGTCATTTTTTGAAGATAGCTTAGCATCGAGATAATTTGGTGCAGTATCGACGAACGGTAGAAATGTCCAGCATTGTTTCTCGGGAGAGTTTTATTTCTACACCCGAATCTTGGGAGAAAGTTCCGCTGCTACCCCGCGAATCATAATGGAGGATAATGCTCAAGAAGTGAGACGAAGAATTGCAACCTACAAGCGCGTTTTTCGTGTGTCCGTTTTTGGGATTTTACTTTTCGGCAAGTACGCATTGTTGTAACAATGGATTTCGTAGCTTTACAACCTAGTTTGCCGTAGTAAGGGGGTACGGTATCAAGCGAAGAAATAACGTGGTTAAAAATGGCTTATGTTATGTCGCTTCATCTTGCAGAGGAGTGAGCAAGACAAGGTGTCTGCAAACGAAGCAGGTACGACAGAGATGATGGATAGAAGAATATGCTGCTCGGTTCAAGGGGATGAGTGCTCTCGCTGATAAGCGCTGGTAGTTTTACTTTGCTAGCAACACAAAGCAGGCCCAGCAAGAAAAAGGAGTTGTAGATTATAATCCGCATCGTGTTGTGATTTGTGTCTATGCTTTGGAGCATAGAGCTAAGTTACGCCACCGGAGGTGCAGGGAGGAACACACGTTCGGATGGCCGTTTCGCAGCATTGATGGCGAGTAGCATCCATTTTGCCTGGCGAGGTTTTTTGTACGAACATAACCTCACTTAAATCGATGTGAAATGAAGATGACGTCGTATTGTTACACGGTGACTGCAGCCAAACGTGGTAAAATCGGTTCCCTTTAACAGTGATTTAAAAGGCCTGCCTGTAGCGTTCTGAAAAAAGGCTAGCGGACATTTAATTGACAAAGTACAGTCG